>JARWLC010000014.1:37859859-38459859 GCA_033318265.1 Phyllotis vaccarum
GAAACCTTTTGTCTGTCCTGTGGTTACATGATGTGTCTGCCTACCCACAGATATCTGTATGTTTTGCATGACCCCAGGCAGCTCAGAGGTTCATGTGGGAGCAAATTAAATCTCTCTTTATGTGGACAGCAAACAAATCTACACCCTCTAGTAATCTTGATCCTGAATAAATAGTCTATAGTTTTTTGAACACGTTGTTGAAGTTTCATAGAAGCCATGTGGTATCCCAACATATGTCACAGGGCATCTAGTAGATAATGATATAACCAATGAATAAATGAGTAAATGTCCCACATTAAACAGCAAAAGTATTATGGTAGATTATTTTGGAAGGAATGTCTAAAAGGAGAATGACACCAGAAATTGTCATCCCACAGGAGGTACGTGTGTGTGTGTGTGTGTGTGTGTGTGTGTGTGTGTGTGTGTGTGTGTGTGTGTGTGTTGTATGAAGTTTCTGGCCAAGACTTGCCCCAAGATCCCAGACCAGCAGTCCCAAATAATCATACAAAGTCTTATATTAATTTTATGCTAATCAGCCTACGGCTATGGCATATTGATAGCTAGCTCTTGCTCTTATCCTGTTCAGCCATTCAGCTCGGTACCTTTTCTCAGATCAGCATAGTTGTCCTCTGCATCTGCTGGCTTCTCTGTGGCATCTCTGCTCTGTTCTTCCTGTTCTCAGAGTTTTCTTAGTCTGGTAGTCCTGCCCACACTTCCTGTCTGCCTTCAGCCAATCAGCGTTTTTATTAAACCAGTAGGCAGGACAATTATTTACAATGGAACAGAATGCAATACCACTGTGTCTGTGTGTCTGTGTGTCTGTGTGTCTGTGTCTGTGTGTCTGTGTGTCTGTGTCTGTGTGTCTGTCTTGGAGGAGGGTATGTGAAGAACCAGAAAAAGGAAGATGTTATACATGTTCAAGTATTTTCAGATCAAACAGTTTTTGTCTCTGTTGAAGCTGGGTCCAGTTCAGGTCCAGTAAAAGTAGGCCATTTGTCACCTTTGCACCTCATGGTGCCACTGAATTCTGATAAGTTCCCCCAAAGTATCAAACCCATTTCCAACTAAGAAAATAGTGTCCCAGCTGTGAAGAGACTCGGGCCACACAGTGACTAAGGTAGGGCTTGGATTTCCACCCAGCCCTGGCTGCAAATCATGCACCCATGCTTGCACCCAGGCTCCATACACAGAACTAGCCACTATGCCCAAGCGCTTCTGGCTCCTCCCTAGCTGGCTGCATGCACCTGAAAGGCCAGTGCTAGGAATCTTGGGCTGATTTTGTACGTTCTTTTCTTAACAGCTGTGTCTGCAATGAAGGCTATGAAGGGGATGGAATTCTCTGCTCTAAGAAGGACCCTTGCATGGGATCCAGAGGCGGCTGTAGTCACAATGTGAGTGTTGTTTCTCATAGCCAAATGCCCTGGGTTCTGTTTCATCTTGTTTTGTTTACTTTTTCTAAGTTAAACAGTGTAAAAACAGACAAACAAAAACATCAAATAAAGCCACTCCATGGAGATAAAAGCAGTTTATTAAGAGAAAAATTATAACGTCTGATGCCGCCTTAGGTAGTGGACAGTGAGCATTACAAATGCTTATTGGGTTTTATATGGCATATGACAGAGAGGCAGCTCAGACTGAGATGGCCAGCTGGTTAGCACGGTGCTCCTTCACACACATGAAGGGCCGACAGTCGCAGTCAGGAGCGTTCCACCAGTTATGAAGGGCTTCAGAGAAATGTTTTAGGTTTCTGTTTCCTGGCAAATCCAGCCCAGGTTGGACCAGAGCCATCACTCTACATTGCCATAAGCACTGCCTTTTGGGAGCTCACTTTATGACCTAAAACTTTGTAAAGAAATCATGAGGGAAAGACATCCCAAATCACAGTTCCTGGTGGCTTTTTATATGCACAAAGCATTTAGGTTTGAACTTCAAATTGTATTTTGTATTAGAGTTTTTGACATAGCATATAAAGTAATGGATTTTTCATACATACTTCGGCTTGTTCCCCCCGACACACACCCTCTCCCATCCCCTTGCTGCCTACCTTGGTCCTCTTCATACTCCCACCAGCCAGCCCCTTTCTGCTTTCCTGTCTCAGGGACTCCATCAGTCTCTTTCTCCACTCTCCACAATAAAGATGATGAATGGAAGTAGGACGGTACAGGGAGGGGAGGGTGGAAGGAGGAGAAGGCTATGATAGCAGGAAACTGAAGGTGACCAAAATAGATTATAAATGTGCATGTAATGTCATAATGAAACCTATTAGTTTGTACAACTAATAAATACTTAAAAATCT
Organism: Phyllotis vaccarum; assembly: GCA_033318265.1. NCBI lineage: Eukaryota > Metazoa > Chordata > Mammalia > Rodentia > Cricetidae > Phyllotis > Phyllotis vaccarum. Next base: position 37,862,156 of record JARWLC010000014.1, read on the forward strand.
GGGCTGCGGTTGGGGGTGGGGGTGGGGAATATCTCTGTTGTAAGAAGTTTCTGGCCTGGCCTAGCCCTGAGGTACAGACCTGCAGTCCCAAATAATCACACAAAGGCTTATATTAATTACAAGCTGTTTAGCCTATGGCTCAGGCATATTACTTTCTAACTCTCGCTCTTAAACTAAACCATGAGTCTTGTTTAGTCACGTGGCTTGGTACCTTTTCTCAGAGCAGCGTTCTCGTCTTCTTTCTTCTGCTGGCATCCGTCTCTCCTCTTCCTCTTCCCAGAGTTTTCTTAGTCTGGTAGCCCCGCCCACACTTCCTGTCTGCCTTCTGGCCAATCAGCATTTTATTAAACCAATGGAAGGGACAAATATTTACAATGTTCAAGAGCATAATCCCACAGCAGATCTCCTTTCTACTCTCATGGTCCCTTCCTAGTTTAAAACCAAGACACAAATTATAATCTCAGATCCAAGTATAAGAAAAAACACATGGCATTTACCTTTCCAAACTTTGAATTTAAAGAACTCTATCTGGTAGCTGCCCTTTGTGACTCTCCCTAAATTCAGATATTCTGGGGCTTTGGAAAGATGGGATGTTGAAAATAATGACCCTTGCTTCCAACTTCATAGCTAAGAAGGAAGGGCTCTAGTGTATGTATCTGCTCTCATGTACCCCTTAAGCAGCCCAGTGAGGTAGATATTGTTAGTCCTGCCCTGCTACGGAGAAACCCAGACTGGGGAATTAAGAAACTTGCCTGCAGTTGCTATCATTAGTATAGCCAGCGCTGCCATGGCTTTCACCAGTATCTTTCAAATATTGCTACCATCACCTGAATTTATCTCTTTCATTTATTACCCACTTGAACAGCTGGTCTCCTTGCTTCCTCTTGCACTACCCAGGTATATGTGGCCAGAGTAGTATGAAGTAAATCATATTATTTCTCCAAGGCCTAACCCCCTTCAGGCATTTCCCTGGGCCTGGGGATGAAGTCTAAACATAACTGCAGGTCCTGCCCACCAGTTTTCCCCTTGGTTGAACCCCATCCAGTTCGGAGCACCCCACCTCAAATATCACTAGACCTCCCTCCTTTCCTGTGCCTTCAGCCTCCTGTGGTCTCCCTGTCTGGTGATACTTTTCTTGTTGCTGTAACAAAATGCTTAAAAGCAATTTGGAAAGGAATTGCTTCTTTAAATTCTTTAAAGTCTTCTTTAAATTCAAAGCTTAGAAAGACAACTGCCTATGTTTTTTTCTTATACTTGGATCTGAGATTATAATTTTTGTGTGTGTGTCTTGAAACTAGGAAGGGACTATGAGATCCTCAGGCCTCCACCCCAGGTTTTATTAGTTGTACAAATGAATGGGTTTCCTTATGACATTACACACACATTTATAACCTATTTTGATCATCTTCAGTTCCCTGCTATCATATTCTTCCTGTACCTTCCATGCATTCTCTCTACTTTGGCTCCCAATTCAAGAATATCATGTTTGGTGAGTAATTCATGGCACCCAGAACACCAGGGATCTGGTCATATTCATCCATGATAAAAGACATGGGAGCCTACTGGTGCTCAGTTTGCTCCCCCCCCCATTTTTGTTCAGAATTTCAACCCATGACACAGTACCACCCACATTCAGGGTGGGTCTTCTTGTCTCAACCTAATCTAGAAACTCTCTTGCAGACATGCCTAGAGGTTAGTTTCCTATGTGAATCTAGACACTGTCAAGTTGACAATATTGCTCATCACACCCCCAGATCAAGACTTACAGTATCACCTAGAGAAGCTTGGACCCTAATATCATAGAGCCTAGATTCGTGATTCTCTCTGTAGCTGGGTGATGTTGGTGACCTGTTTCCCCTCTGTAAAACAGAGATAATCACAGTGCTATCTTCCAGAGCAGTGGCTCTCAACCTGTGTGTCATGACCCATCTGGAGGTCAAATGACTCTTTCACAAGGGTCATGCATCAGATATCCTGCATATCAGGTAGTTAGTTACATTATGGCATAATAGTAGCAAAATAGTTATGAAATATGAATGAAACCCCTTTTATTGTTGGGGGTCACCACAGTATAAGGCACTGTGCTAAAGGGTTGCAGTGCTAGGACAGTCGAGAATCACTGCTCTAGAGGACCCTTTGCTTCTGTAAATCAATAAAAGCAGTCTCTAGCTTAATCGCTGACACAATGCAGTACATGACACGGTATAGCCCTTAGCTGACCAGCTCCAAGCAATCTTGCTCTTGAAATCGCCTCCCTGTTAGCTCATTACATTCATGTGAATAAGCCTTTCAATCATTTCCATTGCACTCCATGCAAACATATGATTCTAGAACATTCTTTCCGATCCCTTCTGACACTGGGCCCCATGAAGAGGGACTGTGGTTTCAAAGCTTTTTGGTTCTTTCTCCTGCAGGCAGAATGCATCCAAACGGGCATAGGAACACACATCTGTGTGTGCCAGCAGGGCTGGACAGGGAATGGGAGAGACTGTGTGGAGATCAACAACTGTCTGCTGCCTGGCACAAGTGGATGCCATGACAATGCCACCTGTTTATATGTAGGCCCTGGGCAGGTAGGTAACTGGGGGGAAAAAAAGAAGAAAGGATTTCTGTTGGTACAGAGTTCAAAGTTACTATGGCTTTTGCCCTCATTCATGGTCGAGAGAATGGATTGGTTATCATAATGAACCAGTGACATAGGTATCATTATGATGCCACCATACAGAAAGGGAACTGAGGCACTGAGAGGTTAGTAGTCTTGCTCTATGGTACAGAGAAATCAGTCACACTATGACTCACACTGAGTCAGAATTCAGAGATGCCTCAGGCAACCCCCATGGATCACATGCACATATCTAGAACACTATAGCTTGTTACCCACCTTTAGGTAGCCTCACTTCATGAAGAGGCAGAGGTTTCTGCCTGGGAGTTAGTTACAGAGGAGATACTAACTACACTAAGATAGTGGAAATGGAAATGATAGGCCCCACTTCCCATCCATTCCAGTGTGCCCTCCTCTCCCCCAAAACAGTTTAGGCATGCGCTGTAAGGTCAAGGGAACACAAGACCCAGAAGAAAGAACCAGGATATATGCTCTCTCGCTCTTGCTCTCTCGCTCTTTCTCCCTCTCTTGTTCTCTCTCTCACTCTCCCTTCTCCCTCCTTCCCTCTCTCTCTCACACACTCACACACACACTCCACACTCACACACATACACTCTCACACACACTCTTTCACACTTTTTCACACACACTCTACACTCACACAATACACTCTCACACACACATACACACACTCTCTCACACACACATACACACACTCTCATACACACACACACATGCACGCACAAACACACACACCCTGAGTGGTGACAGGATTTCACAATTTCTCACATTTGTGTTCTAAAGATGGACTTGGCCAAACCTTCAGACTGTTTTGTTGAGAAAATGTTGGGCACCATATAAGGCCTAACCTTGCTTCCTAGGATAGCTCGAAGCCTTTCCTCATGGGCCCTCTGCCTTAGAGGACACCTTCTTTTGCATGTGATAGGAACTGGGATAACCTCGTGCTTCAATGGTGCTTGGTGAGATCTTGAGGCCAAATCATGCCCCTCGTTTGCTCTGGGACAGAATTCAACCAACAAATAAAGGCCTGGCCTAGTTGAGGTTCCAGAGAAGGAGCCTCCGTGTTCTTTCTCCTCCCTTTTCCCAGCTCCAGGAACAGCGACATAGTGTTTCTCCTGTGGAAGCAGCTCAGGGCTAATGCTTGTGGGGTGATAAGTGGGTGGCAGGCCCTTTAATAAATAGAAGTTCTGGGACTCCTTAGGATCTCCTCACCACCAAACAAAGGTGTCTTCTGGTAGGTCTTTCTGGTTAGATCCTCCCCTCAGGTGGCTAAGAGGTAGTAAGGGTGATCAGGAGAAAGGGAGAAAGGAAACAGAACTTTGTAGCCAACAATATGTAGGGTACCACCCAGTCCACTTCCCTCTCCTGAAATTAGATTTCTAAGTGCTAGCTCAGGGAACCTGCTAGGTCCCTCCATGTCAACGTCTGTTCATGTAGTGCAGAGGGCTCACTGTGCTAACATCTTAGTAATTTAGATCATGTCTTCTTAGTTGCTGTTCTGTGCTGTGAAGAGACGCCATAACTAAGGCAGCTTAGAAAATAATTAAGGGTTGCTTACAGTTTCAGAGGGTTAGTCCATGACCATCATGGTGGACAGCATGGTGACAGGCATGGCAATGGAGCTATAGCTGAGAGCTTATCTGCAACTTGGAAGCAGAGAGAGAGACTGGGCCTGGCATGGGCTCTTGAAACCCCAAAGCCCACTCGCAGCTCTTCAAACAAAGCAACACCTCTTCCCTTAAGGCCATATCTCCTAATCCTTCCCAAAACAGTTCCATCAACTAAGAACCAAGCATCGACACATGCGCCTATGGGAACCATGCTCATTCAAATAACTATAGGCCACAGTGGGTGCTTCCTAGGCAGTGACAACTAGGGATAGGGGAAGTATAAGGATATATTTGGATCACTGGGAAGTCTTTGGTTGTAACAGAAAATCCAATTACCTGAGCATTCCTGCTGATAAAAAACATGGCACAAAATAGCAGCTCTCCAAAAACTTAAAGGTGGGGTCAGCTGCCCAAAAAGAATTAAAAGCAAGGACTCCAATGGTTATTTGTAATAACCATGATGCTAAGAGCATGATTCACACTAATCAAAGATGGAAGCAACATGTAATGAAGCCTCAGTCAGCCTCAGGAAGGAATCTCTTTCCCATACTACAGCCTAGATGAACTTGGAGACCTACTAAGTCAATAATAGTCCTAGGAGACAGTGATTCCTCTGTTATAAAATCTCTAGAGGAGTAAAATTCATAAGGACAGAGAGTATAAATACAACTGCCAGGGCCTGGTGTCATGGAATTAGTCAAGAACAGGAGGTTTCAGTGTGTGGAGATGAGGAAGGTTCTGGAGCCACATCAGTGATGGCTGAAGTACAGCAGTATGCGTGTGGTTAGTGCCACTGAACTGTCAGTTGAAAATAGCTACAATGGTAACCTCCATCGAGTGTGCTTTACCAAAAAAAAATCTTTAAGAAGAAGAAAGGGGAACGAGAAGAAGTGTGGGTTTGTACAACTCTGTGTGTGTTGTACATACATATGGGCGTGCTATGGTGCGGAGCTCAGAAGGGGCCAACTTCTGCCTAGTGCCCTAGGTAAAATGCCCTCCAATAACTCCACCCTTTAGGCATGATGGAGTACACCTTGTGATCATTTCCACCAAAACCCAGAATTCATTTTCTCTTGTTGGCTCAACTTGAACACTTTCATGGCCCTCCTTACTCCCATCAGCCTATGCCCCTAACTGCAGAAATCAGGCCCCATGGCCAGGCTCTGTGCAGGCAGGGGCAAACTCAAGCTTAAGCGCTCTACTGGGAGCCTCAGCTGAAGTAAGCATAGTTTGTTATATAAATCAGAAAAGGAATAGCCCAAAGCCATTTTCTAGAAAGAGAGAGTAGATACTGGCAAACAAAATTAAACATGTTTACATAAGCATAGTCTCTCATTTGTCTGACCCTTCTTGTAAGTCACTGAGATGGGGGAGGGGGTGAACCAATTACTAGGACCAAGGCCCACAAGTCACCCTAGAGAAATGATCTCATGTAAGGTGATAGTCCCACACAAGTGACAAAATGACAAAGGCTTTCAAGCCCATGCTGAACGAGCTCACGGACTGCCTGCACCATGGTGGCTAGTGGCTGCTGTCTTACTCATCCTCCTGATTTCCCTGACAACAGAGCCTCTTCCTGGGTCTAAAGTAAATGAGCTTTCAGATGAGCCCCCGGGTGTCTAATCATGAAGGAGCCTGCTGCAGACTCAGGCTGCACTTAGTAAATGACTGCACCTTCGGTCATTTGTGCTACCAGACTACATTTGAGAAAAGAAAACAAAAGTGTCTTGGTGTCTGTATTCCGTTCCTAGGCTTTACCATAACAAAAGTATCACAAACTGGGCAGCAGAGAACAGCAAACATATTGTCTCATGATTTGGAGTCAGGGATACTGGGGGATCCTGTCCCTTACTCCTCCCCAGCCTTGGGTGGCCCTGCTTGCCATCTTTGATAGAAACATATTACCTGACCTCCAACTTCACATTCCCAGCATTTTCTCTGTCTAGACATCTCCTGTTTTCATATGGATACTAGTCATATTAGATTCAGGGTCCACATTACTCCAATATGGCCTTATTTTAAATAATTGAACAATAACTACTGTATTCCTAAATAAGACCAGGTTCTAGTGTACTGCAGGATTTTAACATAAGAATTCAGGGTTGAAGGACACACTTCAGTATCTACAGCATCTTTATCTAAAGAAAGAGAAGGTCTCTGTGACTTATTTAAGAAATCAAATAAACCCCATCTAAGACTCCCTTCACTTGATTACAGTTGATTTAAAAGACTTTAGACACACCAAATGGGTACTAACTTTAATTTCTGTGACTATTGCTTTAAAGAGACAAGCCACATTTGGATCAAATATATAAAGTATTAGGGTTGGGGACATGGAGGTGCTGTTCCAAAAGCAGATGGAGGAAAGCCATGTGATGATCCTGAGTTCTACCATGCACTGGATGTGCTTGGGTTTCACATGGGTATAAAATATTATACACACACACACACACACACACACACACACACACACACACACACACACACACACACACACACACACACCTTATAAAGCTCATATAGTAGGTGATATTGTTAAAGACAGAATTCATTAGATGGAAGTTCTATTCACTTCTTTCCCGACTGAGAAGTCTTATGTCAACCTCCACTGGGGTATATATAAACCCCAAAATCCATACTGAACATCCCTTTTCCAGTCAGACATCCTTCTTCACCTCTGTTCATCCCACCTGACGTTTTCCCTCAGTTGAATGATTTCTCCAGCTTGCTTGTCCTCCCTCAAGACCCAGCAGTGACCCTCTTCTAAAAGAACATTCTAAGACTGCCAATCCCCTGAACTGTAGTCCATTCCCAGAAGCACTTCACCAGCCAGTGGCTCCACAAAACTCATGTCTTCTTTTCCAGTTTGTTAAGATCACACCCTTCTCATTTATCTCTTAATGAGCCTCTGTCTCTCTCCAGACTCATTGCTGCTTCCATAACAATCCCAAAACAGCTCTTCTGTTTAACTCAATTGAAGACATTCTTTTAAGACCATGTTTTAAATGTCAAAATACTGCATTTTAATGGAAAACAGCTGGGAAAATTAATTATGAGTTGATGTATTTCCCCCTCACACACCCTTCTGGCCTGAAAAGGGCATAGAAATATATCCAGGCTGTTAGTTTCCTTTACATTATGGCAATCAACTGCAGCAGTTCATTGTCTGCCATGAATGTGAAATTCTTCTCATTTCCTATGTCACTATCATCATCATACTTTATCGATTAGCTGCAGGCACAGAGGGCCACTGATTCCGCCTTTGGGCAAGTGAGGGCTGGAATCTACCCTGTCCCCTGACTACTGTAGTAGAAGACTAAGCCCTCAACTTAGCTACATGAAGCTACATTAGCTGCTGAGACATGTGCTGTGGGTTGTCTATGAAGAAGTGATACCTTGAATCCATCTACTCAACAGGGGAGGCATTGTCTGAATTAAGCAGATGTCTTCAAGCCTTGTACATGGCTAAGCCATTGCCTTCTTAATCTTTCTCTCTAGGCATAGGGTCAGCTTTTCTATTGTGATATCCATTGAGTCTAAGATCTCTTTATAAGCCTTTGTGAAGTCACAATGATTATGACTATGATTGAGCAGCAGAATGTTAATGTGGCATTCAAGTGCAGGTGACTATGTACAGTGACTAGCAGTCTGGGATTGAGTCTCTGTTCTTTAGGAGGGTTGAATGGCTATGGTTTCCATACTCTGCTCTTCAGTGTGATGGGGTGCAAGGTTTGAAAGCACTTGCTTCAGTAATCCTTTCTGTGTTCTTGGAATCACAGAATGAATGTGAATGCAAGAAAGGATTTCGGGGAAATGGGATCGACTGTGAACCAGTCATCTCATGCTTGGAACAAGCAGAGCAATGTCACCCCCTGGTGAGTTACCTGATGTTTCCTTCAATACTAAGTACACAGAAAATTCTTGAGAAAGGACAAAAATTGGGTGGTGTGGTCATTTCTTGTAGTGATTATAAGACACCTAAGACACAACTTGAAGAAAGTTTGTTTGGCTCCAGGTTTCAAAAGTTTGAGTGCGTGGTCACCTGGCTGCATGGCCTCTGGGCCATGTATGCTGAGGCAGAGCATTGTGGTGAGGGTCATGGAGCTATCAAAGTACCTCACTTCATGGTGGACAGGAGCCAAAAAGGAAGTAGTTGGAAAGAAAACATGACCCCATGGGCAAGTCCCCAGGACCTACTTCCTCCAACTAGGCCCAACCTGTAGAAGTTTCGACCACCGCCCAGTGGTGTCATTAAATTTTGAATCCATCAATAGAGTCATCCATTGATGAAATTAGAGTCTTCATGATTCAGCCACTTCCCCAAACCCCACTGCTGTACACAATGACATGAGGGACCAAGACAATAACACAGTATTTTGTGGGGACACTATATTCAAACCCTAACAGCTCTGTCTTGTCTGGGTCCAGCCATGAACAAAATCTCTTCCCTCCAAAGGGCATCTCTGAGCAGAATTTGAACAGCTATTGCAATATCCACTCTCTTTCAAAACTTAGAAGATATGGCTTGGGTTGCCAGACAAGAGGTTAAACGGCAGTTGAATTTGAATTCAAGTCAGAGAGTAAGTTTTGGGCAAAGATTCAGAGTGCCCAAAATATTGCACAAAATGAGTTTATACTAAAATATAGTCATCATCTGTCTGAGAATCAAATATAACTCTCTTGGATTTTTCATTTGCTAAATCTGGCAGAGATAAAAAGAAGGAAATTATTGTGACTAAAAGCAGCAGGCAAGAGCATCCCGAAGGCTCTGTGGCTTGCTACTCCTATCTTTCAGCCCTGAATTTGCAGGGTTCTGTTGTTTTTCCTGTAGAAGTGGGGATCAAACTCGGGGCTGAGAACACACAAGGCAAGTATTCTGCCACACGATTCCCAGGTCTGAATTCAGAGCTCTTACCTTAGAGCCGACTAGCTTCCAGATATATGAGAGTTGGATCTAACATCTTAGCTTTTCTCAGGCCACCTGTCAGTCTGCTGCTTCTGGTGTTTGGAGCTGCGTTTGTCAAGAGGGTTATGAAGGGAATGGCCTCCTGTGCTATGGAAATGTGTTCATGGTAAGTCTGTAGTGAGAGTATCAAGTGCAAAGTCAGGGAGAGCCCACAGCAGGAAAATTAACATCTCAGCTAAGATGGTCTTACACATGCACCATCTGCAGACCTTTTGCCCAGGAGATTTTATATGAGGACAGTTGCTCTTTGAAAGACCTCACATGTTGGGTGGGTAACTCATTTTCTCAGGTTTCAGCAACTTATATTGGCATTTTCTGGACACAGAGCAGACTTGACTCTGGCTTGCCAATCTGTCTTACAAATTTCCCAAATGAACAACTGGCCTCCCTCTGCTTGGCTATATGGAATGGCTGCCTGAGCTCCCTTGGGTACCCAGAACACCCTAGGTTTATCCATCCTCAATGGGTGGTGGTGGTGTGTGTGTGTATGTGTGTATTTGTGTTTGTGTCTTACTAGGTCCTTTATGCAACAGCATCTCATTTAAACCTCATAACAGTTCTCGGGGATTAATGCTATTATAATTCCCATTCCGCAGGTCAGTAAACTAAGGCTAAGCACTCTTACTTGCCTGAAATGTTGGTATCTGTCTATGTGCCAGGCCCAACATTTAATCAATAATATAGAGTATTTTACCCACAAGTATGGGTCACACTCACCTGTCACGACTTCTCCATCTCTCTGTCTCCCAGCACTGGATTATAATCTCAAGTGGGAGGAGCTTATTCCTATGTCACTCACATGTAAATACTTATCAAAATCATGGTTTTCAATACCACATAAATGAGAAAGGAATAAGAAGGAGGCCATGACGGCTCTTAGGCATGGTGTACTGTAGATAAAAGGGAAAATGTAGGCAGAGGCAGATATCAGGGAGAGTCCAGAGTGTACATGGCAGCCTGAGCCAGACCATGTGAGGAGGGGAGAGCAAGAAGGTAGCCGAGCCACTGACAAGAAGGGTGGCCTGAGTCAAGAGACTGCCTAAAAGGTAAAAGGGCCAAGGGACCAGTGTAAGCAAAATGGCTGGACTATATGAGTAAGGGCAGCTAGTCTCAGACAGGGGATGGGTATGCCAACCAAAAGGACCCTGTAATAAGTAGGGACGGAGGGATGCTGAGAGAACCTTGTGGCCAGTGTCAGCTTTGATATATTAACAGGCACCTCAGTTAGCAGTTTGTCCTGGTCTGAGACCTAATATTTGTTTTCTCAGTCAGGTTCCTGTTTCTCTTCTCTATGATCTTCCTTCTAGAAATCCCCTAGGATCCATAGCCCCCTAACGCACACACACCCCTGCTATGTTCAGGGAGGTCCTACCCTTTGCCTCTCAAACATTCACTCGCTATTAAACCAAAGAGCTGTCCCCAACCTAGTCCTGGAGGTTGGACTCCCTTATCTGCTGTTCATGTGACCAAACCCTCCAACAGTTCCAATCCCACACCAAGCCCTGACCTTCCATGGAAACAGACTAAAGTTTAAAGCCTCTGCCTGTCCCTGGTGAATCTTTACCCACGCCCTTCCTGTAGGCCATGCCAAAGCCACAGTGCGAGTCCAGGCAAATTAACTCCATGCTCCAGCCTTCGGCTCCACACTGGCTCTAACTGGGCACTGTTTGCTGAGCTCGAAAACATCCTTGGGCCTAAGTGGCTGTGTTTCCTACCAGCTAAATTCTGATGTCAAAGAACTTACTTGAAACAACAAGGTTTACCTCAGTCTAACAGGCATGTCCAAACTATAATTCATAGGCCCTGTGCCTCCCAAAATAGCTATGATCAAAATTGTGTAAGTTTATATAAAATATCAGATCTGATTTTCTATTTTTTTCTTTGTAATTATTGTTTGTTATGTGGTTCTCAAGTGTAAAGTTTGTAGATAACATTGTTTTGTAGTGTCAAAAGGTTGGACACACCTACCTCTGAAAGGTAGTCAGGCCCTTGAGTGTGAAGGCCACCTGTACTTCTTGCTTGGAAGCTCACATAGCTGGGATGCAGGTTCACATCAGCCTGGGGAGGCTGGCTCTATAGAGCACAGCTCAAGAGGGTAGGTGCAAGTTGTCCAGAACTTCACTAAGATAATGTTTCTGTGTTCTCTCTCCCCTCTCCTGCCCTCCCTTCAACAAAATAAGGAATTGTCACTTCTCTCTGAAGCAGCTGTATTTTACCAGTGGATAAATGTGAGTTCCTAAATTTGCATGTTAGCATCAGCAACATAGATCATTCTAGAGTACTGGAGTTTGTGCAGTATAAAACTGGAAATGGGGTGGGGAGGGTGAACAGCAGCTCCCACCTTGCTTGCACCACACCCCTGGAGACTGATTTGGTAAATCAGGGGCTTGCTTTGGACAGCAGTGCTAACATGTACAGCCAAGCTGCAATTGTTAGTCTGGGTTAAGATAAGGTGGCTGAGTTATAAGCAACTCAAACACATAAGGCTAGCGTTGTTCATCACACAGCTCTTTCTTTGAAAGTGTAACATATTTCATGTCATAATTCACTATGATTTGGACTTAGAACTAACATCTGAGGAACTTCATATATGCTTAGCTCTCTGTTCAACACATTAGAAGAGCTTACTCTTCACCCCAGTAGAGCATCGTATAGAGTCCAGTCTCACCTGCCCCCAATGTCTGGAACTCCATCCTCTTTGACTGAATGGACCATGTTGTCTGATCTAGCCAGATATCAAAACAGATATCTTTAAATATATGTACCAAAACAGGTCTTGCTCAGTCAGTGCTTAGAGAAGATCAGAGAAGAGCTCACTATATATTCCAGAACATTCCAGGAACCATTTTTTCTACAGTATAGGCTCTATGTCCAACACTCTTCCTATAAGCAAGGCAAAGGACTGCTTCCTCTAACCACATTGGCTTTCCTCTAGCCACACCATGCACAACATTCTCACCCTTCATGCAATGCTAACCCAGTAGCAGTTTGGACAGAGCACATGTCCCCTAACCTGCTTTAATTCCTGTATGGTTATATGTTTAACATCAGTTCCTATGGGAGTAGTCACCAGAAAATTATCAAGTTTTACAAGGCAAGGATGAGGGAATTGAAGTTGGTTTTTGTTTGTGGTTGAACTTTTTTCCTACAATTGTTGAACATAACAATAGACTTTCTGGGCATGAATGGGGTGTAGCTAAATTTGATTCAGGCTCTCATTCTCTGCAGTCTCCTCACATTCTCACTCAAGACATCAAAGAACCTAAATAATTCTTTGTATGCCTGCACATAAACACATAACACACATATCCACACATCAAGTCTATTTATATGGCGTTTCATTCAGACTTACAATGACAAAGTATGACCTATCTGGAAAATCTGCATTGTTACAAAAAAATTCACACAATGAAAAAAATTCGTTCTCAAAATATAAGTCATTGGACAATAGCTGGGTGGCCTTGGGGAGGGAAAGCTTAGTATCTTTCCAGCATTCCTAAAATTACATCACATGGAAAGCTGACATCTCTGACAGAATGAGTCAGCCCAGCTAGTCTCTAACACTATTCAGGACACTCTCTCTGCTCCTGTGATTCAGAATGCTTCCCTGCAATCCATGCTGTCTGCCACCTCAAATCTCACCATCCTCGTGCCTTCCCAGCAAGCCATTGAGGACATGGACAAGAATGAGAAAGCCTTCTGGTTGTCATGGAACAATATTCCAGTCCTGATAAAGTGGGTGACATTTACCTTATTATTCATTTTATGTGGCTGACATCAATGTGAATATTCCTTAGTTCAATGTAGAGAAGCCACATAATCCTTCACTTCCTAGAATGCCCCTAGCAACCCTCCCCGGGGTCAGGGGAAGTTATCTGTTAACTGCTGACTCTAAACCAAGCACTGTTATCACTCAACTCTCTCAGCACCTCAAGATGGATGTTAAAATTATTCCAATTTGATAGATATGAAAAGCAAGGCGGGGTGGGGGGGAGAAGTCTGAGTATGCTACTATGGCCCAGGTCTTATTCTCCTGTTCAGTGATACTACATGGATATTTGATTGTGATTCTCATGATTTGGTGCTTTAGATATCACACACTACTAGGCACATATGGAGTGGCAGATCTGCAAATCCTGTCATCCTCTGACACGCTAGCAACATCCTTGCAAGGAAGCTTCCTTCACCTGGACAAGGCAGATGGGGTAAGAGCTCTGCCACCTGGCTGTTTGTGACATACCTTTACTTATGTTTTCGTTTTCTGAATTTGTGATCGAAATTTCCAGATATGTACACAGAAAGAATAGAAGCCTTGTGAACATCACCCAGTTGCAACCCTGATCTTACTCATACACATTTAAAAACAAACAAAAACTGTAAAACAACTAGACTAGAGCAGTATATTCATTAATTTTCTTATCACTGTGATCATATATTTGACAAAACATTCTGGGGGAAGTCATGACAAGAGCTTAAGGCAGATGGTCACATTGTCTACAGTCAGGAGAGGTTAACGAGAGAGCTCAGCTAGCTTTCTACTTTTTGTGCAGTCTAGACTCCAGCCCGTGGAGTTCCTGATCCTTCAGGTAGATCTTCCCACTTAAATTAACCTAATTTTAAAAGTCCCCTGTAGACATGCCCTGAGGCTTATTCCATGGTGATTCTAAACCCCATCAAGTTGAGAGTCAATACTTAAGATAAATGTGTGTTTGATGGTTAAGAAGGGAAAATCAGTTTATCCAACAGTGTCACTGGGTTTATCAACCATACTCCAGGGAAGGCCCCATGCCCAGGAGTAGTTGACCATTAAAAAATGAACCCCATGTTTCTTTGGGGTTGTTCTGTGTTGGCATGTTTTTTTCTTTGTCTGCCTTTTTATTTGTTTTAATTTTCATTTTTGTGGTCTTGTGGTTTGTTTTTAAGAGAGAAAAAACATAAAGTTAGGTAGGGAAAGAAATGGGGAGGATCTGGGAGGAGTTAGAAAAACGGGAAAACATGATAAAATACATTGTATGGAAGAATTTTAATAAAAAAGAAAAAACGATCAGTAGCAGTGATCCAAAATGCAGACCATAGAGCTCTCCTGACATGACCTAGGAAGGAGAAAGGACCATCAATGCTACAGCTTTGATTCTGATGCATTAAGGAAGATTGGTGACCCATAACCTAGTGGATCCTTACTAGTACCTGGATATCATGTAAGTTAGCTAGACGCAGAACCTACAGTGAGTGCCTACTCTGCACATGCATGTCTTGGGACGGTGGTCATGGAAGAGTGGAACTCCAGGGGAACTGGTTGTCTGGCCCTCCCCAAGTCTACCAAGGACCCCCATGCCTGGCTTCATGGCTGTGAGTGGTTGGATGGTAAAGTCTTCTCATGAGTTGAACAAGTGAGAAGTCTAGGATCAGGGACTGCTACAACCATGACCCATCAGCCATGGGAAGAAATGGCTCCGAACTTCCCAACTTCCCTTTCAGCCTGTGTGTATTAGGGAAAGAACCCACTGACTTGAGCCTAAGCATAAGGCTCATTTGCTGATTTGAAATCTGGGTACAGATGGTCATTGTAAAACATACCTTTAACTCTATCCACCTCTGGGGAAAGCAGAGGCAAGTGGATCTCTGTGAGTTCAAGAGATCTGCTCTGTATAACAAGTTCCAGGTCAGCCAGGGATACACAGACTCTGTCTAAAAATAAATAAATATTTTTTTATATAAAAAAAATAGTGGTGCAAAGATAGAGCTAGTGAGAAAGAACGTTGTGTATATAAATTAAATAGGTGGGCCCAGCTGGCTGCTGTGGAACTGTGATCCCAGCTACTCCAGAGGTGGAGGCAGGAGGATTACACTTTCAATACTTACTGGTGTGCAGAGTGAGGTCATGGCCAGCCTGGGCAACTTAATGAATCCCTGTTTTGAAACGAAAAATGGAAAAAGGGTTGGATATAGAGCTCGGTGGAAGAGCCCTTGTGTTAAGTCCTACATTCAACCTCCAGTGCTTCCAGTTAAAACATCCAAACAGCTGGAAGAGGGCATTTGAATGTTTAATCCCAGGAAGAAGTATATGATTCAGATGTCAGAGAGCCTTATTATACTAATTAGATCATTACACAGTGTATATAATATACTCAAGTAGCACAATGCACACAAAAGGCAGGTATCGTTATTGTTTTCTATTTTTCAACATAACTTCAGGTATACTCTTATAGTCATGCTACTCCATTGGTGCTCCAAACCAACAATTTCTTAGCAACATTAACATCTACCCTGGCATGTTACAGGCTATATATAGGTCCCAAGATAAATCAGTCAAGGCCCTGGCCTAGGGAATATAACCATCAAACACACATTTATCTTAAGTTCATTCCTGTGTCTAATGCACTACAAATATCTCATTTTAACAAAAAGAGATGCACATGGAACCTGCTTTAGGCAAATGTCCCTCCTCCCTCCCTAAGATCAAGGAGGAACTGCAAACAGAAGGCCCAGTGGGGAAAGAAGAGGAAGCCAAAACAATTGGAGCTCAATGCTCGTGACTGGTAGACAGTCAGTCACTGTCTATATGGACCAAACTCTGATGGTTACTGCTGCTCAAAAGGCAGGAAGAGGCAATGCAACCCCAAGTACACTCACCTTCCCACTGTGTTTGCATTTGCAGAATATCACAATTGAAGGGGCTTCCATTGTGGATGGTGACAATGCAGCCACAAATGGAGTGATACACGTCATCAACAAGGTAAAGATGCCCTACCCAGAGCTGCTTCCCTCTGTCATGTTTCCTATATACTGCTGTTTGGGGAAAATAAAAAATACTCAGCCTTAATATGAAATGAGCTTTCATTATCTTGTCTAGAACCTCATGGAGACTCTCCTCAGACTCGGCCATAACTCACGACACCTGTGTTTGCAACAGGGGCTCCTGTCACATGTGTCCTCACATACACAGTCTCTCTCATATATGGAAACATCTTAAGAGGAACATGTCTAAAATCAGGAACAGGGGAAGGCAATTGATTATCACTGTCCACTCCCCTCCCTGCACTATCATATCCTACACAGGAGGAGTACAGAAAAACTGGAGAAAAAATAAGGAAGCACAGAAAAACTCCCTAAGATTTTCATTTTTCACCTAAGTCCCAATTCAATAGTATTCATAGATATGGAAAAGAAGAAAAAGCAGGAAATGGAATTGTAAGCTAATTTATAATTTTCAGTTACTATGTTAAGATCTTTATTTTAAAAGAAATATCAAGTACACTGGAAGCTTTTAGAAAGTGAAAGGCTAAGGGAACAATTAACTGCATTTTAATTAAAATTGTTCTCATTTGGTACTCATATACACTCAATTTTTAAAAGCTATAGCTCAACTAATTCTGTTCAAATGAGAGGCTGTTTGTAAGTCTCCATGTTTTCCAAAGTCCTGTGTTCTTTCCGCATTATCCAGAAGTTTCAAACACAACATTGTTAGGCAGGAGATTCAGCTCTTTGGGGAAATTGTGATTTTTGTACTCGTCTCGAGAGATGCCCCCAAGACCACCAGGGAGCTGGATTCTGATGCAAACACATTATTCTTTCGGACAGATTCGAACTCGGGCCCAAATCCTATGTTGTAATGCAGCAAAGGGAATGCGGTGATGAGATCAGGGTGAGAGGGTTTGTAAGGGAAAAATTCATAAGTGGGCGTTACACATCTTAGCATTTCAAGACTGGGTAAAGGGGTACGAGGGAGAGTAATTCTTGGAAACTATTGGTTAAACTTTTGGCACGAAACAAAGTTTTGAATCTATTGGCTGTTAGGAGCGTTTCTGAGATTTTTCTGAGATTCTTCTTAGACCTAGGCCCTGCCCTCAGGCACTAAATGGTCTTTTTTTGAGACAGTTTCATAACGGTAAATCTATGCCTTTACAATGATTCCATGTGATACCAAGTGACACTGCTTATCAACAATTGTTCTTCTAGTCTTAGCTTTACAGAATACTAAGATACATTTATCAAAAAATTAAAAAAGAAACATACAATTGGGCTGGGGAGAAGGCTCAGTAGGTAAAGTTCTTGTCGTACAAGCCATGAAGAGCTCCAGTTTCTATGTAAAAGCTAGATATAACTTCATGGATGTGTAATCCCAGCACAGGGGAACAGAAACAAAAAGATCTTTAGCCAGCCAGTCCAGCTGAAATACTGAGCTCTATCTAGACTCACTGAACACAAATACGCACACGTTCACCTCTTCTCCCTTTCTTATGTATTTTTGATGGACACATCTTCCTTAGTAAGATGGTACCTTAACCCACCTCTTTCACTGAACTTATTACCATAGGATACTAACCCTTCTGTGGCCTTCCCACATAGCTCATGTCTACAGAGCAAATGATAAAGTGATGGCTGGTTTTGAACTCTGATTAGCTGTATAATCTTGTAGGAGTCCCAGAGCCTCACCAAGCCTCATTCATCTTCCTTTGTGAGGATTGATTAACACTCTCTACTTCAAGGCTTGTCACTAAAGAACCCTCAGTAAACGCTGATTTGGTTCTCTTCTTCCTTTGAAATCTCATGAGATTTTCTGCATGGAACTTATTTGGCATGACCGTCAATTGTCCTATACTGATTGCTGTTTCCCGAAACCCTTCAGTGACTATATCCTGGGAGGTATGCGGCTGCATCTCTGTGTCCCTCATCAGAACAAACACCTTGCCCTATTATGATAATTTCTGAATGTCCATTAGGTTCTAGGCACTGTGCAAAGGAAGTGTCATACCCCCATTTGGTATTCCTTTTTTTTTTTTTTTTTTTTTTTTTTTTACATTAAGATGGTAAGATGATGCTATACCATCCTCATGCCACAGATAAAAACAACACTCCAAGTAAGGGCTGTTGGATTAAAGTAGAATTTACATGAACATGAAAAGTTTAGTTTAGTCTAGACCTCTGGCCGCCCCGGGCCAAGAAACCTTATTGTAACAGCCCCATCTTACCCCATCCCACTTTGGTTCAGTTAGATTACTGAGAAAGCTCTATCAACAGAGGTGGAGAGAAATTAGGTCTTACCTGAGGTGGTGTCTTAGGGTTTCTATTGCTGTGATGAAACACCATGACCAAAGTTGGGGAGGAAAGGGTTTATTTGACTTAAGACTTCCATATCACTGTTCACCATCAAAGGAAGTCAGGGCAAGAACCTGACTGAGGCTGATGCAGAGGCCATGAAAGGGTGCTGCTCACTGGCTTGCTTCTCATGGCTTCCTCAGCCTGCTTTTTTATAAAACCCAGAAACAGCAGCCCAGAAATGGCCCTACCCATAATGGGCTGGGCCCTCCCCCCAACAATCACTAGTTAAGAAAAAGCCCTACAGGACTACCTACAACCTGATCTCACACAGGCATTTTCTTAACTGAGGTTCCTCTCTCTCAGGTGACCTTAGCTTGTCAAGTTGACAAAGAAACTATCCAGCGCAAGTAGGACCATGTTTATTCATTGTAAGGGGTCTTCATGGCACCCATTTGTGTGGATGCCAAAATATGCTACCTAAGATGGGATATCACCCCTTAAAAGGGCAGAAACTATTGCACCATAGTCCCTTGCTTTGCGACTGCTTGGTTTGGGGCACAAGGGAAATTGGGAAGCATAATCTTTTAGCAGGAAACTATCATTCCTAACTCTAAGTGGATATAAAAATATATATCAGGGACATTATAGCCGGGGTTTTTTGGTTTTGTTTGTTTTGCTGAGGAGGCTGTTTGCCAGAGGGGGTATTTCTGGGTCCACTGAGAAAGAGTCCTCTGATCATAAAACAAGGGGAGAGTTTTAACTTTATGGGTTACTGTTCTGCATTCTTGAAAAGACTTAGAAAATAATTATTAAAGAGCTATAAGCAGATGATTTGGGACAATTAAACCAAGTGATTTCCTGGAAAAGTTGTGGTATAATGCAGAATGGAGGTAGGGGAAACAGAGTGGGTCACTGAGAGGAAATGTGTAGAGTTGATTAAGGGTCTCAATGACTAGTCCCATTGCCAGGACTGCTGTATTGAAATGAGCTAGAAATAGAAGGGAGCTACAAAGCATCAAAGGGAGGGAACAGATGAAAATAGAGGACTGATGTAAAGAGTTGTATCAGACCTGGGATAAAAGAGATGAAGCCAGTTTAGCCAGTTTCTTCACTGCATCTGAAGGACCTCTGGCAGATGTATCAGGAACAAACAGTTGCTGTAGGGCAAGCGTTATTTAGAGAGCTTACTTGGAACATTCTATTTTGGTATATGATGAAGTTCAGAAGTAAAATACTTAAAAGATAAGACAAAAACATAAGTATGAGGATAAGGAGGAAAAAAGATCCAGAGAAAAAAGTTTTCAAAAACTCCAAAATGTTTCTATCTTCCTCTAATCGGGTGCTGGAAACTATCTGTAAAAAATCGGATATCAAGTATTGTTTCCAGTTCTCCTGATCTCTGTCACTTTTGATTGCCTTTTGATGTAAAACCAGCTCAGACAACATATAAAAGAAATTTCTGAGAGTGTGCTCCAAAATAAATTTTATTAATTTTTTTGGCAATGGTATACAAAAGTTTAATTTACAGTAGACCCTCTGAAAATAGGTAGAAACAGTAACAGAAAGGTCTAACAAGCTCTCAGAGTTGACAAGAGTGTACCAATAGTCATAACAGATTCACAACTGCCTGAATACATGTTACAAACACTACATGCAAATGCGACATTTTTAAAAACCCATATAGCAACATTGCAATGCTTCCTGGGGCCCTGCACTCCAGGTACACAGGGTGAAGTTCCTCCTACACACACCAAAGGGCGATGGTTCCACCTAACATTCTAATGCAAGCAGGTCAATTTCCTGGTGAAGGAACTAACCCTAAAAAGGCAGGCTCAATTTAAACAATGCTAGCTGAGTCAACTATTAGTAAACAAGTACTACTTCCTCCCCCATTGCAGTTTCTTATTCCAAGAAAAGTCAGGGGGAAAAGCCAATATAGTAATGAGATTGAAAAACAAGTGTTATAAAAGAAAACAAAAAAGAGGGATTTTAAGAAATACCAAATATGAGTCTTTTCTATCAAATACTGTAAAACGTGTTTAGAACAAGGATTTTTTTTTTTTTTTGTCTTTCCCATATTGTAAGATTTGCAAATATTTTAATTCCCTCCGCACCTTCAGTAAAATTTTTGTTTACTCAGTAGTACCATTCCTATTCTTGGAATTTGATAAACTGAAGCAATGAGGCTTCTCTCCTTGGCCAAGAGATTTCTTTTTCCCTTTTCTATTTCCTGTGGATCAATTCTCTTCAGACTTACAAATGAGATTGTGAGGTCAGACTCTAGCCAAATAGGAAAAAGACTCAATCACCAACCTTCCTCAGAATAAAAGCCAAGTAAACATACTGTTTATGTGTGTTCCCTCTTCCTTAGCACAACCTCTTGATCAAAAGTAGTTTGTTTGTTTGGGGGGGGGGGGCAATAATTCCAGACCTAAGTGAACTATGCATTTGGATATTGGAGCCAAAGGAAATGCCATCTTCCCCCAGCCACAAAGACAAAGCTCTTTCTCTACCCCTTTTACCATAAACCTGAAACCTGTACTCCATTTCAACTCCATACAAGGTCCACACACAGGGGCAAGAATACGTGTCCATAGCTCTTTCCTTCAACCTGTTTTTGAGCAGTTCAAGTAAGAAAAAGTTCTCTGTTTTCTCAATGTGTATTCTAAAGGTGCTAAACATTTATTGTCTTATCTTTTAATAGAGAGATGTCTTGTCACTATAAAGTTCATGCTGGAATGCATTTCTGCCTCTATAAAAGCCTGATTTATAAAATAACACTTATTATAGCTACATACAAGGCCCTGAGATAGGATTATTTTTAATAATGAGAACATTTAATTTTTCTATGAGTTGTATTTTTTAAAGCTTTTAGAACAAATCTGAAAATATAAATCAAAATTATAATATTGTAAGCAAATGTTAACAGAAGTTAATGTTCAAAAATGTGTTCTTTGCCAGGCAGTAGTGGCTCAATCTTTAATCCTAGCACTCAGGAGGCAGAGGCAGGGAAGCCTGGTCTACACTGTGAGATTTAGGAGAGCCAGTGCTATTACACAGAGAAACAAAAAGTAAATAAATAAATAAACAAAAAGGAGCTGGAGAAGTGGTGCAGAGGTTAAAAGCATTGGCTGCTCTTCCAGAGGACCCGAGTTCAATTCCCAGCAACCACGTGGTGGCTCACAACCACCTTAAAACTCTGATGTCCTCTTCTGTCATGTAGTGCACCAATACATAAAACAAATTTTTTAAATGTGTTCCTAGAAAGCCATACATAGGGAGTGTTCCCCTCTCTAAATATGGCTGTGTCCTTAGTTGCTGCCTATAATGCTTCAGAACAATACTCTTATTTTCAACTAACCATTTACAAACAAGCAGACATTTCCTAAAAGGATAAAACAAGTATTTGTGGACCTCAGGTCTATAGCATCTGATATGGAAGCTACTGGGAAAATAAGCCATATATAGAATAACAAAACTTAATTCACATGAGGGAGTGGGGGAATGACACTGAAGAGTAATTGCTAAGAGACTTAACTACAGGAATCAGTAATCTGGAGCAACATTTGCTTCTTAACCCCGACTTTCTGAACACCTGAAACACCCATAAAAGCCACAGAAGCCAACACAATAGAGCAAAGGAAGGTTCCAAGGTCAGCATAAACTACTGCCTAGGACTTTGAGTTTTGTGATTCACACTCAAAGTTCAGTCTGTGTTTAACATTTTTAAGTTCTGACATATCAAAGCCTAGAAGTACTGAGGGCCTGTAGACTTCTATTGCTTTCAGGCAACTATATCTTCTTGTTCCAAAAAACAAACCCACATTAATTCTTTCCATCTTCAAGAACAAAGACAAGAGTTCTACTTCTTTTCTGCTAGGATATGGTTTTTTATGGAAATATTCTCTAAGAAACTGCTTTTTTTTCTCGAAGGGGTAATCTTTGTATTTTTTAGGATCTAATGCTAGGATCTGGTGTAAACCATCATTGGCCACCAGTCCATTAGTTGTACTTTCATTCCTCTGTCTCTTCAAAGGCATAGCACTAGCCCCTTCCTCTGGACCTGATGCTGCAAGCAATGGGACTTTTTCACCCCTCTTCCGGTCTTCTGCCTCTAAATGACCACCTTGCCACTTTCTCTTTATAGGACAGGTAGAATCAGGAATGTTTTCCTTATTGACAAGTTCACTGTTCTCAACAAAACCAGGCCCAACTTGCAGGTCTGAGCTGTTGTCTTTGGGTGCATGTTCACAATGCAGCAAATGAAGAGTGATGGCTGCCATAGTCAAGCTTCCGGGGTAGACCCCACAACAATGGACACACTTGAAGGCAGGAGAACTTAGCACTGTATAAGCCATTGGCTTAATATGGTGTCTGTCCCTCAAATGTAACATGTAGGCATCAGCTACCATGAATGTGCTCAAACAGAGGGGACAGGTCAGCTCTTGTTCACTAAGAAGCTTAGGTACAACCTTAACCTGAGGCCTCACCTTAACATACAAGGGAACCAGTGATGTGGCATATATCCCTGAGAGGATAGCCAGGCAGACTTCCTGTTCTCCAATCTTCTCTCTTGGCAGAGTGATGATGAAATCAAGATAGGGGAATAACGGGTCACCATTAGCATCCAAGGTCAACTGGATGCCCCTGTTAGTGTAATCTAAAGACAGCTTCTTCCTCCCAAGATGTCTAATTCTGCCATGCTCTAAGAAACCCTGCATGTTGTGGAAAATACATGGGCAAAACAGGCACCCCAAGCCATGTGTGAGTAAGTGGTACATTAACTCCTCCTCTGAGACTAGGCATTTGCAGGAGAGGCAGCGCATGGCCTTCTCCCTTGTCCACTTCAGAAATGGTGCACATACTGCCAGCTTTACTGGTTCAAGTTTCTCACTGGAGTTGGATTCTCTTTGTTTGTGAGCCACTTCCATGTGAGCCTGATAGACATTGGATGGGAAAAGTACATTGCAAACTGGGCAGGTTTTCCACTGGTTGGCCTGTCTGACAACCATGTTCATATCCACCTGGTCTGCAGTGTTTACCCGCCCCTGAGAGGACAAGCTGGGTAGAGCACTGGACATCTGTGGACCCACACTGGGGGACAGGGATGGGTTGGGCACCTGGGATGGAGTAACAGTTATGAGGCTAGCACCCCAAGGAATAGGCAGAGTGACAGGCACTGGATCGAGCATGTAAATGGGTTTCCCATTAACCTGTGTCCCTGTTGGAAGGAGCTTCCTGAAAATAGAGCCTGACTTGAGGAACATGGTGTTCTGTGAAGTTTCAGCCCTCACTGACTGGTTCACCGGCAGGATGCCAGTGCCAACAGACTGACTGAGCTGAAGCACACTGGGTCTAACTGGTGGATCTGCTGGGAGGACTCCTGATGTAACAGGCTGACCAAGCAGAGGAACACCAGAGCTCACACCCTGGGTCACAGGGACATCTGAGACCACCAACTGTTTGGGGGACACCAACCCAGATGATACCACTTGATCTGCAGGGAGAACCCTAAAAGACACTGTCTGACAAGAGGGGAGAACCTGTGATGAGACTGTCTGGCCTACATGGAGAACCCTGGACTGGACTGCTTGGCCAGTAAGAAGAGCCCTAGAAGCTGCTGTCTGTGCAGGAATCACAGAAGCAGGGGTTATCTGACCTTCAGGAATGACCGACAATGAGACCACCTGACCCACAGAAATCATTCCTGGTGATGTGGTCTGCCGAACCCCAGGACTGACAGAAAGACCAGAAGACCGGGTACCAAGCCTCATCAGTCTGCTTTTAGACCCCACTGACCTGCTTTTAGGTTCCACTGACCTGCTTTTAGGCCCCACTGACCTGCTTTTAGGCCCCACTGACCTGCTTTTAGACCCCAATGACCTGTTTTTAGGCCCCACTGACCTGCTTTTCGGCACCACTGACCTGCTTTTCGGCACCACTGATCTGCCTGGAAGTTGTGTTTGTTGTCTTACAGACCCCGTGGGCTGTGTCAGGGACAAAATCCCAGGTTGAATGGCTTGATTCATTGGGAGATTGCTCGTTTCAACAGACTTAATCACAGGCCCAAGTGGCTGACTCATGGGTAGTGCAGGAGGGTCTATCAGCTTATTAGGTAAAGCCCTGCCTGAGAAAAAGACAGTTGAGGGAGCTGAAGACTGCAGTGTGAGGCTGCTCTGACCCACTGGTAGAGGGTTGGAGACAAAAGCCACGGGGGACTGGGTAGCCGCAGACAGAGAATGAGTGAGGTTCCAGGAACTGCCTGGGACCTCCATCAGTGTCTGTACATGGGCAGGGGTCACAGGTTGGGCTAATGTAACTGGCTGTACCATAGCTGGACTTGGAGCATTCTGTGACAGTGGCTTTGCTGGAGCAGTTGTGTGTGGAGCACTGCTGTTTGGTGGCTGGGACAAGCCTGCCTGTGGCTTTGGAGCAATGGGCATTTGCTTCAGAAGCCCAGTCCTCTTGTTGTGTTCTGAAATTACAGACCTCAATTTATTCTCCAAATCCTTGTGTATATCTGATGTCAAAATATGGGACATCAAATCATCCTGGCTGCACATACTGGTACTACACTTTTTACAATAGTACCTTTCAGATGCTTCAGTGTTTACAACAGCAAGAATATTGCTGGCTTTTGGCTGCTGCTGTTCTTCCTGAGTTTGAAAGCCAATGTAGGCATTAAGTAAGGATTGAAAATGGGTGGTCAGCACATGCTTCTTCATGCTACAGAAGGAAGTATTGGAAAAGTTACATTTTAAACATGTGAAATGTTTTATATAACCCTTCATTGACTTCCCACTGCCCAGAACTTTCTCCTTGGGGCTGTGAACTTTCGCAGCTGGCTCATGGAATAACCAAAAGTGTCTGCTCACCACATTAGGACATGAAGCAAATGAGCAATCTGGACACTGGATCTGCAACTCTTGGTCGGCCTCATCTTCATGACAACGATATAAATGATTTTTGAGAGAAACAAGTGCATCTGCTGAATATATGCAAAGGCTGCAGCAATGTGACTTGGATCGGTATCTCATTTTCTTTTTGAAAAGTTCCCTTGGAGCAAGATCTGCCCAAGATGTATTATAAAAGTATCTGTCACCTGGACCAAAGCCTTCAAGGTCCTTCGACAATTCTTTGCAGCTTTCAAGTCCAACCTCCAGAAGAACCCTCTTCACCCATGGCCGCAAAGTTCTGATGTGGTCCACATTTTCCACAGGAACTTGAAACATCTTTGAAATGTTATGCCCTGCAATAAAGGAGCCTCTGCCTCAGCGCCACAGCGCTCCACCTCGGCGGTGGGAACCCAGCCTGTACCCATATCCCACTGCTTCCTCCACCATGCCCTCCAGTCACGCTCCTCAATCCTCCCGGCCTCGGTCAGTCACACCGACCTTGCGCCTCACCTCAGTCCTCCCGGCCTCAGGCCTCAGTCCTCCCGGCCTCAATCACACTGACCTCAGTCACCCGCCAACCTCGTGCCTCAATCCTCAGTCCTCCCGGCCTCAGTCAGTCACACACTGAACTCGCGCCTCAGTCCTCCCGGCCTCAGTCACACACAACCCCTCGGTCCTCCCGGCCTCAGTCACACCGACCTGACGCCTCAGTCCTCCCGGCCTCAGTCAGTCACACCGACCTCGCGCCTCAGTCCTCCCGGCCTCAGTCACACACGACCCCTCGGTCCTCCCGGCCTCAGTCAGTCACACACGACCCCTCAGTCCTCCCGGCCTCAGTCACACACGACCCCTCAGTCCTCCCGGCCTCAGTCACACACGACCCCTCGGTCCTCCCGGCCTCAGTCACACACGACCCCTCGGTCCTCCCGGCCTCAGTCAGTCACACACGACCCCTCGGTCCTCCCGGCCTCAGTCACACACGACCCCTCGGTCCTCCCGGCCTCAGTCACACACGACCCCTCGGTCCTCCGGCCTCAGTCACACACGACCCCTCGGTCCTCCCGGCCTCAGTCACACACGACCCCTCGGTCCTCCCGGCCTCAGTCAGTCACACACGACCCCTCAGTCCTCCCGGCCTCAGTCACACACGACCCCTCGGTCCTCCGGCCTCAGTCAGTCACACCGACCTCGCGCCTCAGTCCTCCCGGCCTCAGTCACACACGACCCCTCGGTCCTCCGGCCTCAGTCACACACGACCCCTCGGTCCTCCCGGCCTCAGTCAGTCACACACGACCCCTCGGTCCTCCCGGCCTCAGTCACACACGACCCCTCGTATCCCTAACCCCCTTCTTCACTTACACTAGGGGCCCTCAAGTCCCTCCTCAGCTTGCTCGTCGGAGCTGCTCACCACCAGTCTGTCTTCCCACACTGGACGCGAGAAAATGGCGCTCAAATATCTCAGGAAGTGACGTTTCCTCATTTGCATCTTCACACCAGACAACCAATGGCGTGAAGAGTGCCCAGGTGGCTCCTCGTGGGCCTCGCTCCTCCCCTTCCGCCCTTACCCTTCCTCCCACCGCTGCTGGCCATTGCTCAGAGCGTGGTGTTCTTGGTGTTCGCCCACACCAGCTGTTGTGTTGTGCGCCCCTGTCCAGTGCTTAGCTCATCAAGGCTGACCTCAGATTCACATCTCCACAGCCTGAGCCATACTGGGTGGGGACTCAGTTAATGTCAATCCAAGATAGATGGAGGAGGGAGGGAGGGAGGGAGGGAGGGAGGGAGGGAGGGAGGGAGGGAGGGAGGGAGGGAGGAAGGAAGGAAGGAAGGAAGGAAGGAAGGAAGGAAGGAAGGAAGGAAGGAAGGAAGGAAGGAAGGAGAGATGTGACAGGGTTGAGGTTTTCCACCTGACAGATTCTAGACTAAGATGGAACTAATTAGCTTGGCCAGAGGGTTAGCATGCCAGGCTTGTAACTTGTAGTGCCTTTGTGGACCAGACAGATGACAATGTTGAGTGTGTAGGGCCTTGCTGGGGGGTAGGGAAGATAGGCAGTGACACTGCTGTTGGTACTCTTTACGACTGACTAAAAGAAGTCAGAATGGGTGTAGTGACACATAATCCCATCACTCAGAAAAGCTAAATCAGGAGTGTCACTGAAAATTTGAAGCCAGCCTAGACTACGTGGCAAGATCTTTTTCAAAAATGGGAGTTTAAAAAGAGGAGAATCAAGTAACTGGGGGAGTGTCGATAGCTTACTTGGCCTGTCTGCACAAGGCCCTGGGCTCTGAATCTAGATCACGTGCTCACACAGCCAGAAATCTAATTACTTATGAAAAATTGTCCTATTCCTTTATTTTTATAAAGCAAATGTCTTTATAAGACATTCGGGTCACTGGCTTAGAGTAGATTCCAGGATAAGAAGCAAAGAATTAATAGGATAGATTAATGCAAGTTATAAGGGATTCCTTGGTGAGATCTATAAAAGCTTTTGTACAAAAGGAAGTTTTCTCCAAATGGAGAGTAAATTTGAGGAGATGCTTAAAATTGAACTAAGATTTCCAAGTTCCTTCTAGTGCAGTCACTTTGCATCCTGGAATAACTTATTCAGTAAATTATCAAAATGTTTTTAGTCACTTCTGTTAACTACCCAAAGAACCCAACAGGATTTCCATAGTTATTAGTGAACAGCAAATGGTACCAAAATTTGCTAAATAGAATTTTGGGGCTTTTTCCCAGGTGCTGGTCCCCAAAAGAAGTCTAACAGGCTCTTTACCAAACCTGCTCACTCGTCTGGACCAGATGCCTGACTATTCCATCTTCCGAGGCTATATCATTGCAAGTACCATGTTCTCTGCATAACCATTTTGTCAAGCTGCCTAGGACTGGAATCTCTCACTGGCTGTCCTGTCTTTGCTTTGCAGCAATACAATCTGGCAAGTGAAATTGAGGCTGCAGACACTTACACTGTGTTTGCTCCAAACAATGAAGCCATCGAGAATTATATCAGAGAGAAAAAAGCCACAACACTAGTAAGTGTCAGCAGCAGTAGACAACGTTTTCTCTTTAAGGTTCATTTTTATGTTTAGTGGGATGTGAAAATGTGTGTGAGCTCGTGTGTGTGTGTGTGTGTGTGTGTGTGTGTGTGTGTGTACAGTCATGTACATGTGTTCATGTATAAATGAGAATGGATGCCCACAGAGGCCAAAGGAGTTACATCCAGAGATGTTATAACTCCCCGCAACTGGAGTTCCAGGAGGTTGTGAGCTGCCCGATAGGGATATTGGAAACTGAATGAGGGTCCTCCTTTAGAGCAGTATCCACACTGACCTGCTGAGCCAGCTCTCCAGCCCCATCAATGTTTTCAATTCGTAAGTCATAAGCCATTTTCTAATTCTGTCAAAATCTGTTCATCCGGTTCTGTGTACTTAAGAGACCCAAGCAGAGACTGTACACACAAACCATAAAAGAGTTAAACGGAGACATTCACCTAGTGTTCATAAAAGTATGTTTTCCCTTTTTATATGGAAAAATAGCCTTAACATCTCATTAGTCATATAAAATAAAATCAACTGAAAAATACTAATTTACATATCAAAGAAACATCTATAATTACAGCTCAAACCACTTAGGTAGGTAGGAACCACTTGAGCATTTGTTTGTAGATTTTCTCCACAATGTCATTTTCTTTGTAATGTCAGAAAAAAAAATCCCTTTACCAGTGCAATTCTTTAATTAATTTACTGATTTATTTATTTTTTTTTAGGATTTTTTTTTTTAGACTAGGTCTCTGTATAACAGCTCTGGCTGTGCTAGAACTTACTCTGAAGACCAGGCTCACCTCGAACTCACAGAGATCCACCTACCTCTGCCTCCCATGTGCTGAGATTAAATGTGTGTTCCACCACCTTCCAGCACAACTTTATTTTTTATTTCAAAAGTCTTTGCATTGATATAAATTAGTGCAGCTTTCTTTGATGGTGTTTTTGAAAGCATATTTCTACTTGAGGGTATGTTTAGTAATGGTACCAAAATACTTGGAATAATTTTCATATTCTTGTCACTAATAATATTTTCTATTTTATGTAAGGATATGTAATTTGTGACATTTATTGCTAAAACTCATTTTATGTTGTGTTTTTGAAGTTGAAATCTCTGTAGTATAAAGAAATCATTTTTAGAATCTGCTGACCACTTTGAACATGCTTATCTAGATGTTCTTGGTCTGTGCCCTGATGTCTTGTACATACATGTACTACTTCTCTTTGTAACCCCTTGGTTCTGTCACAGTAGAGCAGAGTGTAGCCAGCTGACTGGTTCACTGGCTGACTTGTCCCTATGGGGTATGACAGGAGGAAGACATTCTTCGGTACCATGTGATTCTGGAGGAGAGGCTCCTGAAGAATGACCTGCACAATGGCATGCACCGAGAGACTTTGCTGGGGTTTTCCTACCTCCTCGGTTTCTTTATCCACAATGGCCAGGTACATCTTTTTAACAAAATTCAAGAGCAAATGCTTTGCTATCATCCCCCATCTCTTCTGTACTGGAAGAATACCTCCAGTCCTTCTAAGCTTTATCAACAAGAAAAGGTTATTTCCATTGAAGCCGAAAGCAGTGAATAAGCTGGTGGTGGGTGGTGCACTTGGGAGGCAGAGGTAGGTGATCTCTGTGAGTTTGAGGCCAGTGTGGTCTACAGAGTGAGTTCTAGGACAGCCAGGACTGCTAACTGCTTTCACAAAGAGAGATCCTGTCTCAAGGGGGGGGGGGAGAAAGGAAGGAAGGAAGGAAGGAAGGAAGGAAGGAAGGAAGGAAGGAAGGAAGGAAGGAAGGAAGGAAGGAAGGAAGGATAGAAGGATAATAAACTGCATAGTCTATCTCTCCCACTTGCCTGTCATATGATCAGCCTTCAGGTAGTCAATGTAGCCCTCGTAGCCCTATCAACTGTGGAATTGCAATCTTAGCAGTAACGGGGACTCTTCAGCTGGTACCACAAATCCAACAGTCTTCAGTTTCCAAGATGGAGGGAAACTTTGTTTCTCAAAATAACTTTATTTATTTTGGTGGTACTGGCTTATGAAATCAGAGGTCTAGTGATATGCTTATGCAGTCAAACAAATTAACCAAATTGACATTACTATTCTACAATCACAGGGCTGTATGGCGTTCCAGTGATTACTTCACACAATGCCTAAGTAATTAAATGGTTAGCATTCGTTAAAAACAATTTCATGAAGCTAGTTATTATAGTTACAATATAAAATTCTGCTCATGTAGTTCAAATGCTGTATTTTAAAACTGTGTGACTATTTAACAAGAAACAATATATAATTCTAAAATAAATTATTAGCAGAAAAAATGATTACCTGGTCCACAGAATAAGTTCCAGGACAACCAGGGCTTCACAGAAAAACCCTGTCTCGAAAAAAAAAAAAAAATCACTAAGAACCAGGAATAGTACGTGCCTGTAATCCTAGGATTATGGAGACTATTTTAGTGCAGAAGCAACTTGAAAAAAAAAAGGTTTATTTATTTCACTTTATACTTTCAGGTAACAACACTGAGGGAGGGCAAGGCAGGATCTGAGGCAGAGACCACAGAAAAATGCTGCTATTGACTTGATTCTGGCTTGCTCAGTTTGGGTTTTGTCTTCCCAAGGACCAGCTGCCCACAATGGGCTGGACCCTCCCACATTAATGATCAGGAAAATACTCTGCAAACTTGCCTACAGGCCAATCCTATAGAGGCATTTTCTTGATTAAGATTCCATTTTCCAAATGACACTACCTTATGTCAACTTGATATAAAAACTATCCAGCACAGAGACCATCTTAGGATAACCCAAGTATCATGCTTTGAATGAGAATGGCCCCCATAGGCTCACTCAAATGTTTGTATAATTGGTTCCCAGTTAATGGAACTGTTTGGGAAGGATTAGATGTGACCTTGTTAGAATAGATATGGCAGTGGGCTTTAAAGGTCAAAAGCTCAGACCAGGCCCAGTTCTCTCTCTCTCTCTCTCTCTCTCTCTCTCTCTCTCTCTCTCTCTCTCTCTCTCTCTCTCTCTCTCTCTGCCTACCACCTGCGGGTCAGCAGGATGTGAAGCTCTCAGCTACTGCTTCTGCTTCCCTCCATGATGATTATGGATTAACTCTCCAAAACTGTTAGCAATCCCTCGATTAAATGCTTCATTTTATAAGTTGCCTTGGTCATGGTGTCTCTTCACAGCAATAGAGCAGTATAATTAAGGCACTGAGCTGTAAAGCAAGAGCTTGCCAAAGAGAGAGCTGGAGGGCATCAGGAAAGTACAATCAATCACATTGAATTGGAGTGAGCATTTAATTGTGCAATCTTAGAAGCAATAATATTATTTGATCCTTTTAAAATCTTTAAAAATTTCTTCACTAATGCTGTTATTGAAATAAATTTTTATGTAAACTTTTAAAACTTTTATGTAAAAAAGTCTAGCTAGAGCCAGGTATGATGATGCACACCTTTAATCCCATCACTTGGGAGACAGAGGCAGACAGATCTCTATGAGTTTGAGGCCAGCCTGATCCAGGAGAGCTATAAGTTTTATTCCAAGAAGTCCTGTCTTAAAAAACCAAAAATACAATTTAAAACATCTTTAACTAGAGATATTTTTAGGGCTCTTTTACTTTCTTCGTAGAATAATTTCAAACATTTTTCTCTGGCTCCACATCAGTGTTCAAAGTCTAGCAAATATATTTTCCTTTTAAATAAAGTTATTTTTCCAGAAGTAGCAATTACCTTACTGACAGAAAGCTTCTGGCGGTTGCTATTTTTAGTCTGTCCTCTCTCTCTCACCAGGTAGAGATGAATATCCAAATGTTCTCAATTGAGTTGTTTTCAGTGTTGTCATGTTCGTTTTCTATGAGACCGGAAGTTTCCTGATTTAGAGCCATGTCAATACATCATAGCATTGCATTTACTTTTTCTGTTGCAATAGAAGTAGAAAGTGTTTTCTAATTGAGTAGGTGTGTTTATAGAAAATGTTCAACGCAACCCGTAATTCTCTAGATATATCTCATGATGGAAATGATTCAGACTTCTTAAATGCCAAATTAAGTAGGAATACATCAAATGTTCTGCTCTCTGGGTATTCAAGAATAGCTCAGCATCTTGGAATTCTGGAAATTTGTGCTATAATCACTATTTGAGACTGAATGAATTTTCCTCGTGATTTTCTCAATGTTCACGGACCTTGAAATAGCAGTGTGGATCTGTCCTAACTTACCCCAACATCCAAACAGAAGACCTCTTCACAGCCAGTCATGAGAGACTCTTGTATTCAGTAGCAATTTCAACAGTAAGAAGTGATGGTAATGTTTGATATTGTTTTATGAATTAGATCCTTATTGAAGGCTCGTATATTATATTCTCTATAGAATATGTTTGTTCCCTCTCCCATCTCATTGTCACTTCAACTTTCTAAGACGTGCTGGAAGATCATCCATTAGGTAGCAATACACTAAGAGGATATATGGTGTTCTCTGCCTTAGTCAGGGAAGACAGCCGTACCCTGTGGACACCAGGCCACAGCACAGATGAGCATGCTCATAAAGCCAACTTGCCAGGCCTAAGAATTTTAAATCAGTAATTTTAAGCAAACATAAACCAATTTATTTGAGAGATGGAGAATTCCCTAGACATGGATTAGAGCAATGTTTTCCTTTTACAAAGAGGAACGTTGAGGTTCAGAAAAGCAATTGACCCCGTGTCACAGAGCTTCATTGAACCTGTTGTAGGACTACGGTTGAGACTCCCCTCTTCCAAGCCAGGGCTCTTTGAACTTCATTGTGGTACTCAATGTAGGCAAACTGGAATTTCTCCTAGACTACTGTCATAATGACATCCTCCATGTCCTGAACCTCCCTTACAATCACCTTAGTAAAACAATATCGGATTCTCTTGTTCACAGCTGTATGTAAACGAAGTTCCAATAAACTACACCAATGTGGCCACTGACAAAGGAGTGATCCATGGTCTGGGGAAAGTTCTGGAAATTCAGAAGAATAGATGTGACGATAATGACACCACTATTGTGAATGTAAGTTATACCAAGGTGCAGTGATGAAAATAAACTCTTATTGCCTTTTTAATTTTTAAATGGGACCAGGAAGATGTCTCAGTGGGTAAAGTTGCTTGCCACAAAGTCCAGCAGCCTGAGCTCAGTCCCCAAGACCGTATGATGAAAAGAAAGAAGTGAGTTCTACAAGTTGTCCTCCGCACATGTACAGCCACATGTGCACACATACAGACACACACACACACAACACACAGACATACACACACAAACACATAGACACATACACATACAACACACAAACACATACACACACTCATACACATAACACAGACACACATGCACACACAGAGACACACAACACACACAGACACACACATGCACACACAGACCCCCCCCCACACACACATATACACATCACCACACAGACACACACAAAAATTAATAAAATGTTTAAATGATAATAATTTTAAACTTAAAATTTTTCTATTAGATTATCTCAGGTTAGTTCAAAGACTCCTGATTCCTTGTGACTGAGGTTGTAGCTCAGAAGCAGAGCACTGGCCTAGTGTGTGAGGCCCCGGGTTTGATCCTGAATGCTGAAAGCAGACTGCATAGTGAGCATCTCTAATGTACCAAAAAGAATCCAAGCTGTAGATGACAAGGATGAGCTCAATAGGCATGTCATCTAATGCGATGAATTATACCTGGCATGCCTGGGGAAGGTTAGATAGACGACTATGTGGAGCAGAATTCTGACAGATACTGACTACCGCTGGTTAACAAGAAGCGTGTGGAAATAGGTGGATTCCACTGAAGGCTGTGAGACAGTTTCCTATCTTTTTGTAATAGTAACAACTGCTGATGATTATTAGGTGTTTGATACATACATGGCATCACTCTAAACATTTTACATGCACTAACCCATATAATCCTCACAGCTCCCTGGAAAATAAGGACTTTGACTGTCTCCATTTTACAGATGGGAAATGAGCTACAGAGATGTTTATTCACACAGTAGCAAGCAGCAGTCTGACCCCAGAAACAGCAGTGACACTACACTGTCAAGTAGGTCACACTCAAGTGTCTGCCATTCTGTCTTCTGCTCTGTGTATGTGTTATTTCAGCAGAGGGCTCCAGATCTGCAGGCCTCAGCCACACCATTTTTGTCAAGGCAGGCCCTTGTGTGTGACACAGTGTCTCTTTATCTGACCCAGTTCCCTGAACAAGGGTTCTGGTGCATTGGTTGACGCTAAAGAACGCACATTTAGGTAGGTGACATCTCCGTGTTTTAAGAGGTTCTTATTCTTAGGACTACTGTAGATGTAGGCAGTGTTCAAATATGGAAGCTTGTTTCATAGGACATTAAGGAGCTTGAGCAGATGTTCTTCCCTGATTTTCAGCTCTGTTCTAAAACCTGCAGCTCCAATCTTTTATTCACAGGCTCGTTTTGCACTGAAATTCATAACCCTGACATGACCTCTTTATCTCTACACTTTTTACCAAGGGAATTTGTAGGCAGTGTTCCCAGGAAGAAGTCTGCCCACTCGGAACAAAGCCACTCGTAAGTACTCTTATCTTGTTTTCTGAAAAAGCAGAACCAGTTCCTGTCTACTCTCCGGGTTTAATTCTAGGTTTTTATGTGCTGTGCTTTTTCTTTTTTTAAAGGGAGGGGTTATTTAGCTCTCAGTTTGGGGTTGTAGGGGTATAGCCCCTTATGGGGAAACTCAGAGCAGCAGAAGTGTGAAGCAGCTGAGGACACTCCATCTATCCACAGTCCAGGAAGTGTGTGTGTTGCGGGGGAGGGTGCTTGTGCTCTGCTCACTGCCTATTTTTTTTAATTTCACTTTATTTTTTATTAATTAAATCTATTCTTTGGCAGTTCCATAGATATATATATAAAATACATTCTGATTGGACTCACCACCACCCCCCCTCTTTTGCCTGTCAACCCACAGCAACAAGTGCCTTGCCCTCACTGGGGTCCTTTGTTTTGTGTCCCACTAAATTTAACCAGGGCTGCTAATGTGACCATGGATGTGGGACTATCCACAGAGCCTGGTGGGGGCAAATGAAGACAATGGCACCCCCCCCATCAATCATAATCAGTAGTTTCCTTAGAAGGGTAGGGCCCCCTGAGTTCCTCCCTCACCCTTGACTACTGACAGATGCAGTCTCGTGCAAGCCCAGAGCAAGCACCACCACTGCTGTGAGGTTATGATTGCAATGGCTGTGTCATGCCCAGAGAATACTCTTTCATGGCCCTTCTCCATATTGGTATGCATCCTCACAGCCTTAAATGCAGTTTTTGAAGGACTAAAGGAATTAATTATAAATAAAATAGAAATGGGCCCATAAACCAACATGAAATCCAAAAAAGTATTTTTCACTTCCTGCATCTTTTATACTAGCCAGTTAGGGACAGCAGCAAATATTCTATGAGAGAAAGCAGTCTCATGTCCCAGAGCCAGCCTGGTTCCTCCTACCTGCTTCCCTTTTCTAACTGAAGTCATGACTAACCTTCTCAAAGAAACAGCTATAAACATTAAAAAGCTATACACATCTTCAAATTAATGACCAATCTGTTTCTTATAGCTTCTTTTTATACAAAAGCTATTTCTGCTAATGACCATTACAGAGATTAAGCACTCTGTGGTTCCATAGCATAGTAATAATAATTCATGATAAACTGTGAGTACCAAGTCGCTCATTTGGGTTTTAATTTAATATCATATATTAAAATCTTTATGAGTAAACAACTCCTCAGATTAGGCAGACTATAAGTAAATAAACAAATTAAGGCTTAAGTTTAATGAATATACAGGGCTGGAAGAATATTTTATCTGGATTTTTTTTTTAATTTAGTCTTACAGAGAAATCTTCTTGGAAAGCACTGCTTTACAGTATATCTTTGGGTTTGCCACCTGAAGTAGCCAGGACTGTGGGGTGTCTTTTATTCTTGCTTATGAAGTAGCACCAGGAAGCTGCAGTCCACCCTTTCCAGAATATGTTACAGAGAAAAGTGTCCCCTACCTCTTGGGAAGCTTTTCTCCCAGCTTAAAAAAAAAAAATGACAAAATGCTTATGATTTCACAGGGTGAGACAAAGAAATGCATCTATACCATTTACTTCATGGGGCACCGAACTCTATTCATTGGGTGCCAGTCGAAGTGTGTGAGAAGCATCATTGTGAGTATGAGTGGTCTCCCCAAGTACTCGGTAATGGTCCAGTCGTTTGTACACTACATTTCCATAATACTCTAGCAGATTTCCTCCCTGCCACCTGATCCCATCTCATCACTGCTCTCACCAAAGTAGTACTGGTTATAAGGAAATGTGAAAGAGTCAGAAAATGGGTAAAAGCTGAAGCATTCAGCCAAGTAAGGAAGAAACAGGGTGTGGAAGGTAAGGGGTGTATATGTGATTAAACTTAAATACATAATTAGTTAACTAAATATAATCAACAGACAAAGGACATAGTCAGAAAGGGAAGGCAAGAGGCACTTGGACATTCAGAAAACAGAACTCCAGTATCCAGGACCTCAGAATGTCACGTTGCAATTTTCTGGAAAATTGCTTGTAACTTACTGTCCTGCTTCTTCTCCAGAGGATGAGTTCTCTTCTTCCAATGGGTTACACTACGGAGCATGGGACTGGAGAGAGTTTTGTCTTTCTGCACTTAAGAATGATCAAGGAAGCCAAACAGACCTCCTATAGCGCTTCCCTGAACCACAAAAGGCTCTCAAGGAATGCCGGAGCATCCACTCCCATAGACGAAACACCATCCAGGAGAAGGGTCCCTGGTTGGGGGTCCTCCCACTCCTTCAATGTTACCCGTGCTGTTTTTGTTGCTTAAGCTGTTCAGGAGCAGCAGCCTGTAATCCCAGGCTCAGGAAGCAGATCAGATGGTCAGTGCCAGCACCACTAGATGAGGGCCTATTACAAAAACAGTAACAATGATAAATTTGCTAATCTGGACCAAGCTGGCTTCTCACTGGCCACCCTCCCAAATACTAGGATTACAGATACGCACCAACAGCCAGGCTTCCTGCCTCCACACCCCGGCATTCTCATCTTCCTCTCTCTGTGTTCTCCCTCTTCCCTGATGTCAGGCTGGCAAGTGACCTGGGAAACTTCTGAGTCTCACTTAGTCCTCAGACACTCTGTCCCCTATCCCTTGGAAACCCTGGAGCCTAAGAAATGGCACTAAGTCCCAAAAACCCCCAAAGCAGAAGATAAACTTGTACACCCTTGTCTTTCTGTTTCAGACAAAAGCATGCTGTGCTGGCTTCTTTGGCCCACAATGCCAAGCCTGCCCCGGGAGAGGTCAGAATGTGTGCTCTGGGAACGGCTTCTGTCTGGATGGTGTGAATGGTACTGGCGCCTGCGAATGTGGGCAGGGCTTCAATGGGACAGCCTGCGAGACCTGCACAGAGGGCAAGTATGGAGTCCACTGTGAGCAAGGTGAGCATGGCTCCTGCCCGGACCCTGGCCCCTCAGTCCTCTCAGGCCCAAGCTAGCCAACAGCATGTAATAAAAAAGCCGTAGCTCCAGTGCTGTCTACCCAGCCTCTCCTCAGACATCAGGAATCACCTATGTAAGTCTCCCTTTGAGCCAGTTATTCCCCAGCATTTGGGAAGCTAAGGCAGGAAAATTGCCCTGAATCTGAGACCATCTTGAGCTGCAGAGAGAATCGCTGGTGTTTGTTGGTTTTAAGCCTAGGCTATTTTGTTTGTATAGAGCAGTGTTCTAAAACTTTTAGTCACTGATTTGACATACTCACCCATCTGCAATTTGTTTGCTGAAATTTCTAGCCCAACTCAGTCTCTCAGTTTGCCTGTGCTAATCACCATGATTTGCTCAATAGTAGGGGAAAGCAGATGTGTCCTAATGACTCATTTGATCCCAAAGGAACTTTACCTGCATAGGTGCTGCTGTACCCATTTTACAAATTAGGATATTAAGGCCAGGAACATGATGAGTTCCCCCAAGGTCAGCTGAGAAAATGACCTCAGGTCTTGACCCCAAAGCCTGACTCTTCAATCAAACTGTCCTCTTTGAGGTCACTTCTTGATCCACCATCAGCAAGTGCCATGCTTTGATGTTTAATTGGTTTAAGGCACATATTCTTCACTTCCACATCCTGGTTTCCTTGTCCCCAGGAACACCAAGGAGAGCTTTCTGCTTAGATTAGAAAACAGCCCCTGGTTCCTGGTCCTAAAACCAACTCAACTAGCACTGTTTTCTTACCAGCCAGTCTAAACCAGATAAAACCAATACAGAGCTGAATGGCTGAAATTTGGCCCTAAAATATATCATTGAAATTATAGCATTGGTTTACTTTGTGTGTTGTTTGGGAGACTTGCATCCATTTATACAATACTGCCTAACCTAGAATCTCTGGGTGACTCCATGGGGTCCACCAAGACCCAAAGCTGAATGCTTTGATACCTTTCACCAAGTTCTTATTTATTTACTTATTTATTCTTTTCAACTTCCTAGACATATCTCTATAATGTTTGATCAAGGTTCTCACCCTTATTCTCTCTTCCCCTGCCCCTCCCCCTGAGCCCTCTTCTTCCCAAGACCCTTCCTATTCTTACATTTTATGACCCACTGCATTTAACTAGGTGGCTGCATGAGCCCCAGTCAGTAGCTGCACTACCCTCTGGTGACCTTTCACTGCCTCCTGTAGCTCCCTTGGGAAGAGTGGGCCTTACACACTCTTCCCCACCTGTGGAATGCTGATGAGCCCAGAGTCATGCAGCTTGGGCTGGTAGCAGCTGAAACATGAGCTGTAATTGTGCCGGTTTGAGTTCATGGGTACAAAACATGCCAGTGTTTACAGCACTCCTTCCCATGTTTCCACTCCCTCCTCCACAATGTCCCCTGAGCCTTGGAGGGCTGTCTTAGCTACGTTTCAGCTGCTGTGACAAAACACCATGGCAAAGACAACTCATAAAAGAAATGATATGATTTAGGGGTTCATGATTCCAGACGGTTAGAATCCACGATTATCAGGCATGGCGGCAGGCAGGTATGGCACTGGACTATTAGTTGAAAGCTTACATCTGATCCATAAGCAAGAGGCAGACGGGGCTATCTAGAAATGGTGTGGGCTCTTGAAACCCCACCCCCAGTGACACACCCCCAATAAGGCTACGCCTCCTGATCCTCCCAAACAGTTCCACCAGCTGGGACCAAACATTCAAATATATGGACCTGTGAGGACCGTTCTTACTCAAACCACCACAAGGTGTGATATAAGTGCTGTTGAGGGCTGAACACTCAGCAGTCACTTGTTCTCAGCACTTTAACCAATTAACTACTTCCCACTGTCAGTAAACAAACAAATGTTCTCCCTACAAGGTTGAGGGCAGCACTCATCCACGAGTACACCCATAAACACTCAGAGGGCAGTTTGACACCGACTCCCTCCCGCAAAGCAACAGTAAGAAGTTCCCCCTAGAACAGTTGCCTCCCTAGCTCTTGAGTTTGACCAGGTTTATGATACTGTGCCTGAGCTTCTCAGTGGAACAGGCCTAAAATCCAATGTGAAATGTTTAGTTTCCCCCGTAGCAGTGTACATTGTTGTACTAATGGTCACATCTTGCCTGGAATGAACCTGCATAGTTTTAGGATCCTTTGGGGCTTCCCTGAACAGTTCAGAAGGAGGTGCCCCCCACTCCTGGCACTGGAGTTTTTGTTTAATACCCATGGATTTTAGAAATATCATTATCCACACTCCTTTTTTAAAAAATAGTATTTTTAATCTTGTTTACAACATAATAGATTGCCCTCTGGCTTTTTCATATTTTCATCAAATCTTCTTTTTTTTAATCTCATGTTTATTGAGCATTTACTACATGCTTGTTCCTTAACGTTTTGTGTATGCCATCTGCTTTACACTGTCACTAGGTCTTACATGTGAAGCTTAATGAATTTTTTTGTATGTTTGTACCCATCAGCCATGACTCAGCTCATGACAAGAAATACTTCTCAGCTCCTCAGCTTTCAGCAAATTCTTTAGGAGATTTAGGAGATGGCAGAGCAAATAGGTTTCTACAAACCTGGTATCAAGTAGGCACATTTTTTTAAGACAATGTCTCACTATTAACCTTGGTTGGCCTGGATCTCACTATATCCATCAGGCTAGCCCTGAACTCACCACCATGCCAGCCATACTCTCAGGCTCCACATGCTCCAGGATCCTCAGATGAACTTAGCTGAGGATAGTTTGAT
The DNA here is from genome assembly GCA_033318265.1 of Phyllotis vaccarum. NCBI lineage: Eukaryota > Metazoa > Chordata > Mammalia > Rodentia > Cricetidae > Phyllotis > Phyllotis vaccarum. The sequence continues at coordinate 37,902,577 of JARWLC010000014.1, forward strand.
ACTGAGTCACATTCTCACAGTGCCACACAGTCCCAGAACTGTGGCACGAACAGGCTCTAGTTGACCTAATAATCTGCACAAGATCCTGTCAGAGACTGGGTGCAGAGTACACCCAGAAAGCAGTAAAGGGGATGCTGAGCATGAGTCAGCGAGTGGTCCTGTTTCCTACTTAGCATGCTCTTGCGTCCATGGGAGATGTAACCAAGGACCCTCGGGCGACGGCTCCTGTGACTGTGATGTTGGCTGGCGAGGAGTGAACTGCAACACTGGTAAGAGTGCTCTGTCCTTAGCCTCTCAGAAGACACACTGTTTTCCTTTCTAAAGTAGAAACGATACCATCAGTACTTTTTAAGGATAAATATAACTTCTTGCTGCAAAAATAAGGAAAAGCACAAAAAAGAAACCAAATTGCTTATATGCCCAATGCTAGAAATCCTTCTTAGTGATCTTCTGTGTGACTTAGCACAGACTGTATGTGTGGGAGATCAGACTATGTATGTTATAGCTTCCTTTCCCACTGCACAAAAACAGTGGAATTTCCCGTGTGAGTGCACCTAGGTCAGCATCACTAATAATGTTATTAGAAACTGAACCGCTTCCTGCTTGTTTGCTACAGTGCTGCTGAATGCTAGCAAGCCCTCGGCAGTGAGTCGCACCCCTCCCTAATTGTGCTTTTTAAACAGTGTCACAGTGAGCATAGGTTACATGCCTCTTTCTACACTTGTCTTGTTAATTCATGTGTTAATTCTGATAGGTGTCTGAAAGGAGCTGGTGTTCTCAGGAAGGGTTTTGCTGCCCATTGCCAAATGGTCCAATAGCAATGTATTATTCTCCCAAGTGGGGTCTGCTCCCGTCTCACACTGGATTGCTGTTTCTAATTGTACTCTAGGGGACAGGGATGGGAGGAAAGGAAAAGCTTCAGAGATACAGGAAATCTGCACACTTAAAGATCTGGAGGATTGTAGGATGTGAGCACAGAGGCAAAGAGGCAGACTGAGTAATAAGAGGTTAGGGGGACAGGCAAGAGCCAGATCCAACTCAAGCTAGTAGGGAGCCACTGAAGACTTTTAAACGTGGTTACGGTAATATCTTATTTGTGTTTAAGAGAAACCAACCGGGCACCAGATTGAAGACAATGATCTTGGAAGCCAGCATGAGAGGCCTTATTGTCCCTTCTGAGGCAAGAACTAGAAAGGTTACAAATGCCCATCGACACTGTGAGGGCTCCAGCGATGTGTTTTCTCTGAGGGTCTGCCACTACCAAAGCTCCAAGAGAATGCTAAATCCAGGAGAAGACAGAACTATTAAAAACACCAAAATGGGGACCCTAAAGGATTCCAGACCAAGGGTTTCAAATGTTGGGGTACAGAATCAGGATTCAGAGAGTCTGGAAGAGGTCCATAGAAAGTGGTGTGAGGTCACATAAACAGGAAGATATCCCAAGTAAATCCCTAGAATGAATGTGTCTTACTCTTCACTGCCACTTTTGGCTTCTAAGAATACAGGGCATGAAAAACCAGCCTCATTTGAAGGGACAAGGAACAGCCTAGAAGCTATGGAAACTTTCCAGGAGACAATGTAATTCCTAAATAAGGCATCAGCCTTTGATGTGGACAATGGAGGCCTTGGGTGTCAAAAGAATCCGAGACTAGTAGGTGCAGGAGATGCTGAGGATGGTGCCCTGGGGTCACAAATGAACAGAGACTGGGAGATGGAGGAGATGCTGAGGATGGCACCCAGACCATGACTCAGGCAGCAGCATAGGTGGTGGTCAGTTACAGAGGAGGACAGCCAGACTACTCAACCTAGAAGCCACCCCTTGCTCTTTAACGGCCACCACCTGCCCCTGTCACCAGGAACTTGTGATCCAACTTCCTGCCTTTTATCCTAGGTCCCATCTCTCTATCCTCCACAGAACTGTAAGAAAGAACTTCCCAAACATAGATGAAACAGATAGCATTTCTCACCATGCTCCATCCCGGGTCTTCTTGACAACTTGCTATGGCTTTTCATCACCTGCAGAAGAAGATTCAGTGTCCTCACCAGGCACCTAGCTGGTTAGCCGGTGTCAGAACCTGCCCCATCTAGGTCTTCACAAGGAGCAGCCGCTCTAAGGGACCCCATTAGTGTGCTTGACCTTCAGGTAGTCTCTGGTCCCTGGCAGCCAGCATGAAAAGTGCTTACGCAGTGGCAAGGATTTACATAGCTAAAAATGACTTCAAGGAACTCAGTCTTTTCCTGCTGCTAGGAACTAAAACAAAAATTCACAGGCAATTGCTCTTCTTTTTCAGAGATCACAAAAGACAGCTGCAATGGGACCTGCCACAGCAGTGCCAAGTTGGTATCTTCTGACCTCTGTGAACAATACAAACTCAGTATTCTCACCTCAGGCCCTACCATGGGGGAAGAGTTTCCCAACATCCTTGAAGAGTGTAGAATACATTTAAAGAAGAAACTGAGTATCTCTGAAGAAACTACCATGCCAGATGCAGCATGTTCTATACTCAGCCAGTGACTTACCTAGCACGCTGTCCCAGCCCATACCACAAGGGCTCACATGGCGGGATCATCGCTCAGTAAACATTGCCCCCAGCCTAATGTATCTTCCTATTCCTTACTGCCATAGGGCACATCCTCCTGTAAACTAATAAAAAGCAGAGTAGCTGAGGTTAGACCTGAACCCAAGGTCATCCTCCATCACTGTCACCCAACAGTGATGGAGTCAATTCGTTATTCCTCCTGCCTCAGTTTCTTCACTTATAAATGACAATAGTAATTATGCTGCCTTTCAGGACTGTTGTCTCATCTGTGGACAACATGAAGTAAGTCAAAGGCTCAGCAAAGCTCACAGGTAGCACTGTGAAGATGAGTGAATACCCTTCGTAGGTGTACTGTATGGTGTGGCTGGAGTGGCTGTGACTCTTCACTGGCTGTGGTGGGGTCGTGCCAGGAACCAACTGTCCCCTCAGCCATAGACAGAGCCTCTAAATGCTTCACAGAGTTGGGGGCCTGGATGCTGGACTGAAGGGGGGATCATAAGTCATATATGAGAGGTTGTGTTTCTCTGAGTGTCATCTGTCTTTTCTCACTGCAGCTGCCTCCTTGACCCAGATGGCAAAGCCTCGTGCAAATGTGCGGCAGGATTCCGAGGGAATGGAACAGTCTGCACAGGCAGGTGGAGAAGGGATCTGCTAAGGGCTTGTGTCCGCTGAGATATCCGACTGGACCTCAGGAGCTGGTACCAGCCACTAGTGGTGATTCACACGTATAACTGAGCAACTTAAAAACTGTAGATTTGATTGATAAAGGGTGTTCTGAGTCATCAGGACTCAAAAGTGGTTCAGTAAAGGGTTTAAGCCCTGGTTCTTCCTCCTGCCGGACTGTTTAGCTACCCTGCGCCCCTCTGCTCATCTGTAAAGGAAGCAAAAAGCCACCTTCCTTGCAGAGTGCTACAAACAGTGAAATGGCCTGAGTACAATGACAAAATAGGTCAGAGGTCAGAGGTCAGGCCCTTGCCTCAACATTAGACCTCTGAGTTTGAATTGAAATGCTTACAATCTGTGTTACTCCAAGGGTCTTGCTTCGCAGTGCCTTTCACCATTTCACCATTCGCTCATTTGCAACTTGGAGATGATAAGAGAACCATTGCAATGTATAGTTGATTATAACCCAGATTATGCCTATAAAGTGTTAAGACATGTGAGCTATTATTCTTAGGGTATGCACACATATTTAGCACTAAACAAAGAAGCTCAGCAATCTTTCAGTAGCCTGGCATAGGAACAAAAGCTGCTCTCAGCCCATATCAGAGAAGCTTCTCTGCAGTGAACAATGGGCATTGCAGACTCAAGGGTGTTCAAGGTGCTGAGATTATTTGACAACTGAGTGCTCAGCCCAAACAGGACCTTTATAGCACCCCCATATAAGTCTCGGGAACACTGAGGAAGAGAGAGCAGAAAGAATGTAACAGCCAGAAGATAGAGGGAATGGCCTGGAAATGCTGTCTTCTGAGCATGGATGGACATTGCAACCATGACCTCAGCTTCAGCTGCCCCACTGGGCCTGCCCAAGGCTGAGGCCTGACCTCACCCAATTATGGATTGGGAGAGGCTCAGAGGGCTCCTCTCTCTTGAACTGTTGGTTTGCTCAGCCTGCTTTCTCATAGAACACAGGACCAGCGGCCCAGGGATGGCACCACTCTCAATGGACTGGGCCCTTCCCTATCAATCACTGATAAAGAAAATGCTCTACAAGTTGCTTACAGTCTGATCTTATGGAGACAATCTCTCTCTTAGTCAAGGCTCTCTCTTCTCTGATGACTATAGCTTGTGTCAAACTTACAGAAAGCTAGGCAGCATCCATCTGGGTTGACTAATTAAACACATTGAATCAATGTCTGCTGGAGTTGTCTCAATGCTTCTTTTCGCAATGGCTCAGGCTTAAAAAAATAAATGCCTCCCTCCTGCCTCTCTTTTCTCTACAGCCATCAATGCCTGTGAGATCAGCAATGGAGGATGCTCTGCTAAGGCTCGCTGTAAAAGAACCACCCCAGGAAAACGTGTGTGTGTGTGCAATGAGGGCTATACAGGCGACGGCATCGTGTGCCTCGGTAGGTGACCACTCCCTGTCCATCTGGTAGAAATGGTGCCAGTCAGAGCCCTGTTAGAATGTCCTAGTGTACGAGCGCCTACTGTTCAGACTGCTGCTGGGATCAGGAAAACCCGAGGGTGCGGAAATGATGTACTCACAGGGGCGTGACGGCATAGATGTAAAAAATCACTGTGAATGAAAGAAGAGACATTTCCCATTTAAAAATTCTAATGGCAACTGATGTTTTTGGTCTTTAATTGATTTACAATGTTACACATCTTTAGAAAATTACAAAAGACTAGGGCGGTGTATTTAGAGACAGAGACTCTGAATCTGTTTTTACATTACCCCCATTTTATTTTATACCTAGATATTTTTTAACAAAAACTAGTGTTTTATGATACACAATGTTTATACTTAACAATGTAACAGAATAATTCACTGAAAGTAGGTACAGCACTTAAGGCAAGCTCAGCCAACCGCACCCAGCTCTGTTCTAGAGGCCTGCCCTAAGAAACTTGTCTGAATTTTAACTCACCAGAAAGGGTTGCAACTGTCGTCCTAAAAAGAATCTTGTGCTCTTGCCCCACATTCTCTCACTAACAGTCTACTGCTCACCTTTTCCTTTGCTCTCTTTGTTTATTTTGATATTTTCCATAGTCATTTGAGACTGGGCTGTGTAAGAAATGTTGTGTGTGTCCCTGGTGAGTGAGTATTTCCTAAGAATAAGGACAGCTTGTTCTCTAACCACACACAGTTCCTAACTTCAGCAGATTGATCATTACTATAATACACCTTTCTAGCTATGTTCGCATCCTAATTTTATCAATTGTCCCCATGTGTCTTTAGTATTGGGCCTTTGGAGGACTGCATACTGCATTTAGTGTCTTAGCTCTTTGGTCCATTTTTTTTTTTTTTTTGATACTGTGCCTTTTGTTTGGGGTTTGAAGTTTTTCCATTATTAGATCCCACTAGTATATTCCAGACCAAAATGTCACAAAAAATATGTATTCTCAGGCTTCCATTCAGCTCTGCATATGCTATAAACTTTGGCCATGAAGTCCAAGTGCTACTGAGTTATCCAAGCACTTCCCCTGTGCTACTGTTAGCCAAGGGAGAGAAGCTTTAACATTGAGTATCTGCTCCTCCTCAGAACCTGATAAACTGAGCATCTGTTGATGAGTCTTGTGATGCTGCAAATGATTGCTTTTTTAATTCCTAAGTCTGCTCATCTATTGCACTAGTGGACTGGGTGCTAAGATTCTTATTCAAAACATTCATATTCAGCCCACAGAAGGTCAGACTTAAGACCACAGATGGTGCACAGTTTGAGAAACACCCCTCCCCAGTTGCTTCTGCCTCTGAAGTTTCAGAAAATTGAGTCCCACATTGATATCTGCTGCTCTTAGTCAGTTATCCAAGTCATCTCCAGTCCTTGGGGAATCCCTCAAAATGCCTCTTCACAAAAATAAAGCTTGACACTCATAGCACATGTTGACTTTTGTTTTAAAGAAATAAACCCATGTTTGGAGGACAACGGTGGCTGCGACAGGAATGCAGAGTGCACACAGACAGGGCCCAATCAGGTGAGTTTCCCCTTGTAGGTTTCTTGGGAGGAAACTCCTGAGTCTTAAGACCCAGGCCTAAGAGAAAGAAGTACAGAGCAGACCTTGAACCAGGAGCATCTGGAAACACTCCAGGGCAGACAATGAAAGCATAAGAGGCAATCTGGAAAAGAAGATAAATGAGGGGGAGGGGAGGAGGGAAATAGCTTCTAGAAGTGGGGTGCACTCACCTGCAAACCCCCTGTGATTGTAGAAGCACCTAGATGTTTCACCAGAAAAGTTCCCCTTTTCTGTACCCAGAATGGCTCCCATTTTTCTTTGGCTCCAGGCCCTAGAGGGGACTGTACCATGCCAGGAGCTCACGGTTCACACTTTTGCCTTTGATATGCCCCACACAGACAGTGGTGCAGCCACCCTGGGGCAAATGAATTTTGGTGGGGGAGGACTCCAGCATGGAGTGGCAGCCGTGGAGAAAAGGCTACAGGGAGCATTGGAGGAGCAAAGACCCAGCCTCCCTAGTCTCAAACACATGCTGAACACATGGGCGATTCATACCTCATGACACTGGGTCAGAAGTCAGGTACCCAAAAACTGTCCCTTGGGGCTCACTGGGCCTCTTAGAGACTGTAGTGCTGCGTCCCTCAATGACCAGATCAAGAAAGTACCTAAAGCATCGTGTGTGTGTGTGTGTGTGTGTGTGTGTGTGTGTGTGTGTGTGTGTGTGTGTGTGTGTGTGTGTGTACATTTAATCATCACAGAATCTCAGCAGTCTCTGTTGGACTTTTACTCACATATTTTCATGTCTCGACAGAGTTTCTATATACATGAAATGAGGAAATGTTCTTGTAAGATTTCTAGCCCCTGGGGCCTCTAGCAGTTTTCCTGAGACCTAGAAGGCAGTGATGGGGAACTGAGCTCTAAGAATACAGCTCCAGCTGAGACAAGATGGCTGGGAAAGGTTACTGGTTGGGGCCAGTAATGAAGGAAGAGGAGGAAACTGTGGAACCTACTCAGGTTGGCCTGGCCAACCCCACCAAGTGGTCATCAGGCCTGTGCAGTCCTGTTCCCAACCCCCAACCCCTGCCTCAAGTTCCCAGCTGCCTTCTTTGTCCATGGAACAGGTGTGACAGCTTTGTATATCCTGTGAGCTGCAAAGCCTTCCCCTCAGCATATGCTAGCACTGGTGTTTGAGATAAGACAGTACTACAGCTTAGTTTTCTCCCCATCAAAAAATAAGGTATATTGGCAATAGGGTTGGGTTGCCTATGAGATCTAGTATGAGACTAGGTATTATTTAAGAAGTCTCTTCTAATGCTGCCATTCTACAGTCAAATTCCAGCCTGAGATTCAGTGCACTAACCTGCCTTTTAAATGACCATTTGCCTCTGCTCCTGAACAGGCTGTCTGTAACTGCTTGCCAAAGTACACTGGAGATGGGAAGGTCTGCACACACATCAATGTCTGCTTAACCGTGAGTATGCTTCCAGGCCCATAGCCTTGGAGCCTTCTCCTACCTTCTAGGGAATACAGAGGCCAAGTATTCTCCCATGGGATCTCAGAGCTGATTCTGAGTAATGAGGCTCACTTTTCCTCCTGCCAAACTGGGGAGAATGGAGAGAACAGGCTGCTACCCCATGGCTGCAAGATTCTAAAGGGAGGGACCTAGATAAACAAAGTTGGTCTGACATTTATCTCATGCAAGTGTCCCAAAACAAGCTTAATTAGTATCCAAAAGTATAGGAAGTGCTTAGGAGCATTCAGGAATCTGCTAACAAGCCTTAGTATCCTATTCAAAATCTGATTCCCTGGCCATAAAGATAGAATTGATATGTTGCTGGAGTCTGCTTTTTGGGTTTGTTTTTTTTCTATAGTGAATGGGAAAGAAGAGAAGGGCCCTTCAGACCAACCCTGACAAGCACCAGAAGTTACTGTTGTGGTAAAGGATAAGCTACAGGGACCGTGAGAAGATCAGTCAGTAGCCAGGAGTTGAGAGAGGGTGGTGTAAATAAGGGAGACATGAGTTCCTAGGGCTAGGAAATTACTCCACAGGAAGCTTTGATGTTGGGCACACATCATACATTTATCAAGACCCACGGAAGACATAAGGAGTTATTGGAGCTAGGAAACTACTCTGTAGGAAGTTTTGAAGTTGGGAACACATCATTACATATTTGTCAAGACCCACAGAATATATATCAGCAAGAGTGAGTCAACATTCAAGCTATGGACTTTAAATATCAGTGCATCGATTCCAACAAATGTACAGCTAACAAATACAAAGTGTTAATGATGGGAAAATGATGTCTTCACTTTCCACTCTGTTTTACTGTAAACCTAAAATGCTCTTAAAATAAAATTTAAACAAAACAAAACCCACCACATTCATATAGAAGCCAACTGTCAATTTTCCTATCTTTATACACCACACACACATACACACAGACACACCCCTGAGCATAGCTTCTACTACCCATATTTGTTGTGTCTTTTCTGCTTAAGCAATCTTTGTGATAGTAAGATGTGCCCAAGAGAACACACAGTTTTTTATGCAGGTTCTACTTAGCTTAGATATTTTGCCTTTCATCAGTAGACAGCTAGCGAGATCTCAAGACCCAGGTTCATGAACTTCATGACCTCTGTAAACATAACCTCATGGCAGTCCTGTCGTGAGCCTCCATCTCCTAAAAAAAAAAAAAAAAAAGCCTTCGGGTTCTCCCATGAGTTTTGACTGCAGACTAGCTCCATGCTGTACTAACCCAGTAGGATCTAAGTCTGTAACTGGACAAGCTATTGGTCATCCCGGCCTCTGACAGCCTGCATCAACATGACATTGATATTGCTGCTCTCCAGAGGTCTGTCTTGGTCTCCATGCTTTCACTCATTTCTTTTTTTTTTTTTTTTTTTTTTTGATACCCAGTGGAACAAGGGCTGACCCCAATTTACTGAGGAAAATACTCTACCTGTGAATTATTTGCCTAGGTGGCGTAGTTTCATTTCCTGTTGCCTGATAAAATACCCTAAGGAAGCAAATTAGGGCAGAAGGGTTCGCCTGGGTTGCAGTTCCAGGTCACTGTCACGTTGCAGGGAAGTGGCAGTGATGGGAGCCTGGGAGAACTGCTGACATTGCATCCATAGCCAAGATCAGAGAACTAACATATGTCTTTCCCATTCATTCAAGGCAGAATCACCGACCTAGGGGAGGTGCCACCCATAGTGGTCAGATTAGCCCACCTCAATTAACCTAGTCAAGATAATTCACCCATAGGGGCTAGAGAGATAGCTCAGCAATTAAGAGCTGAGGTACTCTTCACAGGACCAGGGTTCCGTTATCAGCATCTATGTGTTAGCTCACAGCTGTCTATAACTCCAGTCTCAGAGAGTCCAACACCAGTCCCTGGGCACCAGGCATACCTGTGGTACACAGACATCCATACAAGCAACACATCTATACAGATCAAAATAAATAAATAGCTTTTGAAAAAAAGATAATCCCCCACACACATACTCACCAGCCAACCTGATCTAGGAAGTTTCTCACCGAGGCTCGCTCCAGTTGATACAATGTGACTGTATCACATTGGTAGTTAAAACTAACTGCCACCAAATTGAGGGTTAAAATCTAAAATCAGTATGAGCAAAGATGCTTCTGAAAGTTTGGGGTAGAATCCTTTCTTGCCTCTCGCAGCTGTCAGTGGCTCCAGTTTTCCTGACTGTAGCTGTAGTCCGTGGTCTCTGCCCTTTCACCTCTGTGTCTGTGTTCTTACACAGACACCTGTGCATGTCCCCAAACCCCTAATGACATCTATGAGAATGCCTTTCTAAATAAGATAGACCTACAAGTGACTTGGGGCTTAAGGACCAGCCTTGTTTGGAGTGGGACAATTCTTCCTGCCTCTGGCTGGCAGGAGTAAAGATCCTCTTGAGAGACCATGACACAATCAGAGCCCAAACCCTTGTGTGTCTAACCCTAGGCCAACACTATGAGCTATAAACGCTTTGGTGCCTTGTTTGGCCTGAGCACTTTGAGCTGATGAGAACCTTCCAAGCAGGTCCATCTTCCTTCTCCTTGTTTTGGTCTGGAAAGCTCAAGAAAACAATGTCCTCTGCATGAAAAGACTGTCAGGACAACTCATGAGCTATAACACAGAGACAGCTAGGATGTGAGGCTGTTGTTATAAGAACTCCGGCTGGCTCTACTTGACAGCAGTTCCTTCATGCTGTGTTGACCAAAAGACTCGTGACACATCTACCCTGGGAGGTCCAGAGGCTCTTTGCTGTCCTCTTGGAAGCATATGCTCCGGAATTAGCTCTTAATTCCAAAGTCATTAGGGCCAACAAGGTAGGGGAGGCTGGACAGGGACCACAGCAGGAAGATGGAAAATCTTGGATCCTCTCTAATAAGTACCCACTCCCGAGCCTCAGATCTCTGTTGTTCAGACCAATGCCAGCCAGCATTGGCTGTGCAAGAACAACAGAATCCTAATGTGAGTATTTCCAGTTTTTAGTTTTGATTATTACTCAAAGGAAAGGCAAATATTCTTTAATATTAGGATAAGCAAACAAAGTAGTTTTTAAGCTACCCAAGAACTATTGAATTTTTCTCCAGTCCTACTGCCAAGAGCCAGGCAACAGGGCCTTCTGAGAAGGACCCTTCTGTTCTAACCATCTGTCCGTTTAGTGCTGCCCCAACAGAATGCTCAAGACCAAGTGACTGGAACAAAAATTAAATCTTCACATTCTGAGGCCCAGGATCAAGATGCCAGTTGTGGTACAGGCCTTCTCTCTGAATAACATGGCTGAGTGAAGTGAGGGAGGGCAAGAGTCAGAGGAGGGTGAATAGATAGAGAGGAAAGGGGGGGGGATGTAAACCTTCACCAGAGGGGAGAAGGCTCTGAGAGGCCCACAGCCCAGGGATGGTGCTGGTTTGGGGGTAGGAGCCAGATATGTGATCAGAGAACAGGTATCCAGAAGTACATGGAGCAAGTGCCTTCTCCCTGGTGAGGAACAAGCTGGAGGCTCCTGGGCCTCTGGAGAGGAAATGTGGCAATGAAGGACTCTTCTGTGTAGCCTTGGAGTATGCTGGGTATGGCAGCTGTCAGAGTCTGGGGTGTTGCCTAGAAGTTCCATGTCCCCTGGAGTCTGCTTTTCTAAGTAGCAAATAGAAGCATATCCCCTTGGGGTAGGATTCTGGGACGCTGACAACCATCATACCCAGATTTCAGAAAAGAGTGTAGGGAAAGGAAGATTCCCAGCAGCAGGTTTCGAACCTGTTGAGCTCAACTCTGCTCCTCCTCACAGAGCTTCTCTTCCTGGCACCGTGTTCCTCACGGGAGTCTGCTCTGGCTCGGAGTCCACACTCTTGACTGTGTTTTGTATTTTAGCTTCCTCTTCTACATCTTAGGAGCTCTTGAGGGCAAAGCAATGGGTTCTGCCTTATACTGGCTTTCTGTCATCTTTCCTATGACCAAATCAGAGTGTGGCCTGAAGATGGGAATTATCAAACATGAGGGGTTCCTACCCATAGAGGCTGCTGTCTTAGGACATGAGGCTGCCTGATTAAATGGCCAACATGATGTACTGTAGAGCACATTCAGAAGACTTATCAAAGTTGGAGAGGAAGGTGAATGTGTGTGGTATGTTTAGGTGTGTTGACACATGCACGTGTGTACATGTGAGTGCATATGTGTGTTGCTAGGGATAGAGCCCAGCACTGTACACATGCCAGACAAGTATTCTACCACTGAACTGTACCTGTGTCCCTTACAATTTAAACTTCAGCACAAATTGCCTAGCAAATCTTAACAAAGTTGGCAAATTGACTGGTGTGATTAAGCCCCTCTACCTCTTGGCAATTTTCCCAGAATAATGGTGGCTGCAGCCCACTTGCCATCTGCACTCACACTGGAGAAGATCAAAGGACGTGCACCTGTAAACAGAACTACACAGGGGACGGATTCACCTGCCGAGGCAGCATCTATACGGTAACAAGTCTCCAAAAAGCAAACTGCACTTCCCAAACTGCTTAGAGTCTGAGCTACCCAGGGTCTTGCAAATCAGTTGCAAGGAAAAGAGCTTCATGTGCCCAGGGATGGCTATGACTTAGGAAGGGAACGGTGTCCTGACCAAGACTGACAAAGCAGAAACACCGCGGTTTCGATTCAGCTCTGCCCAGGAGTAGCATTGTGACTCAGAGCAAGTGATGTTGCTTTTCTATGCATTTCCGAATCTGGAAAAAGAAAATAATAGGGACACCAGCTCTGTCAAGGTCTTACAAAATTAAATATGGTAGTGGGTGTCAGGAACACAGACCATGCAGTAATGCCAAACCATTAGCATGCTTTGGGTTGGCATGTGAAGAGATGTGTGTGGTATGTGTGATATATCTGATATCAGTGTCCAGAATGTGGTGACTGCATATGACATACTATGTGTAGTGTGTGGATATGTGGCATGATGCGTGTGAAATATGGAGTGTGTTTGTGGTATATTGGGTATGTATTATGGTATATGAGGATATATGGCATATTTGTGGTGTGTGTGGGTATATGGTGAGTGTTTATGTGCATGTGTAGTGTATGGTATGTGTAGTATATGGGGTATGTGTATGGTATTGTGGTGTTGTGTATGCACATGTGCACACATGCTGTTTGCCCCCATTTGCCTACACTGCAGAAAGAGGAAGAGGCAATGTTATACTTTCTGGATTTTACAGATTATAAACACTCAGAAAATTGTCTTAAAGAGAGGCCAAAGCATTCTGACCAGCCAAACATTCTTGTCAGGGAGGCAATTCTGCCATAAACAATAGCTAACCCTTCTAAGACTTCAACTATGTTTGGTGTGTTTTGTCAAGATTTGAGTTTCATTTGAAACGCTGTAAATGTCTATGCTTTGAAGAGTAGTTGGATCTTTCCTTTGTAAATGAGATAAGATTCCAGGAAGGAGCTGGTACTCAGTGTTTTGCTATCCTGAGACTCAGCCACGAATCCCTGAGCGAGGCTAGAAGACAGCATCGTGGGGCTTTCTGGTGAACACACTGTCATATGCAGCTCCATATCCTTGTGTGTTATACACAGCTCAAGTGATATTGCCCTGTCTCTGTTGCAGGAACTTCCTAAGAACCCGGCAACTTCACAGTATTTCTTCCAGTTGCAGGTAAGACGGTGTCTGTCTAGTTTTGAGGCCTGTGCACTTCAATTTCCACCACTAGAATATATGTGTGTATTTGTATGTATATATGTATATACACTTGTATGCATACTTATATCAACATATATGTCTCCAGCAAGATATAAGATAAAGCTGCAGCCTCCAAACTCAGGAAGGGCAGAAGAAAGTCTGGAACTAAGATTTATGGTGCCAGCCCTATTGCTGGCCATTTGCCAGCTCTGCCTGTCAAGCCTTAGGTGTAAGCAGCCACACAGCTGTTAGCATTTGCAATTCTCGTCTAAACATTGAAAGGTACAGTAAAAATACAATAGGAAAGATTAATGAATATGTCATATAGGGCTCTTACCATGAGTGAGACTTGCTCTGTGTGAGTCACACTGTAGCAAAATGGCCTAAGAACATGTTTCTCAAAATATATCCCATAGTTAAGTGACAATGACTGTGTATGAAAATGTCTGTCACAGCAAAAGGAAACATTATTGGGTGTATAAGTTACCTGTTCACAGCTGTTATCCCTGAAACAGGCGAGGGTATATCTGGGCCATTGCAAGGTAGAAAATCATGGTGTCAGGAACATGTGGCAGAGGAACTCTGTCATGGCAGACAGGAAGCAGAGAGCACAGACTAGGCATACCCATCCCTGAAGAAGCAGGGCAAGATTCAGCTCCATGGGGAGCTCTCCTGCTCAATCCATCCCATCTCCTGTTTTTCACCTCTAACATGTCATGGAGTAACCTATCCATTAGGTCAGAGCTCAGAGTCTTCTCTGTCTATGAAAATGGCTTCCCAGGCACACCCTGAAGTGTGTTTCTCAATCTCTTGGGGGCCTCTTAACACAATTAGGTTTACAGTCAGTATTAACTCTCACAGTGGGAGACCTTCTAGGAATCATCCACATAAATCCCAGATGCGCTGAAGAATGAGCCATGCATGGGGAGCTATAAGCAAACGCACAGCAGCCCTACAATCTTAGGATGGCAAGAAGACAGTAGATGGCTAAGTGAGTCATCTTGTTACTCCATTCATGTGATAATCATGGTGCCATCACATGGAGAGGAGAGGTAGGAGTCATCTTTGCTGAGCTCGTGGGGGAGTTGTTACCTTCTAGGTACTCTGCTTTCAGAATCATTTATCCAATACCCACATGCTAATTTTATGATGTTGATGGCATAGAATCTGGGTTTACTTTGAGTCTGTGGGAAAAACACTGACTCTGGCATATCTTTGAACCTCGCCCTGTGTCTGTGAGGGAGGAAGTCACTAAGCTTGTCTATGAAAGAGTGATTTGTGGCCCCACCTGCCTTCCTGCAGGAGCATGCTGTCCGAGATCTGGCTGGACCTGGTCCGTTCACTGTGTTTGCACCTTCATCTGCTTCCTTCAGTCAGGAGCCCAGGGTGAGCACCAGGCTGGGACTGTAGAATGGCTTGGAGATAGTCGTGGCTTAAAGCCCACCATGATGACGTTTGTGGATGAGAGATTTGTTCTCAGGTAGAGCTGACTGGCAATAGAAGGGGCTGCTTGTCTGAGTGAAGACCCCTGACAGGCCTTTGGGCTTAGAGCACCACTGGCCAGAGACTTTCTAAAGGCACACCTAGACAGGGTAGTAAACTAGAGAAGGCTCAAATGATCAAGGATCTAAACTCCTGACTTGCAGGAATTACCAAAGCTCTCACCGTTCTGTGTCAGATCACCTATAAATACTACTAAATGACTAACATCTATATAGATAACTGCACTCAGAATGGGGCCTGGCCTATATGTATTTTGTTTATCCTGTGTCAGACTTGTGGTTGAACCTTATCCCCATTTTACAGTGGAGAACACTGATGAAAGTAACTTTGCTAACGTCCCATTGCCGGAAAGTGGCTGAAAGGGATTGGATCTTAGCCACTGCACACACCACCCCTCTCTCTATGCATATGTTTTAGGTAACAGCAAAGAAAGCATAGAAGAATAATGTTTAAAATCATCTGACTTTTCGTTATTTTATCTGAAAGCCTCGAAGAAGTGAAACAGAGTTTTGTGGTATTGTTGTTTGAGACAGAGATGTGAGATGTCTTTTTGTATGCTGTGAATTACCATTGGATAATAAAGGAACTGTTTGGCCTATGGCAAGCCAGCCTATAGGCAGACAGGAATTACGAGCATATATAAAGGGGAAGGAGGGTAGAGTCTGAGACACTGCAAGCTGCACTGAGAGAGCAAGATGTAAAAAGTACAGGTAAGCCAGGAGCCATGAGGCAAGACATGGGTTAGTAGAAATGAATTGGGTTAAGATGAGAGAGCTAGCTAGCAATAAGCCTGAGTCACAGGCTTAACTGTTTGCACTTCATATAAGACTCTGTGTAATTATTTGGGACTGCGGTCTGGATCTTAGGATTATTCCAGAAACTTTATACTATAAGACAGGGTTTCTCTCTGTGTAGTCTTGGCTGTCCCGAGACTTGCTCTGTAGACCAGACTGGCCTAAGTCCACTGCCTCTGGGCATGTGCCACCACTGCCTGGAATTTTGTGAGCTTTTTCTTACAATGACTTTACAGTAATTGTATTCTTTGTATTTTGAATCTGAATAGAAATATACCACAGCCTCTTCAATCCTGAAGGCTTTATTCTGCTTCCTCTCAAGGAGGGCCTTCCTATTGTCTCTCTTAGCACATTAACCAAGAAAAATCTTTCCGGTGGAACATTGTAGGACATTGGCATCCTTCAAGCAGTGCTGTGACAGGCTGCCCTAGAGGCCCCTAGAGACCCCTCCCACCTAAAATTCTCACCCCCTTGCCTGACCAAATACTAGCTCCTCATAGTGTGGGAATAAGGAGACAGGAAGAAGATTCTAGCAATAGGGTCTGGCCTCTGGCCAACCTGGTCTCTTTTACAGATTAAAGACTGGAACCAGCAAGGCTTCATGCCCCAGGTTCTCCGATATCATGTGGTTGCCTGCCAACAGCTGCTGCTAGAAAACCTCAAAGTGACCACAAATGCCATGACCCTACAAGGCGAGCCGATCTCCATCTCTGTCTCTCAGGTAAGAGCAGCCATTTAGGGAATGTGTGATAACAGCTAACCACTGAATGGTTTCTACTGTAGGGCTGTGCTGACTTTTCATGCACTGATCCAATCTGTCCAGCAGCCCCATGATGGGAATACCATTATTGTCCCCAGTTTTCAAATATGGAAGCGGAGCTCAAAGAGGTTAAGTAGTTTGTTCAAAGTCATATAACAAAAACCAGTTGAATTGGGATTCAGACTCAAAGACAAGGCAGCTCCAGACAGCACAGATGGAGTGGACAATGCGTGGTGTCCAGGGCACACTAAGGAGAAGCCAACTGTGATCTGTCTATTCTGTGAGCTTTCAGAATTGTATTAAAATAGGCAGCCAGCCAGGTTGGCTGGTTTTATATTATTTGCCATTAACCTCATGGGTGAAGTCTGCATTCTCATCTCCCTTTCCTTCTAGAATCATAATAAATAGTGTGTTCAAGTCACTTGGACCATCAGGCTCCTTACCTGATAGGCACATTGGAGAAGCATCCGTTCTGTGGGAAGGATTCTGTGTGGGCTCTCTGTGCTCATGCCTGTTGCTGTTTTCACTTGTCTTCAGGATGCCGTGTACATAAACAATAAGGCAAAGGTCTTATCCAGTGACATCATCACCACCAATGGCGTCATCCACATCATAGACAAACTGCTGTCTCCCCAACACTTGCTTACTACCCCCAAAGATGCTTCAGGAAGGGTTCTGGTAGGTACCCCACTGTCACCTCCAGCACCTGATGTCTGTGTTGCCAGCTCTGATTGGAGGCATCACTTTGGAGCATTGATATCCTGTTGCTTCACACAAAGGTTTAGCTGGGGACAGTGGTGTGTGCTGGCGGTCCCAGCTACTCGGCAGCTTCACTTAGGAGGGCTGTTTGAGCCCAGGAGTTTCTTACCAGTCTTGCCAATATAGCAAGATCCTATCTCCTATCAAAAAAATTTAAATACAATTAGTTTTATGAAAGGGGGAAGGGAATGTGGACAATTAGACATCCCTAGAGATAAGCCTGGAATAAAACTTCTTAATAGACAAAAAGAACAATTTTAATTGTTTATTCATTTATTCACTCATTTATTTTTTTGGTACTGAGGATTGAACCTAGGGCCTTGTCATGGTAGGGAAATGCCTTCTTCCTAAAGTACAAGTTCAATCTTTTTTCATTTTCTATTTTGAGACAAGGTCATATAGGCTGGTCTTAACCTCACTCTGCAGACCATATAGACCTCAATCTTTATCCGGCCCGCGGGTAAAGTCAACGGAGACCCTGGAGGGGGGAGTGAGAATGAGGGGGAGGACAAGAAAGATGCAAAGGATGAGGGCAGGACAAAAGGATCTGATCAAGCCCTGTTTATTAAGGGAATGAACTGAGTATACATAGGGTGAAGGGGTTGGTTATCACTCTTGCTGCTAACCTTGAAAGGAAAAGTAAGCTGCAGGTGGAGACAGGGAAGGCAGTTGAGATTATGAGAGCGATAGAGTGGAGCAGCAAGGACACATTCCATTTCCAGCAAAAGTAAACAGTAAACAATATGTAAACAAGACCTGCGATCAGCCTGATCCTGTTAATTGCCAGTGAATCATGAGATGTGACCGTGGGTCAGAGTGAGGCAGAGCTTTGCTCTCCACAGACCATATAGACCTCAATCTTTTGTTTCTCCTGCCTCAGCTTTCCAAGTAGTTAATATTACAGTCCTCAGCCACCAGCCACAGTTCACTTTTAAATTATTAGTTTTTCCCATTCTCCTTCACTGCAGGTGGCAGAATCCAGTAAACCTCACTTACAAAAAGGATTTTCCTAAGATACCGTGTATATAAATAAATCTTTTGGAGGCCATAGTCTAATTTCAATGCTATCCAGGTAGAAACAAAGCAAGCTAAAAAATCCTGAAACAAAGGACCTCTAACCTTATCCTAGGGCCATTCTAACTGTTCCAGCTCTTCAGATTGCACCTCTCCAGCCTCTCCTCCGAGGGGACTAGAGACTAAACTGGTCACAACCACACCATTGTGCTCCAGAAGGCCTAGCATCCTGCTAGCTGTACCTTATATTATTCCTTTCTACCAACACATCTCCATAGTGCTCAGGCTTGGTTGACCCTGCATTGCCTGTGGGCTTCTAGCTGCAAGGGAGTCTGGAAAAAATGTATCCAGCTTTCCAGCTTCTGCAATGCAGAAAAGCATGGGCAGAAGAAAGCTGACATGGTTGCTAATGAGCCAGTGGATAGCCCATCCCCTGCTGTGTTACCACTGTTATATATGGTTGGGTTGTTAAAGTTCTTGGTAAACTGCCTAAAGTGGAAATGTTCAGCCTACAGACATGTCCCAAAGAAGCCATAAATGTGGCCCAACACAAAATAACACACTTACTTAAAATATCAGACTTGAGTCTCTTGAGTAAGAGTAGCCACCCCAGGAAGGTTCCAACCTCCAGTCATAGAAGATGTAGTGTCCAGCTTTCCCTGCAGAATTCTCAAGTATGAACTTTGTAGATAGTGATGTTACATTGCAGGGTCAAATGGTGAATGCACTTGAAAGATGAAAGATTATATGCCCTTTCTTGTCTTCTCAGCAGAATCTTACTACAGTGGCAATGAAACATGGATATACCAGATTCAGCAAGTTAATACAGGTAAGACACTAAGGAGAAGGAGAACTGAAGGACAGCCCACCTGGGACTCTGCTTTGTTGGGTTTGCTTGTGTTTATATCTGCAAAAGGCACCCCACACTGACAAGTTCCCAAAGAGCTCCAAGAACCTTGGTTCCCACAAAGCATAGTCTATAATCTCCTCGTTAGACCCTCAGTTCCCCCCAAAGATCTAAGTGTCAGATTCTCTAGGGAGATGGTTAGAAATAGGGGTTCAACATGTTCAACATGTTCAAAGTCCCAAGGACTCACATTATGGAAGCAAAGAACCAGTTCTATAAGCTGCCCTCTGACCTCCACACATACCTTTCAGTAAATAAATAAGTGGAATAAATAGTTTTTAAATGAAACCATCCAAGCATGTTAGAACTGAGTAATCCTTGCCCACCTAGCTATCCCCAAGATTCTATAGCCACCCTGGACCTGTTCAGCAGGGTCTGATTGGACATTTCTAGAGAAAACTAACAAGCCTTTCAAGGACTCAGTGAAAGTCCTAAAGCCTACTTCACAGGGGGAAATTAATATATGTGATGTTCCCATACCACGTAAGGCTCTCAAAATGATTTCTCCTATTCATCTTGCTATTTCTTTGGGGTACATTTTATCTCAAAACTTACATACACAAACATACATGTCTCAATATTATATTGGGTTTTTTTTAATGAAATGTGTGAGAAATAAAAACTAGTCTTGAGAAGTTAAAATATTTGGACAGAAATAGTATCAAAAATAAGATACTCATTGACGTTTACTTTTCTACTAACAAAAGCCTAGAGTCTGATGTTCTGGGTTGATTTTAAGGAAATGAGGTTAAGAATCATTGGGGTGCAGTGGTTAGGGTTTTGGCTGAGTCACTCTGGGACCTTAAGAAGTCCTGACAAGTCATACATAATACAGATCATGGAGAGACTTTGCCTGTGGAGGGAGTGGAGGTGTGCAGGAAGAATGACTACACCTCTGTTTCAGGACTCTGGCCTGCTGAGTGTCATCACTGACCCCATACACACCCCAGTCACTGTCTTCTGGCCAACTGACCAAGCCTTACAAGCCCTACCCCTGGAGCAACAGGACATCCTGTTCAATAAAGACAAGAAGGAAAAGCTGAGGGAGTATCTGAAGTTCCACGTGATCCGAGACTCCAAGGTAGTTTTTAAATGTTCCAGAAAAAGATCGTCTAGCAGTCATGCCTGTGACCCACAGTTCACCGTGTGTCCACATGCCTCCACGGGGAGGGGGGAGCCTCAGCCCCTCTGTCCTCGTCAGCTGTGCCTTTTCACTTTCCCATTTCACATGGTTGAGTGGCAGCTGACAAAGGTTCCCTCAAACTTTCCCAGGTATACCTACCACTCCTGATTCCAACATCCCTAAACAAATGACTGGTTCATCTTAATGCAATCAGCTTTCAGCCATTTGAACTAGCTAGCTGTCCTGGAGAAGCATATCATGTAGGGACATGACCGTCACTGAGTCCTCCTGTCACTCTAAGATGCCAGTGTCCTAACTTCCGTTCACTCACCATGTCTACGTGACTTCCTGGGTCTGCATAACAAATTGCCACAGGCTAGGTGCTTTGGAACTTCAGAAATTCATTTCCTCCCAGCAGCAGAGGCTGGGCTGCTGCCATCGGTGTGGCAAGGTCATTTCTTCTGGGGGTCCTGAAGGAAAGACTCTCCCTTGGCTGCTGGTGGTTTCTGGCAATCTCTGGCAGGTGCATCCATGCAGTTCACCTCCATTTTCCCAGAGCCATTCTTTCCCTGTCTCGGTGTCCTCTGTGGTATTCTTTTCTAACAAGGACATCATGTATATCGTATTAAGATTCCACCCTACTCCAGTGTTATTTCATCTTGCCTAACATTAACTGTATTGCAGAAATCTTGCTTCCAAATAAGGTCACTTTCTAAGTTCTTTGAGGTCCAGATTTTATATCATTTTGATATTTTTTTTTATTTCCTTGAAGCAAGGTCTCACTATGTAGTCCTGGATAGCTTGGAACTCACTAAGTAGACAGGACTAAGCTAGCCTTGAACTCAGGGATCTGTCTGCCTCTGCCTCCTGAGTATTGGGATTAAAGGTGTGTGCCAAAATGTCTAGCTCATATAACTTTTAAAGGAGTTATATTTCAGGACATAAAGATGCCCTGAACCATTTCCCAGATAGCTCTACCCATCCTTTCGTTGGTGTCATATACCTGGACAGACAGCCTTTTTCAGAATGCCTAAGCACAGACAGTTAGCACAAGCTGTCCCTCTGGAAGGAACTTCCACCCCCTAGAATGTCACGGTCATTATAACCTTTGATTACATTCACTGTAGCTTTGGCAGAGTTACTATAACATAGGAAATCTTCCACCTGAACTTGGTGTGGGGGCAAAGTTCCTCTGGCCCTTCTGCCCCAGTGCAGGTATTCACATGGCTTCCTCTCTCCCTTAGGCTTTAGCTTCAGATCTGCCCAGGTCTGCTTCCTGGAAGACACTGCAAGGTTCAGAGCTGAGAGTGAAGTGTGGAACTGGCAATGAAATCGTGAGTGTCATGGGGTAAGGGTGATGAGATGACATGAAAGCTGTCCCCCAACCATTCCCATTTTGAAAGGCATCCAGATGTCTTGGGGTGTATTTAGGGAGGTTGTTTTCTGTTATCAGCAAATTCATCTCTGTTCACTGTCTTTAGGGGTTACTATGAAACATCTGATACATCCTGGCATTCCAGGCCCTCATGGCAGATGCAGGAAACCCCCTACATGCTTGTTTATTTTAGGAGATGGCAACACTATATGCTGTGTGGAGAAGTTTGAAGAGATTGTTGATCTCCTCTCTCTCTCTCTTTCAGGGCGAGCTCTTTCTAAATGGACAAATGTGCAAGATTGTACAGCGGGGGCTCTTGTTTGACCTGGGTGTGGCCTATGGCATTGACTGCCTGCTAAGAGATCCCACCCTGGGTGGTCGATGTGACACTTTTATTACCTTCAATGTTTCGGTTAGTCCTAAAATTACCATAATAGTGAAAGAACCTTGGGCCAGAGACTATCCCTGGTGGTCCAGCATGAACTCCAAGGAAGGGCCATGGTGAGACAGGTCCCAAGACACCTGATAACCAATTGATGACATTCTTCAAACCTAAAATTAGCAAGCACTTGCTTAGCCAGTTTCAGGTCTTGAATAGTCTTGCTTCACTTCTCACCATCCATCTGTGAACTTTTTATCACCAAGGAAACAGTGCTGGAATAACAAATGTTACCCATCTATTGTGCCATTGATTTTTAAATCCATTCATCCACGTATTCATTTCACAGACACCTTTTGAATTCCTGCCAGATCATATATAAGTAACATACTTGGCAACTAACAAAAATGGTTCAGCCTAATGTATAATATATGCCCTGCACACCTCCATTCATTTTCCCATTCATTCATTCTGCAACACTGAATGAACCTGTGTCATGGGCCCCCCACCAAACAAAATATGCGCTGGTCCGGCCAGTGCTGTGGGGTGAAGCCAGTTTTGAGCTGCTCTTCTCAATGCTCATCTGACCCCATAACAACCCGATAATGAGATTAGTTCCTCCTGACTCCCTATAGACCTGGAAGTGAGGTGAAGTGACTCCACAGCACCACTTCTCACTGCTCGGTGTCAGTGTCTGGCATCTCTTAAACACTTTAATATATATCCCACAAGTTGAGGGTTCAGCCTACACAGGGTGAAAGAAGTTTTCTTTCCTGTTTTATCACGTGTATTTCCAAAGTGTATCTCGTGCCAGCTCCTCAAAGGTCAATTGGCAGCAAATATTGTCCCTGAGCTATTTATAAAAGCTAAAGTTGAAAATGTATCAGTGATTCATCAAAGGTCTCACTGCTAACTTAAAATGCAGTTGCCTGCTCCCACACTGCCCTCTGGTACAGTCTGCCTGGGCCAACTCTATATATCAGGGGACTTCTTTCCAACAGGCATCCAAAACCCTCACAATTCTCCGGGGCAAAGTGAAGAGTGTGTGTGTGTGTGTGTGTGTGTGTGTGTGTGTGTGTGTGTGTGTGTGTGTGTGTGTGTCTGTGTGTGTCTGTGTGTGTGTGTGTGTGTGTGTCTGTGTGTGTCCGTCGTGTGTCTGTGTGTGTCTGTGTCTCTGTGTCTCTGTGTGTATTTGCATTTGCATGTAAAAGCCAGAGGCCAGTCTTGGGTACCATTCCTCAAAAGCTACCCACCTTGTTTTTTGAGACAAGGTCTCTCACTGGAAGCTCAACTTCACTGATTGAGCTAGGGTGGCCTATCAGCCAACAAGCCCCAAGGGAGCCACCTGTCTCCACCTCCCCAGTGCCAGGATTACAGGATGCACCACCATTCCTGGCTTTTGATATGATTTCTGGGAACTGAACTCTGGTCTCTCGCTTGTGAAGCAAGCACTTTACCAGCTAAACTATCACAGGCTAAGTTCTGAATTAGTTCATCCAGACTTTGGCCAGGGATATTTCTTTATAATTGCCAATCTCCTTAATATTAAAGTTTCTTATCCTGCACACTAGGGAGACTGTGGGAGCTGTGTCACTACCCCCAGATGCCCATCTTGGAGCAAACCAAAGGTAATTATGAACCATGACACTGGAGGTCCATGGGGATGTTTCCTTTTCTAATAAGAACAGACTCATGCAGGTGATATGGCCATAGACTGTGTGTTTCATTCTCAGACCTCAGTCTTCTGGTGGGAGGGAAGTACATGTGTAGTGTCTGTGAGTGTGTTTCATGTGGTGAGATGACTGTTCTCAACCCAGGAAGCCTACCAGCTTACTACCAATCTTTTAGGCCCTATCTTGAAAATACATGGAATTATAAATACTTAGAAGAGAACAGAAAATTATTATTGTTATAAAAATAGTGAATATTATTAGCTGTTTGTTCTGAGAAATAATATACATGATGAGAAAAGCGTTTTGGAGAAAGGGAAGTCAGAGCAAGGCCACACAGCTGGTAAAGTGAAGCTAGGACTAACGAGCAGAAATCCATGTGGAGTAGCAGCTAAAACCATCAGTCTTGGCGTATGTAGATATGGGGACAGGTCTGAGTCCTTGCCAAGTTCCATGACCTGCCAATGTTGCCTCTATTGAACAAAGTGTGGTCACTAGGAAAACACCAGTTTCAGTTATAACTAAGTGGTTGCACAGAGAAAGCGCTCTTGGAGTGTTGTTTTATTGCTTATTCTAGAGTCAAGTTTGAGTATAGTCCTCAGCAAGCACACACAATAGTCAAGGCCTTTCTACCAGTAAAGCGTCCTACAAAAGCAAATATTGATGGTTGGGGAAAGGCTCCGTCAGTACAGTACTTGTTTAAGAAGCATGAGAAACTGAGTTCAGATTTCCAGCACTCACATAGAAAGCTTATGCTTGGTACCTGTAATCTCAACACTGGGAAATGGAGGCAGGAGGATCCCTAGGACTCACTGTACAGCCAATGATCAGTGAACTCTAGATTCAGTGAGGGAGCCAGTCCCAGAACAAAAAATGGAGAAGGGTAAGGAGTAAACCCACATCACCCTCTTCACACACACACACACGCATCACTCATACATGTCCCTGAGTTACACTCAGATGCACACTTATACACACACACACATTCTTCACACACAGAGACACGCACATCCCTCACACCTCTCTCTCTCTCTCACACACACACACACACACACACACACCACATACATACATCACTCATACATGTCCCTCAGTTACACTCAGATGCACTCTTATACACACACATTCTTCACAGACAGAGACACGCATATCCCTCACACATCTCTCTCTCTCTCTCTCTCTCTCTCTCTCTCTCTCTCTCTCTCTCTCTCTCTCTCTCTCACACACACACACACACACACACACACACACACACACACACACAGAGTGAATCTCACCCCTTCCTTGCTGAGGGTGTATGTGATAGCAGTCTGCCTCTCCCCACACCATCTCCAAGCAATCATCCCATTTGCAAACAGCTCTAAGGATGAGAACTGTTCAGGGCCCCAGTCCTGTCCCTCTCCCTTTACTCTTGGCCTGCCTTGAAAAATCTCATCTTCAACCTTGGTAGTGGGAAGACCATCCACTAAGGAGGCGCTGGCACCCCAGCAGCCCAGCCCAGCCCAGTGGAGGGTGGTAGCCACAGCACATCTCTCTCCTCCAGGGTATGAAGCAGAAGTGTCTCTACACTCTGCTACCTTTCAGGAAGACCGTGGAAGGCTGCCGGCAGCTGTGTGCCCTGGTGATCCCACAACTCAGGTGCTGCAAGGGTTACTTCATGCCACGCTGTCAGGGTGAGGGCACCCCCTTCTCCTTGCCATTCTAATGGGATATGGGCAGGTTGTGCTTTTAAAAGTACCCAAGTCCTAAGGAGGAGAGGAAATGCCACCCTCCTGATTCACATGCCCCAGTCCAACTCTCTGAACAGATGTGTATTCATCTCTTGGGCATCTTCAAATTTTGTGTCTTACTGAGATCCTACTGTACATCCACTTTCATGCTTAAAACCAGACTACAGCTGGGCCTGACAGCACAGGCCTGTGATCAACTAGTTAGCAGACTGAAGCAGGGGACCACAGGGCCAGCACCAGCCTGAATTACAAAGTAAGTACATGCAAGGACAGCCCATGCAACTTACCTGCTTAAAAATAAAAAGAAGATTTGGGGAGCAGTTCCTTAGTAGAGCACATGGTCAGCATGTACAAGGCTTAATTTCCTTTACTGCAGAAATAATAATAAATAAATAATGATAGTAATAATATGGACATTTTCCCTGATTTAAAATGCATGCCTTATTATTTATTGCTGTTTTCTATGTAATGTCCATAATGTTGGGAAGTATGTCTGTATGCTTTGACATGGTTCTATCTTTGAACAATGATGTACTGATAGGGTTTTGTAGGCCATAATTTCCTTTAAGTCCACAGTTACAGCGTATCTCCTTGTCAAAAGGAGTTTGGTCTCACTTTGGAAACCTTGATGTAACTTCTAGTGACTAATACATCAACAGAAATGCTTAACAAAGGCATACAGAGCAAGCCCCATCTGCTGGGCTTTGTTCTAGGTGGGCACACTATCAAATGCTCACATGTACCAGGGTCTTGATAGCAACCCCTCTGTCAACTCCTTTGATAGATGGGAAATAGATGCTCAGAAAAATTAAGAAGCAAACCCATGGTCCCAGACTCCAGAAGCCGTGATGTTCTTCCTGCCATGTCTATTCCATTCACGGTCTACACTATTGACCATTCTATAGACTCTGTAGAACATACTGGGCTGAATCCAGTCACCCAGCACTACTAAAAGGCTATTAGAAACTTTTAAATTTGTTCATTCCTGCAGATTTCAAAAGTGAGAGCCGCAGCTCAGTAGGTAGAATTCTTACACTGAATGTGAAAGGCTCTGGGTTTGAATCCCAGGAAAGTATTGGAGGTACAGGGGCACACACATAACCCCAGCACTCAGGAGGTGAAGGCAAGGAGGGTCAAAAGTTCAAGTTCAAGGCCAGCCTGGGATACATAAGATTTTGTCAAATAAATTTTAAAAGTACTCTAAGATTATGCCATCCCATCCTTTCAGTAATGGTGCGGTGCAGGTCAGGCCGGCCAGGCATCACTGTCGTTATCACCACCATCATTTAGAGCTCAAAGCCAGGTCTCCTGACCCCATTGCAGCATTTAGTTCAGCCCACCCCGCTGCCAAGGCAGAATCAGATCAGACACATGAGTCTCAGGTCCCAGATGCCAGTGGCTTGCCCTGTAAGTGCACTGACACTCAGGACCAGGAGAAGATGCTGGAACTGACGGTGTGGTTACAGCAGTGCTGCACTGCCCTGGTCTGGGAGACCATGTGGTTACTGCTGTTTCATTTTCTTCCAGCCTGCCCCGGAGGACCAGATACACCATGTAATAACCACGGTGTCTGCCGTGATTTTTACTCAACCATAACACAGTGCCAATGCAACACTGGTTACAAGGGGACCGCCTGTGAACTGTGCTTACAAGGAAGATTCGGCCCTGACTGTCAGCGTATGTGCCCACCTGCCTGTGTTAGCCTGTTTGTTGCTGTACTGCCCTTTCTCTCGTCTACCTGCTCTCTACGCTTCTCCCTCCTTATATGTGGTCCTAGTATTCATCCCTTGAAAGAGCCTCACTGTTCCTGAAGCCACCAAGGACCCTGCTGAGCCACAGCCACCCACTGAGTCATTCTGCACACACATGGTGACTATGGGCATTTGTCAAGAGCCTATCATATGCCAGGCATATACAGTTTCACATTTAATCCTGAGCACAATCTTTGAGGTAGGAACTTATGCTGATGAAGAAGTCAAGGCAGGAAGAGATTAGCGATGCACTTGCCAGCTTGGAATTGTCCTAAGATTCAGGGGTACAGAGGTTAGAGGGGTGCAGAGACAACATCCCAGCCCTCATCAAAGAGTACAGAGAAACAAAAGCAGTCATGAAAGCCTCGTAGGTCTGGAAGCAGGCAGCAGGTCCGAACAAGACTCACACAGAAAATCTGGGCTCCCAGGCCCATCAAGAGCAGGCAGACAACCTGCTGGAGATGCAGCATCTTTACTCAGCCTGAAGGGCCGCTGAGCACTCAGAGTCTGTGAGGAGGAACCGGACTTCTCATCCTTTTTAGCTAACACTTAAATGGCTCACACACAAATCAGGGTGGCCAAGGAAGGTGAAGGGCAGAAGGAAGGAGCCAGAGCACACGGGAAATCCTAGACCAGAGAAAATGACTCAGCGTGTATTCTAAGTAACAGGCAAGGCTGCCCTTGAAAGCTTGGAAACCGAGACTGTTGTGAACGGATTGAAAGGGTCTCTCTGGCTTCCCTGTGGGTGGCAGCACTGTGGCACCGGTGAGACCGGATCACCACGGGTGAGGCTGAAGCAGCTGTGGAGGCTGGGTCTCAAGATGGTGACTTGGGCTGGCACAGTGGTAAGCAGAATTGCTGTGAAGTTTTCAATTTCCTTTTAAAATAGATTTCTCAAACAAGAAGCCACCAGTCCCAGCTGTTCTGTAACATGCCCCCATGGCACTCTACTTCTGTGACCACAGCATTAGTGACATTTATTTTCACAGAATTCAGAAGCTGTTTAGGCCTCTCTATGCCCTGTTAACACAGGGGTCTTACATATTTTGAGTTTCCTGGGCTGCCATTAGTAGTAGAGTCTGGCCTCTGGGTAGGTTACTTTTGGAATTGGGGGAGATGATAAGTTTGGTGGAAGACTCACATGACAAGGCCCAGCAGCAGGCAGTGAGTGGTGCTGACCGGACATCAGCTGCTGCCCACTAAATGCTGGGTTCTGCTTTCTCTTACAGCCTGTGGCTGCTCAGAACATGGACAGTGTGATGAGGGAATCACCGGCTCTGGGCAGTGCTTCTGTGAACCAGGGTGGACAGGCCGCTTCTGTGACACTCCCACAGGTCTGTTGGGGGAATGGCCAGCCACTAGCAGTCCTTGGCCACAGGGGACCCTACTGAGGGAGTGCAATCTGCATGATAGCTGAGAAAATGACAGTGTGAGTGTTCCCACATCCACCTGTAAACAACGGTTTGTACATGGTCTGGATCTCAGAAGGTTGGTGGGTCAGAAGAAAACTTGGTGAAGAGATTTTGCAGAAATCTAAACACCATGCAGTGAGAATGCCTCACTGTGGTGGAACTGGGGGGCCAGATGCATGATGGCAGAAATCAAGTGATGTAAGGACAACTTGGGTTTTAGGATTCCTGAGACCAGGATGTGGTCCCTGATTCTGCTACTTCCTGTGTGAATGGCCTTGGATGGCCTCACCTTGCTCAGACATACTGTACACTGTGCAAGGAAAGGGTTGATGCCATTACTCTTAAGTTCCTGTTATTTATATCAACTCAGTCACTTCTGTTATTATTATGGTTATCGGCACCATCATAATCCTAATCTATGCATTTTTGCTTCAGAAACCCAAGTCTCTATATTCTAAAAGGCCTAAGATGTGAAAGCCAAATTATTCTCCTTAAATTAATGACATTTCCTCCTCCCCTTCCCTCAGAGTCAGAAGGGTTCTTGCATGGGCTTCAGCAGCTCCAACAGTATGGCTGACTTTTCTTCCAGCCCTGTCTAGCTACCTAAATACCCCTCAGCTTCAGGCTGCCTATGTCCACCACAGCCCCATCCCATCACCAGAATGCCAGACTTCCCCCCCAGCTCAGTGGTGCCCTTGGAAGACAATGAAATTTCTCTTCCAATTTAGCCTTCTCCACCTGTTGTCCCATATTCTGTTCATCACTGCTTGCAAGCTTCAAGAGTAAAGCTTTAAATAGTTGCTCCCAAGGCAGCCTGTGCATTATACACAGAGGTATCTCAGAATCTCCAAGGCGGGAGGGTCCTCAGCTAATCACCGCCATCTCTCTGCCATTTATGAAGCATCTGAAAAGAGTCCCAGGGAAACCGCATGGGTGAAGCTGACATCACACAATGGGGCACAGGGTGAAGGGTGGCCTTTCTTTGCAGTTCTGTCTCCAGTGTGCACACCTCCTTGTTCTGCGCATGCCACATGTATAGAGAACAACACGTGTGTGTGTAACTTGAATTACGAAGGTGATGGAATCACATGCACAGGTGAGTCCTCTTTGCACAGTTGGGAACAACAGGAGGAGGGTGTGGTCACTGGCTGGGCTCCACTGTGACTTCAGCTTTCTGCTTGGGCCTTTGCAACAATGCCTATCGTCTTTAGGACTCAGTTTCATCAATACTCTGCTCACAGTGCCCTGCCTACCTCCAAGCCATGGTTTTTAAACTTTCAAATTAGTTTGCAAAATAAGGTGCCCTGTCTTCTATAGCATTTTTCTAACTCAACAAGTGGTCTTGCTACAAAGATTCAGAGCTGACCACTGCATTCAGATGAAGACTAAGGACTAGTATCCTCTGGCCCCTGTTGCCCAGTCAGTGAGAATGAACCAGAGCCTTTCAAATGCTAAGCAAGCACTCTGCCACCAAGTCACAGTCAGCATCCTGTCAGTCCACAGTGGCTTAGAGGTGCACTTGGCACACAGGAACAAGGAAATGTTTGTTCTGTCTTGTATGACCGTTTTAAGGGAGCTTCAGAGCTAGCACACCCAGAGTACAGAATAGAGAAGGAGGCAGATCTCCATCCCAAAGCTACTAAAATTCAGAGCTCCCATTCAGTAGGCTGATGTTCATCATATGTCATATCTAGCTTCAAGAGATCCGGGAAATGCCATCATCTTGCCAGACAAGCCATAACACATTCCACGTGCAACTCTGTTTAAAACAGCAAAAGAAGGGGGTGGTGAGCATTCTTGGGCACTTGTATTTTATGAAGTTTTCTGTGAGTAAAGATTTCCACAGAGAAATATGCTTTATAAACAATAGAACTTGCCAAGCCTGCTCTTTTGTAGCCTGCAAGGCATTCCAGAAGTGGGTCCACACTCAACAGTGGCAGCAAAGTCCAGCTCCCACACTCTACGCTGCTGTTCAAGGGGCTCTGGGCCCTCAGTTTATGCTTTCAGGGTCTCAAATGGCTCCAGTGACTCTCAGCTTAAGTGCACGCAAAAGAAGTAGAAGATTCCCAGCTACTCCTGCAGCTCCAGATAGAGTAATACTGGGTTAAAATGTGGCAGTTGTGAAGACAAAGACCCTAAAAGCAAACACAACACAGTGAAGCCACACCAAGCTGGGTTAAGTCCCAGCTCTGCACACTCCACCTGGTGTACCTTTGTCAGGTCCCTGAGACTAACCCTTAAAGCAGGGGTTGGAGATGCTTGTCTTGCAGGGTGTCCCTTATTGTACTAACCTCATATGTGTACACACCGGGGGGGGGGGGGGGAGAGATTGCTTTTCTACAAAAGCAACTTGGATGGAAAGCATCACCCAGCTTACATTTTGAGGCCACAATTTATCACTGAAGGAGATCTGTACTTGGTCACTTTTACTCTTTACTCTGCTCTTTGGGGCCCACCACCCAGCCCCCAAACAAACACATGGAGTCTTAATCTTTCTTATAAATGGCTGGCCTTAGCTTGGCTTGTTCTTGCTGGCTTTTCTTAAATTGTCCAATCTACCTTTTGCCTCTGGGCTTTTACCCTTCTTTATTTCTGTATATCTTCTTATAGTTTGTCCGGGTGGGGGGTCCTTATTTTCTCATTCCTTGATCTCCCAGGTTTTCTGTTTATTCTCTCTGCCTACCAGCCCCAACTATATTTTCTCTCTCTGATTATCAGCTCTTTATTAGACCATCAGTTGTTTAGACAGGCAAAGTAACCCAGCTTCACAGAGTTAAACAAATGCAACATAAAAAGAATTAAATACATCTTTGCATCATTAAAACAAATATTCCACAGCATAAATGAATGTAACGCATCTTAAAATAATATTCCACAAAATCAGAACAGGAACTTGAATGGGAATGAAGCAAAAACCATGGAGGAATGTTAACCCCACTCACTGGCTTATGTTCAGTCAGTTTTTTCATACAGCCCAGATTCACCTGCCTAGGGATGGTGCCACCCGTAGTAGGGTAGGGTGAGCCCTCATATATTAATCATTAATCAAGGCAATCTCTTACAGACATGGTCATGGGTCAGTCAGACCTGGATCTGGACAATCCTTCAACTGAGACTCAAATGATTCTAGACTGTGTCAAAAAGGACTCACACACACACTCACACACACACACACACACACACACACACACACACACACACGAGTGAGAGAGATCAAAACTCCCCGATTCTAAAAATTATTATCAAAGCTGTCATATGAGCTTGTGACAAGTCTGTCAAGTTGCCATAGGACATGAATCATATACAAGCTAGCAGAGAGCTCACAATCGGGAAGACCAAAGACATGGACATGTGAGGGCTTGGTCACCCCCTCCCATTCACAGTCCAAGGCTGACAGCCCAGACAGTGGCCCATGAAGCCCTCCACTCTTTCTCTTGCAGTTGTGGATTTCTGCAAACAGAACAACGGGGGCTGTGCAAAGGTCGCCAAGTGCTCCCAGAAGGGCACACAAGTCTCCTGCAGCTGCCAGAAGGGCTACCAGGGCGACGGCCACAGCTGCACAGAGATAGACCCCTGTGTAGATGGTGTTAATGGTGGATGTCATGAGCATGCCACCTGCAGGATGACTGGCCCAGTAAGTCCCTTTTCCCTGCAAATATGTGGGACAGCAGCTCTTTGGGTCTAGGTCAGCCTGGTGTCCGTAGCTGCCTGGCCTCTGCTTCACTATCTTCCCACTTTGGTCTGTTTCTAGTAGAAGTCAGTGGTGATGTGATTTTGTATCCTCAACAGAAAGGACGTTAGAGTCGAATTCAGTGAGATCCCCATAAGATCAGCTGTTTAGTTTATAGGACTGTATCATTGTTACTCTGTAGCTTCTGCTACAGCCAGAGGAGACACATTGAGGGAAGCCAATAATCAATGGACCACGATCCCTTTGGGGGTCACATATCAGGGATATTTGTCATAAATGGCAAAAAAGAAAAAGAAGAAGAAAACGCAGACAGATGCATCCATGCATTCCAGGATTGTGCACAAGTAGAGAAAGGAGGTAGCACTCAGTAAAGAAATCAGTACATACCCTGGCACAGAGTGAGAAAGGCCACATGCAGAAATGGGGCCCATGTGTTGGAAGAGCAGCCAAGAATTGCTTCCTGCATGGTGCTTCGGAGGAAGACGTTCTCTGAGAAAGCAACATTTATGCTGAGAAGGATGGCAGCCTTTTGTCAGAAGCCTGCACAGAACAAGGCAACCTTTATTTTATGTGCCCAAGGTCCAGCACGTTGGTTTTTCTGAGCTGCTTCTGTGCTGCATGGATAACCTATGGTCCTTGGGATCCTGGGGGCTTCTTCACCTTTTCCTGTCCTGTTTCCTCAGGGGAAGCACAAGTGTGAATGTAAGAGTCACTATGTGGGGGACGGACTGGATTGTGAGCCTGAACAGCTACCCCTGGACCGCTGCTTACAGGACAATGGACAGTGCCACCCAGATGCCAACTGTATGGACCTTCACTTTCAGGGTCAGTGTGGCAGGAGCCCAACTCAAAGCACCTTTCTCTTCGGGCTTGGGTGAAAGGGTGTGTGCAGGAGGTGGGGGGGGAGGTTACACAAAATAAAACAGAAACTGAAGAATCCACACATTATCAGGCCCGATGAGGCAGGAAAGTCAACTCACAATTGGACCTTGAAGGCTAGAACTGGAAGGGACTCAAAGGACCTTCCCAGGGTTTTCTCCTTTCCCATGTTGTTAACCCTCACACCTATTGGCTGGAGTGAGTCTGGGAAGCACAGCTCAGGGTACTCAATAACTAGGAAGAAGCTGTCACCTGACCTGCAACAGCAATTTCTTAATAGCTCTTTGCTTCTCTCACAGTGACTGGCATATACCGCATGCATTTCTGAGAATGGTCTGAACGGTGCATAATAAACCATTAAGAAAACCCACAGAGAAAGTAAAACAGGCATAGTGCAGAGGCCCAGAGGGCAGGGTATGTTGAAACCCCTCAGGAAAATCACAGCAAGCCAGAGAGAGGGATTTCAGGGGTTTCAAAAGTGACCCAAGTTACTGTGCATTGTGTCCCTACCAATATCGACTGGAGATCTCTGCGTGGTTCACTCTGGCTTACAGGCATGGTCAACTTAGAGAGTTTTTGTTGTTTGGATTTTTTTTCCATATCTTAATAGCATCTATTGATTTAACACTTGTCCTATACCAAACCCAGAGGCATTCCTCAAATCCCTCCCAGATAAGAATAAGACTAAGGAAATATAAGCAGAGAAAATGCAGGGACATGGAAGAGCAGACGTAGACTGTTCCTCCAAGAAGAGACCCAGAATAATGGGGAAACGTAAAACAAGACAAAATCTTACCATGTTCCTGCAGCTATAATAAAAGAGCAAGAAAACAGAAGGAAGTTGCAAGTAGGGGCTGAGAAATCTTATCTGTCTGCATGCCCATGTCTGCATGCCCGTGTCTGCATGCCCGTGTCTGCATGCCCGTGTCTGCATGCCCGTGTCTGCATGCCCGTGTCTGCATGCCCATGTCTGCATGCCCATGTCTGCATGCCAATGTCTGCATGCCCATGTCTGCATGCCCGTGTCTGCATGCCAATGTCTGCATGCCCATGTCTGCAGCAACAGTGCAGAAGAAGAGTTTCTGCAGGAGGATAAACAAATGTCACACACCCATGCAATGGGAAACATTTACCCGGAAAGCATCAGAAATTCTAATAGATGCTCCAACCTCGTTGTCTAGCCTTGGCATGTTACATCAAGTGACATAAGAGAGACACAAAAATACACCCATCCTATGAATCAGCTGTCTGAGAACCTACAACAGGTTCACGTAAAGGAATATAGAGGAGAGGCTCCCACACAACAAAGTAGGGGAGAGTGAGAAGTATTGTCTAACAGTAGGGACTTCGTTGGAATTATGGAAATGTACTGCAAATGGATAGCAGTGATACTTGCCCAACAATGTACATATATGTAAATGTTGTACACTTAAAATTGTCAGAAGAGCAAATTTTATGTTACACATGAATCACGATGAATCTTCTTTTGTAAACAGAGAGAGTGGACATGATTGTTACAGTGAGGTTTCTTGGTCCGGGCAGCCTGAAGTCCAGACTCACAGACCTGCTGCCCCAGACCTCTTAGCTGCCTGCTGCTGCTCAGGCCCCAGAAATGACTCAAACACTTACGTTAACTTCATGCTGTTTGGCCTATGGCTCGGGCACATTGCTAGCTAGCTCATGTATCTTAACTCAATCCATTTCTATTAATATTTCCTGCCACGTGACCCATGGCTTACCTGTGTTCCTTACATGTTGATCCTTTGGGCTTCTGGCTCTTTCTGTCTGACTCCTCCCTGCTCCTCCTACCTAATCTGATTCCTCCTCCTACTTTTTCTATGGTGCCTGTCATGGGCCAAAACAGCTCCTTTATTTAAAGATTGATTTTCACAGCATATAGAAAGGCATCCCCACATCACATGATAATACACACCTTTAATCTGAACACTCAGGAGACAGAGGTAAATAGATTTCTGTAAATTCGAGGTCAACCTGGTCTGTGTAGAAACTTCTAGTTTAGGCAGAACTACATAATGAAACCCTGTCTCAAAAAAACAAAAACAAATAAAGAAAAGTAAACACTTTTTCAGATAGAGATGCATGTAAGTGAGATGAGATTTTTCCAGAGGTGTGCAGTAGTGGCCTGGGACTCCAGTAGAGACCCAACAAATGCCTGCATTAGTCAGACCCAGAGAAGATGGGAAAGGCAGTGTGCATAGAGAACAGACAGTGAGAGAGTTACTCTGAGATACAGGAGATGGCTGAAAGTCAACCACTGTTCCATGAGTGTGCGGTACCTACAGAGGCCAGTAGAGAGCAGTGGCTGCCCTGGGGCTGCAGTTACAGATAGCTGTGAGCGGCTGTGTGGGCTCTGTTCCAAAAGAGTGGCCAGTGCTCTTAACTGCTAAGCCACCTCTCCAGCCCTATTTAAGTCATTAGAAGGATACATGTTTCAACCGATGTGCTTCAACATAACTTGAAGGGGAAGTGGCCTCCCTGGGTCCCCTATGCTACAGTTGGGAGAAGCAGCTTTCCAGAGCATGCTGGGCAGCAGTTGGCCTCAATCCCCGCCCACCATGCCAACTGACTGTAATTCCTTCCTTTTCTAGACACTACTGTTGGGGTTTTCCATCTGCGCTCCCCACTGGGCCAATACAAACTGACCTTTGACAAAGCCAAAGAGGCCTGTGCCAACGAAGCTGCAACCATAGCTACCTACAACCAGCTCTCCTATGCCCAGAAGGTGGGTTTCCAGTTAAGCAGATACTTCAGGCAGAGCCAACAGGGAGGATGTGTAGGAAGCCTCCTGGAAAGCTGCAGAAAACTCAAGTGACTGGCTTTTGTAAGCCAGCACAGGAGACCCCTGAAGCAACACTGAGAGCACTGTCCTGTTCAAAGCCAGGCATCTACTGTGTATCCAGTACCGTGTAGGGTGTCCTGTTGCCATCCTTACCACATCCCTGGAGGTAGCTGTCTTTCTGTTTTACACATAGGGAAACTGAGGCTCAGAAAGGTTAAATATAATATCCAATGTCACCCAGAAGTGGTACATCCTGGAGGCAGAGTGAAGTGCTAACATCACAGGGGATGCCAGGGATGCCTAACAAAACAGATAGGATTCTAGGAAATTGGTAAAAGGACGTGCTGGGGACTGCAGGCATCCACCCCAGCAGGGAGAAATGGCACTCTCTGGACAGGCTGCTCTCAGCCCCTAACCCAAGAAGCTGCTGCTGCTGGTTCTCACAAACAACAGAGGGAGCAAGTGCCCAGTGATCTGATTTTAGGACTCTTACCCCATCACAACCAGAGCTTCTACCTTCCATCAGACCTTAAAGGAACAAAGCCCTTGATACCAAAATCAGGCTTCTAGCAGGTCAAACCTTGTGGGTTATGATCAAGCCACTGACACCTGTAGTCCTGATATGTCTGTACAAGGATATGGTTTTGTGTGTGTGTGTGTGTGTGTGTGTGTGTGTGTGTGTGTGTGTGTGTGTGTGTGTACAGGACTACAGTAATATGTATGTCTGTAGAGAGCTACAATTTGTGTGTTTGTGTGTGTGTTCATGTGTGTATTGGTGTGTCTGTACAGGACTACTATAGTATGTGTCTTTGTACAGGGTTGTGATTTATGTGTCTGTCTGTACAGGACTAGAATAGTGTATGTGTGTGTTTGTCTATACAGAACTAACAATATGGAGTGTAGAAGGAACTCACCTTTAATTATTGAGATATTTGGGATAAACTGAGTATGTTTGAATCTTCTGGTTGCTGGCTCATATGTGTATTTGTGTAGGGCTAACCATGTGGGACTGGGAAATTTATCAAGGGTCTCGTCCCAGGAAAAACTGATTCTTCCTCTCTCAGAAGATATTAACTGCCTGCAGCTCTTCATCAAGGGATAGGGCCTTGTGAAGTTTCTGTTATTCACATTGTCATGACAACAGGTGTTATCATACACATTTCTAGTTTAGGTAACTGTATTGTTGTAAGCTCCTGTCTTTCATATATAGAAAGTTCCCTGTATAGAGAGAAGACACCAGAAGATGCCCTGGACCTCTGGCTCCTTAGAGACTTTCTGCTCTCTCTTCCTCTAAACCTTAGGTATAGGACTTATGTTGTAGATGTATTAACTGATGCTGGGAACCCCACAGCCACATGTCGTCTGCATTTTGATTAGTTGTAGATCTGTGTAATAGGCTCCATCTGCTGTAAAAAGAAGTTTCTTTAATGAGGGGTGAGAGCTATACTCATCTATGAGTATAATGATAGGTATTTAGAATGAGGTTAGAAATTACACTGTTTTAGAAAATTGCTGTAGCGGATTCTCTAGTATGCATGGCCTCTGCAGCCATAGGTAATTGGCTATGTTTACAGCACCAGTCAGTGAATTCCCTCCTATTGAGAAGACCTTAAGTCCAATTACACAGCTAGCTGTTGGTTACCTCCAAAATATAAACGACACTGCTGGAGAGATGGCTCAGAGGCTAAGAGCATTGGCTCTTCCAGGAAGTCCTGAGTTCAACAACCATACAGTAGCTCACAACCATCTGTAATGAGATATGATGCTCTCTCCTGGCATGTAGGCACACATGCAGGCAGAACTCTGCATATATAGTAAGTAAGTTTTTTAAAAATATCAGTGCTGCCATAGCACCTTTGGAAATATTTTTTGCCGTGTTAGTTATTTGGGTTTGTAAGCTTTATAGCTGGTAGGATTGTCGACTGCTTTTCTCCATTGGCAGCACCCTGCAATACTGTAAGAGCTGGTCCTTAGGAAGGAGGTCTCCAAGTGGGTTCCAGCTTAGTGCATAGTGTCTTCAGTGATAGGGTCTTACCTGCAGGTTCTGGGAGATAACCAGACCAAAGCCCGTATTGTTTGGGAAGTCTTCTGGACTCCAGTCATCATCAAATAGAGAAGAGTTTTTCCCTGCCTAGAAGTGGAGATTTTGTGAGATGATCTGTGGTTCTTGGAGTGAACACTATCACCCCAGGCTTCAGTCACCTTAACCATCGGATTACAGCCACACGGGGGTGATGGTGATAATGATGAATTAGAATTCTGTTATCAGAGTTCTGTTCACTAATGATCAGAGAAATTTGTCCTGGGGTAAATGGCTGCTGGTGAATTCCTTCTCGATAGAAGAGTGAGAAAGGCCTGGACACCTAGAGAAAGAGTATCACGGTCATTCATCTGATGGCTTGAGGGACATGGGACAGAGTGTAGTGACCTACTGTATTCCAGGCACAGGGGTACAATAGGCTCCATGGAGCCCGCAGCCTGGGTAGGGATCAGAATTACCTAAACGATTTCATAGCAAACAAGATATTATAACTATGTCAACCACTGCCCTGTCTCTGCAGGCCAGCTATCACCTCTGCTCAGCCGGCTGGCTAGAGAGTGGACGGGTTGCCTACCCCACGACCTACGCCTCTCAGAAATGTGGTTCAAACGTTGTTGGGATAGTGGACTATGGAATCAGGCCCAATAAGACTGAGATGTGGGATGTCTTCTGTTACCGGATGAAAGGTCATAATCCCATCCACTGCAGGCTCCAGGCCAGATAGCCCAAGTACCTCTCTGCCTGCCCAGCCAGTCCCCAAGACAGTGAGAAGGTTGGCCCAGGCCCCACCTCACTGGGCATGGCCCCTGTGCCTCTCATTTCCAGATGTGAATTGCACCTGCAAGGCAGGCTATGTGGGAGATGGCTTCTCGTGCAGTGGGAACCTGCTGCAAGTTCTCATGTCCCTGTCTTCGCTCACGAGCTTCCTGACAGTACGTATGCTGTCTATTTGGCTCTGCTCCAGCAGGGAGGCATTGGCGGAAGCCAGAGGCCCACAGCTGAGATTGAGAGCAGAGGCCTTCATGGGGGGGGGGGGGGCTCCATGAGCATAGCAGCCTCATGGGGTGGTTGTGATCTTTAAAGGACTTGATAATTTGACACTAAACACTTGGAAACTTCTGGTTTCATCAGCGCAACACGGGTATTGCCTGTGTTTGCCTCTAAGACAGTTTAAGAAACTGATCAAACAAAATTAAAAAATAGCATGACTATTTCTTATATCATGAGCACATTATATGGGAAGCAAATGGACACATTTTTGTTCCTTCCACAACATCAGAATTCATCAATTAACAAGTAAATTCACAATCTATGACACTTTATCAGTTGTACTTTACCATGTCATCCCTTATGCCCTTAATAATATGACGACTGGCAACTTGTATTTATTCCACTATAAAGTGCTAATGCTAACTCTTGGGCCTCTATTATACTGCACACAGTGATATACACATACTTAGGTGACAGAATGACTACAGAAGGATTAAAGAGGCCTTTTGAAGGCAGAGGACTGACTCACTGCCCAGCCCCCCAGAGTGGTTATAGATACTCAAATAACCCAGTGACAGAGGCTGGAGTACAGCTAGGCAGGGGAGACTCAGGGTTGGGCACATCTGTCTGAACTGCAGCTGAGCAGGTGTGCTTGGACCATCTGGAGTTCTCTGCCCATCAATCATGAGATACATACACCCTACCAGATGTCTGGATGACAGATCAGTGAGGACCAGGGTTAGGTACCCCTCCTTTTATGAATGAGGAGGTCGTGTCTTCATCAGTCTGGGATGTAGAATAAGTTCATAGGCAGTTTTTTGTCACTTAGTGAATTAGTAGTTTATCAGCCCGTGCTCCAGGGCTCCTCCTGGACAGATGACGGTGTCTTTGTTCATGCCTGAGATGCAGTGCCATCCTGCTTCTGCACTCAAAATGAAGCCAGCTGCTGCTCTGTAAGGTGGAGTGGTGAC
This sequence comes from Phyllotis vaccarum, assembly GCA_033318265.1. Classification (NCBI taxonomy): domain Eukaryota; kingdom Metazoa; phylum Chordata; class Mammalia; order Rodentia; family Cricetidae; genus Phyllotis; species Phyllotis vaccarum. The sequence goes on from JARWLC010000014.1 coordinate 37,942,460, forward strand.
CTGTGCCAGGACACAGGCCTTGCCTCACACAGTGTGGGGAACTACAGAGCGTCCCAGGAGGACACACTGAAGAAAGGAGAAATCTGACCATTTCCTTCTGCTCCCCAGAAGGTGCTGGCTTATTCCAACAGCTCAGCCCAAGGCCGGGCATTTCTGAAACACCTGACTGACCCGTCCATCCGTGCTACCCTATTTGTGCCACAGAACAGTGGGTTACTAGAAAATAAGGTGAGTGGAGCCTGCACTTTTAGACAAGGTGTTCTCTGTCACCACCTCAACAGTGTATTGCAAATTACTCCACCATACTTGATAATACATGTCTATAATTTACTTGGGAAGTAAAGGACCTTGTCAGAGCATTAAACAGCAGCCCCTATCCAAGGTACAGAGAGGGGTACTGTACCCCATCAGCACACACAAATGATGAGCACCTGCCACTTCCAATCTCAGGCCTGTTGACAGCTCACAACCAAGCAGACTGAGTACCAACCTCCTACCGCTAGTGCCGTTCAGTCCTCTAGTTATGTTTGCTAGGAGACGCCAGCCATCAGGTCACAGGGCTGAGCCCAAGTGCAATGAGTCCAGCATACCAACCTTCCTCATGATGCGGTCCAAAGAGGAAGAATGGACTCATTCAACCCCCACCCTCCCCCACCCCAGAGAAGCTGGCCAGCAGGCTGTGAGCTCCAGGAACTAGCTAATCACAGGGCAGAAGAGCAACACTTGTGCCTGCCTGGTACTCAACTCCAAGTCTGTTCTAGACTCCGCAGGGAAACTCACTTTAGAGACTGAAGACCACTTTCCATGTGCTGGTTACATGTGAACCTTAGTAAGGACCGAAAAACCAAACACCTAAGAAAACCTTGTTATTTCCAGCTATTTCCTAGAATTAAGACTATTCATCTGCTTTTTTCCTTAGAGCCTGTCTGGGCGGGACATCGAGCACCACCTCACTAATGTTAGCGTCTCTTTTTACAATGACCTTGTCAATGGTACTATTCTGAAGACTAGGTTGGGAAGCCAGCTACTCATCACCTCCAGCCAGGACCAGCTCCACCAAGTATGAAAAGCCTTCTATACTTATTTCGAGAGCTAGAGAAAATGCATGCAAAGCTCCTAGCATGCAGTAGATACTCGACAGATACCAATTGGTATAATATGGACGTCATCTTTAGATCCACAGATTGGAGTTGATATGAATGCACACTGTACCTATAACATACTAACAGGCTACCTCTGAACCTTAGAAATAGATTTACTTGCATTGGGAACTGGGTTCATGACGACTAAGAAATGAAACTGGTTTTGGTTTTGGTTTTTGGTTGTTTGGTTTTTGGTTTTTTGAGACAAGGTTTCTCTGCATAGCCCTGGCTGACCTGGAACTTGTTCTGTAGAGCAGGCTAGCCTCAAACTCAGAGATCCACCTGCCTCTGCATCCAGAGTGCTGGGATTAAAGGCATGCACCACCAGTGTCCAGCCAGAGAAATGAAATTGTTCTGAAGATGATTCGTTCTGTCCATTTGTTATTCTGTCTCAGGCATTAATGTGTGAGTTTCCAAATCAAATGACCCTGGGATGAATTAGTATTCCCAACTTCTCTGAGCTCCGTTTCCTTCATCTGATGAGTAGAGATGAGGGTGGCAGATGGTAGTGGTGTTGGTAGTGATAGTGGTATCATTGATGACCATGGTGTCTGTGAACACTAATCCATAAACTGGCTGTCAGGGCAGTGATTCAGAGTTTCTGATGTGCAGAGACCAGTGTCAATGAGTTCTCCTTGAAAATCCATTAACATCTGTTAGAATGTGACTCTTAACTCTGTAGGTGGGACATGGAACCTCATTTCCACCTACTCCACAAACTAGTGCTTACCTGGGGATTAAGACAGAAAACCCTCCCTCCCCTAGGGGTGTGATGTGAGCCAGAGCCGGAGCCCTGGGGTTTACTGCCACTTACTGCTAGAGTGATTGTGGGCAGGCCATTTCCTTCTGATATTATCTGTCACATAGAAGATTGGAGAAATAAGCCCAAAGGTCCCTGTAGCCCTCAGACCAGCTTGTCTGGTGGCACAAAGTCAATGGGTATTTGACAGCAGACAGCAAGGCTAGGCTGAAGCCTCAGCCTTGAGGCCTCAGAGATGCCAAATGGGAAACTTTCTGTGTGGGTAAAGGGGAAAGAGGTCACAGGTCTCACCATCCTCTCCTCCTTCTCCTAGGAGACCAGGCTTGTGGATGGAAGAACCATTCTGCAGTGGGACATCATTGCCTCTAACGGGCTCATTCATATCATTTCTGAGCCTTTGAAAGCACCTCCCATGGTACCAGTGAGTACTGAGGTTCCTGGTGAGGAGCCAGGAAGCACCAGTGCCTAGTGTGCATTCCTCAGTGTGCATGCCCACCAGCCTCCAATCCCACCAGGGAAAGATGAGTCAGGGGAACCAGCAGAAGGGAAGTGAGAAATCATAAACTGATTTCTGGGTGTCTCTGAACCTGCTTTCTCATCTACCCAGAGTGTGCAGAGGGGATCACAGTACTTCCCGGACCTGGGGAGACTGTGTGAAGAAACACTCAATTCTTAAAGCAGGTCCTGGCACAACCTACAATCTCTGGAAGGCTGGCTCTGGTTATTGCTAGTATCCTAACATTTTTGCAGGGGAACATGTAGTAAACTGCTAGCTACTAGAAAGTTCCATAGCATGGTAGTTGTGCATTTAAGCTCCAAACCAGACAGGTTTTAAAGCTCATTTTACCTCTAGAAAGCTGTATAAGTTTAGCATCTCTTTGCCTTAGTTCCCTCATATAAAATGGTAGACATGACTGTCCATATCTCTTTAGGTTATTTTAAGAAATAAGCCCTACCAGTAATAAGACCTAGAATATTGTAACTTGACCTTGTGTTTATGAATCACTCCAAGGTGCCTGGGCTAGCAAGAACAGGGTGAATCAGACATACTCTCTGGGGTAATCACCAACTTAAGAACTGACCCCTTTCCTTTCTGTGTACAGACTCCTGCCCACACTGGCCTGGGGACAGGTGTAGTCTGTGCTATCATCCTGGTCATTGGGGCAATTGCTCTGGCTGTCTATTCTTACTTCCGACTAAACCAGAGAACAATTGGCTTCCGGCGTTTTGAGGTAAGTGAGAGAACTGAGCAGCAGTAGTGGGCTGCTTCTCATATGTCTTCTGTGCAGCAGTATCATGAGTCCCAGGCCAGCCTGGGGTACAGCACAGCTTCACAGCCAGTATGTGCTATGCAGTAAGATCTTGTTAAACAAACAGACAGATGGGGGAAAAAGAGCTGGAGAGACAGCTAGCTCAGCCTCTAAAATGCTTACTTTGTAGCCATGAAGACCGAGATCCCACATAATAAAAGCCAGGTTCCGTGACATGTGCTTCTAAAGCCACACTGGAGAGAGACAGAACATCTGTCATTCAGTGTCATTTGCTAACCAGTCCAGGTTCAGTGAGGACAAATCTTTAAAAAACAAACAAAATGTGGTTAATACTTGAGGTTGTCCTTTGGCTCCCACACGCATAAGCACACATTGGCACTTGTATGCCTGCATATACACAAACATAGAAAAAACAACACCAGAATGTCTAAGACTGGGTAATTTACAAAGAACATACATACACAAGCTAGTGCTTGTGGCTCTGGAGACTGGGAAGTCCAAGGCCAGGGCTGGCATAGCTTGGCTTCTGACAAGGGCCTCATGCCACCTCAGCTCACAGAAAGCAGTGTAAAGAGGCACACGCAGGAGGAGTGGGGCATAAGGGACAGCCTCACTCGGCACCAAGCCAGTCATGGAGATTTACAGCAAGCTTCACCTCCCAGTGGGCTCTGGAGGAACACACATCAGGCCCACTCCAACAGCCAGCTCCAGAGGCTGGGATACCTCACATGTGTCCTCACCCAGGAGCTGGTATTTGGTTATAGCAACTAGAATAACTACCCCACCTCATGCTTCTGCTTTCTGGGGGAAGTCTCTAGCCAAGTGCCCATTGTGGTGGGCTTGGGAGTCAAGACTGGCCCCGAGAGTTGGGTTAGGGAGTCTGACATCTCCCGGCACAGCTTCAGTCTCTAGCCAGTGAGTCTGATTCCATTCAGTGTGCAGAGTTGAGTCTGCCTCATCAGTAAGCTTCTGAGCTGACCACGGGATGGCCCTGTGTCAGTCACTTCTTTGTTACTATGACAAAATACGTTAAGATAATCAAGTTATGTGGATGAAAATTTTAGCTCGTGGTTTTAGTCCAGGGTAGCTTTGTTTTTGGAGCTGTGACGAGGCAGCACAGCATAGCAGGAACACATGGCAGAGTATTCACTTCATGGTGGCCGGGAAGGGAGAGGAAAAAGGAAGAGGCCAAGGTTCCCAAGTCCCCTTCGTGGGCACACCTCTCAATTACCCAACTTCATCCCACTAGGCCCTACATCCTAAAGGTGTCATTGACTCCCAAGAACGCCCAGGGTCCAGCCTTTAACCTAGAAGGCCTCTGTGAGATGTGTCCAAACCACAGTCCCTCGAGAACCGGCTGGGCGGAAGTGCCTTGCTTACTCTCTGAATTCCTTCTGATCTCCTTTCCACACTCAGGAAAGCTGTGTGGCACCCTCGGGCGTAGTTCATGCTTTCCAGAAGATAGCTGCCTATCTGTACACTCATCTCCTATAGCCAAAGCACAAGCTTTGCCACTTTCAATTGACAGAGGGCTGGCGGTTCACAGATCTGAAAGCTGGGTGCTAGAAGGCCATGTGGCCACACCTGGTCAGGGCTTTCTTGCTACAGGGGACTCCGCCAAGTTCTCAGCACGGTGCAGAGAATCCTAGGGTGACAGAGCCAAGTCCAGGCTTGAGCACCTGTTCTTACAGCGTCCCAATCCCACTGGGTTATACTTTGCCCTGCTGTTTCCTTTAACTGTAACCACCACCCCAAAGGTCCTGCCCTCCTAATAGCTCAAAATGGGGACTAGATGTCAATGCATGTTAGGGGGCAAATATTCAAACCATCGTTTGTATCATATATATGATCTTTCTAAGTTCAGGGATGGCCAGATAACTCCAGGGTAACAGGGGCTCATCGGTTCTTGTGGTAGGAGAATTGGCAGCATGGGTCATGGGAACATTTCTGGGGGATAGAAATGCCCTATGGACCAATTTGGGAGACACACCTGGGCACATGTAAGTTGTCACTTAGGCCCACTGCCTTCTATCACATGCCAATTATCTCCACCATGCTGCTGCTGAAAAGGCCCCTGAGGTGAAGAGTGCCTTGGGGACCATGCTGCCTCTCTCAACCCTTCTCTTTTCTAACAGTCAGAAGAGGACATCAATGTCTTGGGTCTTGACAAGGAGCAGCCTGAGAATATCTCAAACCCTGTGTATGATAGCTCAACATCCGCACACCCTGAGTCCTGTGACCCCTTCACAGTGAGTTTGTTCTTCCCTCTGGGCCAGGGTTCAGCTGGGATGCACAGTGCCACCTTCCAGCACGGTTCAGCCGAGCCAAACCCCCAGGAAGAGCTGCCCTTCCAGAATAAATCTCAGACAGGAAGCCTAGAAGCCAGTTTTCTGTTCAGAATGCCTGCTTTTGTGTAGCTGGCAGAAGCCTCACACTAAAGGGTGGTAGCCCCTAACGTTTGGCCAAATGGGATGTCTCTTGCAGAAGTAGGCCTGTAGAAAGTACTTCCCTTAGCTGTACTCACATCTGCATCAATTCCACCTCGAGCAGAGCTGCTTCTTGCTTGGGGGGCTGCTTTTGCTTAAGGAGGTCTTTAACATTTAACGATGTAGTCTCCCCAGAAAGAATGGTTTGGGAGTATTCTGACTTTAACCCAGGGCACCCCTGTAGTATGAAGTTTCTAGCCTGTGGTCCAGACCCGCAGTCCCAAAGAAACACACAGACGCTTATATTAACTTTATGCTGATTGACCTAGAGCCCAGGCATATACCCTAACTCTTTAGCCAATCAGCTTTTGATTAAACTAATACGAGGGACAATTATTAACAACTGACCAGAACATACTCCCACAGCACACCCTATTCCCATCAAATGTGGAGGGTAACCTGCCTGCTATTTTCCATCGGTTCTGGGCTGGGAAGCTAGAGAAAGGCACAGCCATGAAGATCCTTGTCTGACAGGCACACCCTCTATGCTATGTTCTTTGGGCCAAGGTGACATTTGAATCTTGGCTTCTATGGGTTAGCAACAAATGTGTAGTAACAAAGCCAATGTCTGCTGACAGTTTAGAGTTTAGAACACATATTTCTCCTCCAAATCAAGGTATAGTCCAATTTGAAAGAAGTTACTCTGGAAGTCCCATTAAATCAAAGGCATATAGTATTTATTTACTCATTGAGACAAGGTCTCACTATGAAGCCTTGGCTGGCCAAGAACTCAGAGGTTCACCTCTTTCTGCCTCCTAAGTGCTGGGATTAGAAGCCTGTGCCACCACGCCTTGCTATATAGTTGAATTTTTTCAGGTTGTCACTGAATACTACAAAGGTTTTTTTTTTTTTTTTTTTTTTCAAAAACACTTTAAAATTATTTAATGCAATGGGTGTAAACCATGAGTCAGTATCCTGTGGCTATTACAGTGTATGGTAGCATACTGAATTACCTTTGCAATAGATTGAAAAATAGCCATGTCACAAAACGTTTCTTTTTAACCCACATAAAAATATTGTGTCCAAATTTCAACAGTGGGTTTCTTCTGGATAATGCTTATCAATTAATACAAGTTTGTTTCTGTTGATATCATTTTGTGGACACTAACATTGTTTTAAAAAGCTCAGTGTACTCCATACATGTTTGCCTTCTCCAGTACTGTCAACTTCATGCATCACAGAGTCACCTGGAGCAAAGGAGAACATTCTAGAAGCAAGATTCAACTCAATTTAGTCAGAACGCATGGCCAAAAAGTTTCAGTAGGATTCATTAGCCTTTTCTATTGGAATGGGGCGCCTGTCCCTCTCTGTACATTCCAAACACTCCTAACACCACGTAGCATACTGCTTGTCAAAGTCTCAGTGCCCTACAGAGCTGATGTCAGCAGGAGGCTTAGCAGGGCTCCCTGGCAAGGAGTGAGGCCATCCTGTAGTCACTTTCTTTAGTATTTTCCATATGAAAGTCTTTTAACTGTAATCACCACTAGCTAAATGTAGTAGTTAACCCTCACACCTTCCTAGTGAAGTAAATATTCCAATGGAGCTGTTAGAGATGGGGAAACCAACATTGTTGAGGACCTCGCTGGCAGCTTCAAGCAGCAAAGCATGTGTCAGCCCCAGCATAAGCAACCCTGGCCAGCACCCACACCCATTCTGCCTCTGCATGATGCAGCAATGTTCAGGAAGATTCCTGTGATGTGTACACGAGGCAGGGCATGCATTAGACCCCAGAGCAGAGCAGAGCAATGTTCCCCCACTAGAAGGGTACAGCTGCAGAAGGAACATCCTCCACCTTAGTTTCATGGATCTCTTCTTCCAGGACTCTGAAGAACAGGAGGTGGAGAGCAGCGACCCTCTGGGAGCTCTGAGGTCCTAATGTGAGCAGCCAACTCACAGCCACTGCAGTTTCACTGTGAATCCTCAGCACCAGCTGTCTCGTGGATCCTTTATTGTTCTAAACTATGATACACTCAGAAGCCATACCTCACCTCTCTGGCTGATATGGGGTTGTTTCCATGGGTGAGGCACCGTGTTACCAGGACCATCCAGGGAAACCTCTACCTCCTGTGCCTCTATTGTTCTCTGCACATTCCAGATGGCACTTGCTCTGTTCTGCCTATCTTGCAGGTAACTGTGATCCTGTGGTGTTTTCCTATTGACTGTAGGTGCCTAAGGCAGGGCTTCGCCTCATGTACCTTGTATCCCAGTACCCAGAAGTACCTGCCCCTGGGATGTGCTCAATAAATGTTTATGGAATGACAGCAAAAGTCACTGTGTGCCTAGGAGGGCTCAAGCTGTGAATGCAAAGTAAGACTTGGTAAGGCTAATAGAGCCCTTTCAATTTGCCAACATCTGTCTTAGGAGTTCTTTAGTTCTGTTTCCTTGCATTTACTTTAAGCAGATGAGACCCCACTTCACACCCGATAGGAGAGCAATGACCAAATGCACTGGTGAGAGGCTCTCATGCTTTGCTAGTGGGAACATACTGTGGAGAGACCGCGAGGGCCCGCAGTTCTGCAAAACCAGAACTACCTCTCATAGCATACCCAAGAGAAATGAAAACCATGTTTACACACAGACTCACATGTACTCACAGTGACATTGGTCATAACAGCTCAAAAGCAGAAGCAAAATGTCTATCTGATGTGACTGAGCTGTGGTGTATTCATGCGACAGACCCCTAGAAGATGTAGTGTTGCTCTGTGCACTAATGTACCTTGGCATCATTAGAAAATGAGTGTTATTTGTACCCTGACCACAACAAACTGTTCTTCCCTCACCCCTCCCACCCCCACCTCCTCTCTCCTCCGTGTATATCCCAGGCTAGCCTTTAAAGTCCAGACTCCCTGCTTTAGCCTCCAGGACCACAGGCATAAGCTACCACACCCAACTGTGCTAACATTTTTTTCTTGAGATTGGGGATTTGGGAGGGGGAATAAAAAAGGCTTGAGAACCACAAACCCAGTCACTTTTACAGATAAACAGTGGAGGTCCAGATGGACATCTGGGACTGGGCTGAATGAGGTTCTGTCATAGCCCACAAATTCAATATCTATGGACTGGAGATAAAGATTTCAACATCCTGTAAAACTCTGGTCCTTTCTCCCCATGGTCAACTGCTCACATTCACCATGTTTTATCAGCCATCTCTGGAACATCAAGCACCAAAAGGACATGTCAGCATGATGGAGTCACTGTGTGACAGAGTGGAAGGCCGGGCTGAACAGACCTCAGGCTCCCCTCTCTTGCCTGTACACCCCAAATCACCTCATTCTGTTCCATTAGAGGTTGCTGAGTCAAGTCTAAAGTTCCAGAAGCCATATCTAAGCTCCTGCTCAGCTTCAGGAAACTGAAGATGTCCACATTCTCTGCAGAGAACAAATGTATCTCTACCTTTGGGACAACACATCATGAAGGAGCAATGACACATTTCCAGGAAGGCACCCCAAACGACAAGTGTGGGACATCCATCATCACAACAGAAATAGAAGTGATCAGACTGGGAACACAGGGACACAGATGGGAGGGTCTGTTCAGTACAGTGAGGCAAGTGTCACAGATCTAAATCTATACATGCACACACAAGATGTATAAAAATAGGGCATCCTAAATATTTCTAAACTTAGCCAAACCCAGTAACAATTTTTTGTTTGTTTATTTTTACACAGGGTTTCCCTGTGTAAGCCCTGGCTGTCTTGGAACTCCCTCTGTAGACCAGGCTCGCCTTCAACTCAAAGAGATCCTCCTGCCTCTGCCTCCAAATAGCTGGGATTAAAGGCATGTGCCACTACTGCCCAGCACAAATGTTAATATTCTTCAGTTCCCATATTTCCTTAGCTTGTCCCAGCTTCCCCGGTAAAAAGGTGAAAGTCATGTCTTGCTCTCCAGTATGCCAGTATGGTGCCCCCCACCCCCACATCCCCCACTCCTACCCACCCCACACCTATGTCTCCCACCCCCACTGCCTGCAGAGCTCACACAAGTTTCTATCTGTGACCTTCGGCCTTAAGGCCCCAGAAACAATGTATATTTCTCCCTTTCTCAGTGTCCTTTTGTGGGTCTAAAAGATTGCTTCTTCTGAGGTGCTCAGGGCCTCGAGCATGCTGGGTAAACACTCTACCAGGGAGCTGCACTCCCAACCCTAGGCTTTATTTTTTAGTCTTTGATTTCCTTTAGTAGAATAACATCAAAACCCAGGGAACCATGTTTTGTAACTGACATATATAACTGTCATATAACGCATATAACCAACAAAACAGGAAATACAATCCAATCTTTTATTTGGCTGTAAGTTCATTATCACAACATATACAATCAACATGTAGAATAAATAGCAAATTCACATTCCAAATAAATAGTAAACCTACTTTGCGTTTATTGTGCCTGATACCACACAGGCACAACTGTCATTCTCATACACAAGTACTACACTGGGGCTCAGGCTTGTACTAACAAAAAACACAGGAGCACTGTAGGAGGCTGGAAACGAACGCTCATGCAGAAAGGTCTTACATGGAGTAATGCCGGGAAGGGAAGGAGCAGACTAGCTGGTAATGTGGGTTCTAAAATGCAAGGCAAGTACAGGAGGTCTTGGTGGACTCTGAGGGAGCCCTGGAACGGTCCCAAACTAGTGCTGGAGAGGCCAGAGTACCTTCACATGGAACAGTCATGTGATCTGGGGCAAGGCAGGGCTATGCATCAAGGAATTTCTCCAGAAACACATCAGCCCGCCCCACAGCTGGGATGGCAGCCATCAGTCCTGAGCCCAGCCCAGTGTTAAAGGACAACCACAGGCAGCTCCAGTCCACTTGGGAAGCAATCTTGGCAGGTTCTACACACACAGTATTTACTGCCATATGGAGAACCCAGGGCAGACAGTGGCTCCTAAGGGGACACAGCACACTGGCCCAGACCTTATACTAGCTGTGCCCCTCTGGGAGGCTGTTCCTCCCCATGCTCTCAGCAAAGAATCCTGCCATCTAAGCAGGAACCAGCAGGCTGTAGCCAAGAGCCCCATCTAGCCCACAGCCGGTGCTTGTGAATCAAATCCCAATGAAACTGTGTTTCCTTTCCCACAGGGCAGGGGTGGGAGTGGCCTGAAAAGTCGAAGCAGTTCCCTTCTTAGAAAAGCTTCCTCTTCCTTCCCTTTACTTAACCACCAGGGTCTGAAAGCTTAGCTGGACTTAACCTAGCTCAAAAACATATAAATAATAAATAAAAATGAGAATAAAGGAAAAATCCTACCAAATGAAAGGAAACTATGCCAGGCATGGTGGTATATGTCTTTATCCCAACACTCTGCGCCCAACCTGATCTACAAAGTGACTTCCAGGCCAGCAAGAGTTATATACTGAGATTGGAGGGGGTGGGGAGGGTTGTTATTAAAAGGGAAAAGCACAGATAGGCTCCCTGACTAAATTTAGTCTTTTGAACATTTTAGTCAAGAGCCCCCACAAGTAGGTTTTGGCAGCAAATGACTGTAGTGGGATTATGTTACAATGAAAATAACTATCTGCCTACTGGTTTAATAAAAATGATGATTGGCTGAAGGCAGACAGGAAGTATGGGCAGGGCTACCAGACTAAGAAAACTCTGAGAACAGGAAGAACAGGGCAGAGATGTCAGAGAGATCAGTGGAGAAGCCAGCAGATGCAGAGGACAACTATACTGCTCTGAGAAAAGGTACTGAGCCACATGGTTGAACAGGATAAGAGTCATGGGTTAGTTTAAGAGCAAGAGCTAGCACTATGCCAGAGCCATAGGCTGACCAGCATAAAATTAATACAAGCATCTTTGTGTTTCTGCAGGTCTGCAGGTCTGGACCACAAGCCAGACAAGGCCAGAAACTTAGTACTACAAATGAGTGTTTGGACAAAGTAGAATTTCAGTGTTTAGCACTTGCTGAGGAGAGAAGGAAGGAGCCATTCCATCAGCATGGGTGCTTTTGGCTTCTCCCTTGCAATAAACAGGAGAGCTGACGCATTCAGAGCAACTCGTGATCTAGCCTGAGATCTGTCCAAACCACTAGCAGATTTATTGATTACAGACATGGGTGGAGAGCAGAGGGGAAAGGATAGGAGGGGGGAGGGGGAGGGGTGTGCTATTTTAGGAGGAAAGCAAGAGCTGCAAAAGCCCAACACCTAAAGTATTTTTAAAGCCAGCTCTACCCCAAAAAAGGCAACCCTGGGAAAAAGCCAGCAGTACAAATTGCTCGGGCGGCCCCTGCTGATACAACAAACCTTGCTGGATATCACAGCGGCAATGGCTGCCCTTAGACTGAATTTTTGCTCAAATGACTCTTAGAAAATCAGTCTAAGCAATGTCAAAAAAAAAAAAAAATCCTATAACTTTCAAGATAATAAAAATAATTTTATTGCTGGGCAGTGGTGGTACACGCCTTTAATCCCAGTACTTGGGAGGCAGAGGCAAGTGATCTCTTAGTTTGAGGCCAGTTTAGACTACAGAGCAAGTTCCAGGACAGCCAGGGCTACTACACAGAGAAGCTCTGTCTCCAAAACAATAAAATATTGTTTGCTTTATTTTTTTTAAAGATGTAAAAAGATCTACCCCTCTTTTTAAATCTTAATTCTGTTATCACTGTGCACACAAAAGAACAAGATGCCAGTACAGTAAGTCAGACTCAAGAGTCCCTGTGACAAGTGAAAACTTGTCCTGACTGCACTAGACAAGGTCAATAACACATCAGAAACCCAAGGAGAGTAGATGAGGCCACCATGGCAGAGTACAGGTCTGAGTGTGCAGTCTGCCAGCCACATGTTTGCTGGGCCATGGCACACTTAGTGACCCCAAGACTATGACCCTTCTACACAGGAATGGACTGTAAAACTCATTTCTCAGAGCCAGATGTTTTTCTCCCCTGAGGCATAGGTCACCCACTACTAGCAGGCAAGAAAGTGGTTCTACCTTATTACTGAGTAAAGAGACCCCTGTAACTGGCATCTAGTCTACACTGAAGACTATCTGATTAGACCATATTCTTTTATGAACTTCTTAACTCTGCTCCTACAAAGCACAAGAGAGGGGCATCCTGAGCAGTGTGAGACCCTGACAGGGTGGTGTGGAGCATCCCCTGCTAGCGTTTGATGCCAGCTGCCACCCCACCCCACCCCCATAGCTAACACTGAGGAACAAGCAAACTGAAAAGGCCCATCCTGTCCAAAAAAAGAGCAGAATGCTGAACCCTGGTCTTGGGGGCGCCGGGGGGGGGGGGGGGGCTGGAGGGTCACCTTTGTGATGATGTTCAACACAGCAAATATCAAAGATCCCCATGATGAATACTAGACAGTTCTTTAACCTCTGTGCTTTGGCAGGCGGCCTACAGAAGGCCACTGTCTATCAACGACTAGTTTTGATCCTACTCTCTGTGGTAAAGATATCAAATAGCAAGCACTCACCACAAGCCTCGTGTCTGTTCCAGCCTTTAGATTTAATATAAGCCATACCACGGTTGCACGCCTGTAATTCAGGGCAGGAGGATTGAGTCCAGGCCAGCCTGGGCTCATAGCGAGCAAGACCTTAACTGAAGGGGGGAAATGGAGGGAAGAAGAAGAGCGGCAGAGGCAGAGGCAGCGACATGAGACCAGGCTAATCCAGCCACAAGTACATACGTGGCATTTGCAATGACAACATGTCAAACAGGACTGCAAAGCAGACATAATAAAGAGAGGGGGGAGGGCTGGGGGAACGGGGTGCCCCCCTTGGGAGGATGGCTCTCAGCATTAAGTGTGAAATTACAGCAGCAAGCTACTGTGCCCCAAGTGCACTAGCTAGCACACAGGCTTGCGCTGGCCACAGACTGAGCCCTAAGGCTTTGCATCTTGTCTCCTACTATGTCCAACCCACCAGCTAAAAGGCAGTGTTCACTAGAGCTGCCATCTCCTCATCCACTCCCAGGGGAGGAGGGAATCCACCCATTGCCCTTCACCAGCACCGGGCAGGCAAAGCAAGTTCACACTGGGGACAGATGCTCCTTGTTCTTCCTCAACAGTCATTCTGGGAGGATGTGGTCTCTTGAGCAATATGTGTAAAAGTCTGCAAAAGTCTAGGACGGGAGGTCTAGGGACCAGGCTAGAGGTATCACCGTACCCTTGCAGTCCCCCAATGCACTGCTTGTAAACAACCAAGAAATGTCTCACAGAATCAGGAAATGTCCTCTCTTGACCCGCTGAGCACAGACAGCATCAAGAGGTCTCACTTGTCTCAGAAGGCCTGACACTGGTTCCATAGTAAACAAGGCTGCGTCAATGTTTCAATGCTGTGTGGGGAAGAGGGCAGAACCCAGGCAGCCAGCTCCTGTCTCTACCTAGACAGGACAGTATTCACGGTACAGTATAAAAATACAAAAGCTGTTGTGTGACTCTTTGGGAAAGCAACTCCCGGCCCACTGGCCCTTCTCGGGGGCCATAGCTGCTGCTGGCTTTTTCCTCAGGCAGGCACAGGATTACTTGGCCTGCACTTCCTGCAGCAGTGGGGCTTTGAAGGCTGAGGGACTGTCCGACCATGCCGGGAGCTCATGCTGCAGGGGAGTCCTCCTGGGGTAGAATGTGTGGTGGACATCATAGTTCAGGAGGCAGCTCAGAGATGCCATGTAGATGTCAGCAAACCTTGACAGGCGCCTCAGGAAGTAGGTCGGGTTCTGGTCTGTGCGAAACAAGCTCCCGAACTGGGCGTTGAAGAAACTTTTGGTCATTTCTCTGAAGTGTCAAGAAATAAAAACAAAGCAAAGTGTTTTTTAAACGACTGAAGTAAAAAATATCTTTAAAACAAAGAGCTACTGGAAAGAAAAAGTAACCAGTTAGCCAAGAGCAGACCTAATTACCAACCAGGAAAACATGTGAGCCAGGTTTGGGGCCCACGCCTACACCCTCAGCAGCAGGACCAGCAGCTGAGGTCAGAAGATCAGGAAGGCAGCCAGGGCGACAGGTGAAGCCACAAAACAGCATCTGCCAGGTCATCTCTCAAATACAGCTGTCGCAGTCCCCACTTAGGCCAATTAAAACATTTTCACATCTACAGTGTCAATTGCATGCTCCTCCAAACACTTACACTGTGTGCCACTCAGAACAGGCAGAGATGTTTTAGAGGTACTGAGACAAATAATTCTCTATGTTTCTAGACCAAGAACTAAGCAAGGTACAGAAATAAAATTCTGTAAATCCTCAGGTCTTCTCATGGAAGAATTATGGATTATTACGTAAATCACCACTATCCATGATAGTCCTTCAAACACTCACTGCCAGCCTAGCCCACACCACCTTCAGTCACCCAGACCAAGGTGGTAGGCCTCTGCAACCAGACTTATGTACATTCTCATCTCAGTCAACGTCTCCTACACACAGAATAGTCAGCAAAATGGATTGATGCCACCGGATGGTGCATCAGTTACAAAAACAGCAAAAGTCTCTTTTGCACAACTGTGCATAAAAAGCACTCGGTAGTTCGCAGTTGCCTATTGACCCTGGAGAATGACAGATGCAATGACCAAATGGCCACAGCTGTTAAAACCCCAACTGGGTCTCCACAGATGAACAATGTAAGTGGTTTTTCAACTTTTACTGCAACATCTCATGGGGATGAAAAAGGGGAGGGGCTATCTGGATGGCCCAGTGGGTAAGAGACTTCTTTTTATTTTTATTTTTTTTCCACTTTTCATATCAACCACAGTTCTCCCTCCCTTCTCTTCTCCCATTCACCTCCCACCTTCCAACCATCACCACCCCCCATCCACTCCTCAGAGAGGGAAAGGCCTCCCATGTGGAGTCAAAGTCTAGCACATCAAGTTGAGGCAGAACCAAGCCCCTCCCTCCTGTACTGAGGCTGAGCAAGGCATCCTTCCACAGGGAATGAGCTCCAAAAAGCCAGTTCGTGTGCTAGAGATAAATCCTGGTCCCACTGCCAGAGGCCCCACAAAGTGCCCAAGCCACACATCTACATTCAGAGGACCTAGTTCAGTCCCATGCAGGTTCCCCAGCTGTCAGTCCACAGTCAGTGAGCTCCAACTAGCTCCGGTCAGCTGTCTCTGTGGGTGTCCTTATCATCATCTTGACCCATTCGCTCATATAATCCTTTCTCCCTCCTTTGACTGGACTCTGGGAGTTCCACCCAGTACTTAGCTGTGGATCTCTTCCTCTGCTTCCATCAGTTACTAAATGAAGGCTCTATGATAACAATTAGGGTGTTGTCAATTTGATTACAGGGGAAGTCAAGTTCAGGCACCTCTCCACTACTGCTTAGTGGTACTTTCTGTTCTTACAGAAGATTCCAAAGACCACATGGCAGCCCACAACTGCCCATAATGTCCTCTTCTGACCGCCACAAGTACAAGGCATGCACGAGGTGCACAGACATATGTAAGACTCCTACAAATTAAAAAAAAAAAAAAAAAAAAAAAAACTAGACAAAAATAATTACAAAAGAGAGAAGAAAAACAGAACAAAAGATGTGTTAGAGATGAAGCCAACAGAAAATCTCTGGCAGATGAAGTGCTTCCTTAATGGGCCATCGTAACCAGTGTACTGTGGGCCCCAGGCCTTCAGAGCAAGGGTCCTGAAGTCAGGCCCATGGTCTCTTTTCCCTATTTTTCTCGACTCAACACTTTTATATTAAACGAATCAATTCAGAATAAGCTGGAGCCAGCCAATGGAAGACAGCCGTGGAAGACACAGGATGGGACAATATAGACCTGACTTCTGCGGAACCTTCAACATCCCTTGCCAAGTCAGGCTGCGGTTGCTCAGGGACCAGAGCCCCAGAAACAAACCTTTTTCCAAAACTCAAGACTATGCCAGAGCACAGGGACAATCACACACAGTTCAGAGTGTGAAAGCATCTATCCTAGGGAAGCATGATGGTCACCAAAGCTCCTGTGGACAACTGCTCCCTAAGGACACACTCATGAAACTTCTGACAACAGAAAGGCTTTCTGGACCAAGAAAGGCTTGTACAATCCTGAAACAGTGAGCAGAGATTCTTGTGTTCAGAGGTCACCCCAGAACAGTCCCAATGGCCACACATGGTGCCAACTACCAACAACCAGGCTCTAGTCAAGGCAGGGAGGAGAAAGAAGAAAAGCCACCTCCTCCAACTCCATCTATGGCAACACGGAGAACAGATGGAGATCACAGACAGCTTTGAAGAAATGCCTTGCAACTCCATCAGCAGAGAGCTGACCCTGGATACTCAGGAGTCACACCTGGAGTCCCCATGTCGCTCAGATGCACAGAGCACAGCAAAGGTAGGGTAGGCAGCCATGGGTGGTGAATATGGCCAACAGTCTCACCTCATCTCCTTCCTCTCCTTTTTCCACTCCTGCAGAACCAGCTGTGACTCAGCATCTCTGTAGACCTGCAGAGACACAAGCCAACAGTTTCCAGGGCTTTGGTTTCAAACTCATTAACAGTAAGAATTTCTTAATGGACAACTTCTCTTGAAGGAATCTTACTCCTTAAGTCTACAGGCAGTGTGAAGTAATGCATTTTCCTGAGTGGAAGCCTGGTGCCCTGACACAGAGAAGCTTCAGTTATCTGTTATCAGAGGCTTCACTTAGGGCTGGAGATGGCTCGACAGAAAAAAGATGCCTGCCACCAGGCCTGGTGATCGGACTCTACCCCTGGTGGAGAGATGTCCTCTGACCTCATACAAATGAGGTGGCATGTGTGTACACAGCAAATAACAAAACTAAGAAGAATATAACTTAACAAATGAAGATGTAAAATTATGAAGACATGAAAGCGTTATTAACGGTTATGTATAAATAATACATCTACATCCACATGATGTGTGCCATGCCCATTACACTTATATATTACATGATAAACACACATTACGGTGCCTACCACCCTCCTCCCTGAGTATCAATACAATGGCTGGGAAGTGGGCAAGATGCACATGGCAGTATAGCCATGGATTCGAAGCCCACTGGAAATTAGCACTGAAATGTTTAACTTACACAAGACAACAGGACTCATGTGTTCTTGATTTTATATCTCTAATGTTACCATTGGCTTTGATGAAAAGGAAATGTGAAGGATTTTCTGATGAATCAAAATGTGAACATATGGCAAAAAGAGATTGACAGGTACCTCCCTGCATGCCAATATGTGGCACCTCGCCAAGGTTCTCACTGCTCAATCACAACAGTGAAGTCAAAGTCAAGATACTCAGGGGACATGTGGTGCTGCCTCAACCATGAGGTTGCCATGGTAACCTTGGGACTCAGAGGATAAGACCCCACAGCAAACCACCGATTTCCCACATGAGAGCCTCCCATTGTCACAGATGCCCAGCTCAACAGTCAACAGACAAAACCTGGCCAACTGAGCCTAAGACTTGGGTTTCCTGCCTAATATCTGTCGACAGCCAGGAAACAGCTGTCATTGAAAATATCCTGAGCTCTACTAACACAGCAGGTGACTGAGGCAGCACCCCTGTTGAGTTTTGATAAGGGAAATATAGGCATGGTTTTAACTGGGGTTCACATTTATCTTACTTTTCTATGTATATGGGTGTTTTACCTGTACATATATCTGTGCACTACATGCATGCATTGCCCACAAGAGAGCATCAGGTACCCAGGGTCGATAATTACAGAACTCATGTGGGTGCCAGGAACTCAACAAGGGACCTCTCTGCAAGAACAGCCACTGCTCCCAACTCCTGAGCCATCCCTCCAGCCCCAGTACTCATATATTCATATTTTAAATTAACAAATTACCCACCACAGAATTTAGGCTCTAAGACACATAGAATTTAGAGGTGAAATCCAGAGGCCACCTTTCTATACATGTAAAATGTGTGTGTGTGTGTGTGTGTGTGTGTGTGTGTGTGTGTGTGTGTTCACCCCCTGATTCCTTCCTGTGCCTGATGCTGAAGACACAACAGGGGAAAAGATGGAGGCCACTGTGAGAACAGTCCACAATCATTGGAAAACTTGAGCCTCAACTCTTGGCCACAAGTTCATCTGAATCCATAAACTAGGCCCCTGGGACCTCACATGAGCAGGAAGGAACCTCACCAGAGAGAGTGTGCTTGCATCCCACCAACATTCCTAAGCAGAAATGCATTAGAAGCTCTGGCCTTAGGGAGGTAATTAATTCATGAGTGTGAGGCTCTTATCAATGAGATCAGTGTCCTGATAGACAAGACCAGAGTTCTCAGATCTCTCTACCTCATGAGGCCTCCAGGCAAAGCCAGAAGCCAGACCTTTCCAACAGTGAGTGACTGCTGGCACCTTGATGTCAGGAATTATAAGAAACATCTCCTTTATCCTCAGGGAGATGGCTGTCCTCAAACTCTCATAGCCTAAAATTATGGGCACTATCAAATCATATATATATATACATGTATGTATGTATGTGTGCATATATATATATATAGTTTTTCTTTGTACACCTATGACAAAGATCAATTTATAAATAGGCACAAAATAACAGATTAATAACTAATGATAAAACAATAGCCTTAACAATATGCTATAAACACTATTTAAAACCTATAAATTATTTATTCCTCAAATATTCCATTTCAGATTTTTTTTAACCATATAACTACAGGCAGCTAAAATAAAAACATAGAAAGAGAAGCCACAATTAAGACTATTACAGAGTCTTAGCCCCACCTGACAACCACTAAAGCAGCAAGCACTCCAAGGTGGTTCTGGGCAACCCAGCCTGATGCTAAACCTCACTTTATCGTTAATGGCCTTAGACATGTCACTAACCTCTCCAAACCAACCTTCTTTATTCTAAAATGAAAAGGCTGTACCTGCACACAGCGGACAGCTGTGAATGAATGCTCTGTGCCATGCAAACCCTTGGCATAATGTTGGGCACACAGGAAAAACTTACTCCATGTGACACTGGCCCAGGTTCAGCAGCATCAGGCCAGACTTGACATCTAATATTTTTAGAAAACCACCTCACAGCACACACAGTAAAGAAAACAAAACAAACCCAACCAGAAGAGCAGAGGTCTTAAGAGCCTACCAGGACCAGGCCTGGAGGACGTGCTGGGCCCCATGCATTGGAATGTGCACCCCGGGAGAGAGGATGTAGCCTGCCCTGCCTCTCCTCGAAGCTTGGCAGGAGAATCTGTGGGCAGCAGGCCATGACCAGAGGTTGCAGGTGTGCCAGCCAAGAGTGGCCATCTGTGCCGCTCCCCCTAAGCACGTTCGCTCACTCACAGGGCATGGCCAGCAGGGAGAACACAGGTGGCTCATTAGACAGGGTGGGAAGAGTCCTGAGAAGCAGTTCATCTGGTAATCTGAAGGCAAGGAGGGTGGCCAAGGATAACCGAGTAGGAACTAGTGGGCAAGTCTTCACCAACAGAGGAACGAAAGTAATAGCACCCGCCTCTAAGACCCTGCGAAGGCTCTCTAAAGGGCTCTCGGGAACATGCGTCAAGGTCCCATCACCGGGAAAGGACAATGATCACTAGCAACTGATAGTCCACTGAGGACCAACTCGAACCTTATACTTCATAATTACACAGTAAATACAGGATATTTAGGCTTAAAAGAAAGAAGGGACAGAAACCAGAATAACACCCCAACCTGCATCTGCTCCAGGAGCCCGGTCAAGGTCTGCAGCCAGGTCATGGTCTGAATGTACTGCTCTGTGTTCATGATCCTGAGCTCGGACCGCAGCTCGGGGATGATC
Source organism: Phyllotis vaccarum (assembly GCA_033318265.1). Classification (NCBI taxonomy): domain Eukaryota; kingdom Metazoa; phylum Chordata; class Mammalia; order Rodentia; family Cricetidae; genus Phyllotis; species Phyllotis vaccarum. Next base: position 37,962,794 of record JARWLC010000014.1, read on the forward strand.
GCTCCAGTACGCCAGCCATGCTTCAGCGTCAGGTCCTGCTCACAGAGGTCAACATCAGTCTCCTCAGAACCCATCGGGTGTGTTACCTCTCCCAGACAAGGGAGGTATTCACTCCATCCCTCTTTAATTGTAATGGTTAGTTCTTAACCAAGCTGAATGTGATGAATTACACTTAATTAAAACCAACTCGGCCCCAGGATTTGACCAATGCACCCAGAGAGAGTTTCTGTGCCGGAAATAATGACTGTGATTCACAGCTGCTTCAGAGATTGGGGGACAAGTTGGGATGGTGGCAGTATGGAACCACTAATCATGGTCTGTGAGTCAGGGACAGGAAAAGGCTCACTTCAAACGCTCTAAATGGTCCTCATTCAAGCTGAGTGAGGTACCCTTGGAGTCCTAGCACCCCACTGTCCAGCGCTAGATCAAGATTTCCAGGACAGCTTCAGCTACACACCGTGAGATACAGTCTGAGAATGGAGGTCACTGCTAGAGCACTTGCCTAGCATGCACAAGGCCCTGGGTTCAGTTCTCAGCACTGCGCATGTGTGGGGAGTGCCCTTTATTCAATGCTGTAGCACTTCCTATACTCAGGGGGACATCTATCATGGACCAGGCCTCTGGGTGATGGGGAACCACAGAACCTCAAGCCCGAAGTAGTCAGATAAAACAAGCATATTTGAATGCATTTTTATTCCATATATCAACCTCCTTGAGTTCACCAGAGGCCAGGGTACCAGTTTTGTTTAGAAAAAAATAATAACCATCCCGAGAGCTATGCAACACCTCCTCCAGCCCCTGCCCCCAACACACACACACAATGCCAGCTTCTACTCTTCAGAAAGAAGCCAGCTGGCTATATGCCCTCGTGTGCAGTCTTCATGTTTTCTGGCATACTGATAAGAGGGGATAAAGAGTTCCTGGCACTCGGTGCTTATCACACTGCTTTAAATAAAAGTTCTCTTATTAAATCTTTGAGTACATTTCTAATTTCCATCACTTCAAAGAGAAAAATAAAAGCTATCTTTTCACAACTTGGATCTTTCCTGTTTTGTAAAAGTGAGCAATTCAAAACTGTAACCCCTCTTATTTTCTAAGGAAAGTATAAAGACGTCACAGAAAAAAGGATGTCTCCTCACCGCCAGGTCACTGTATATGTGGTCACCGAAATACAGCACTTTGGACCCTCTCCATCCAGTGAGCTTCAAAAACTCATACAAATTGCCCTGCAGTAAAGAGGGACATAGATCATTACACGTCAGAAACACGGCAGCCTATGGTCTACAACATCTATGCTTTAAAACTTATAAAAATGTTTTAAGGCTTGTGATTTATTTATTTTATATGTATCAACATACAAAGGGAAAAGCATACTCATGATAAACTTTTTAGACCTTTCTTTGAGGCCAAATGTACTCTGAAAACATTTCATAATCAGACATGTCGGTGTACAACTTTAATCCCAGCACTCAGGAGGCAGAGTTGGGCGGATCTCTGTGAGTTCAAGTCCGCCTTGTCAACATATTCTAGGCTATCTATGGCTACATAGTAAGAATGTCTCAAACAGTAACAACAACAACATTTCAGATAATATAAGCCTCTTGCTGAGACCACCATTCTATATAAATGACATTTAATTTTACTGTAATTACCACAGTTGACTCCTTCTGTCAATGCCCTGATGGTGAATATTCACAACCTCATCTATTTTGTAAGCATCCTTACAGGGGGTTTTATTAGTCACATCTACACCCTCTAAGTTGTTAGAAGTAAAACGGCTGAGATAAAACTAACTTGTCAAGGCCTAGAGAACACACTAATTATTAAATCTAACAGGTTATTACAACCCCACCAAGAATGTTCTATAAAGAAAATAACTCCGGTGACATAGAAATGATCGGCATGGCCCAATCTCCTGACCGCCTTACATGATGATGTCAAAGTGAAATGTCTGTCAGCAGGAAATATGTTGGGTGAATAATAACCAAGATTAATGCCCCTAAAGAGAAAACTCCAAGGTTTACTACTGACACTTCAAATTTCATAGAGGATAATGCTTTAAATGCTATTTTTAAAAGCAGTCAACTTTGAGTTAATATAAATACAAGTATACTGAAAATACATTGACTTTGGCCTAACAAGCAGTCAGTCAAGGGATGGCCTGTGCCAAGCCCCTGGACAGCCTAAGGATGCACAGGCCTGTAAGTGCTGACGGACAACAAAGCGAAGCAGCAGGAAGGGACAGGGAAGCACAGATACCTGCTTATAAATCTGTCCTTTCTGGAGCTTGTGGATTTTATCCCAGAGTAAGACACCTTTCTCATTCACCTTCCGGAAAGGTCTAACAACAGAAAGGGAAACATTACTAGAACACGTGGTAATAGTGTAGGCTGTCCCCTCCACAAAACACCAAACAGGGGCTTACTGAGAGTGGGAGGTAGCTCTTGAACCCCAAATCTCACTGCATCCCCTGGCCCAGGTCACTTCATTCCACACTCTGCAGACCCCATCACAGACCCACTACCCACAAGTACGTAATGAAGAATAAGGAAAAATAAATTAAAAAAAAAAATTCTAGGGTCAACCACCCTTGGCAAAAACAAGGCCTTTAGTCAGGTTTCTCTAGGACACTTGGCAGTGCAGAGAGCAGCTGCTTCCTGAGGGAGGCCTGCAGGAACCCTGCTACCACCCTGGGTCAAGATGCCAGGCGGAGGGCAGGGGCTGGCCTCATCCCCAACCGCAAGAGCACAGCCCATGAGACTCAGGGTGCTTGGGGGGGGGGGGGGGCGGTAATTGCATCTCCAGTCACAAATAGAAACTCCCTGTAGGTATCAAAACCCACTTTCCCTTTTCTGAGGAACATGAAGATCTTTGTACTTTTATTTATTTCTTTTCTCTTAATCCTGTCAGCAATCTCTCCTGTGATGCCAAATTCTTAAACACATTAGCAGTAAGATATGCTGGCCGCTTTTACTCGCCAAATTCGTCATCTTTGTGGCTGCTTACCATTTCCTCATATGGATATTCTGATTAACAAGTCATCTTCAACTGTTGGCTTTTATGAAGCACAGGAGGAATGGGAATGTCTCGGCTATTATTGAAGACATCCAGAACAAGGGAAGAGGATGCTGTGTTGCAAGTCCCTCCCAGGAAAAGTCAGGGTCCTGACCCTCCACCCTGGACAAACACGTCAGAAAACCCTGGGTGAAGGGAGGCCCAGCTCTCACAGGAATCTAAGAACGGTAGCATGAGGAGCATACGGCTTCCGGTTACACTCAAGACCCTGGCCTGCATTCTCATTGTCTATGCTGGGTTTGGGGGCTTGCCTCTTCTTCCAGGAGTTAGTGTGATGCCTAGGACACTGGGACTTAGCATCCCCAAAGACATGAGCACACGTTGCACTTCAAATACCACATTAGGGTGCTTGGAAGTACCACAGAGGAAAGGCTGTTGGTCACCTACTACAGGCCAGAAGGTAGGCGAAAACCTTCCCACACTAAGCCATTAGACAGACAGAAACTATTCTTAGAATGCCATCGTAAGAATCCTCAACAATGTAGGTCTCTGGGAGTGGGGGGGGGGAGGTCACCTAGTTTGCCCCCAGGTTAAGACATTTTAGCACTCTTGTACTGTCTCCAACTTCTCTCCACCTCCCAAAGTTCCGGAGGCAGGATGACATTACATAAGAATGCTGAGAGACTTGTACTGAATGGCAGGGAATTCTGAAAATTTCAACTGCAATTTTAAATGCACCAATTAGCTTTATTATTTCAAGAGATGCTAGAAGGCAGTCTGGCATCGATGGGGCCTTCTTACACTTCACGAGGCATCTGGAGCCAACCACCTACTTTGCTGCGTGGTATTAAACAATTGTAGTCTATCAGTTTCTTAAAGCTTAACTCATGACCACAGCAACCCACTCTAAACCAAGAATGCTGTCTATGTGCCCAGTGCACTAAGTTCCCAAAGGTAAGCATTAGACGGGTGTGTCTCGATGCTTATGATTTTGTGACTGGATTTCTCTAAAGCATGATCTCCCTGTATTCATAAAATACAATCAAGTCCCCAGCAGACAGGTCTCACCTCCGCTTATCATTGAAGAAGTTCGGTTTCTCGGCCTGAACTATGACCACATCGAACAGGTCCCGCCAGTCCTTGCCCACAATATACCGCATCCCTTTGTCTCTGGAACAAGGCAGCCAGGTGAGCTGACATCAAAGGGACAAGCTTTTTTTAATTTCTTGCAAACTGTTTCTTTCCAGTTGCCAAGACAAATGGCATTTGAGTCATGAGCCAGCCACTGGCAAGGAAACAGAACTTACACGAAGCTGCTGGGGCTGTTGGTGATGAGGAACATCTTCTTGCCGTGGGCAGCAAGCTTAGCCAGCACCGCCCGGGTCTGCTCGGCGTAACAGATGTACTTCTCTAAGAATAAGAGAAAAGTTCACACAATCGGAATAAAATCAGGCACTCCGCAGGCACTTATGAGGTGGGCACCTGGGCTAATCAGTGTCCTAGGCACAGGGGAGAGACTCAAGTCTCAAGGAAGGTTGATTCAGGGAAATGTGTTAGTGCCTTTTGTACAAAACACACACACACACACCTTGCATTGAAACGAAGTGTAGTGTACTGCAGCGGCCATCACCTCTCTTAGAATTAGGCCAACAGACGCCAAGTTCTAGAACATGGAGACCTTGGAGCAGATATCTTCACTGCCAGGATCAGGGTCCTTAAACAATACCCAGGAGACACCTGTGACCCCTGCTGAGCCCCTGGGATGTGATGTCTAAATGTCCACACAGAAATGACAACAAATGCCACTGAGTACATACCAATATCCGCTTCGATTGCTCGGTACATTATTCCTTTGATGTGGACATCCCTTATGGAGTCCTGTCAAAAAAGAGACTCCTCATCAGTGAAAAGGGAGCTGGAGTGAGCCCCAGTGACACAGCATCAGTGCTTGCTCACTTCTGTCTGCTGGCAGGAGCCTGCCAACCCAAGCTCTGCGCATCCTCAACACCAGCCCACTGAGTCCAGGAGACACTGTAGGAAAATCTTGTTTTTCCACGGTGACAGAGGCCGCTGCCAATGTAATCCCCAACAGCCTCATTTTGAAAGGTCATTTGTGTAATTCTGAATGACGCCCCCATCACAAACAGTAGTTTACATGCAAGATGGTAGACAGACAGTCTACAGGAATGGGTCCCTGGTCACATCTCTGTGCCCTTTCTTCTCATCTCCAGATGCAAACAGTTCTGTAAGGCAAGACCAAGAGAGGGCCAAGGCGCCTCCTCTCTTGGATGCTAACAACAGGGCAAGAAACTGCCCAAGTCACTGTCAGCAGGCAACAAAAGGTCCAACTGGCAGATGCAAGAAAGAGGAAGATAGAAAATCCATTGTAGGCTCAGGGTTATGCCAGCATGACCTTGCTAAATGTCACTACAGAGTTCCACTTGTAGGGTGGGAGGCTGTGTAGCAGGCCCTTTGTAGACTCCTGGAGGGTCATGGAAACTTTCCAGTACCAGCATCAGGGTATAAGTCTTACGCTTTGACTTCTGTCCTCCAGAGTGGGTCACTCTGGGCTATAATCTTAACCTGTTACCTTCAGCATAAGCATGTTCTAATTTTACACAACACAGAAGGCAAGGGTTAAATGCAAGCTAGCTTCCTGGATTAAAAAAAATCTAGGCTCTGTTACTTACTAGCTGTGTGACCTTGGGAAAGTCACTCAGGCTCAGGTGCCTCGATGTCTCTAAGTTGGGAGTGATGATAACAGTGCTATAGGCATCAATGCAAAGACTTAATGGGCAAAAATAAAACAGCAGAGCCAAGAGCATCACAAACTCTATGTAAGTGCTTGCTGTCAGTGGGGGGAAGCCTTGTAGTAAAACTCAACCTTCACATACGCTCTCCTCTACTACAGATGAGTCTTAAATTCAGTGAGCCTGTATGCACAAAAGAATTAAAAACTAAACCTTTAATCTTAGCCCAATTCTTTTCAAAGTGATGCTGAGATACTATGATGCATCCTTCAACTCTAAAACCACAAATTGGACAATCAAAAATTTACACTGGATATGGGATCCAGAAAGATGGTTCACTGGGTTAAGAGCATGGTTGTTCTCTCAGAGAGCCTGGGTGTAATTCCTAACACTCAGGTCAAGGCTCACAACAGACAGGTGCACAGACAGGTGCAGGCAAAACACCCAGACATAGAAATATATATATACCTGTGCATTTATATATTTATAAGTTTTTATTTATTTTTAAAGCTAGGTATGATGGCAGAAGTCTTTAATGCTGGCACTAGGGAGGCAGACACTAAGCAGGTCTCTGAGAGTTGGAAGCCAGCCAGCCTGATCTACGTAACAAGTTCCAGAACAGCCAGGGCTAAATAGAGATTCTGTCCCCCCCCCCCCCCAAAAAAAAAGTACACTGGCCCTGACCTGGCTTCTGCAGGCCTTGGAGAATGTGAGGAAAGGGTGCCCTACTGACCAATCTCTCCATTCCCACCCTCACCCCTGGGCATCTTCATGGGGGCACAGTGTACACTGAAGTACACTCTTCCCACAAAGGTGTCATGATGATCTAGTATTTGAAAAGTATTTAAAAAGGGCTCCCTCTGAGTGACAGCAGCGTCACAGCTGGAAGCATGGGGCATGGACAGTGGCCTCTCCTGTGTGAAGAAGAAATATCCTGCTTAAGGGCAGCTCCGAGTTAGACAGTCTGCAGGATTGTCAGGTCACCAGTGGGCACCATCTGTGATAGAGCACGCTGCCCTGGTTATTCTGAGACAGCAGTGACCCTTTATGACTTCCGCAGTCAATCACAGAGATCAGTGACCCCAGAGAAGGACACAGCTGGCCTCCTCCGGAAAACACAGGAGCCACGGCCCTGAGCTGCCCCGCCCTCAGCCCTCACCTTGACATCTTTGTACAAGTGTACCGGCTCATAGTCGATGTTATTCTTTAGAAAGTGTTCATTCACACATGACAGCAGGGTCATCTCAGGCAGTGAGAAGATATCCATGAACTGCTTCATGGTGTTTCCATGGGAACTCTGCAGACGGAAGACAGGCTTAGTAATACAGACCCCACCTCACAAAGGACAAGCAGCAAGAGGCTGCCAGGAAGCCGGCGGGTTCTAAGAACTCACACTTGGCTCCCCCTGCACACAAGAACCTTCGACAGTGAGAAAGCAACATGTGGTCTCGAGCCGGACTCCCTCCCTGCTGCCTTCCCTTCCTCCTACTTCCGAAGCACTATTCCTTCTCGGGAGGTCACGGAGGTCAGAAAAGGCTGGGGTCATGCCTAGCCAAGGCAGCTGACAAGACGTCAGCCTCAGAAATCGGCTCATCTCAGGACAGATACAGTTAGTTGCTCGTCTGGCAACCTCTGGGGACTTAACACCAATAAGCCACACCTGCAGGGGTGTGGTGACAAATGGGGTGACTGAGAAGATGGAAAAAGCCTCCAACAGAGACAGAAACAGTGACTCTCTGATCTGCATTCTCTCCAGACCCAATCTCAGGGTCCCATCAATCACACATACCGCAGGTGAGCCCAATAGTTAAGTCTCTTTGGCTACAAGCGTATCCTTCCCCAAAATGCATGTGTTCAAGGCTTGGCTCTTAGAACCACAGCTATTGAGAAGTAACTGGATCATAGGCTGACTATTAAGAGGTAGAGTCCAGCTGTAGGAAGCAGATGTATCTCAGCCCCCCAAACTGTAATCTTTCTCCCTCCCTGCTTCCCCCCTCCTCTATCTCACCCCTCTAAATGATGCTCTGCCTCACCACAGACCCAGAAACATCAGAGCCATGATCTCTGAGCTAAGTCCTTCCTTCCTAAGATGTTTGCCCAGCCATAAAACTGCCAATCAAAGGATAAAGATGGCTGCTTCTGATGACCCAGAGCTTCTCCTCACCTTCCCATAAAAGTCACTCATCTGCTCCAGTGGCACATGGGATCCCTCATACATGTCAATGACTTCTTCATCGGGGACAACACTGAGACCTCTGGAAAAAATACGGATGGCATTGTCACAGCATTGTCACAGCACTCACTCAACTAGAGACAGTGACCTCTGGACTTCTCTCTCTACTGAAGGAGGCTGTGGCAGGATGTTACTGTGAGGCCTCTGTGGGAAAGAAGAGCCAAGTTTATAACAATAACTAATCCTACATGACATCACCACGTGCCATGCAGGACTTCACCTGTGCCCCCAGCTACTTGTCACTTGTCCTAGAAGTCACTGTTCTTAATGATCAGGTGCCTTCCTCAAAGTTAGCAAGAAAGCATCACATTGGGCTTAAATCCAGGTTCTCCATGGCTCTCAACTCACTAGGATACAAGGCTTCTCAAGGACTTGCTTTGGGTGGTGGTTTCACACATTTGAGCAGAGAAAGATTGTCTCTATGGTATTTCTCTTCCTTCCTTACTGCCCCTACACTGAGTGCTGAAGTGGAGAAAGTCATGAAAGAGGCTAAGTGAATTAAACCCAAGCCCTGGGGGAAGCTCGGTGAGCAAGTGCTATGCAACACTGAGAGCCAGCTCCCTCTGTGCGTACCCACTACCCACTTCCTACATCCCAGGGAAAGGTGAGCAGGTGTCACATGCTCACCTGGAGTTGCCCATCCCAGAGACTGCTCGTTCACCCTTCTCCAGGGGTGAGCACTTGAGAACTAGTAACTAGGAAGCTGCAGAGGCCTCAGCTTCCACAGGAGCAAATCAGTCCAAAAAGTTCCAACAGGCTCATTAAGTACAAAGCAACCTGATATTAAGATGTACATACAATGTAGTTTGTGCTTTTATGTGCAATGTTCTCCAGCCCCACTCCTCATATTAGGTTTAAAAACACCCAAGTGCATTCACTGACTGAACTGTTATAACTCCTGACCTTTGAGAACAACAGGAAAAAAAAAAAAAAAAAAAAAAAAAAAAAAAAAAAAAAAAAAAACCACTGTGTTCCAGCAATCAGATAAGACCTTATAACAAACCAGATCATTCTAGACTAACCTTGGAGAACAGCTCTTGCAAAGCAGCCATTTACAGAACCATACAAGGAAAGAAAGCAAGCAAAATCAAGAAGGGATCTGATAAGGTGAGGGTCAGTCACACACACACACCCAGGGTGGAGACCTGCTGCTTTCTTTCCACCGTTCCTGCTCAGCTAGTTCCAAGGGGACAGAAACAGCACATTTGCCTATAAAGGTCCACTTCACAACCAGCTGCACAGGGCAGGTTCTGGAGCTGGCCATTTTACAGAGAAACCAAGGCTTCCAGAGCATCAAGAAGTTGCTGAGATCCTTGGTGTGGAGGCAACAGAGTTGGGGTTCACATGGAGAAGTCAGTATGACCCCCAAGACAGGCACACAACACCGCACACTGGAGACTCCCTCTGCTCTGTGGCAGAGTCCACTACACTTGGCTCCTCCTGCTAAGTCCTGTGCCTGGTCCTTACACATGGACATTTACACATAAACAGAACAGAAAACAGGAGTGCCTGGGAGGGTGAGGACAAGCTGTGAAGGGCCTGGTATGAAGCAAGGAAGGAACAGGCCACTTCAGGCTGCAAGGGTGACATAGGACAGATTGCAGTGGGCTATCATAGGTGGGGACAGGAACGGGGGATTCCTTAGTAGCTAAGGGGAGAAGAGCATGAGGCAGGCTGCACAGTCCTGGGGAACCTGTAGTTGCTTTCACCCGGCTTGTGCAGGCCCATCACTTTGACCTATGAGGATGACAGGAAGCTTCTCTGCAGACCTGCAGCTAGAAAGCTGCAGCTGCCCGAGAACAAAGCAATGCATTTGTTAGTTTCAGTTACTTGCAACTATGAGTCTTAACAAACCCAGTCAGTTAAAAACTTGTGTAGAAGCAGCCAAGAGTTAAAAGTAGGCTGCATAAAAACCTAAAACTTAGCCCTGAGCCTAAGGCTCTAATTTCATGCTAAAAACTGCAGGCCACCGTCAGGGTCAGATAGTGATATCCAGGATGAACTGCACTGTCGGATTATTATAAGGGCCAGGAGAAAAGGGCACACATTCCTGAGGCCAGGAAGGAGATAGAGATGTAGGGACAAAGAAAAGATCTGGTGAGGACTTTCAGAACTCTGATGACCTTGACTTCTGTGACAGTTAATCTGGGTCTGAGCCCTGGGACCAACTCCACAAAGCCTGTGTGGAGACAGGCAGTCACACACTGGGCCAGAATAAGAGAGCAGAGTCCATTTTTTTAAGAAAGAAAAAAACACAAGTTACTGGAAAGTAATCATGTTTGATGTGACATTTTTGAAAAAGCAGAGAAATCGGGGCAGAAAATAAAAAAAAAAAAGCAAGTAAAAATGAAGTTACCAAGTTCTGGAAAAAAACAAACACTGTATAAGAAATTGGGGTGCACCTCTCTGCTCATGAGTCCACATGGTGAGACCCACAGGGTCCCCACAAGGATGGGTACTGTAACAGCCAGCTGAGGAGACCATGACCAGAACGGGCAGGACAGTTGTCACAGAAGGGGCGATGTCCCTATCTAACAAATCAAGAACTGTGGCCACACGGTCCAGGAGTTGTGTGTGCATGTGTGTGTACAAATACACACTGAGAAACAACAACATTCTGAAGAGCACAAGGTGCTGGGGAAGGGGGTACACAGGTACTGGCTCCCACCTTCACTGTTGTCTGCCTGCAAACATGTTTTACTTTGATAGGAAAAAATTACTGCAGAGTTTATGAGACAACAATTTAAACTACAACATTCCTGCCTTCTAACGACACAAACTGAGAACACACCAACCCCTCCCCAGAGCCCTTCCCCAATAAGAAAGCAACAGCCAAACCCGTCATTTTAAGTCAAAGTTCTAAAGAAGAAAAAAGTCAATATATGACTCCTACTCCTCACAGAGAGAATGGATGCTCCCTCACCCCAGCAGCCCCACCCCTCTCAGCTCCTTCATATCCCCACCAGCCTCCTTCCGGTGGCTCCCCATGCCCTCCACCACCTGCCACTCTGGGCTGTAGGTGCACACCTATGTGGCTTCTCACCCAATCTCAAGCTCCTGAAGGCATCCCCTCGGTGCTAACATGCACCGGGCCTGTGTGTGTGTTCCTGAACAAGCGAGCTAGTGAAGGAACAGTGATCCACACCCAGCCACTGGTCAGTTAGCAGGCCTGAAAGGCAAAGCCCCTGGGTCACACACGTGATCCAGACGGCTGTTTCTCTTACCTGTAGACAGTTCCCATCTGGATGTAATGAAAAGCATCAATCTTCATCAACACTGCCTTTAAAAACATGAACAAGTGCACACGTGTGAACATCAGTTTGCACACAAATTGAACAATCCAAGGGTTGCTATAAATCCTATCAATAACACGGTTTTCCCTGTGAAACAGTGTTTCTCAACCCTCCTGATGCTGAGACCCTTAAACAGTCCCTCATGCTGTGCTGACCCCAGCCATAAAGTTACTTTTGTTGACACTTCATAACTGTAATTTTGCTGCTGTTATGAATTATAATATAAATATCTGTGTTTTCTCATGGTCTTAAGCAACCTCTGTGAAATGGTCATTCAACCCCAAAGGCGTCATGGCCCACAGGTTGAGAACTACTACATGTACTGTTTCCAAAAGCCTTGTTTATTAACTGAGGTGCCATTTAAAAAAAAAAAAAAAAAAAGCATAAACAAAAGAAAAAGGAAATAAAGTATGGCACTGGCTCCTCCCATACCAACATGACTGGTGCTCCCAAATAGCACCTGAGATACATGCCTTCCCTAATGCCTCCATCTTCCAATATATTTGAATATTTCGGTTCTGCAACTCCAAAGAACTTCATTCTGAACCATTTACCAAGAAAAGCACCAGAATTTTTATTAAGCAGCACTTTATTTCTAAACACTATGAACTACAGAAACACAGGAGATCAAACTCACCCGCTGGACATCGTAATGGAGTCCACGGATGGCGAAGTTTGGGTCATACTCATACTTCCTGATCTCCACAGGATACTGAGAAAAAAGAAGACCAGTGTGGGGTGGGGTGCACTCCTGGGAGCCAAGCACCCCGGAAGTTGAGGGCAGAGGGATCAGGAGTTCAAGGTTATTCTCGGCTACACACTGAGTTCAAGGCTAGCCTGGACTACCTGAGTTTCTGTCTTAAAGGAGGGGGGGCAGTAAACTCAGGATGGCACAGATCCGCCCTGTACAAAGGTCCTCTGTTTCTCCACTCTGTCCCAGGCCCTACTGGCCCAGGCTCAGGTTAGACCTCATCCCCTTGATCCCACACCTAACACCGTCATGGCCAACCCTGTCAACCTAATAGGATCTGGTATCACCATGGAAACAAACCTCTGGGCATGTCTGAGGAGCTTCTAGATTGGGTTAATGAGGACCAAAGACCACCCTGGATATGGGCAGCACCATTCCATTGTGCTGAATAAAAAGAGAAGTGACCTGGGCGCCAGCATTTCTTACTGCTTCCTGACTAGAGACACAATGTGACCAGGTCTTCCTGGTCCTACTTCAAAGATTTCTCCTGTGAGGTATTTGTCACAGCGTCACATTACCATGACCAGGTTTCCTTGGCATCCAAATGAGGGCTTTTTAGGAGATGTCTCTATAGAACTTTGACCATGGTCACTGTCTTCACCTGACTGTGCCAGCCTGGGAACCTCACAGCGACTATGAGGAAACGTCTCAGCCTGGTCTCTGCTCTTTCCTAATTACATATCCTTACCCACACTATATAGAAATTCCAGTCCCCTCTACTGCATAAGGGTCCGGGCACTTCTTCCCTCAGACTCAGAACTAAGAGCACCCACCTGCCGGCATCTCCTGCTTGTGGGTGCTGCTATGCCCATTTCACAGAAATAAAAGCTGGACAAGCATCAAGACCCCAGTGAACCTGCCAGGCCACACTGCCACTGGCTTCTTGGAACCACCAGGCACCATCTGCCTAAAGGCACATGGCAAGTTTCCAAGTCAGGCTGCACAAAGCTCTGACTTGAATGTCACATTTGGGCTCATTTATCTTACACCTGTGTGTTTGCCAAGAAATCCCCAACCTGACATTTCTCCTCGTGGGCGTTCTCAAGACTTCTGAACATCATGTACAATTCTGCATATTTATCGAGGCACTTGCCAAAGCCCACACTAAACAGTCATAGCGCGGTATGATCTGCTCACTGAATGGAGGCCAGAGCTGCTGTGTCTCTGAAGCCTTCACTAGCCTGGGGTGAGGTCGGGAGATGTGTGCAAAGAGTCATGAGCATCTCTCAGCTGTTAACCTCAATGCCCAGCCCTCCTGCCTGCTCATGGCTCAGAGTTCTGAGGATCAGAGTCACAGAACTTGTCCGGGGTCACAAAGCTGCATAGCGGTTGAGCCAGCACTGGAACCTGGATCTGTGTCACATCCAGATCCACTTCTAGCCCATTTAATCTACTCCGAATCAGCCCAGAACCCCTATCTTAGTTAGGTTTCTCTTGGTACACAAAACACCATGACCAAAAGCAACTTCAAGAGGACAGGATTTCTTCGAGCTTATAACTCTCAGGTCCACTGCTGAGACGTCAGGGCGGGTAGTCAAAGCAGGAACTAAAGCAGAGGCCAGGAGGAGGGCTGCTTACTGGCTTGCTCCCCATAGCTTGCTCAGCCTGTTTTGCTACAGCCCATGGATCACATGCCCAAAGGTGGAACCCAAACCAATAAGCTGGGCCCTCGGGCATCAATCAGCAATCAAGAAAATGCCCCCAGACCTCCCTGAGACAATCTGATAGAGGCGATTTCTCAATTGAGTTTCCCCTTCCCAGATGACTCTAGCTTGTGTCAAGTTGGCAGCCCCTCTCCTGGGAGCTTACGGCTCTCCTGACTGCAGCAGCTACGGCTCAGAAACTCACTAAGCTTCTGAGCCTCGACAGGACAGTGGCTTCAGGGGGAGAACAAGAGCGTCCCCATTAAGTCTAAAGCTTCCCCTGTACAGAACAGCCCTGGCAACAAGGATCAGGCATCCCCCCATGTACGGGTAATTCCTACAGCCCTGGAGCCTGGCTCTTCCCTTCTGTGGCTAACTACAGCTCTCTAAAGGGCTAACAATTTCTACAATGGGAGTTTCAGGATGCATGGGAGGTACTGGTTTTTCCAAAGCTTTTAGTCTGGCATTCCGCATGGCCTGGATTATGTGTCTAGCTGAGAACAAAGCTCGTTTAAACCTCACAAAACAGGAAGCAAAGAAAGCACAGCCTCTATGACATGCTGGCCCTAAACAAAGCATGATGTTTCCATCCACCTGCTGAGTTCATGCACCTGTACAGCAAGGATTTGGTGAGCACATCCTTTATATCAAGGACTGTGTCTTGACTGACAATGATGCAGAACCTGTTCTCCCCCCTCTGCCCTGGGAGCCATCCCACGGACAAGCGAACACTATGGAACACATACCTTACAGAGAGCCCAGTGTGAGTGCCAGGCTGCTGACAGGAAACAGCAGCAAAACCCTGGCTGTCTAGAGGCAGGCAAGGGTGAGGCTGAAGGACCGGCCGGTCAGCCTACTAAAAACCCATTTTGGGGAAAGGAGAGATAGATAGCTCAGGGGAGTATTTGCTGTTCTTACATGTCTTTATCTTAAAATAAACAAAAGTTAAAAAGCAGGGAAACTAGGAAGGTGGCTCTGGTTCTCTCAGTTTCCAGCACCCACATCCAGTGGCTCCAACTGCCTACAGCCCTAGCTCCAAGGGATCCAAGCCCTCTTCTAGCCACCATGCACACTCACATGTGCAGACATACAGACACATAGAAATAAAAAAATAAAACATCTTTCTAAAACAGACTCACATGTGCTATCAGGTGAAGAACAAACCTAGAGGCTGAGAGGAAGGTAGCTGAGGCTCTTAGAGGTGACAAGAAGCATGTGGAGGCCAGTGAGAGGTGGTGGTTCACACCTTTAATCTCAGGCAGTGGATCCCTGTGATTTTGAGGACAGCTAAGGCTACACAGGGAAAATGGGGGGTGGGAGGCAGGAGGGAGGGAAGCTCATGGGGTCAGATCACACAGACCAGCAGAGCACTCACAGCCAGAGTCACTTCCACCCTGAAAGACAGCATGGGTAGGTGTACAGAGAGTAACTGTGCAGGGGAGAAGCCTAAACATCCATCCCTCAGCAATTGATCAAGGTCTACACCCACTGACATTTCTCCTGTGATGATGACAATTGCAGGTGACCTCTGAACTCTTCCCCTCAAAACCCAGAATCCAGCTCCATGAGGAAAACCAACAAACCAACCCAGGAGAGAGAGATACACCCTGCAGAGCACCTCAGTGTGCGCTGCGCTGCGCTATCCTGAAAATGAGACAGAACATCAGAGAAGGCACTAGATAGAGTCAATGAACTGTGGGTGCTTTGTAACAGGCAGACACCAGAGAGGGTTTCCATGGCCAGTATCAAATCTTCCATGTGACAAGGTCCAACAGTAACAAAACATTAACAGTTAGGGAACAGGACATGGGGTACAGACAGGAACCTGGTATTATCTCTGTGATTTTTCTATGTGCTAAGCCCTAAATCTTAAAATGGAAGGAGTCAGAGGATGCCAGACTTCAGATCTGAACAAACAGGTGGTTGCCAGTGCCACTTTCCAACGAGAAGAGGGGACTGGCAGGATGGCTCAGCAGGTAAGGGCACCTGCTGCCAACCCTGATGACCTGAGTTTAGTTAGTTCCCAAGACCTCTATGGTGGAGGGAGAGCACTGATCTCCGAGTCTTGACCTCCATGCATTCTGTGCATGCACATGCACACCCACACCCCATACACATACACACTTAACAACAGACACACACACACACACACATAACAACAGACACACCCCCACACACATACACACATAACAACAGACACACCCCATACACATACACACATAACAACAGACACACACCCCCAAACACACAATACACACATAACAACAGACACACAGACACACACACACACACACACACACGCATAACAACAGACACACCCCCACACACATACACATATAACAACAGACACACCCACACACCCACACACACATACACACATACACACATAACAACAGACACACCCCCACACACATACACACATAACAACAGACACACCCACACACATATACACATAACACAGACACACCCACACACATACACACATACACACATAACAACAGACACACCCCCACACACATACACACATAACAACAGACACACCCCCACACATACACACATAACAACAGACACACCTCCACACATACACACATAACAGACACACCCACACACATACACACATAACAACAGACACCCCCCCACACACATACACATATAACAGACACACGCGTGCACACATAACACACACACACACACACACACACACGCACACACACACACGCAACACACATACACATGCGCACATGCACACCCCAAATAAATAAAAATGCAATTTATAAAGTGTTTGCTTGTTTGGGTTTTTTGCTTTTCAAGACAGGGTTTCTGTGTAACATCCCCAGCTGTCCTGGAACTCTTTTTGCAGACCGTGTTTGCCTCAAACTCACAGAGAGCCACCTGCCTCTGCCTCCTGAGTGTTGGGATTAAAGGTGTGTGCCATCTTCTTATTTTATTTTAAAAGTAAATAAACAAGGAGGCCGGGGAAATGGTCCTGAATCAGTGCCTTTCTAGTGTGAGGACCTGAGTTTGATCCCCAGAATCTACATCTAAAAAGCCAGGCATATGGGGGGCTGGAAAGTTAGCTCACTAGATAAGGGTTTGAGTTAGGATCCACACTCATGCCAAAGCCAGGCATGGTGGCACACATTTGCAAATAGAGACAGGTGGGTGCCAGAACTCAAACACAACCACCCTAGCTAAGACAGTGAGCTCTAAGCTCAGAGAGACCCAGTCTTAAAAGCTACGGAGAAAGTGCTAACTAAGGAAAGACGCCCAGCATTGACTTCACATGCAGCCATATATCGCATACACAGAATTTAAAAATAAGTACATAATAATAATAATAAAAATAAGAAGCCAGACAAGGCGATGCATGCTTAAACTCCCAACACTGGGGAGGCAGAGACAGGTAGATCCCTAGGACTCATTGCCCAGCCAACATGGCCTAACCGGTGAGCTTAGGTCCAGTGAGAGACCCAATCTGTAAAATAAGGTGGAAAGTCTACAGATGCAGCTCATTGACAGTGCTTGCGTGAGCTCAATCCCAGCACCCAGAAAACAGGGTGTGATAGGGCACACCATTTAATCCCAGCATTTGGGAAATGGAGGCAGAAAGATCAGAAATTTGAGGTCACACAGCAAGCTTTGAGGCCAGATGGTTACCTGTGGTGATTTGAATGAGAATGCCTCCCACAGGCACATACAATTGAATGATTGGTTCTCTGTGTGTTGGAAGAGGTGTGTCACTGGGGGTGAGCTTTAAGGTTCCAAAAGTCCATGTCAGGCCCAGTGTGCGCGTGTGTGTGTGTGTGTGTGTGTGTGTGTGTGTGTGTGTGTGTGTGTGTGTGTGTGTGTGTGTGTGTGTGGTGGAGGTGGTGTGTGTGTATGTGTGTGTAGGTAGTGTGTGTGTGTGGAGGTGGTGTGTGTGTATGTGTGTGTAGGTAGTGTGTGTGTGTGGAGGTGGTGGGTGTGTGTGTGGTGTGTGTGTTTGCGCTCCTAGAGATCATGATATAAAGCTCTCAGCTTCCACTCCAGTACCATGCCTGTCTGCTTCCTGCCATGATGATAACCCTCTGAAACTATAAACAAGCCCCCCCAATTAAATGCTTCCTTGTATAAATCGCCTTCATCATGTGGTGACTCTTCACAGCAAAAGAACAGTACTAAGAGGGTCTCTGTATCAAAATATAAAAGTAAGATGGACAACTCAGACTATCTCAGTGTGAATGTACATGCACGCACAAAAGAGCATGCTCACTCTCTCCCTCTCTCTCCCTCTCCCCCCATCTCACACACCCACACCCACACCACACACACACACACACACACCCACACACACACACACACACACACACACACACACACACACACACACGAAGATATCAGCAAATATGTAAATCTGGAAAATGACCAATGTCCTTCTAACATGACCACTGCTCATATGACATATGAAATGAAAACAGAGTTATTGCTTATTTTATTTCTATCTTTATGAAAAATTATTCTTGTTTTTAAAAATCAAAAAAAGTATTAAAAACAAAAAAAGTATTTTTTTAAAGGGCTAAATGTCTTCTATTTGCTTCTGAAAGGAGGCTAAGTTCCAAACTGACTGTTCTACCACTGTGCATCCCAAACATTGATGTCTTCCCAGCCCTGTGAGCTCAAAAGAATGGCATGGAACTAACTCAGCACTTCTTGGAAGTTCTGAGAAAGAACAAGAGAAAACCTGCATCTGCATCATCTATTAATATGCCTGATACAATTAGTGTAATGATTCTTTTATCAAAGCAACAAATAGATATAATGAGATTCCAATAATCTCCAATGTAGTGGCTTTTCAATCATGATTCTATCTTCTACATTATCAACTAGCTTATTTCTGCTCCGAGATTTCATAAATGTTTTATGCTCATAAGTTGCAGTTGTCATGAATCTTTTAATTTTCATGTCAACAACAACAACAAAGCCCCAGGGCAGAAATGAAGTAAAGCTCTGAAGGGGGACATGGAGTGGTGGAGAAGTCTCTAACCAGACAGACCTGAGTACAGTTCTGTGCTCTCTAAAGCAAAGAATAGGAGCAGGCGGGTGTGTGCATGAGATAGCGACACCAGCACTAGTTCCTGCTGGGTGTCTGAGTAATGCAACTCACTTAATAACTACAACAGCACCCTGAGGGAGATGTTCTAGAGGAAACCAAGTACAGAGACACAGTGGATAAATGGATCTGGATCACAAAGGAAGCTACCCAAGCAATCGTACGGAGAACACGTGCTCTCAGCACTCAGCCAGAAGTGGGGCAGGGGACAGAGAGGATACCAGGACAGGCGATAGCAAGCTCAGAGCACACTGCAGCTGACCAGCACAGGGACAGTGGCCATGCAGAGCCATCTCCTAGTGTGGCTAGGGACAGTGGCAGACGGCAAGTAGAAAGCACAGGCAGAGTTACCTGGTTACTCAGGGCCTGTTCCCCTGGAAGTAGAGCAAACGAAGAATTGTGGCCAACAAACACAAAGTGTTAAAACGGAAGGAAGCTGCTGCTCAGGCTTAGCAACAAGACAAAGGGGCATTTTTGCCAAATGCCATTTCTACATTATAGAACATAACAACATAACCACTTAAATCCACTGAGAGATAAAAGCAGAAAATAAACTACACCAGATGTTTAGGATCTAGAACCAAAGGGAACTTTGGCCCCTCTGAACAAGTATCTAGTACCAGGGGGACAGTTTCTCCACACTGGTCACACCTCCCTTATAATCACATCTGAGAGAGAACAAATAACAGATTTCACAACCTTGGTTTCCAGGTTACTCACTACACCCCAGCCCACCTCTGCCGGCCAACCAGACTGAAATCTCACCCTTCTGTTGTTTCCCCAGTTCCCTGAGAAGGCTGATCCCACTATCTGCTGTGCCCGCTTAGCGCTCTGCTTGGCGTCCTCAGGGGTCTACCAGATGGTGTCACAACTGACCATCCCAGTGCCTGATTCCCTCCAGAACAATGTCCATGTCACCTGTTACCTTTCCTGCATCCACAGCAGGCTGTGGCTCATAAAAGACACAAATAAAGCATGGGGAGGGGAGAGGGAACGGATAGGCAGAAGAGTTCAACCACCAAAGACAGAATGCTCAGCACACAGAGAGCTTCAATCCCTGGCAAAGCCCTGGGGAGGTAGAGGGTTTTAAGGGCATGCTTATAGTTCCATAACTGGAGGGACAGGGCTTGCTGACCAGATAGCCTAAGCCTAATGGTGAGCTCCCAGCCAATCAGAGATGGACAACACTCCTGAGGATGACACTCAAGGTTGTTCTGACTCCCACCTGTACACATACTTGCACATATCCATGCACTTGCACACACCTGAGCACTCACGCAGGCATGTGCATGTATGCACACACATGTGCCACATAAATACAACCAGGTTCTAGATAAATAAGAGTCATTTGGAAAACTGGAATAGGCCAAAAACTGCTCAATCATCCTGCAGCCACTCAGGGTCTGACATGATTGTGCAAGGCTGTTTACTCTCCAGACATCAAAGAGGCCAGAGTTAAAAGAGGACAGAAAGGTCTCTGTGGCCTTACCCTGTGTTCATTGATGAGAAGGTCCCGAGCAGCATTGAAGATTAGTGTGTGGAGATGCTTGGAGTAGAATACCAGGGTGTAATCATAATCAAAGCCATATATCTCAATGTCCGACAGGCTCATCTCATTGTTTGAGAAAATGGCATCCGGATTCAGCAAGTTGTTCATGACGGAAGGAACCAAGTCTAGGAGCAAAAAAAGATAAAGGTTGAACAGCTTCTAAACTAAAGAACAGTTCACATCTGTGGAGCAGGAAGACCCTAGGCCAGGGATGCAGCTCATCGGGAGAGCACTTCAGGACAGAAGGGAGAGGGGGCCGGGGAAGGGTCTGCTCATGGGGACAGATTGGTGGCCCTGCTGATGGGTCAGGAAGCCACTGCTACTGGGCACAGAATTCTCTCTAGGTCACAAAAATATTCTTTATTTGATTGTGATGGTGACCATGGCAGACTGCCTCTTATGAATATACTCAAATCCATGGGTGGGATCCTGGGAGTCTTCATGTGAGTTCAAAGGTATCTATACCACATCTCAATAAAACTGTCACTGAGAAAGAGCATGTGCTTCAATGTCCAAATGTATGCTGGTTACAGATTTTATTAAGTATATATCATGGAATTTAAATACATCTCACCATCCAAAAAGTAGAGGAGGAAGAGGAAGAAGAAAAAAAAAAAAAGAAGTTAACACTCAATGTATTGGCTACCGATGTTTTTCTATATATATCTGTATGGCTGGCCTTATTGTACTGTACACACAGTCCTGTATGGAAGTCTCTGTGGTTCATATTCAACCGCAAACTCACATTACTTATTTATGGCCTTACGCTACTACACAAAATTTCTATATATGTATATATGAGAATATGGCCTCATACATAAAACTTCCATATATGTATTACATGTGTATGCCATAACCAACCCAATACTTTACCCATTTCAATTTTTTCCTACTTAATAATAACACCTTTGTGGTGAGCAGATGACTCTTTTCATCTGGTTTATTAGAGGTGGGACCGCCCCACATACCATCGGGGTCCACTGGACACAGGAGCGGTTTGGCACTGTGTGGCAGGTCTCTCCATCTGAGGGACCTGCTATTACTTCACTTTTATTAAATTCTCTCTACCGTACAACGTCCGTGAGTTCAAACAGACCCATACCACAGTGCAAGCTGCAGGGCGAGGGCTGTGACTCAGTGGCAGAGGGCATGCTTGACATGCACAAGGCCATTTGATCTCAGCACTGAAAAAATAACCTTCAGATGAAAAAGAGAATGTTTTTGATGATTTTATTTCTGCATTATGTTGGAATACTTTCCTATTCTTATCCCCCTAGAAAATAATGCACCTTTAACCATGGATTATTACCACCTATGATTTTTAGCAAGAGTAAATTCAGAAGGCAGGAGAATGATAGGCAACAGTGCCACCCATGTGCACACTGAGCTTCCTTCCTCACATCCTTTTCAGATACTGTAAAGACTAAACACACCACAGAAGTCTCAAGACAGCATCTCCACGGCCATGTTGATAGTTTTCACAGAACATAATGAAGAATTTGTGATTTTTTTCATTTCCCACACCAAATAACCAGAAAACAGAAAGCCTCTTGAAGGTGTCAGATGTGTTGCGATACTGTGGTGAAGCAGACAGTAGCTCTGCAGTCTAATGATACTGGAAAAAAATCAAATAATCAGTGAGATCTCAGGCTCCAGGGCTCCCTACGGGATCTTCAGAGGCACTTAGGATCAGACACTGAACTGTATTGTTAGAAAGGAAATACACTTTCCAGGCAGCCATTAGCAGTCCCTGGAGAGCAGCCTCCTGCACTAATGGTGGACACACACCGACCATCCTACACTGCAAAAAGGATGTGATTGCTTTCATCATTCTCTACCAACAGCTGGCAACAAACGGCTTTCTGAGGCTGAGAAACTACCACACAGCCACACACCACAACCTGTCTGGATTCTATGACTCAGGACAAGCACCAGCTCCCTCAGAATAGCTGTTAAGTCTTTGTGAAACAGTCTCACTATGTCACACAGGCCAGTCTCAAACCTCTGGGTTCAAGTGGTCTTCTAGCTATAGCCTCCCAAACAGCTGGGATCACAAGTACGCACCAGTGTGCCACAGCGGTAGTTAGCAAGAGCTGACTATCATGTACTGTATGCAATCACAAAGACCTACCTCATTTAATCCTTCCAGCAATGACAGAGTGCACACTGTTACCTCTGTCTTACAGGAGTTCCATCGAAGCACAGAGAAATCGCATAATTCCCTGATGGCCACACAACCACCCAACAATAAGACCAGCACTTAGTCTGAGAAGTCTGGCTCCAGAATCTGTGTTTTTAACTCCCTTCCTCCAAATCAGATGAATCTGGCTGCACTGCTGAGCAGTGCACATTTTTCTAAAATAAAAAAGAGGACCAGCAAGGTCAGCAGGTAAGAATATGTGACAAAAGCCTGAAGACTTATGTGTGATCCCTGGGACCCACATAGCATCCTACAAGTCTGAATCTGAGGGTGTGCTGTGGTGTGTACATGTTCCTGCCCCCCATCAATATTTTTTAAAACAGGATCATAACTAAAGAAAATGGAGTCTACCTAGTTTTATTATTATTATTATTTCTTTCTATGAACAGCAGCACAGTACCCACCAAGGGGCCACCTGAGTAATTAAGAGGTACTAACCTTACCTAGTGATGGCTCCAGTCAGATGACCAGACCCCAACTAGGGCAGTCCCAGCTACAGCCCTGGGAACTAGATCCCTTGGGAAGCCCAGCAGAAGTTAGAAAAGCCTCACAGACCTGCACACAGTGTGAGCTGGCAACTCCCAATCTTCACAAATACACCAACTTCAAAACCACACTTTATACCCTTTCCGTTTTCAGGCCAGTGATGTCAGTGAATGCATGAGTGAGCACAATTTGGCGCACAGTGACATTTCACATGTGACTGCAATACTCCCCAACAATGACACATTTTCATTAGTGGCCCTTACTAAAAACAAGAAAGCAACTGCAGGGGGGAAGGGTTCATTCACAAATGTGGCCCAGGTCTGAGGAGAGCAGATAGATTGACATATGAAGAAACCAGGAGGCACAGCCAGAAGAACTCACCCCAGGCGGGTAGAAGCCAAACTCCCCAAGGTCTGATACCAAAGACCAGGGCTGCCAAGGGTGATGCTATTTTCTGAGTGTGACAGGATCGTCCAGATGATGTAGGTGAAGCAGGCTAATGACAGAACCAAAAGCTCCCCTTTCACAAATGACCTTTGGGCGGGAAGCTCCAACAGCCTGCTTTAATTAAGGCTTAGATTTATGAAAAGCCCTTGATGTGGGAATGTCTTTCTATATGCTGTGAAATAAAAGACTGTTTTGGCCTATGGTGAGCATCTTAGAAGTGGGCAGAGAAAAGGAAGCACAGATAAGGGAAGGAGGGCAGAGTCAAAAAGACCCGATCCAGCCCCCCAAAAAGCAACACGTAACAAAATAAGTAAGCCATGGGCCACATGACAAGACAGATTTATAAAAATGAGTTAAATTAAGATGCAATATGCCTAAGACATAGGCCAATCAACATAAAATTAATATAAGCATCTAAGTCATTATTAAAGAAGAAAAATGGTTACTGGCAGGTCAAGACTACAGGTCTGTGGGTCTGGACTGCCAGCCAGCCAGGCCAAAAACTTCCTACTACTTCCCTGGCAAGGAAGCCCCTTTCTTTCTCTACCCGAAATGGTATCAGAAAATCCCCACAGGCCAGCTCAGGAGAGAGCTGCCTAAGGTTCATCAAGGCTGGACACCACACAAGTGTCACCATCTCAACACCTGGATGTGGCACATGCCGCCTTCAGCACGGGCACACAGGAAACCTCAGAAGCCTGAAGGAATCTCGCTCCTCCATAACCAAAAATGTGATGTCACGAGTACAACGCCCCTTGTAGTCCTGGAACTAGCTCTGCAAAAGTAGAATCAGAAGCAGGGAAGTATTGGCACACGCCTTTAGTCTCGGCAGTAAGAGGCAGAAACAGGTGAGTTCAAGGCCAGACTGGTCTACAGAGTAAATTCCACAGCTGTTACACTGAGAAATCCTGTTCCCAAAAAACCAAAACAAAAAAGTAGAAACAGGAGCAGGTGCAGATTTAGAACAGGGATTCCTTTCGCACACAAGAACTGATGCTGGGAAGTGAGCAGCTGCTCTAAGCTCCACAAGCCACCAGGGGTTGAATGTGGGACCGGAGACCCCAGCACACTGGGTGGCTTCTGGTTGGTTCTCTATCTGCTAATCCCTCAAAGCACTGGAAAACAGCCTATGGTAATCCCAACACTCAGGAAGCTGAGGTAGATGAATCCAGGCAGGCCAGCCTGGCTACACAGTAGCAGAACTCTGTCTCAAATAAATAAATAAATGTTAAAAATTATAAAATTAAAAAAATTGTAGGCATTCTGTTTCGATTTGGACTTCTGGTTTCTTACTGTATTAAGATAAAAATAACACATGTAACAAAACGTATCATCCTAATCATTTTTAAGTGTAATTCAGTGGCTTTAAGTAATTCACTCTCTTTCCCATCACGGCCATCCAGCTCCAAACCTTTCTTGCAACACTGAAACACTAGCTAGGTAACGCCCACCCCCACCGCACAGCACCTCTCCACCATGTCTCCAAGAGACTGCTCCTCAGCATCTCACTGAAGCAGGTCACTCAGTACCCTTCCTTCACCTAACGTCCCCAGGTCCACCCACGGTGAAGCATCTGTTCTTCACGCAGCGTCCCTGGGTCCATCCTTTTTCCTACCGTTACATTTACCTAAGGGTGCCCACGTGGAGGTCAGAGAATGACAGTGGGGTTGGTTGTCTTCTGCCCCAGGTCATGAGTCTCAACAGCACGCCATCGGCGCCCCCATCTTACACTCCTGACATTTCCACCCTGTTTTAGTTACACTATTCTTTATTGCTTTCTTAGACGCCCTTGGACACTCCTTGACTAAATTCCATCTTTACTGCTAATTGGAAAAAAAAAATGAACAAAGGCAAAATTTAGGTAGAGTCTGATTGATATCTTCCCTCTATTCAGGCAACTATTTTAAACCATGTAAAGATCTGAATTTGGAAAGCACACTTTTGGTCAACCTCGCTTGTCCCCTTTATGTTCAGAAGCGCTAAATGACTCACCATTAATAAGAAGCGTTCAGTCAGGCAAGGCTATCACATAGCAAACGGGGGCGGGGGGGGGGGGGGTGACAAGGAGAAATCCATGGCCTGAGTTATGTCAAGGGATTTCCTCACGTATTCAAAAGGCAAGGTGACTATCATTCAGCAACTGGACAAGCAGCCTAAAGAATTGTAAAAGTTGGCCAAATGGGTACTGGGCAAACCTAACTGCCACTCACGCAGAGAGTAAAGCACTCATGTAAACAGCTGGATGCAAAGGTGTAGAAAGAACTGGACCCCTAAAACTCAAGC
The DNA here is from genome assembly GCA_033318265.1 of Phyllotis vaccarum. Taxonomy (NCBI): domain Eukaryota; kingdom Metazoa; phylum Chordata; class Mammalia; order Rodentia; family Cricetidae; genus Phyllotis; species Phyllotis vaccarum. The sequence goes on from JARWLC010000014.1 coordinate 37,988,533, forward strand.
CGGTTTATCTGAACCAGTGTGTTCCAGGTTTAGCGAGAGACGCTGCCTCAAAATTTAAGGTGGAGCAAGATCAAGGGAGAACTGGTCTCCACCGGCATGCCTTAAACACCCACCCGCATAAAGGCACAAATAGTGGGAGTGAGTGAGAGAGCGAGAATATAATGAGAAGTGCGTTACTCCAGAAACCAGGTAGGAATGTGCTGGGAGGCTGCTGGGGAAACTAGTGCTTTGTGGGCTCCAGATCTCTGTGCTTAGCTAGTGTGGCTTCACCATCTCAAGCCTGTGCCTGTCCAGTCAGCCCCTCTTTCCAAAATGGGGGGGGGGGGGGGGGGATATAACTAATTTCCTCCTTTCTCTGCCATTTCTGGTTTGGCCAGCTCTGCCCAACAGTTCCTGAGAAGGTACAAGTGGCACCTGTCACTTCCAATGTGGCACATGACGGATGTGATGCCTCAATACTCAGAAGCCTGGAAGGCCAGCAACCACAGGGAGTTGAGATGTGGATTATCACTGGATAATAAAGGAACTGTTTTGGCCTATGGCAAGGCGTTTTAGAAGCAGGCAGGAAATCCGATCATAGATAAAGGGTAAGAAGGGAGGAGACGCTGTCAGCTGCCCCTGAGACAGCAAGATGTAAAAGTACAGGTAAAACATAGATTAGTAGAAATGGCTTAAGATGCAAGAGCTAGCTGACAAGAAGCCTGAGCCATAGGCCAAAGAGTTTGTAATTAATGTAAGCCTTTGTGTGATTATTTGGGACTGCTGGTCTAGATTTCAGAGCAAGTCTTCATACTGCAGAGGTAGGCTGAGCTGGCCGTGAGAACAGCTGGCCTGACCATCTCCATCTTCCAGCACTGCCCGCTTGAGAAACGTGCCCCTCTGAGCACAGCACACATGAGGTCCTGACTCTAGGGGAAAAGTACATGACCAGCCCAATAGCAAGGTGTAGGCACAGGACATCCCCTGGCAACGGTCATGTATTTCCCCGCCGCTCAGTCCTGCCAGGTAGGTGCATTTCCAGGTCTGTTCGGAAATTTCAAAGATCCACTGTTTTGTTTTTTTCCAAGTCTGGGCCTAAGAGAACATAAACCCAGGAGTGAGGGATGGAGAGCAAGAAGCTCGAAAGATGCCAGGAGCAAAGAATAAGGTGAGGAGCAGAGGAAGGTACCCAGGGACATCACCTCAACGTCAAGCTTACTTACTACCTCTCGACATTTTAATAACACCAGACCATAAAATGCTTGACTCATTTTATCTTTGTGGTACCAGGAATCCAAGCCAGGATAAACACTGTAACTTAGCTTCTCTTTAAAAACTTTCCTTTTTTTTTTTTCTTAAACTAAGTCAGCTTAAGTTTTTAATTGCTTTTCAAAGATATTCAGCTGCTCAAAATTCCTACCAAAAATTTTTAAACTTTTGCTATGCATTAAAGGCACTCCCACCTTTCCAATCTGAAACTTTCCATCCACACTGATGTCAGCAGAATAGGTGATCTACGGTCTGTGGCCCCACCACACACTGTTAAGTCTGTATCAAAGTCTGCCTTTCTTTTTATTTTTAAGATTTAGCGCTGGAGAGATGGCTCGGTGGTTAAGAGTGCTGGTTGATCTTCCAGAGGATCCAGGTTCAATCCCAGCACCCACATGGCAGCTCACAACTGTCTGTAACTCCAGTTCCAAGGGATCTGAAGCCCTCATGCCAATGTAAATAAAATAAAATTAATTTTAAAAAAGATGTACTTATTTATTATGTATGCCTACGCGCCATAAGAAGGCACAAGGTCTCATTGGTTGTGAGGCACCATGTGGGTGCTGGGATTTGAACTTGGGACCTGTAGAAGAACAGCCAGTGCTCTTAACCTCTGAGCCATCACTCTAGCCCAAAGTCTGCCTTTCTATGTATGCTATATGGAAAGAATGCTGAGTAAGGTTCCCCCACAGAGTGTTGCAAACCATACACCATGTGAAAGTTTTACTGAAATAATTTTAAATATTAAATGATATAAAAGTTTATGAACAGGACATTACTTTCCAAGTATCGATTTTTTAAAAAACCCAAAAGAATATGTTAAAAAGCAAAGTATTGACAGATTTACGAAATAGCGTATTAGACAAATAAAATAAAATAAAATAAAAATGTCCTTAATAAATTTTAAAACCCACAGAAAAGAAACTAAACATCCAATCAACAAACATTTCAATTACCCCAATCTTTAAAAAGGTAAATGAAAACATCTGGGAACAGCTAATAAATGCACTTTTTCTGAAGGGCAGAATGCACACGGTCTACTGTGTTGATTCACAAACATGATTTTCTACAGTAAGCAGGTGATCCTTAGCAAAGAAATACAAATAAGACATTATTTTCCTCTTGTCAAGAGGCTAGGGCAGTGGGTCTTAACTCCTTTGGGAAATCAAACAGCCCTTATAGAAGAGTCGCATTTAAGATGTCCTGAATATTAAACATTCACCTTATGATTCATAAGAATAGCAAAATTACAGCTACGAAATAACAATGAAAGTAATTTTATGGTTGGGGTCACACACCATGAGGAGCTGTAGCATCAAGAAGGGTGAGATTAGGATGTTCTTATTGCTGGTGCTGTCTGTGTGCTGTGTGGAAGTACTCTCTGCTTTGGTAACCATGGAGACTGAGATGATGCTGGTGCTGGGAACTAGAACCTGGCTCCAGGCGGTTTCAAAACAGAAACTGGTGCCTGGCAAACTTTCTGGAAGGTAGCTGCTCATCAGCACCAAGAGTGTATGTCATACCCTTTGACCCACTCCCTCACTTCCCAGGAAATCTCTGCTAGAGAACTATTCAGAGATATGGATAAAGATGGATGCATGAAGACATTGTTACAGTGATTCTAACAAGACCTGGGGAGACATGCTCATCTCAGACATCTGAGCCAGGGAACCCAAAGTATGTTATTAATAAGACAGGACCAAACGGGGAGCTGTAGCACACTGGACAACTCTCAAGTTCAAATGAACAGGAGCCATAATCCCAGAAACATAATGATGTCATTTTCTGGATGGAAGTTATGATTTACTTTATTTACGAATAAATTTATATAAATTATTTAATTATGCCAGGCATGTTTGGAATTCTGGCACTGGAAGGCTAAGGCAGAAGGATCGATCAGCAGTTCCAGACTATTCTGGACTATAGAGAGAGAGCCTTTCTCAAAACGCCAAAGACTGAGAATATAACTCATTGGTACAGTGTTTGCCTGACATCACACCTTGACCTTGGGTTTGATCTCAGCAACACAAAACAAAATTATTTCGATATGCTTTTTTTAATTATTATTTTTGTCATATGCCAGATTTAAACTCTTTCCTGAGGTAGGGGGCAGAAAAAGAATATATAAACTCATAAAGCCCTGCAGAAGAAACAGGGCCTTTTTCCTAGTGAATTGTAGCAGTTACAAAAAGTAGTCGGAACCTCTTATTTTCCCAATACACCTCCAGCTCTCTGTGGACGAAGTTCCCTAATGGCAGCAGTCATGTGCACTGACACTCTGTGAGGGACTGTGTAAGTCAAGGCCATGGACAGCCCTTAGTTAGGGCTCTACTTTACTATGTCCAGTCTGTGGAGGGGAAAATAGGGCTGATGTAAGATTAATAGTTCAGGTTACATAGTTTGTGGTATGTGAATATCCACAACTGGTAGTGCTAATTGAAGAGGTTCAGGAGTCAAGGTCTTGTTGGAAAGTATGTCACTAGAGGTGGGCCACTTCTGGTTCTCTCTCTCTCTCTCTCTCTCTCTCTCTCTCTCTCTCTCTCTCTGTGTGTGTGTGTGTGTGTGTGTGTGTGTGTGTGTGTGTGTGTGTGTGTGTGTGTGTGTTGGCATCTTAAAAGCAGGCAGGAAATCCAAGAATAAATAAAGGGGAGGAGGGCCGAGTCAGACAGAGACACTGTGAGCTGCCGCTGAGACAGCAGATGTAAAGGAGCTCAGGTAAGTCATGAGCCACGTGGCAAGACATAGATGCATAGAAATGGGTTAAGATGTGAGAGTGAGCTAGCAATATGCCTCAGCCATAGGCCAAAAGCCTGTAATTAATATAAGCTTTTATGTGATTATTTGAGACTGTTGGTCTGGATCTCAGGGGTAGGCCACCCCAGAAACTTCACTCACTCTGTCTCCTTGTGTTTGTGGCTGAGGTACAATCTTGGCTTCTTTTCCCTGCCCCACACCTGGGCCACATCTCCCCTTTGAGAGAGATTCTTCTCCCTCTAAGCCAAAATAAACTGTTTTTTCTTTAAGTTGCCTTGGTCACAGTATTTTATCACAGCAACGAAATTAATGACCAATTATGTCTAAGATTTATTTTTTATTTTTGTTTTTAGTTTTTTGACACAGAGTCTTTCCATGTAGCCCTGACTGAGCTGGAACTCACCAGGCTAGCCTCAAACTCACAGAGATCCACCTGCCTCTTCCTCTCAAATGCTGGGATTAAAGGTATGAGTCACCAAGTCTGGCCCACAGTATATTTCTGAATTTGTAAATCAACGAAAGATTTAAGAGAGATGTTTCTTGGCTTATAAAGGGATAACATCCTATAGCCCATAGTAAGTTAAAAATATCATAGTTGAAATGCCTTTGGCCAGTCAGAAGAGTGGTTCATTGGTAGGACACAGCCAAACCACTTATAAGGTTTATAACGTTTTGGATCAATCCCCAGTCCTAGAGGGCCTGGAACATTTAATACATTTAACCTATTAAAAGCCATAGCCCAGTATAGCCTACATCTCTCAGTATAGCCTGAGAACATTTAGTGTCTTAGTTAGGGTTTCTGTTGCTGTGAAGAGACACCATGACCATGGCAAGTCTTATAAAGAAAACATTTAACTGGGGTAGCAGCTTAGTTTCTGAGGTTCAGTCCGGTATCATGGCAGGGAGCATGGTGGCATGCAGGCAGACATGGTGCTGGCTACATCTTGATGAGAAAGCAACAGGAAATGGTCTCTGTGTCCCACTGAGCAAAGCTGGAGCAAAAGAAGCTTCAAAGCCTGCCTCCATGATGACACTTTGAACACAAGGCCACACCCACTTAAACAAGGCTACACCTCCTGACAGTCTGTTATGGGGGCCAATTACATTCAAACTACCACCCTTAAATTAGATTACAACTAGACAAAAACCACCCAACACAGCATACTGTAGAGTGTGGGCTGCTTCTCTCACCATCCCTGCTAGAGCATCTCAACCCTTATAAGACATGACACATTGACAAGGCCAAACACACAAATGCCAGCTCCTTCCAGGACACTGCCTAGCAGCTGCAGTTGCTGATCCCAGGCAGGCCGCCTGACTCATGGTTCCTCCCACCCCTGGGCATGGGTACTTGCCTCAAAACAAGCAAACAGGACAGAAGCCTTTCTATTTTTCTGCTTTGATCTAATAGCTTTACTGAGATGCAGACTGTGTGCAGTAAGTAATCTGCACATCCTGCATATCCAGTATAGACGTGAGATGAGACCAGGAGCACCTCCCCTCAGCTCTCTCCCTCTGCCCCTGCTGAGTTTGGGGATCAGATTCCTACACTCACCTCAGGAACATTCTACAAATGAGGTCACCCAGTAAGCAGTGTTTTTTATAAGCTGGTTTTCCTATTGCTAACCTCACATGATTTTTAGCACCTACAGACCTCCTATGTGTCAGCACTATAGAGGGAGTGAGGTAAGAGTTATTAGTAAAAGCACAGGTTGTCGGATGAGGAAATCAGCACATACCACACTGACAAGGAACACAAAGGGCTGGCTCTTGCAGGAAAAGGGCAATACAGACGTCACTTATGTTTCTTCTATTAAATCTAAAGAGAACACTTTGCTTTCCCACCAGGATTTTGCATCATCTCCAGAGACAAACAACCCATGACAAATACAATTACTCATGTTAAAAAATTGCAAATGCACATGACATTTATACTACTCCCACTGAAAGTTAAAATTGTCCCTTATTACTCTGTAATATCTATAATTCCCACTGCTCCGTAGAAATCATCACACTTCCTCAAGTTCCAGATATAAAACCACACACAACTGCATCCAAATTAGATTAAATGTAATGTTTGATGACAAGTTAATCTTAAGGTAGGTCATTTAATAAAAAGGAAACTTAACTACTCAAGAGAAAAGATATTTAGCTTCAAGGGGCAAAGCTCCTTAGAGGAAAACAGAGGCAAAGATACTCAAAAGTGAAACACTCAGCAGGCCTTGTCATTGTGGTACAGAGAGAGGAAAAACTGAACATCAGTGCCTTTCCTAAACCACACGCTGTCAGTCATGGTTTCAGTTAACATGGGAATTCCAAGAGGCAAATCCCCAACCTGCAGGGACCCAAAAGCAACCCAAATAAAGAAGCAGGGCAGGAAGAATGCTAGCAAACCTCTCAGTGTGCGCAAACACCAACCACACAGTAGATTCTTTATAACCTCCATCCATTCTTTTTCCTACTCTGTTGTGGGATAATCTTTTTGTACACTGTGAAAATGTATCTCTACCAAGGCACCTTTTTATTGGTTTAATAAAGAGCTGGGTGCCCAATAGCGAGGCAGAAGAAGGTAGGCAGACTTCCAGGGAGAGGGGAACTCTGGGAAAAATCTGAACTGCTGGGGATGCAGAGCAAGTCAGACTACAGTATGGTGGAAAAATACCAAACCATATGGCAGAATGTAGATTAATATAAACAGGTTGATTTAAGTTTTAAGAGCTAGTTGAGAACAAGCCTACGCTAAGGCCGAGCATTTATAATAAGAAGTCTCTGATTCATTATTTGGGAGTTGGATCAAATACATTTGTCACTCCAGCGGATGGAGAGGTCACACCAGCCAGCTGATTCCGCTGGTGCCACAGCTAGGCTCAGCAACTTCCCAGAGCTGGGGTAGATAAATGCAGCTCCCCTGCAGTACCCAAAGGTATAAGGATCAGCTCTCAGAGACCCAAGGGGGCAGAGTCAACAGCCAGCACCATGTGCTAAGCAGAGCCACAGAAGGACTTTTCGACATCTGGTAAGAGTTTCTGGGAGCCACAGTGTACGGACAGACAGACCGATGCAGCAGCAGCAGTTTCTCTGGCCGGCTTGTATGCCTATCATGTGCCCCTCCCTGTCCAGTCAATAATGGCACGGCAGGTATCCTGGCCCTTTAAGACTGGGCTCACCCAGTCAGAGAGCCAGCCACACAGCTAAGCCCAGACGTAGAAAACTGCTGAACAGGTTGAAAATGTCATAGTTGATATGAGAAACTTCTATCTTGTAAATGAAGTGACTCTGGAGAAGCCTTGGATAGAATCAGAAGCTGATGAGGAAAAGCAAGGAGCTGGTCAACTGTGCAAAGGTTTCGGGAGGTTCCTAGAGAACTGCAGATCTGTAGACAAGGTGAAAGCCCTTAATTCTTAGTTAAACTGCTGGCAAAAGGCATCAAACTCCCGGGGTCAAGGGACTATTTTATCGTGCCCGTGATTTTTCATCTTTCTGCCCAGCCTCAAGAACTTCTCCTAATAATAAGTTGTAGCAGACAAACAATGGCTAATTAATTCCCATTGTGATCTCTAGAGCCTGTGACTCAAAGAAGGGAGGGGGGAGAAGTGCCCTTTAGAGAGCAACTTGGCTACCCAGGTGGGCCCTAAAGTAACTGCAGAATCCTTGTACGTAGATATGGAAGCTGGGCAGGAGTGGACGACAAGGTCTGAGGAGGCTTCAGTCAGCCATTACTTTCTGTTTTAAAAATGGAAAGAACTACAAAGAGCTCCAGAACCTCCATGGGCTGTGGTGATGCTCGCCTTTAATCCCAACATCCAAGAAGGCTGGCAGTTCTCCAAAAAAACAAAGGGAAGGGCGGGGAGAACACCAAGAAGCTTCTAGAAGCTAGGACAGGGATAGATTCTTCCCCGAGCCAGAAAAGGAGGCACCCTGGCTACCAGCTTGGCTTTCGCCCGGGGATCTGCTCCAGAGCTGTGAGAGCGAACACGAATGTATATACCCTGCAATGTTCAGACTGAGTTAGGGGCAAGAACCAAGCCCAGGGGCAAGGGCTGCCTTCACCCTGGGCATATGGTAGCATTTTCCAGAGGCAGTGTGACGTCTACAAAAGACTAAATGCCAAATCACCAGAACCCCCAAGCCCTTGGATTAATCTGCACATCAGAAACTTGCAGAACTATAAAACTATGCTGATATCCTAAGCTGTTTTATTGTGGAAAATCATTTTCTATAAAAATAAGCCCTGCCAGGCGGTGGTGGCACACACCTTCAATCACAACACTCAGGAGACAGAGGCAGAAGAACCAGCCTGATCTACAGAGTGAATTTCAGGACAGCCAGGGCTACATAGAGAAACCCTGTCCCTAAAATAAATAAATAAATAAATAAAGTAAGCCATTTATGTTAACAGGTAACAATCACTAATTCATTTTTTTAAACCTGTTCATTTAAATTTCAATACAACTACAAATATAGTTCTATATAAACAAAGTTTCCAGGATCTTTAAGAAGTTTTGTAGATTTTTTTTTTTAATAGCACAAAGTACTTAACCCAAGGCCTCAAACATGCCAACTACATACTGACTGCACCCCGGGGGGGGGGGGGCCTTCTCTGAAGGAATTTTAAATTTTAAAAAGTTCTAAAAACAAAAAGTTAGAAAACAGCTACCCTAGTCCTAGGTACCTTGCTTATTATTTTAGTTTCATATCTACTTCGTGATGATAATCACAACAGCTAAGGGTTCAATGGTTAGGGGCACAGACTGCTCTTGCAGAAGACCAGGATTTGATTCCCAGTACCCACATGGCATCTCACAGCCATCTAAACTTCAATTCCTGGGAATGAGGCCTTCCTGTGACCTCAGCCAGCACATACCCATAGGCTTTGTGCATGCTAAGCAAGTGCACCTCCACAGCCTCAGCCCTGCATTCAGGTTTTACATCAATATTTGATCAATTCGCTTATCATGAAACAGTTACTCGAAGCCACAGTAAACTTAAAAAGATGTGCTGGGCCAGTGAGATGTTCAGCAGCTAAAGGCAACTGTTGCAGAAGCCAGACAACCCAAGTTCAACCACCCAAACCCAGTTTTCAAAGTCATCCTTTGACCTCCACATGCACATGCATACAATAATAATAATTTGTTTAAAAAGTTACCTAAAGACCAGCTCATTAACTAGAAAGTTTTCCTATAAAGTCATCTCAACCATTTCACCCACCCTGTCCCTGCACTATCTGAATTATACCAAGTTGACTTAATAAAATATGGCCACGGTCTTGTAGGCACTGGCTGGTATATGGAAGATACACTGGAAGAAACAGAATTCTTTAACCAACTAAACACACTTGGGGAATTAAAAAGCTTTCAGAAATTTTTTTCCTCCCTTCCTTTCGCTCCAATATATAGCATCAGTTCAGAAAGCACAGTGAGTTGTTGGCTGACCATGCATGAGCAAGCCAGCATAGCAAGCCAGCACAGCAAGCCAGCATAGCAAGCCAGCATAGCAAGCCAGCATTGACCTCCCTCGGAAGGCATCTCACAAGCACAGGATGCTTATGGAGGACCAGGCACTGTGAAGCAGGCGGGGTGCACTGATCCCCTGTAGTCAAGACCTAGAGAGACAAGCAAACTAGACCAAATGCCGAACAGTCACAGGGGCAGCATCTGAATGTTATCTTCGGATCTAGCAGCCACAGACACAAAAGGAGAACCAGAATGGTTCTGTGACTCAGGAAATGGGGCTATCAACAAAGGGCTCAAAGACTGTGTCCTCCACTTGCTACAGGGAAGGATTCTCTCCTGAAAGTGTGAAAGTTACCATGCAGGATGTTTGTCCCGCAAGCAAACCCTTTTTCCTATTGCTATTATGATTTCTATAGCCAATGACTGCCAATATCGCCTAACAAACCGCCACTTCTAAAGAAGGCATTGTACAGCTTTTAAGATGTCAAGAAAGGTACAAACACAGCAGATAAACACCCACATTCTATATCTAGATAAGAAATGAAACACACACACACACATGCAAACACACACATGCAACACACACATGCATGCAAACACATACATGCATACACACATACACACACGATGCAAACACAAACACACACACACCCCTGCTCTCCAGCCTCACTCTCAACACTGTGCTCTCCAACCTTACCACCTCTGCGACTGGACTCTCCAGCCTCACCCCTAACCAGTACCTCCCCTCACTTTTGTTTATTACTCTTGATTTCAGCCCCATCTGTAATCTACAGCACAACTGAGTTTAAAAATCATCTTTACTTAGCATCTATCTGTAATCTGAGCCTAACATTGTGAGAAAGGCCTGTAATCCCAACACAGACCTTGTAAATCTTCCTACACACCCTGCCTTTACAGTGGGTTTTGGGAATCTAAAACTCCTGTCCTCATGGTTTAACTGCTAAACCATCTCTTCTACTTAATGATGATACATCTGTAGCCTGGCTTTTGCTGCTGAGGGCTGGGCTTCTCTGAAATCACTGTGAAGGTAGCTGAATGACCTACATGGAATTAGGGTTGGGAATGTGACTCAGTGGCGCGTGCTTGCCTAGCATGTACAAAGTTAATCCTTAGCATTTAGAGAAAGGAAAATCACGAGTTCAGAGGTCATTCTTGGCTCCATAGAGAGCTCAAGGCCAGTCTACACTACAAGAGACCCAGAAAAGAAAAGAAAAAACATTCTGGAGTGAATTTATTTCTTTCACTCAGGAACACATCCTGAGTGAAAGAAAGGCAAAATTTAAGGGAGATTAACTGGTAATTCTGTTAACAGCGTTTGAAGACAAAAGAATTAAAAGTTTAAAATCAGTATTTCAGGTGCTAGCGGTACACACTTTCAATCCAAACACTTCAAGGAGATCTCTGTGAGTTCTGGGCCAGCCTGGTCTAGGAAGGAGTTCTAGGACAGCCAGGGCTAACAAAAACCAAACAAACGAGCAAATGAGTACTTCTCAGCCTTGGTGCACTGATCATTTGAAAAGCTTGTCTGCAAACCTTCCTGGGCTGGAGATGCAGTGCACTTGGCAGAATGCTTCCATAACATGAATAAGGCCTGGATCCAACATCCACAGGTCAGCTAGGTACAAATTCAATCTAGCAAACGGTCCCTATGCTGAGCTCTGCCAGCAGCTCTCACCCCTGGTGTGAGTCTTTTTACTTGTTCAGAATAACAGACAAACCAAACCAGCGTTGGGATTTGGTTTTTTAGCAAACCTGTCTGGCCAGCAAGCCCCAGGAACCCTCCTGCCTGTCTCCCCTGCTAGCTTGCGGTCCAGTGAGGCACCACCATGTCCAGCTTTTCTGTGGGTTCTGGGGGTCAGAACTCAGGCTCCATGCTTACACAGAAGCCCTCAACTGAACTGGCTCCCCATGCCCACAAATACCTAATTTCTGATGAATTGTCAAATTCTTTCAATTCAGAACTTTGAATAAACCTTTCAGTATCTGAATATAGCTTTAACACTTCACAGTAATCCTCAGCTTTGCTTCCACACTTTATCTTCTTCCTTCAGCTATGGCCTTGCCAGGGGGGCATATTTCAATCAGCCCAGCTCCTCATTAACTCTTTAGGGAGGACTGGCAGGCGAGCAGGCAACAACAAACCCACAAGTTATCCAAATCCAAAGCTGGAGATATCCCTCTGGGGAAAGATGGCCTCTGTTCTGGAGACAAAAAAACAGATTGCCCAAAAGATGCAAACCTAATAAACACACACAGAAGCCCAGAATACACCAAAATACAATACACAGACAACAGAAACAGACCTCACACAAATATACCCAGCCCTTGGCATGACAGTCACACCAGTGGTTTCTAAGAATTCTCATACAGGGATCTTGAGCCCAGCACCACTGATACTCGAAGTCACATAGCTCTTTATTAGGAAAATATTGTACTGATCTCTACCTACCACAGGCCAACAGCACTGCCCCTACCCCCAGTGAGAGAAATAAAATGGTCTCTAGACTTAACCAGGTGTCCCCAGGGGCAAAGCTGCCCCCTCTTGCCAGGGTTTATGATGTGAGATTTCATGTCCTAAAGATACAAAGAATCTTGAGCTGACTTCCAGATGGGAAGCTAAAACAGTACCACCGAGGTAGGGGTGAGTACCCAAATGGACAAAGAAAGCAATACCAGATTAAAAGCCTCCAGTAAAGATTTAAAAAAAAAAAAAAAAAAAAAAAAAAAACCCGGGGCTGGAGATGATGGCTCAGCGGTTAGGAGCATGAGGACCTTCCAGAGGACCTAGTCCACTTTCCAAAACCCACATGACAGCTCACAGGTGTCTGGAACTCCAGTTCCAAGGGACCTGATACTCTCATGCAGGCAAAACACCAATGGACATTAAGGGGGGGGGGGGGGGGGGATTCCAATAGGATGCTTTGCAATGTGACCAGTCCTGCACTGTCACAGAAAAACAATGAAGTCTGATAAACCATGGGAATCAACAGAGCCTAAAGAAATAATTAAATGCAGTGTGCAATCCTGGGTAGGATCCTAGGACAGAAGAGGGATGTTAGGTATAGAGAAAGAAGGAGGAAAGAAGGAAGGGCTCAAAATGCAAAATAGATGTAGGCTTTGCAGAAACTACAGGTTCCTCTGTATGTCCAAAACTGACCCAAAAAATGTTTTGTTTTGTTTTCTTAAACAAATTTCATTTAAGATGGAAAGACTGGGAAAGAAGGCATTAAAACAAAGCCTAAAGCCACAGCCCTTGTAGGCATTTGAAGTGATTGTACCTGAAGGGAACTGTTTGGATTAATGAAAGGGATCAAGTGACCAGAAAATAAAATTCTTTTGTCAGAACAGGAAGTGAGAAAGTAAAACTGTCACTTATCCCTCCCTCTACCAGACTTCACATCCTCGTAAGGCTGGCCAAAGCTTGGCACAGGCAGGCAGGTGAATGTATACTGGACCTCACCGCCCAGACTCAGGAACCTGAGAATCAACAACCTTAAAACTGGCTGCTGGGTACTTAACACATGCTCACTGAAAGGTCACAGACACCAGCGGGAGGAGGGGAGGGGCGTATCCAAATGAAATGAAGACGTGGAAGCCAAACTCAAAAGTCCCTGAGTTTTCAGGGGTGACAAAGGAACTATTTGTGCTGTGAGCATAGTGAGGGGAGCTGTACACCATGAAGTACACACTGAAGTAACTGCATACCTGTAACACTGGAGACATTTAGCTTTGGAAGCTAAGATTAGGTAACTAGTTCAAGGCCAGGCAAAGCACTGCCCTAAGCAGACTAGGTGGGGGCTGGGGAAGGGATGCTAAACACTTCTCCCACACACCCTACAGTGTGGCTACTATCTGCTGAGCATGCTAAGGAGCTGAGCATTCCAAGGAGAAGCAGCAAAGCGTGGAAGGCTTGCCAGGAATGGTGGTTCCCACCAGCAAGGATAAGGTACAAACAGCCTGGCCCATCTCAAAGATCTTGCCTGGGCCTAGATAATCTTCTCTGTTCCTTCTATCACTAAGATCTGTAAATTCTAACCTCTCCAAAGCAAATTTTCTCTTTACCACACCACAAAACAGCTTCAGAATCCAACTCTTGACAAAGGAAAACCAAAAATAAGCCACTCTTCCATAGAAGTCTACATTGCTGACATCTGTGAATGGTCCATGAAAATTATCCCAAGTGGGTCTGGTTTCATTTGGGCTGACCTTTACCCAAAAGATACAAATAGATCTTTAAAAATCTACAAAATGTACCCTCACCAAATAAGCCTCCCCCCCCCCCGCCATTTTCTCCAATCGCATCCCCCCCAAAAGAATCAACACTAATCTTGAGTCTCCTCTGATAGCTTCTGTGTTCATGGCTCGCTGCCCCCTTACTCCTGGTTCCAAATGGTAAATAGCTGGGAAGAAGCACAAAGAAACAGACAGGACGATGGATTCCCGACCCTGAGTCAAAAGCAAACCAGTCTTTGGTCAAGCCCCTACACTTGAGTCTCGCCTTTACCATCTACATATTGAACGCTCCTAAGGCTATGGGAGATTCGGGGACAGTATCAATGCCAGACACTGGTATAGTATGCTTTCTCTTTCCATTCCTCCCCGCTTCCTAGCGGAGCCAGGCTCATTCATTCAGTTCACTTGGCCACAAGTACTCCTCCTCTAACCTCGCCCAGGGCCGTGGATAACCAGCCCCCCACCCCCATTTCAAACAGAACATTTCACCCTACCCATCCTGCACAAAGGAAACCGGCTCAGCCTCCAGACCCAGCCGACTGCTCCGGAGCCTGCCATCCCCAGGGTAAGGACAGCAGTGTTTGGGGTACGGTCTTCCGACTGACGCCCTTGGAACCCTCGCGGCGGCCCAGAGCACTTCCGATACACACTCCCGGCAGAACAATTCCAGGTATGCAATAGCTTCTCCCGCAGGGGATAAAGGAAGCGAGAGTTGTTAAGTTTTGGACACGCGGCAGAGGTAGGGTGCGGGGACTGAGGGTTCCCGAGTGGGCGGCTCAGGCTGGGGCTCGCACTCACCGTCCGCGCTCCTCTTCGCCTCGTGGTAGCGCTCCCACAGGTAGCGTTTCATGTCCACGGCGGCCGGGGCAGTGCACAGGCGCCGAGCGCAGCTCGCGCGTAACCGTCCCCGAGCCGCAGCCCCGCCGCCGCCCCGCAGCCCCGCCGCCGCCCTCGCCCCGGCCCCGCGGGCCGCCGCGGCCACTGTGGCCATGCCGCCGCCTCCAAGCTGCCGGAGGAACGGACAGCCAGCGCACGGAGGTTCCGGGACGCCAGCCCGCGACTCCTGCGTCTGAGCCAGTCGCCGCGCAGCCCGGGCCCCAGCCTCCGAGGGGCAGAGCCTCGGCGAAGTCGGAGGCGGGGCCTGGAGGCGTGGGCGGGGTCTAGGCGGAGGTGGAAGGCGGGGACAGGAGCCGGGCTTGGGGCAGCGGGGCTAAGTCAGGGGCGGGGCCTGTGGACGGAGAGGCGGGGACGGAGTAAGGAACGCAACCTATAGAGACTTGAATGGGACTGTCCTTCATTCAGAGGCGGAGTCAGGGACAGAGACGTGGCCTGGGGCGGTATGGGGGGAAGCCAGGGGCGGGGCCTGGGGCGGCATGGGGGGAGGCCAGGGGCGGGGCCTGGGGAAATGGGGTGGGACCGGGTCTGGGTTGAGTCAGAGGCGGAGTCACGGGGGAGAAACGAGGTGGGGCGGGGCCTTAGGTGGCAGGGCTCTCAGATCCTGCACTGCTGCAGTCACTTCCTGACCCTGCCAGGTGTGGGGGTGGCGGGACAGTGGTACTTGAGTCCACATGGACTAGGATAAGTCGTCTTTGACCCTGTCGCCGCTCGAAGGACTCCGCGCTACCTTCCTCTTGCCTTGCGTGGCGGCCCGGATTATGGTTGCACTCATAGTGTTCTCACTACACACCCCTGCCCTGGTCCCAGCCTCTGGAAGGTGACCTCACTGTGTGTCAGGGGCTTCTGCAGGTATCTCCTGGATCTCATGTCTGCGACGGTCCTGAAGCCTACCTAAACCGTCTAAACCTGCCCTTTAAAGGGTAGCTGGGTTGAGGTCCCACACAAGGTCTAAAACTGCCTGCAAGATCTTGGCCCTGAAGATTCTAGTAAGTATAAAACACTCAAATTTTCCTTTCGGTGCACTGCTTCTGGAAAGCCGGATTTCCACCTCCAGAGAGGTCCTCTGGACATGATTATCAGGCTCCTGCCCACTCCCACAGCATGGTTGGTGCCTGCTCAGCTCACCTGCTCAACTGCACTTATTTCATGCCTTGTAACTTCACTAATAGCCAGTAGACAGCAGCCGCCCACCAGGCGCCATTTCTGTGTGCACCTGCAGGACTATCATCTCACCCAAAACATGCCTGAAAAGCTCTGGACTCCAAGAAATCCCCAAACTACCTCAAGGTGACCACTGAGTAGAGGTAAATTGGGGGGGAGGGGGAGATAACTGGTATATGTGAAATATGTGGGGCACAATCATGATTCTTAAATTGTGGGCTGAAGAGTCAGATGTTTCATGGAAGATCTAAGCTAGTTTCTGACTGACAGGAAAACCATCCATGGTAGGCTTCCAGTGTATTTAACTCATAAAATTTTCTCAACTATCTTGAAAGGTAAGCACCATGTCTCTAACTGTATACTTAATGAAATCGAGGCACAGCAGAGGAAAAGTTTGCTTGCCTAAAGTCACAGAGCTGAGTCCCATCTTCTGTGAGTTTCCTAGGAATAATTTTGTTGGGTGGTATGAGGGATGGGGTAGGTAGAAAATAACCCTTAACTATTACAGGTTAATGTTTTACAAAACATTGATAAAATGAAGGACAATAAAATGTTCAAATAGACATAGTATCAAATCCACAGACTCTCTGATACTTAAAGCTTATAATTTGAGAGTATTTCAATTTCTATTTTTTCTTGTATTAAAAAGTTTTGGTGATAACAATCATCATTTTTGCTTAGATGAAAAATTTTTTAATTTAAAATATATAAACTATAGAAATGTAAAAATAAATTTAAAATTTGTAAGATTGAATATATATATAATTAGGATATAGGACTATGGACTCAAGATTGTTCTACTTCTCTTTTTAACTAAAGTCAGACACAACATTATAAGGGACAAAGAAAACTGAATCCCCAGACCTGAATAATGATTAGTCCTAAACGTTTAAAAGAAAATATCCAATAAAGAATCCAACACAGATGCTAGGGAGATTGCTGTGGACCCACAGGACCTGATTTGAACCCCCATAAAAAGCCTGTTCCTGTGACCTCATCACAGGGGGATCCGTGGGGCTTGCTGCCTAACCAGAGGAGTAGAATCCATGAGCTCTGGGTTCAGGGAGAACCTGTCTCAAAAAATAAGGTGGAACGTGATTGAGGAAGACGTGGACATTGACCCCTGACCCACACACAAATGTGCACTTGCACCATGAACACACGTATAAAACTTGAAAAAGAAATGAGAATACAGAAGAGCCCAAGGCGCTCTTTATTCTTTATCAGCTTCATCTGAGGTCTTCAACCATTTTGTTTCTAATTGAGGTCTTCTTGGGAAAATAGGCTTCTGGGGAGAGAAGCTGTACTGTGGGCTGTGAAAAAGCCATTTTTCTGATACAAGCTCGGATATGGATTCCCAGGGATTATTTGCACTGGGAGGTGCTCGCAGGGGTTTATGGTAAATCGCAGTGATCCGGCCATCTCCGCTCTCACAACGAGCAGAAAAGACCCTTTGCCTTGAAAGTCTGACTAAGCTGCTCTTCTCGCCCAGAGATGACGTCTTCGCCCAGTCTTTCTTTCTCTTTGGAGTCTGATTTCTCGGACCATTCCATACTTGACTAATTTGTGCCTTTTGCTGGGTCTTTTCCCTGGCAGAGGGGATTGGAGTCAAGGTCTTCTTTCCTTTGCCAAGAGCACATTTTGGTTTATCTGAAACCGGAGGAGGCACTGGCTCTGTGCTCTCTGCTCTTTGCAGCTTACTGACATTCATACACATTGCAGTGTTCACCGTGTCAGAACTCTGAGCGCTTCGGAAGTTTAATTTAGACAGGTTTTCCCATAATAAAGCGCCATTCCTAGAACCTTCAGAGTAGAGCTGGCTCATGCCTTGAGGCCAACACCTCCTGCTCCGGAACCTCTGGATTTCCCTAAGAAGGCTGCGAAAGATCAAAAGGTGTCAGGTGGCTGTGTATTAACACAAATAATCAGAAAGCCCTACTTCTTGTGGAGACGTGCAACAGAAACTCACAGCAGTATTCCCTGGATTGAAGCATGAGAGGACCCCAGGTGAGTTGCCCTTAAATCAAGTGACCTGTATAAATAGCCGACTGCCTCTATCATGCTGTGATGGCAGAAGTCACCTGACAACAGTTGGCCTGCTGGACAGATGGAGGGAGAAAGGAATGTTAGAATTTTTCATTACCAACTTAGACATTTAAAAGAGACTAAAGAGCTTTTATAGAGGTGACACTGGAACGTCGTCTGTTATGATACCCTGCCAAGAACGTTTCACCTGCATCTTACATGAAGAAATAGATACAAATAAGAAGCTACTGGGCCTGGGAAGAGGGGCAGAGGCTGACTTACACTCTTTAGAAATGAAGATGGGAACCAGGGCCTAAGTTAAAGAGACAGTGCAACTGCAGTCCTAGGGAGAGTCTGAAGAACAGCTCAGTGGAGAGGGCTTGTCCAGTGCTCACCAGGCCCTGCATTCCATTCTCAACACACACACAGAGAGAGAGAATTGACAGTTGCAGTTCTAGAGCATTCTAGAAGGAAAATAACACTGTAGCTTAAAGAGTTCTGTGAAGACCATTCTCACGGGTATGCTTCTCTCAGGTCAGGTGACTCAGGTGACATTTTAAAGCATGCACAACATGCGCTCTTGATTACAAATGTACTGTGAAGCTAGTGCCAAGTGCCAGCAGGACACTGACCTCAAAATGTAATAAAGAAACTGCTGGGGATGTGAGAGCTGTAAGCCAGGCCATATGACCAGAAACTCCTGCTCATTACAATGCACATGGCTATGGTGATCATCTTTCTGCTGGTCCAGTAAGGGCTACACTCTCTTTTTTTTTTTCTTTCCCATTTAGTTTTCTTCACAGCACACATACACCTGTTGCTCATTGAAAATGCACCCATGTGAAGTGAAAAGTGTCTCCCTTCCCTGTGCCTCTGTAAGCAATGCCATGGGTTTCCAGTGTGCCCTTCAAAGAATGTCCAGTGCCTGTCCATTCTGCATATCTCTTAGCCATGGTCTAGCTCATGGTGGAACAAGCAGCCTGCCCCTGACTAGTGCACTAGGCCCCTCACTCTGGACTATGAGCATCATTGGCTCTTACTTGGATTTGTGCCGTCTACAACTCTATTTTCTAAGTCATCTGCATACAGAATTTTCTGTAAGTTTTTTGGGGTTGTCTGGTTAGCCATCTACAGCTCTGTCCTTGCTTTTGAATTCTCCCATGATTCCCTGTGATATCTCCAGCCACCCTCTCAAGATCAGTAGCATGCCCATTTGAATTACTCAGCTGTGATGGCTGAGTTCCAGGGACTTCAACTGACCTTAAAAGGAAAAATGGAGAAACACAAAACATCCCATGGAGCTGGTAAGGAAGGACCTATTGGGAGAGACACTCTGGTCACTTACCTTCAGACCCCGCAGACACTTCATTTCCCAAGAAGATCTTTGGTTGGGGATACAAAGCTAAATTTTCACAGGAGCAGCTTCACTACTTCCTGGACCGCTGCCCAGGCTTCTTCCAAGCCAACACCTGACCTTCGAGGCCGATCCATAGCTATTGTTTTGACCTCAGTGTCTTTCAACACCTGATCCTCTGTTTCTGTTAGCAGGTTAACTCCGGGATCGGTCACCTTTGCCTGACCTTAGCCCCAGACCTTTCTCTGGAGCTGGCACCAGCTCTGAATTAGCTTAGTCAGTCCTCTTGACCCAGAAAGAAGACAACCAGCCCAGTGAATGTGAATGACTCAGGAATTTCTGGTCCTTCTCCCACAGCCAACTTTTGCTCTGGGAAAGGAAAGAACCTAACAGCTATTTGCTTGTTTCTGTTGGTGGTCTTATCTCATCAAATCTGTGGGATAATGTTGTGGTACATTGTAAAGATTTTCACTTGTATTGGTTTAATAAAACGCTGATTGGCCAGAAGCCAGGCAGGAAGTAGAGGTGAGACAACCAGACTAGGAGAATTCTGGGAAGAAGGAAGGCAGAGAGCAGATGCCAGCCAGACACAGAGAAAACAGGATGAGAAGGTTGGACTGAGCAAAAGGTACCAGGCCACGTGACTAAACTTGGATAAGAATCATGGGTTAATTTAAGTCTTAGTGATAAGCAGTTACTATAAAATTAAGCCTCTGAGTCAATTATTTTATAAGTGGCTGTGGGGCTAGGCAGGACCAAGAAACTTCCAACTGTAAAATCCTTGGAATAATCCTATGGGCAGACATTATCATCTCCTTCTGAACAATAAGAAAATTGGGGCAGTGATGTCCAGAAGCCCGTAAAATAGTGCAGTTGGAATTCTCAGGCCCCACAATTCCAGACATAACTATAAGCAAGAAAGAAAACACTATTCTCCATGTTGCACGGGTTCCTTAGGAGATTCAAAATAATCAGTATCAAGATGGCGAGACGGCTCAGTGGATAAAGACACTTGTCACCAAGCTTGACCACCTGAGTTTGGTCCTCAAGACCAAGACAGTAGAGGAGAGAACTGACTCCTGCAAGATGTCTTCTGACCTCTTCAGACCCACTCACACAAATAATAACTGTTTATCTTTTTTTGAGACAGAGTTTTTCTGTGTATACCTGGAACTCTCTCTGTAGAGCAGACTGGCCTCAAACTCACACAGATCCTTCTATCTCTGCCTCCCACGTACTGGGATTAAAGATATGGGCCACCAGCACCAAGCTAATAATTTTAAAAAGTAGTAATAACCCATCTGTGTGGTACATCTGGGAGGAGACACCAGATCCTTTGCTTCCTCTACAAAACCTGCTGCCCATCACCCAAGATGCACTAAATGACTGTACCTAATAGCTCTTCTCCACAGACATACTGCTGTTTCCAGCTAGGTGCTAGCATGACCTGAACTCAGCCAGGTTCATTACACTAATTAAATAATTTGATTAAGTAACAGGTAAGACTTGGGATGAAAAGGAATTGTTTCCTATGAAAACTAGACTTAAAACTTTAGAAAGATTCAATCCATGAGATGCTAAAATGAGATGTTCCCAAGTATGAGCAGGCAAGACAACCATAAGAGACTGGATATCAGATGGGAGCCTCGAAGGATCTACACAGAGACTAAAGCACACTTGCCCTACTCTTCAGACACCCAAACTAGAATGTGTAGGCCATGTATTTCAAGAAAGATAACAACCACTTCCAATCCAAGGGTGCGCTCTTAAAAATGGAGAGAGACCCTATGTGGCATTTAAAGGTCTGAAGAAGAGTTGACATTTATACCTAAGCCAAACTAAAATGTAAGGCTTATCTTCGTTACTAACTTTTGGATCAAAGAATCAACTTCTGTCAGCAGAGGGTTCTGGCCGAGGTGAGAATTTCGAGATTAGATGAAGGAGACTGACTCTCCCTGCTGAGGGTCACCTGCAGGCACAATTAATTTCTTCCTTCTGAACTTGACCTAGAGCTTGGCATTTCCTTTTAAAGAGAAGCCCTGTGAGGAGGAGGAAGCATTGTGTTCATCTGTCATTCTTCATCAAAAAGTGTTCCGTGCAGAGCACTCAGCTTACAGGGTGGGGAAGGAAAGGCACATTTCTATTCTTTTCTCCCAACGCAATGGTTTCTCAATAGCAAATTCACAGCATTTGTCAAAGAGCAATGAGGTTGCTGCTGCCAGAGGAAGCTCAGAGCATGGACAACGGAAGGCCTCACCTCATAGTTGGCAATCCCACGCAAATCTCATGGGTTTACAGCTTTATTATGCTAAGGCTTGCACTTGAAAGGGGAGCTATGAAGGGTTAATGGACAGAAGAGTTCCAATTAGTCATAAGTGCCTCACAAAAGTGATCAGGTGAAAGATGAAGAACCGACCACCTTCCTGCAGATGCGACATTTTAACATGTAACCTTCCTATTACAGTCTCATGCGAAAAATAATGGGAATGGGATTGTAAGATAGATCTTCATTATCAAAAATTACTAGAAACCCCCTCTCTTCAAGCCCCATTGAAGACTAAATTATATTTAACTTGTTCACCTGCTGTAATAATAAAATTAGAAGGAGGACGCCATGACACTCAAGCCAGCATTTATCATTGTTAATACACAATCTAAAGCAGAATCTGGAAAGTCAACTAAAGGTAATTGCTTTCAGTGCAGAGAAAGAATGATTTGATTTCTTCCTTTCAGTATTGTTAGCCTAGAGCAGCACAATCGCTTCAACAGAATAACCCAGGGCACTCTGTAAAATACCCAGCAGCACCCTATTTTATCCATGGTCCCCATATAGAAGGCATGCTGTCAGAATAAATGGAGTCCCCGGCCCCTGGAATACCTAGTCTGTTTGAGAAGTCAAAAGATGCACACAGTGGAAACAAAGTGATGGGAAAGGGTCCCTGAACTCTGTGCTGGCTCTGACCCAAAGTCTAATTCAGGACTGTTGCACTAGCGACCTTGGTGAAGGCTATGCCAGGGGGTTACTCTTCCTAACACTTACTGCTCTGGCTTCCAGTTGTTCTGACAGTAACATCACAAATCCTTGCCCTGGCTCCAGAGGAATCTGACCTATCAGACTCAATACCTTCTCCTACATGTTCCTGCACACCAGCCATAGCAACCTTTTCAATTCCATCTCATCTCAAATATTCTGTGCCTGCTGCCTAAAGAGCTCTTTCCACTCCTGGACCTTTCTTACTGAGCAACTTCTCATCCTGCACCTCAGTGCCAGCAACACTTCCTAAGGCGCATCCCCTGCCTGGCCCACCCACCAGAGGAAGCATGATCTCTGGGTACACTTGCATATTCCCAGAATAGTGCTTTTCTGACTGTACTTAAGGTGTTATGTATTACTACAGCATTGTGTCAGCTGGGGTCTCCAAGTATCACTGCACAATTTAAACAGTTGCGTACTTAGTTGTGTGACAGGTTTCTCCAGAAGGTGAGCCCAGCTGAAGGCACAGCTGGTCTCCGTCTACCTTGTGCATTGCTATCTCCCCAGTAACAAAAACAGAGATTAACATGTGAAAGGCACAGTCAATATTTGTTGAATAATAACTGAACAATTGAAACAACTGCCTGATAAGAATATAAAAACGGAGGCCAGATGGCTCAGCAGTTAAGAGCACTAGATGCTCTTCCTGAACTCCTGAACTTAACTCCCAACAACCAGTTGGTGGCTCGTAGCCATCTGTAGTGGGATCTGATGCCCCCTTCTGGCATAAAGGTGCACGTGCAGATAGAGCACTCATACATAAAATAAATTTTAAAATCTCTTTTTTTAAAAAAAAGGAATATAAGAAGTAATTAACGTTCTGATTCCTTTAGTAACCATACTTGCTTTCATTTTCAATTTTAAGCGGGGTCTCACATGGTCCGAGCTAATGTCAACTCTCTAAGGAGTGTACCCCAACACACTGAGTTGATGCAGGGACTCAGGCTCCTAGTGTGCTATACTTCCAGTCCCTATGCTTGCTTTTCTAAAGAGAAGGAAAATCACAATTAGCTAAGGTATTTCCTCTCTCCTGTGTGAGCTTACTCGACAAATGTAATGGTAGTAAAGAAAAGCTAGGTCTCTTCCTGTTAGAAAAGATACAGCCAGTAATAGTGATAATAATAATAATAACAAACAAGTAAATTAAGTATTAAGTAAAGCTAAGAGAATATAAAATGTGTAGGAAGGTACAGAAGGAGCAAGGGTTAAGTCCTACAAGATGGACAGGGGCTTCCCTAGGACATTGTTGAACAGTCCTATTAAAAAGACCTAATTATATTATATTTCCCTCTTAAATTGTCAATTAAATGCTGATGTCTGATGGTGACACCTGAGTTTCACTCGGTTTGGTTCATGTTGTCCCTTCCAGTGGACACGCAGCTGGTGCCTGGGCAGAGGCCTCAGCACACTGTCGCCTCCACTGGACACACAGCTGGTGCCTGGGCAGAAGCCTCAGTTGCTGCTAAGGCACTGCCTAGGACAGTTGTTTTAACTGACCTCTCCTACCAAGTTTCCTGTCATTTGCTTCTTACACAGAAATCTGATGTAACAAGCACCTGATTTCACAGTTACACTTTGATCTGTAAACACAGCTTAGGTTGATGAAGACATAGAGGAAAAGGTCCCTGACATCACTGTTCTACAGTATTTTCATATGAAGGTTCTGGTACGCAGTCCAGCCAGCTGCACACTTGGGCTCACCTTACTAAACAGGACTTATGTTAATCATAATCTCAAAGGATTTTCCTCATTAGCTTTGTCTCTTAATGTTCCCCACAATCAGGGGACCCGGTGGTCATCTTCAAAACATACTGGCTAAGGAAAAGTGTCTCAAGATCTTAAGCAAACCGTCCATCTTGCTGATGCCCGTGTCCTTTGGACAGTTTCTTGCCTAACCTCTTGCTCTCATAAGGCAAAACTGCCTGACTGTTTTCTAGAGCACAGCTAACAGCCTCAGTCTGCATACACAAATGCCAGCTTGCCTGCACAGCCTGGCTTTGAGCGCTCCGGCTACCGCCCCTCCCTCATCCGTCACTCCTGTGGTCAGCTCAAAGCAGTTAGTCTGTTCCCTAAAAGTCCTAACAGCTTCTAGGGTGGCCTCTGGAAAAGAGGAAGAGGAAGATGGGAAGACAGACAGGAAAGGAGCCAAGACTAGGTAAAGGATGGCAATGTTCCAAGGTGGCTGGCTTCCTCCTTCTCCTCCTCCTCACCTAAGACAAAAGCCTAGTAGCTTTAAAAAAAAATTCTCATTGCCCTGTTCTCCAACCAATAGGGCAGGGCCCCTACTGAGGCCAGACCAGAACATGTTACACAACAGTTGGGGCCAGCTTGTCTCTCTTCTGAACAACCCTAAACTAGGGGAGGAAGACCCTTCAGAGACATTTACAAATGCCATCTCTAAAAGAGAGGCTGAGCTCTGGCTTCCCAAGTGCCCCTTCACTTTGCTATATGTTCCTGTGTGCCTGTTATATGTGCATGTCCCCTCCAGTCTCTAGAAAAAGAAAAGGAAACTGGACCACGCCACACTGGAAATAGGCTGCAAATTTGATCCATTTTGTATAGACTTATTTCAAGTGTCATAAAATCTCTGCACTTGACAGTTACAGATGCTGATTTTCTTTAGTAAATATATGTCACTTACTTCCGTCATAACTTAGAGACCCAAACTGTCACAGAACAGACTGTGCGGAGAAGTCAGACTAGACGCCAATTCCTTCACAAACCTCAGCTGGAAGGTTTTATCAGAAAATAAACAAGCCATTTGTTCATGCACACACACATACCCCTAAATCCATCCACTGAAAACATTCTTTTGCTGCTCATACAGATATTTTTAACCTTTTATTTTTCTCTTCAGCAAGTGATGAAGCTGGTGCAATTTTTTTTTTACTGCTTTTTTAAAACAAAGAATTAAAAAAAACTGCATGAAAAATAACCTTTTTCTTTGCATGGTTAGAGGTGGAAGGTGGGTTCTTATGAAGGCAAAGCAGAGCCTAGGCCCTGGGCTTCGCTTTTTTCTTTGTTTGCTTTGAGACAAGACCTAACAGTTGAGCTCACACTGTCCCTGAACTCTGAACCCTCAGTCCTGTCCCCATTCCTGCCTGGAAAGGATCACTGAAAGGTCTACCAATGGATGAGAAATCCACTGCACAGAAACTGGCGGTGCTGGGCCAGCCGGATACCGAATGCCTGGTGCTCTGAATGAGAATGGCCCTCACCTCTATGAATTCTTAGGCCCAGTTGTTAGAACTGTCTGGTAGAATCAGGAGATGTGTCACTGGGGGTGAGCTTTGAGGTTTCAAAAGTCCATGCCAGGCTCAGTGTCTCCTTCTGCCTCCAACTTGAGACTTGGATGTAGGTTTTTAGTGGCAATTCCTGTACCAAAGCCTGCCGGTCTGCTGCCATGCATGGTCTCACCCTCTGAAACTGTAAGCCAGCCTCTAATCGACTGCTTTCTTTTCTAGGTTTCCCTGGCCTCTTTGCAGCAACAGAGAAGTAGCTAAGATGGTAAACACTTGCTGCAAGTCTGCCAACTGAACTCAACCCTTGGAAGAAAAGAACTAACTCCTAAAGCTTGTCCTCTGACCTCTACATGAGCACACACACGCATGCACACATACACACAAACATGCATGCACACATACACACACAGACACACCACACACACACATATACACCACACACACATACACACACACGTGTGCACACACCTATACACACACATGTGCACACCCGCACAAACACATACACACCACACTGACATACACACCATACACATATACACCACACACACCTATACACACCCGTACACACACAGACACACCACACACGCCTATACACACACATGCACAAACACATACCCACACGCACACTCACACACACTAAATAAATGTAATTTTAAGATTAATTTTAAAAGCAAGTATATAGAACAGGAGTTGCTTCAAAGGAGCCATTTTAAAATAAGCAAAGCATGCAGTTGAAGCCAGGAAACCTGCCACTTCATCAGCAGATGGGAGCACTTACCTAGTTTACACAAGGTGTCACTGAGGCTGATGCTCAGCTGCTTCCTGACAAGCTTGCAGGTGGCCACATTGTCTGAACTCTCCTTGATTCTTATTACTTGTTTATAATACTCAGTTACTTGCTTTCTTTGCAATCTAGAAAACAAATTCAGTTAGAGCTTTACACTGGAGAAATATGACATTCACTTATTCAACAGGCATTCCCCAAATGGTGGCCTTAGGACAGGGGCATAAAGAGTAAAAGGACATCAGACTCTCACTTTAGAGGGTGGAAAATGAAATCAGATAAAGGCGTGTAACAGTGTGAACCCCCATAGATTCCTGTGTTTGAATTCTTGGTCCCCAGTTGGTAGAACTGTTTGAGAAGTATTAGAAGGTGTGGCCTTACTGGAGGAGGTGTGTCACTGAGGGTGGCTTTGAGATTTCAAAATGCTGGACCCATTCTCCTACTTTCAGATTGGGATGTAAGCTGTTCCCACTGCTATGATTTGCTTACCACCATGCACTATACCCTCTGGAATCCTAAGCCCAACTAAAGACTTTCTCTTACACATTGGTCATACTGGTTTATGAATAAAAAGACAGTTGCACACAGGCTCTCCTCCGCCCTTGAACATGAGCTATTGCCCCAGCCCAGGGCTTTGGGCTGTAATGTTGAAAAACCTTCAAGAAGATGGTAGGGTCACACTGACTGCAGCCTGGTAGGCACTGGAGGCTGCATGGAAGCAGCAGGACAGGGAGGGCAGCCAGGCTGGAGTCAAGCCCTCAATACAGTCTTTGGTTTCTCTTTCTTTTTTAAGACTGATTTATTATGTATACAGTGTTCTGTCTGTATGTATCCCTGCATTCCAAAAGAAGGCACCAGATCTCATTACAGACAGTTGTGAGCCACCATGTGTTTGACAGAAACTGAACTCAGGACCTCGGGAAGAGCGTCCAGTGCTCTTAACTTCTGACCCGTCTCTCCAGCCCTCTGATATATTCCTACTGCTCACCTTACCAAACAGCAAGTAGATGAGATCCCAAGATTGTAAACCTGTCCAACTTAACAGTTACTCCGCAATAGAAATGAAATCTGAGTGGAGCCGTGAGACCCTACAACCCGCTCCTTGCTCCTTCCTTATCTGGATTAGTCTTCACCTTTTAACTATCAGTTAGAAAGAGTACGGGCTGCTTTATCTTGGGTACTATATATAGACAGGCCTCAGAGAAACCCAGGACAAATGGCTAACTGAGGTAGGTGCCTATCAACATATCAAAGTAGACTTTGGCTGCCAGATTCTCCAACAGTCCTAGCATCCCAAGTACCTGTTAGAGGCTCCTCAGCTTCACA
This sequence comes from Phyllotis vaccarum, assembly GCA_033318265.1. Classification (NCBI taxonomy): domain Eukaryota; kingdom Metazoa; phylum Chordata; class Mammalia; order Rodentia; family Cricetidae; genus Phyllotis; species Phyllotis vaccarum. The sequence goes on from JARWLC010000014.1 coordinate 38,016,068, forward strand.
CCCTACCCTACTCCCTAGCTCCTGAGCATCCCTTCTATCCCCAGTTCCCTTTTCCTATATGATGCAGTCATTTTCGCTACATGAGCTCTTGGCTTCTTTCTTGGTCTGCTGATCCCCTCTCTTGCTCTCTCTCCTCTCTTGGCCTGATTTAATCTGCTGGTCATGTTCAGGCTGGACTCTTCCAGATGCCTGTGGCTGTTCCCTCCCTCATATCTACAATAAAGCCTTCTTCTCAACCGTACCTAGGAGTGACCACGTCCTCATTTTCATCAGTTACCAGTAGGCATTCAGGAGGGAAAAGGATACAAGGAAGGGAGGAGAGGGGAACTCCAAACCAGGATTTAGCAAACTTCACTACTGAACAGAACATCGCTGGTATTCAGTCAGCTGACTGCCATCAGAGGGCAACCCTGGGGCCCAGGAAGTCTAAAGTTGGCTCTCTGGCTTCACAAAGAAACTCCTTCCACACTAGCCTGCAGCCAGGAAAAACAGTCAGATCTGGACACGCTCATACATGGTCCTGTGAGGATCTCTACTACCCTGTTCTACACCTAGAGATGTGAGGAGCTGAGAACAGAGCCACATCTCAGAGGCTTCTCAAGTCAGGGTGACAGAAGATGAGTATGACCTGAGGCGTGGCTGACTCTAGCCTTGATCACATAGACACACCGAAGAGTAAAATAGGGGTCCCACAGACAGCAGCCAGGGCCTAGGCCTGCACTGAAGCCCTATTGAAGCACACCCACTCACAAGCCCTGTCAGGAACACTGGGGAGCACTCACAGTGAGCACTCTGGACCCCTGTGTCCTTACTGCCAAAGCTGCCACTCTGTGAGCCCAGAACTTTCAAAATGCCCAATAGCAGGTGTCCTGACAAGCCCAGCATGCCAGAGCCCTCTAGAGGGTCACATCCCCACTAGAGACAAAGAGGCAAGATGCCCCTAATAGGTCAGTACACACCCCAGCACTAGAGAAATGGGAGAGGAACACGTTTCTTGAAATAAGTCTATAGAAACTTACTTTTCATTATCTCCTACTAAAAAAAACAGCAAATCTGCTAAAAATTCCATAATTTCTCCAACTAGCGTGTTTTTATCACCAAATAGACGTCTTCTGACATTTAAAGACTCTTGAAACTTCAGTTTTGCAAGAGGCACATTTCCAGCAGCCAACCTGAGAATGAAACACAGGTCTGTGGTTTACCAGGCATGATGAACACTTACACTAAATGTTCCACATTCACCAGGCTGGCAACAATTCTCATAAAATCCATTCTCATGTATTATGTCTAGAAAGTTCTATATAAATTGGGGAATCAAGAACCTCAAAGGCACACACTCACACACACACACACATCTATGTCTTCAGAAGAGGGCAATGCTAAAGAGTCAACCTAAAACTTGTACATGCCAATACATGCTCTAGCACTGAGCTACATCTGCCTGTCCTCAGAAATATCTTTATAAAGAAACCAAAGTATCCAGGCATAGTGGAACATGTTTCTAATTCCAGCATTTGAGAGACTAAGCCAGAAAGATGATAAGCTCAAGGTCAGTCTAGGTTACATAGTAAATTTCAGGCCACTCTAGGCTATCTGGCAAGATCTTGACTCAAAAAAAAAAAAATCCAAATAAGAAAGAAACTAGAATTCTTCTTAACCTCAGTACTACAGTGTTGTGGGATATTTGTACAGTGAGTGAAGATGTATTACTGTGCAGTGTAATAAAAAGCTGAATGTCCAATAGCTAGGCAGGAGGTATAGGCAAGACTTCTGGCACAGAGAGGCCTCTGGGAAGAGAAAAGTGGAGACACCAGGACATGCAGAGCAAGCAGGATGTACAGGATGAGAGGTAACAGCCATGAGTCAAGTGGAAGAATGTAGATTAATATAAATGGGTTAATTTAGGTTATCAGAACTAGTTAGAAACAAGCTTAAGCTGTGAGAATTCCTGACACATAGCAGCCTCACTCTAAACCCATCATGACACCAACAGAACACTCCTCAGATGGAGGGCACACCCCTAGGCATGGCTACATAAATCCATGCCTGCCTGCTCTCTTAAAAGGAGCTGACACATGAAAGTCTGTCTCTTCCTCTTCTGCTTCTCTCCCTCCTACTTACAGCAACTCCCTTGAATAAATTCCAGAGTGGCATCTGGTGGTGTGTGTCTGATCTCACACGTGAAACCAACATAAGCTATAGGACAGCTTTCATAATTATTTAGAAGTTCCCCAGTCATTATTTGGGAGCTGGTGGGACAGAGAAAGACCTGTTACATTTGGTGCCCAACACGAGGCATGTAAATCCACATAGGGCCTGAGAAAGCAGGGAAAAAAGTTCCAAGTAGGCTCAGTGCTTGCAGCATGACCCTTTTAATAGGCCCTGCTACCAAGCACCTGACTGGAGTTTATGACCAGCAGGCAGCACACTTACACTATTCAGTGGCAGGCACCTAGGGAGCTGAGGCAGATAGATTTGGCTCCAGAAAGTAATTTTAAGAACATAACACCCATATTCCTGACGTGGGTGGATGATTTTTGATCATTCAGCAAATGTCTGTCATCCTTTAGGGGGGTTGGTCTCAAGTTGTTATTGATAATGGTCGGGGGGGGGGTAAGAAGCTGAATAAAGAGATTAGATTCAGAGATCTCTTTTTGAAGGGAAAGAGTGTATATAACATGGAAATTATAAGATAAAGGGATAGATGATTGAATCTACTTTCAAAACAAAAAGGCAACTACTAGTCTCAAACATTTTACATAGATTTTTTTGTATATTGATACAAATTTAAGGTTATTTTTGTTATATTCTATTATATGTTTCTATTTCTTGTTTAAGGTATTTTACCTATGCAGCTCATTTTAAAATGTAAAGTTCTAGTCCTTGAAAGCTACTTAGGATAAGAAAGAAATACAGATTAATAGCTAGTCATCTATAACAATTAAACTTATACTCATGTTTCAAGGTCAATCAAAGACATATGGTCTTCAAACACTTCAGAAGTCTACAGAATATGGTATTTAGAATGTTTCAGTAACATAAGGCTTTTCATGACAGTGAGACATGTCTTCTCTTGGCAGTACCAATTTATTCTAAAGAGTATGATGGGCATCAAAAGACCTCCATATGGAGTTTTCTTTCATTTGTGGCAATGTTAGCCACTGAGAAAGAAACGGCCCTTCCCTCGACTCAGCTGCTGATAGTTTCTGTCCAAACTGGACAGCAAGACACAAAGGAAAGTGACTGCCAAACTTTACCAAAATAAGATAGGACAGTCCTTCTAAATTCCTGCTTCACATAAAAGCCTGTCAGATATGCTGGGTCTTAGGCTGAAGAAGGGTGTCCCAGCCAACATTACAAAGGAACCTTGGGTGACTGTCCAGGCAGCCAGCTGTTTCTGTCATTTAGTAGGTTTGAAAGTTGTTTTGCTCTGAACTTCCTGTGTATTCAGGTAAATTATAGTCTTCTCTGATCTCTGATAGAGTTGAAGATGAGATATTACAATTTTCCTTGATGCCAAATTCAGAAAAGAAACTTACTTTGCTAAACATAAAAGCTTAAATTGTTTATCTAAGATGTTTTAAATTCTAAAAAGATATTTTTAGCATAGTAAAACAAGTTATAATAGAAAATGGCTTAGGTATAAAGCTTTGGTCTCACTAAGATAGGACAGATAATCAGTACTTTCTCTGAATTTGCCAAATATAAATGAACTGACATTTTGAATGTTATTCTTACCCAATAATTGTTTTTATTGTATATAGCTTTATTATATTAGAGTTAAAACCTTTCTTTTTTATTTAGACAAAAAGGGAAAAATGTTGTGGGATAGTAGTACACTATGTAAATATGTATTGTTGTGATTAGTATAATAAAAAACTAAATGGCTGGACTGGAGAGATAGCTCAGAGGTTAAGAGCACTGGCTGCTCTTCCAGAGGTCCCAAGTTCAATTCCCAGTAACCACATGGTGGTTTACTTGAGATCTGGTGCCTTCTTACCGCCTGCAGCTATATACATAATAAACAAATAAATCTAAAGGGAAGGGAGGAAGGGAGGGAAGGAGAGAGGGAGGGAGGGGAAGAAAGAGAGAAGGAGAAAGAGAGTAAGAGGGAGAGAGGAAAAAGAAAGAAAATGAAAAGAAAAAAAGCTGAATTCTGGGATCAGAGAAAACTCTGGGATGAGAAAAGTGGAGACATCAGGAGACGCAGAGCAAGCAGGACATGCAGGAGGAGAGGTAACAGCCATGAGCCAATGGTAGAATGTAGATTAATATAAATGGGTTCATTTAAATTATAAGAACTAGTCAGAAACAAGCCTAAGCTATAAGTCAAGCTTTTGTTAATTAATAAGTCTTCCTGTCATTATTTGGAAGCTGGCAGGACAGAAAAACACTTGTTATACTACAGATGTTTGGGAGAGTAATTTCTTGTTGTTGGTGTTGGACCTGTTCTACACGTTGTAAGTAGGATCCCTGGCCTCAACCTCTAGATGGTAATAAAAATTCTCCTTCCAGTCATGTTAACCAGAAAAGTATACAGATATTGCCGAAGTGCCTTGAGAAGGGCCCCAGACCATCCGTGACTGAGACATGCTATGCTGGAAGACAAACTTGCCAGTGCTCAGCATTCAACCAAATGATTGAGGTGATAGATATGGTAAAGGGTACAGATCAGATATAAATATGTATTATTAGAACAGAGTCTCATGTTACCCTAAACTGGCTTTGAACTTTCTACAGAGCTGAAGATGGCATTGGATTTCTCATCCTTCTGTCTCTACCTCCCAAGTGCAGAGATTCCAGCCATGCATCATTGTGCCCAATTCATGCTGTTCTGAGAGTTGAACTTGGGACTTCATGTATGCAAGGCACGACTACCAACTGAGCTGCATCCAAAACCCCTAGACATATTAATAAAAAAGATAGGAGATAACACAGAAGGCAAGAAAAACTGAGGAAAATACCATGCTTACATGAGAACACCTTCAGTATATTTCATGGTAGCTTGATTGCAGGGGCTATCAGTCACTAACTTGGAGATTTCAGTAGCGTATTCCAAAATGTGGTTTTCTTTCAAGAATTCCTCAGATGCAGATTTTGCCAAGTTATTCATCACATTGACTACAGAGAATAAATGTCAGCAAAGAATATAAATGCTTAAATTTTTGTTTATCCACACCAGAGTCAAAACGTCAACAGGCCCAGCAGTTAATGCCAAGAACCAGGGTTTTTCTGGACAAATCAACCACTGGCCTACACAAAACACCTGTCTGTATGCAGTCAAAGGGAAAAGGGAGGGAGAGAGGGAAGGAAGGAGGGAGAGAGGGAGGGAGGGAGGGAGGGAGGGAGGGAGGGAGGGAGGGAGGGAGGGAGGGAGGGAGGGAGGGAGGGAGGATGAGAAGTTTCAGTCCTCAGATGCCATCCACACTTTGTTTATTTTGTGTCTGTGGCCCAGAACTCACTAGCAAGTGAGGCTGACTGGCCAGGGATCCTCTAGGGATTCACCTGTCTGTTTCTTAGCACCAGGGTGACAAGCATGTGCCACCTCATTCAAGTTCTGCCTTGGCCTCCTAAGTGCTGAGATTAGAGAGATGTGCCATCATGGTTGGCAGTGAATAGTTCATTTTAAATCACCTGTCCCTTCCCCCTCCTGGGGAGAGAAGGTCCCTGGGGTTGCTCTCTGAATTGCAAGGAGTGGGGTGGCCTCTGAAGGTGTCACCTACCTTTCTGCTTCATTAATTCTTGGCTGGTTTTTAAGTCACTGAGCGTAAACCGCAGCAGATTTGACCACGCTTTCTGAAAATATGTGAGTCCTTTCTGAGTCATCCCGATTTCAAGATATAATTCTCCAATGGCATTCTGAGCTTTGAGGAGCATTTCTGTGGAGGATGGGGTCTATACAAAATGACAAAGGGAACAGCTCCTGAAAAGAGATTGCTTATAGCACCCACTACATCACTTCTCAGGGAAATTTAAATATTTATCAGATGAACTACTATGATGAAATCTTTATTAGGAGACACGCCAAACTAAGAATCCATTTTCACAGATTATCAATTAAAGATAGCACACCAATGCCATATGCGTGGTACGTGCTCCAGGAAAAGGTGATCCAGCATGCAAATGAGAGCCTGAGAATACTGTCCAAATTCAGTAGGACCAGAGAGCTCACAGCTGCTCTCTGTGTCTGCTTATTGCCTGGAAGGAAGAAGTTGTCCTGGCCCATTGTAGGTATGAGAGTCACAGATAAGGAGGAGGCCTGGCTAGCTGCCCCCTTTCACTGGCCCCTCTCCCCATCTTGTCTCGGAACTCTAAAGCTTGGAAAATTTCAGTGTCCTCACTATGTGATTGAGCCGATGACCAGAAAAGGAGACAGGCCCCAAGTCATTCACTAGATGAGGCTGTGTGTCCTAAACCAAGGAGATGAGCCGGGGAGAGAGCAGGTCCAGAGGACAGAATGCCCTATGTGTGCAGGTGCCCACGGAGACTAGAAAAGGCTGTTAGACCCCTGGAGCTAGAGCTATGGGTGGCTGTAAGACCTAAGACATAAGTGCTGGGAATCAAACCCCGGTCCTCTGAAAGAGCAGCAGGCTTTATAAGCCATCTCTCCACCCGCCCCCATTAAAAGGTATTTTATTGTCAGGCACAGAAGTATTTGAAAAGCAGAAGCAGGCAAGGCTGGCCTGGTCTACATAGTGAGTTCCAGAACAGCTAGGGATACAGAGAGAGGCATTGTCTCAAAAAACAACCCCCCCAAAAGACTACATTATCTTTGCATATGTGTGTGTGTATCTGTGCATATGGTATGTGTATGTGTGTATGTATCTGTGCATATGGTGTGTGTATGTGTGTATGTATCTGTTTATATGTGTATCTGTGTGTATATGTATGCATCTATGTGTGTATGTGTTTGTATGTATGTGTGTATGTCTGTGTATGTGTGTGTATCTGTATGTGTGTGTGTGTATGTGTGTGTATGAGTGTGCATATGTGTGTGTCTGTGTGCATGCATGTATGTGTATATATGTGCATGTGTGTGTCTGTATGTGTGTATGTGGGTGTATGTATATATGTATGTGTATCTGTATGTGTATCTGTGCATGTGTGTGTCTGTGTATGTGTGTGTGTGTGCGCACATGTGTACGTGTGTGTGCGTGTGTGTGTGTGTGTGTGTGTGTGTGTGTGTGTGTGTGTGTGTGTGTGTGTGTGCGCGCGTGTGTGCATAGTGAGAGCACACCATGATGTACTTGGGTGGTCAGAGGACAGCTTGCCTTACAGGAGAAAGTTCTCTTGTGAAGATCATTACAGATGTGTCACAGTTGTTTATGCTGTCGACCATTTGTTTAATGATGAAAAGATGTGCTGCACTCTTTATATTGCATTTGTCTAATTCTGTGAAGCTGTGTTGTTCCTTTGCTTGTCTAAAGCACCTGATTGTTTTAATAAAGAGCTAAACACTCAGTAGCTGGACGGGAGAAAGGGTAGATGGAGACATCAGGAAAGAGAGATCAAGGGACAAAAAAAGACGGGGCAACCACCCAACCACACAGCCAGAGGTGGAATAAGAAGGAAAGAAAGAATATACAGGCATAGAAAAAGATAAAAGTCCAGAGGCAAAATGTAAATGGGATTATTTAGGTAAAGCTGGCAAGAAACAAGCCAAGCTAATGCTGGGCATTCGTAAGAAAGAATAAGACTCCGTGTGTTTATTTGGGAGCTGGGTGGCGGGCCCCAAAGAACCAAAAAGAGTAAAAAGATTTAAAAAGAAAAAGAAAAAGTACAATTCTCCCCTTTCGTCATGTGGGTCCCAGGGGTTGAACTCAGACTTGGCTGCAAGAGCCGTTCCCTGAGCCATCTCACCCGCCACAGCCTCTTTTTCAAATTTCAAAGTCACAGTTCTTTCACTCATTTCCTTCTCTCATGCCTTCTCTGAAAGAAGACAAGGGCTGAGCTCCTTCCCCAGGACCTGCCCCAGCCTGTCTGCAAGTCTGTCCCACACCACAGCCCCCTCAGAGTCTGCTGCACAAACTGCTCCTCTACCCTACATAAACACACCTGTCCCGAACCAAACTTGACCTGAACCTCCTACTTTCCTAACTTTGTATTTTTCTCCTGTTACCGAGAAGCTTCTCAAACAGGCCCCTATGTGGGCACCTTCCCCACTTCATCCTTAAAACTCACCTTGGAGCTTCCTGCACACCAGCCTCGCCCATTGCCTTCTCAGGGTGGTCACAGACACCCACTTACCAGACCAGGGGACCTGTTGTCAGTCCTTATGAGTAAACATTATGAGTAAGAATTTAATGACATTCAGAAGTAAACTTTTCATGACATTCAGCAAAGCCAAAAGTTCATGGTTCAGAAAAAACAAAATCAAGAAATTATCAGACTTTCTCCATGTCTTCCCGAAAGTGACAAACACGTTTTAGGTGACTGTAATTCCATTTCCTCCCACAGGGACACCTATCTGCAGACGTCATTTTTCTATCGACTCCTGTTTATTGGAGCTTGGTGTTATTAATGTACAGTTGAGGTGTGGGTTAAAATTGTCATCTCCTCTCTGGTGACCAAACCCTCTCACTCTCCCCTGCTTGGACAGTAAGTTATAAAGTCATAAAGGAACAAAGGTCAGTGGTATCCAAGAGGACACACACCAAAGGAAGAAAGTCTGAAGGGTTTTGTTTTCTCACTTTACCTGTAGTAACATGTCCTCAGCGCTCAAGAACAGCCTTTCTGCTTCATTGATCTTGCCCATGAGCTTCAGGAAACTCCCAATAAAGAGTACCATTCTGCATTTATCAGCGGCAGTAAACTGAGAGAGGCTACATTCCAGGACTAGAACAGGAGGAAGAACAAACAGGCCTGACACACACTGAGAAGGAACAAACCACCCAGGCCCAACCCTGCGTCAGGACTCTCATTCCTCTTGTGAGGAGTGGCTTCGTTTTCTTTGTTTTTGTTAGTGACAAGTTTTTTTAGTTTTTTGGAGATAGCAACTTAGTTTGTAGCCCAGGTTATCATTGAAGTCACAATCCCCTATCCTCCAAAGTTGTGGGATCACAGACACATACAATCATCTCTGGCTTGAATATCTTGTTCAAGACACCAGCAGATTTTATTACAAATGTTGGCAAGTACTTTAAATGATGCTATAAATGACTATAATGGTATTTAACCTTATACAAATGTTAAAATCTAAAAAGCTAAACAATTATATAGCTCTGTGATAGTTTGGATGTAATTTGCCCCCATAAGCACATAGGAGGAGAACTATTATGAGGCGTGGCTTTGTTGAAGTATGCAGACCTTTTTTGAAAGAAGTATGTCACTGTGGGGCCGGCTTTGAGGCTTCCTATGCTCAAGATAGCCTTCAGTGTGTGAGTCCACTTCCTGTTGCCTTCTGATCAAGATGTAGGCAAAGATGTAGCCAGCACCATGTCTGCCTGCACACACCATGATGACAATGGACAGAAACTTTAATCGAGTCACCCTAATTAAATGTTTTCCTTATAAGAGTTGCCCTGGTCATGGTGACTCTTCACAGCAACAGAAACTCTAGCTAAGACAAGCTCAATCCAGGTTTTGTTCAAATTTGTGTTTTGGAATGATTTGTTTCAGAAAAAAAGAAAAAGAGCTAATGTTTCTTACTCAATGTTGCCCTCTGTTAGATTAAACAATGAATATGTTAGAGATGTCAGCCAGACCTGGAGAATACAGGAAGACTTGTAAACTCTGCTACCCAGAAGACTGAGTTGGAAAGGTCACAAGTTCAAGATCAGCAGGGACACTGGAGGAGTTCAAGGACAACCTGGACAACTTCATGCGACCTTGTCTCAAAATAAAAGGTCAAAAATGTTGGGCATGTGGGATGGCTGAAGACACCACATGCCTTGTCACTCCCGGTGGGCAGGCACCATTATGATAAACAAGTATGTGGTGGAGAAATGGGAAAGAAAAAGAAACGGACTGGTTCATGTGTAGGAGGATGCAGAACTGAAGAAGTGAAGGCAGTTAGGGACAGGCTAATGTGAGTGGCCTGCTTGCCATGGGGACATTCAGGCCCTAGCTGCTGTCAAGGGCCATGTCTGGGCCAGTGGCCCTACAGCAGCCAGGGTTTGAGTTGATGTCTGTGGCCATGGGAACCATGGCTGTGGAAATCTGAGGGTTGTGCTAGCACCGCTCTTCACTGCCTGGGAGAGCTGATCCTGCCCTTGCTGGCCACTGCAACAGAAGAGTTGGTCCTGCCCCTCACAGGAGAGGGGGCTCTATACTCAGAGGGATGCCCTCACCCCGCCCCCCTGATGGGGGTAAAATAACTGACTGGGCCTCCTGCATGAGGGGATGGTCCCAGCTGCTTGGACTGACCACCAACATCCAGACCCACATCCAGGGCTTTCAGTTGGCCCACGCCAGCATTTCCCCATCTGTGACCTGCTAGAGTGTGTGGAGGGATTGCTTCTGTGGAACCATAAATGCAGGCTCTCCATGACTGAGAGCAACAGCAGGGTATCTGAGGAGAGTTTCAGTGAGGGTCCAATACTGACAGTGTTGAAGAAGCCAGAGGCCTTGAATCAGACAAACCACTCACTGCATTTTTAAGTAAAGCTGAATGGGCAAAGGTGCATACAGTGTGGTACACTGCAGCTCCCAATGGCACTAAAATGAATGAAGGGATGTTGGAGAGACAGGAAAGACGGAGGAGCAAAGTGGGATTTTTGTTTTGTTTCTAATTAATATTTTTTAAATTTGCTTTTTGGGGGATGCTATGGGGATGAAGAATGAATATGTAGGAACTGGGAAATGAGCAGGATCAGGGATGTTGTGAAATTCTGAAAGAATTAATAAAAAATTATGTTTAAAAAAAGGTTGAGCATGTAGCACAGAACATCTAGCACATGCAGAAGTACTACAAAAGGGAAAATCAATAAAAATGAACAAAACAGGGGACACATACTTGTGTTGTATGTAGTTATATACAAATACAAATATAACATCTTTGACGTGACAACGTTGGCACGGTTCTACCTTCTCTCTTCATATGCTCTAGGACAGTGATTCTCACCCTTCCTAATGTGGCCATCCTTTAACTTAGTCCCTCTTGTCATGGTGACCCCCAGACCATAACATTATTTCATTGCCACTTTATAACTTAATTTTGCAAGTATTATGAATCATAATGTAAATACCGGATATGCAAGACAGCTAATGTGTGACTCCAAGAGGGTTGCAACCCACGGGTTGAGAACTGCTGTTCTAGCCTTTAAACTTCTCCAGTGTCTGTTTATTTCAAATGACTGGGTCTGACGTAGTTGTTGCAAATGATTGCTTATTCCTCATTGGCTGTTTTGCATGTGTGGTGGCCACAGTGACCTGCATGCTTCTTGCTTTCACGGTCATGCACAGAGTAAACATGCACTGAATACCTACTGCATGTAGGCTTTAAAGCACTGAATACCTACCGTGTGTCAGGCTTGCTTTCATGGTCATGCATGGAGTAAACATGCATTGAGAACCTACTGTGTGTCAGGCTTCTTGCTTTCACAGTCATGCATGAAGTAAACATGCACTGAGTACCTACTGTGTGTTGGGCTTTAAAGCACTGAGTACCTACTGTGTATCAGGCTTCTTGCTTTCACAGTCATGCATGAAGTAAATATGCATTGAGTGACTACTGTGTGTCAGGCTTCTTACTTTCACGGTCATGCACAGAGTAAACATGCACTAGTACCTACTGTGTGTCAGGCAGCATTCCAGGGTCTGAGAAAGCAGATGCATGCCCTAGAACTGCAGAGTGGCTGGGGGCTAAAGCACAAACATAGTAATGAAGACAGATGCAGAGGTCAAAAGCCAAAGCTGGTTGTCAAAGTAGTCAGCAAAGCAAAGGGACTTGAGGATAGAAGAGTAGAAACAGGAAGTGGAGATGCCTCAGAGCACAACACAACAGCTGTTTAGAACAGGCAACTGGTAAGGAAGAACCGTGGCAGGATGTGGGCATTTTGTTTTCCAAGGAGATTGGAAGGTCCAGGTGCCTGTCAAGGGTTTGGATTTGAATGGCTAATGCTATAAACAAAAATTTCTAAACAGAAGCTGTGTCTGGCTGTGAATGAAAAGCTCCTTGAAGGAGTCTATGTCTGCAGAGACTGATAGACCAATTGGAATTTCAGTACAGTGGAGAGATTGGAATTTTGTAGGTTCAAGGCTAATTACTTTATCTGTGGCTAGTATTAGCCTTCTGGGAAAGCCACTCCATACCTGAACTAACTCCTGGTGATAACACATAAAAATCTCTTAGAAGCTTTCATCTTAGCAGAACTACCAATCCAAGAGCTAAGAGCTTCATCGGACAACATCTTGAATCTATAGAACAGCTCCTCACCTCACTGTACCCCCCTCTGAGTACCCACCAATGCATTTTAAACTTCCCTTGGTTTATGACTTTGTTCTGTAAAACTATAAAAAACCTCATGAAACTGTTTCCATGTTGGAACATGGAATTTGAAGTAACCTAAATCTGTGTTCTCGGGCCATGGTCGCTCAAAATGCCTTCAAAATAAACTACCTCTTATTCTCTTTAAGATGAGAGCTGTGGTTTTTTCATTGACATGTCCACCCCTGCTTTTACTAAGCACTTCACCATTGAAAGTACTTCAAGAAACTATCATGAACCCTGCTTCCCACTGACCACATCTTCATGTCCACACACTCAGCACTACACAGAATAGATGAGAAAATAGTTTTTCTCATTATAAAATTAACACTTTTTGGCCATTCTCCACTCTCCTCCTTTGAAAGTATTCTGCTTCACTCTGTACATATCTCCTACACACACACACACACACACACACACACACACACACACACACACACACACACACAATTAGAAGATGCTAAAAAGTATAAAGAAATATAATGAGCACTATTAACTTCATCAAAGATCATTCTACTGCTGAATGCACTCCTGACATTTTTGTGTGTAATTACATACACACAAACACACACTTTATAAGATATTTGTTCACACTGACACTCTGAGACTGATAATAAAGCTTACATTGAATCAGGAGGCAGAGTTAGCAACTGGATGACCAGAATTAGCCATAGAGGTTTTGGAGGACCCAGAACACAGATAAAGAGATACAGGAAGCAATAGGGAGGGCTTAGAAAGTTTCATGGGCCTTTTTGGATCAGAGAGAGAGAGAGAGAGAGAGAGAGAGAGAGAGAGAGAGAGAGAGAGAGAGAGAGAGGAGGTCACTGGTGCTTCTCTACCACTTCTCTGATCAATCAGGTTTTTACTCCAATATTTTACTCTCGAGTTTTATTTAATAATAGAATATAAGGAAACACTTCACATACCCTTTTAAAAACTGAATTGGGATCATCCCCCAAATACTACACATCATACAATCTTTTTATGCTTTCTTTAAAAAAAAAAAACATGAGGGGGGCTAGAGAGATGGCTCAGTGATTTAGAGCCTCTTCCATAAGACTTCATGGCTGGGGGTTAGATAGAAAAGTGAGCAGCTAAGATATGCAAAGTAGCTTGATTACAGTCTGGCTTGATGGAGGCAGATCCGGACAGAAGACAAGGAGACACACTGGAGGTGTGAGACTGGATATGGCAGATTTTATGAATTAAATCCTAGAACTGGGCCCTGACCAAACCTGAAGGTTGAGGAAGAGATTATTAGAAAGTCTGGGAATCTCTGCAGAAAAGGCCCGTGCCCAGAGAACAGAGCACGTTTTTGTTCAGATGGCTTCACCACAGAGTCCTTACCTGCTTCAAAGGGACACGTTTGGAATTATATGGGATAATGCTCTTGTACACTGTACAGGTTTGTTATTTGTATTGGTTTAATAAAACGCTGATTGGACAGTAGCCAGGCGGGAAGTATAGGCGGGGTGATACTCTGCCTTTCCTCTTCCCAGACTAAGAGAATTCTGGGAAGAGGAAAGGCAGAGTAGCAGATGCCAGCCAGACACAGGAAGCAAGATGAGAATGACAGACTGAGAAAAGGTACCAAGCCACATGGCTAAACATAGGTAAGAGTCATGGGTTAACTTAAAGTGTAAGAGTTAGCAAGAAATAAGCCTGAGCCATGACAGTCTATAATTAATATAAGCCTCTGTGTGTTTCTTTGAAATTAGGTGGCTTCAGGACCAGCCAGGCAGAACAGAGAAGTGTTTGACTACAGAACTAGGTTTTTCTCCACCCAGAAAGTCCTCACTAGGATGCTCCATGACTTCCTCCAGAGATCCCAGTCCCACAGACCCACCATCATCATAGCAACCATGAACTTCTGCCCCATCTTGGAGAGCTCATCTTTCTCCCATTAGCTCTCAGCTTCCTATGATACACAGACAGGCCCCTCTTGACCTCCAAGACACAGAATCTTTATGAGCATCCCTAGGGTGATTCAGCATGGAGGTTGCAGATGAAATTCAACTTTACATTAATATCTGCATAATAATAAAAAGGCAAAGGCTAGGTGCCCGAGGACTGATTCAGAGGTAAAGCCCAAGTCCGTTCCTAACCATCTGGGAGACAGACCCACCTGAGCCACTGTTTCCTCCATTTCAATCAAGACATGACTAGTATGTTCACAGTTTTCAAAATGATGCATATATAAAGTCCCTGTCTTCTGGGATTTAATACATCATCACCAATGGTGGTCAGGAAACGGCGGAGAATCTGAGGGGCATTAACCTGACTGACTAAACAGCAAGGTCATGGTCAGTTTGTCTCACAGAAAGGAGAAGGAGAAGAAGGATCAGAATCTGCTACTAGGGTTTCCGGACTGTACGCTGGGGAAGAAGGAACTCCATCTGCCTTGTTCATCGCTCTGTTGGCAAGTCTGTGGCCAGGGAGGGTGACTGTTATATGAGAATATCGTCACTCTGTTTAATAAACAGGAAATACAGGCTAGGGGAATGAGCAGGCAATGGGGGGCTATTTATTGGATGCAAGTGTAAAAAGCATTGTCCAAAGTGTTATTCAAACCCAGGAATGAGGGATCATCAAAGAACTGCTCTCTGGCCTGAGACCACCTTCCACAGCACTGTCAGGCCTGGGTCACAGAAGGAGGAAGCATGGCCATCAACAGACAGAGGGGACATGCAACTATTAGGCTTTAAATATTTAATCGGAAGCACCAAAGGTGTGTGTTGTGGAATACTATTTAAC
This sequence comes from Phyllotis vaccarum, assembly GCA_033318265.1. NCBI lineage: Eukaryota > Metazoa > Chordata > Mammalia > Rodentia > Cricetidae > Phyllotis > Phyllotis vaccarum. The sequence goes on from JARWLC010000014.1 coordinate 38,031,249, forward strand.
CTGGGCAAAGATGTGTCACATTGTTTACACTGCATTTGTTTAACGATGTAAGAATGCGTGTTTAATTATGGAAAGATGTGCTGCATCTGTTCATGTTGCCTGCCTAAGGCACCTGACTGGTCTAATAAAGAGCTGAACAGCCCATAGCTAGGCAGAGAAAGAGTAGGCTGGCAGGAAAGAGAATAATACGAGAAGAAATCTGAGAGAGAGAGAGAGAGAGAGAGAGAGAGAGAGAGAGAGAGAGAGAGAGAGAGAGAGAGAGAGAGAGAGAGAGAGAGAGAGAGAGAGAGAAGGAGGAGGAGGAAGAGGAGGGGAGAAAGGGAATGAAGGAGACCCCTGGGGCAGGAAGCCAGGCAGCCACCAGCCACAAACTGAAGCAATGAAAGTTAAGATCTATGGAAGAAAAGTAACAAGCCCCGAGGCTAAAGGTAGGTGTGTATATATACATTATATATATTATATATATATATGTTAATTTAATTTAAAAGAGCTTGCCAGAAATTAGTGTGAGCTGGGCAGAGCATTCAAAACTAATAATGTCTCCATATCATGATCTGGGAGCTGACTGGTGGCCTAAAAGAAAAAACCGGCTGCAGGTGTGAACAAAAACTTGTGAGAGACAGCTTCGTGTGGCTGTGGTGAAAACAGAGGAGCCGCTCTGCAGACACTGACCGGCTGACTAGGATTTCAGCACTAAGGAGAGCTTAGAATGCTGTGCTCCAGAGGCCAACCATCTTATCTTGGGCTAGTTCCAGCACTTTGGGACAGCCCTTCCCACCTCTGTGTCTGAACTACCACCTTTGGGTAACAGAGCAAACCCTTTGGCATGTGTTCACTTGGCAGAACACTAGCTTCCAGCAATCCTAAAGCCAGGAACGTCATCAGGCGGCATCCTGGCCTGTAGAAAAGTCTCCCATCTCTACCTGCTTCTCTGATGTATCCTAAACTTGCTGTGATTTATGGCTTTCTCTGTTCTGTAAAACTATAAAAACTTTGGGAAACTGCTTCCATGCTAGAACATAAAATTTGGGGTGACCCAAATCCATGTTCCAGGCTGTGGTCACTGAAAATGGCTCCAGAATAAACTGATCCCTGTTAAGATGAGAGCTAATTTTTTATGTTGACAAAGGTCCCTCAGGAAAGCTGATGATGACCCTGCTACTGGGAAGAAGGCTGTAGTTGAGGGATGCAGTGATGCACGGCATGTTCAAGCCTCTCTCAACTTCCCAGTACTACAGAAAACAAAACAAAGACATGCTAGCGCTTCAGTCTCTAAAGCCACTCCCTCCTGAGTCCTGACCCCAAGCCCCATTTAAAACAAGATTCCCACCTCTGAATCAACCCCCCCCCCCCATTGTCCTCTCTTGGGAAGGCTCCTATCCACCTTGCCTTTCTTCTCTCTCTCTCTCCCCTCCCCTTCTGTTTATTATAACTGTCTCTGCTGTCATAACTCCTGTTATCATAACCGCTCTGTTAATCATAACCACACCTGACAATAAAGTCTTTTCTACACAGAAACAGCTTTAAGTGTCTCCTGTTAAGTGTCTCCTGATGCCCACCACTGCCTTCTGGTGCATTCCCCAGGCCCCGAGTCCATAGAAACCCTCCGAGATAACTGGGTATATTCTGGTCACACCAACTCTGCACAAAATCCTAACACCCAGGATATTGAAAAGCAGGTGGACTCTGCCCTCCAAAAGGAGGTGAGCATTGAAGACAGAGGTGAGGAAGGCCTTAGGGGAGGCCTTGAGGAGGAACAGGGAGAATAGAACGTGAAGACAAATCTAGATAAAACTGCCACCCAGAAGAGAAAGGGGAGCCGTTTCAACATTAGCCCCTTATCCATCCCAACCCATGTTTCCAGAAGTCCTTGTCTTAAACTATGCGGAGTAGTCAGAGAGGCCTAAGAACACCTCTGTTAGGAGGAAACAGGCCAGCACTGGCTTTGGGATATTTTCTATCCCAGAAAAAGGGACTCAGCAGCCCTACAGCTGGTGTACCTGAGGGGGGGGGGGGGTCAGCCCTGCAGCTGGTGTACCTGAGGGGGATCAGCACTGTAGCTGGTGTACCGGGGGGCGGGGAGGGGGGGGTCAGCCCTGCAGCTGGTGTACCTCAGGGCAGTCAGCACTGTAGCTGGTGTACCTGAGGAGAGTCAGCACTGTAGCTGGTGTACCTGAGAGGGGTCAGCCCTGCAGCTGGTGTACCTCAGGGCAGTCAGCACTGTAGCTGGTGTACCTGAGGGGGGTCAGCACTGTAGCTGGTGTACCTGAGGGGGGTCAGCCCTGCAGCTGGTGTACCTGAGGAGGTCAGCACTGTAGCTGGTGTACCTGAGGGAGGTCAGCCCTGCAGCTGGTGTACCTGAGGAGGTCAGCACTGTAGCTGGTGTACCTGAGGAGGGTCCGCACTGCAGTTGGCATACCTGAGAGCATGGGTCGCTTCCTTATTTTCTGGTACTCTTCTGATTCTATCCTGGCAGCAGAAAGCAGATAAGCCGCAGATACGTCACAGCCGGCTTCCAATAGCACATTCCAGTAGTGGACAAGGTGAAGCCTGGTCCACAAACTCGGGTTTTGGATTTTTGATATGAAATCTGTGATGCTTATAACATATATAATCATTTTAGTATTCATGCCTTGAAGGAAGATTTTCTTTTACTTGCTACATTGCACTAGCCTAGACATAACCTTTTTCCCCTAGCAGAATCTCATATATTCCAGACCAAGGAAGATTTTGTATTTCTAATCTTCCTGTCTTGATCTGCCAAATACTAGGATGCATAGTTTAAGCCACCGAACACAGGGCTTTGTATATGACAAGAGTGCTAGCTAGCCAAACATTCCACCTGAGCAATACCCCTTGACACAAATCTCAGCCTGTGTGTGTGTGTCTGTGTGTGTGCCTGTGCGTGTGCGCATGTGTGTATGTGTCCCTGTGGTGTGTGTGTGTCTGTTTGTGTGTGTCTCTGTGGTGTGTGTGTGTGTGTGTGTGTGTGTGTGTGTGTGTGTGTGTGTGTATGTGTCCTACAGAGTTTAATTAGGGTCTCTTTCATAAGCACAGGTAACAGGAGTATGGGCACCTTATCAATGAATGACTATACCACTGAAAAAATGACATCCCTCCCCCAACAACAATTGACTGCCAAGAGCCTCAGGGAAGGGACAGATGTTATGGATCCCTGCCCCATCCATGAGGAAATGTGGATGAGCCCAATCTTGTGCAGATGCCATGAGTGCATAAAGTATCATGCCCAGATGTGTTCTAGTCACCTATGTCCCCATTCCGGGCTCTCACATTCTTTCCCTCCTCTCTTTCCTACTATTCCAGAGCCTTGTAGGACAGCCAGTCCCTTACACTTCCTGCAGCTTTGGTTGTTGCCAGATAAATATTAGCCTTTTACTCATTGTCAGAGTCAATTCTTCCACCTACTCAGAAGACCCTCCTCTGGGAGGTTCCCAGAGAAAGGGTCCGCTAACTCTTCTGCTCGCAGTTGTACATGAAGCATGGTACTCCAAGTATAGTAACTGTCTAGCTCCACATCTCTCCCAATACATGGGAAATGAGAAGACTAGGACTGTGTCTCAGTCAAGGGCTATGACAGTGCCAGAGGCCAGAGGCAGGTGAGGCCTCAATAGACTGGCTGACTTAATGCAGAAGGGCAAAGGAAGGAAGAAAAACAGGAGAAGGGACAGCCAGAGAATGACGAACCAAGAAAGAGGGGGCAAGGACAAGCAGCCAGCATGGCCCATTCAGCTCTCAACCTTTCTCCTCATCTGTATGGAAGGCCTGGAGGAATGCATATGGAGGGAAAGGGGAGGAGCGTCCTGGGGGATCCACCCACCATGAAAGCGGACTCCACACTATATATGAATAAACATTTTGCTCAGGGAAGTCTTGTTGGTAATGTGACATCAACATGCCGTATAAAGCTAGCAGGACTTACCCAGGGCTCGTGACAAAGCTGCATAGGCCTTCCCAACAGCCGCTCATCTTCATGTGCCAGGGCAGTTCCTGATACACTCTCCAGAAAACCGTTTGCCGCTGGAAGTACCTCATCAAGACCTGATGGAAATGTGCTTTCTTGTGATTCGTGGTGTTCTGGGACATGTTAGGACTGCTCTCTCTGACTGGAGTGATTACACCTATTTCAAAACCAATTGCAGGCTCACAGTTCTGACTTTTTTAGTGTATGGAAATACTATCACAAAAACATGATAACTCTGATACTATCATTAGGGAAGGTTAAGGTATCTTGGAGAGTGGTTTGTACAGGGCTGTACTGACTGAACAGACATGAGGCCCGCAGTTTCAATCCCCAGAACCCATATAAACACCAGGCAGATGTGATGGCTCACCTGATATCACAGCACTAGAGAGGAGGAGGAGGATGCCTGGAGGAGGCTAGCTGCCCAGCTAGCTAAGCTAGCCAAATCCAAGAGCTGTGAGTGAGAGACCCTGCCTCAATATAATATATACATAATATATCGATATATAAAGGGGACACCTCATATCAACCTGTGGCCTCTACACACATACCCACACACCTGCACATACACACATGCATGCACACCCATGAAATGCACATATACATGACCCCAAAAATGTTTCATATACAGCATTCTGGTTTTCTCCAGAAAGTATATAGAGTTATGTTAGGGGTAATGTAGACTTTTGTCTTGAGTTTTTCTCCCTGACCCCCACAAGGAAACTTTCATCTACTTTTCTATTTTATTTTTGTTTGTTTCTTTGTTTGAAGAAATAGGAAAGTCACAGTGCAGAAAAGACAGAAGGGTAGTTGGAGATATTGAGATATTGTTTATTTTTATTTTATGTGTAGAGTGTTTTGTCTGAATGTATGCTTGCATATCACATGTGTGCAGTGCCTTTGGAGGTCAGAATAGGGCATCAGAGCTCCTGGAACTGGAGTTACAACAGTTTTTAACTACCATGTGGCTGCTGGAGTCAAAGCCAGGTCCTCTGGAAGAGCAGCCAGGGTTCTTAACCACCAAGCCAGATCTCCAGCCCTGCTTTTTCATTTCCGTCTGTGCCATGGCTGCCGCCTAATAAGCACTCTCTAGCACATGAGGGCAGTATTTTGGAGACCTGATTCTTCTTCCTGGATCTCCTAAGGGCCCAATGGTCACTGAGCAGGCAAATGGAAATGGGACGCGACAGCCAGAACTTTGCATTTTCATCCTCAAAGGGAAACGGTCCTGACAGGCGTGACACTCAAAAACAAGCCTCTCAAAAGCCCAGAGTTTTGCTTAATCAGAGCCTGGTGATGTCTGTTCTTGAAAATAAAACTATTGGAAGAATTTCACATTTTTTCCTTGGCACTTTTTCTTGCAAGATGAATGGAACCCACACTAGACGGCACACCAAGAAATCTCTGCCATCATGAAAACTGCAACCAAGAAGAGCCACTGTTCAGCCTTCTGCCTTTGCACCGACATACTTTCCAAGTCACCCACACACTTGGAGAGAGGCTGTGCTATTTTGTCAAGCATGTGCACGTATGTTCTGGTGGTGGTACAATGCATATGAGACCCAAGGAAGAAAGGAAAACTCCTTCCTCACCCTGTGGGGAGGGCACTTTTGAGGATGTGCATGAGAAAGTAAAGTAGGAAGTAAGAGAAAAATAAAGGGACAAATAATATCCTGGGTCCCAAACTTGGAAGTGTTAGACACAAAGGCTGGAACTACCAACACTGGGCTGTAGCTCATTGTGGAGTTTGCTTAGTATGCATAGGCCCGAGAGTCAATGTCCAGCACACGTAAAAAAAGGGAGGTTACAGAATGCTGTAGATCACACCACATTTCATTTCAACTTTTTACAAATTAGCCTCATGAGAGAGAAAATACTATGAATCTTCATAGAGCAAATGAAGCTACTTAAAAGGAGATCAGGTGACTGCTCTTCTCCAGGTACGTGAAAGATTTGAGGAAAGGTCTAACCTGTGCTTACAAAGTGCAGCACAGGTCTCCTTGACGGACTTGGTCTCAAACACGTGTGAGCTAGTATGACTCATGACTAGGCAGTCTACACTGTCAATGCCACTCTCAGTGGCTTGAGAAAGCAAGTACATTTTGTCTGTCTTCAGACTGGGGACCTAAAACCCAAATCCAGGTCAGGAAATGCCAGAGGAGAATCATCTTGAATGTGGTCGTGGCCACTCAATCATACAGACCCCAGCAAAGGTACTAGAGAACAGTCACTCAAAAGGCTGCTGCCATGGAGATTATCAGGCTAGCAGATGTGATGCTATATTTACACAAGTTCCCATCACTCTCCAGGTAGATATCATTGATATTTTTATTTTGAAAGTGAGAAACAGAGTCTAAAGGAGTTAACCATTTTGCATAAGATACTATTGGTATCAGATACGTAAGATACCATGTCATCACTTGTAATTTTTTTTAAAAAAAATATTTTTTAAAAATTTCATGTTATTTTCTGGAGGGAGCTAAGACAGGAAACCCCTGGAATGCTAACCACTGAAGTCAGGGCTCCTTTAACTGACGCAACCATTGTCCTGCATATTTACTTAGTCATTTCTGCTGAATCTTGAATGTGACTCTCTCCTGCCGTTAACCCTAAAGCATTTCCACAGATAAGCTCCTCACCCAGCAGCTTGTGCTCCACCGCACTCCTCAGGGACTGGTGCCGGAAGCAGAGGAGGCCATCAGGCTTCTCCTGGATCCAGTGCTTGGTGGCGTTGCGGAAGGCTGCCCAGTGTACTGTGGTCACTTTTTGGTGGTTCCTGTAGCCCAGCATGTCCAGAAGCTGGATCAGTTCATCTTCAGACAGCCCACCGTGTGAGATGCTCAGCAAGCACAATGCGTCTGCCACCCAGCCACTCAACCCTGTGCAGCCACATCAGTGGGGACAGAAACATGAGGGTGAGTCAGTGAGAGTGGGGATCCACTATGGCAGGAAGCAGCTTCTCTCCCTCAAGCAACGTAAATATTGTAATGGCCCAGACTTACAAAGGAGTGAGTGAGTGGCCAAGTCATACCCAGAAGTACTGAAAAGGGATTTGAGCCCAGTCTACCTTCAGACCCACCATTTACAGTGTCACAGCTAACACCTGGACAGGTACAGTCACCCTGCTGAGCATGCTGACCAGGGGTGCCGGTTACATGGCAGGTGCTTCTGGAGAAGTGTTTCCTTCACACCCACAGACACCACCGCAGGCCTCTTAAGCTTCTGTCCTCCCGCACTGGCTTTCTGATCCAATATCTCTCACAGAGCTCCCTGGACCAGTCAGGATTGCTGGCCAGTGCTGGGGAAGCTGCAGCCCCTGGAGGAAGAAGCCCTGGGCTTTACTTCATAGTCCTGAGGAGGTACTTGGACAGAAAGGGTCAGATGGCCCATGTGACTCTTCTAGGGAACGTCACGTCCACCTCTGTGGAGGTGGGGATGGTACAGCTAACTCAAAAGCCAGTTTCTTGATAGAAATGCAAACTGTAAGCAGAAAATTGGGTGTGAGGCCATGGGGCAGTAGCAATCAATGTACCCTAGACTCCTTCCCCATCTGCTCCTCCAATTCTGCCCCAAGCCAGGTCCCACAGCACAGACAATTGTTGAATATCATAAACAAATTCTAGAATACGTTGTTTACCACAAACAATAGACTCACAAGATGAGCTAACAATGCTCTCGGCTTTTTCTCTACCTGGAAAGAAAAAGAGCTGTTGCAGAACTGTGAAAGAGCTAGGAGAGGGTTGATGAGGAAATCAGTACTCAAGAAGCCAGGGAGCCAGGTGTGGTAGCACGCGCTTTCAGACCCAGCACTTGGGAGGCAAAAGCAGTTCGTGAGTTGAAGTCCAGCCTGGCCTACAGAGCAAGTTCGAGGCCAGCCAGAACTACATGTTGGGTGCCTGTCTCAAAAGCAAAACAACAAAAAGCGGGATGGGGTGGGGGGGGTCTCTGTGGTGAGGATGAGGGATCTCACCAGCAGGGGGCAGCAGAGACACAAGGAAGGACCGGTGAACACCAGGAAAGGAGGGACGCTTTAAGCACCGTGTTCATCTGGCATCAGCTTTGCAGCAGACAGGGGACAACTAAAAACACCCCTGCACCAGGGCTCCATCCAAGAGAAACATGGAAAGTATTCGAATCCTTGCCAGACTTAAGAGGCCCCACTGGATGGAAGCATGGAGAATATACCTGAATTCACTGCACAAGCTTGTGTCAAAAGTATGACCATGGGATCAAAAGAGAGGCTTAGAATTACAGAAATAATAAAAGTACACTTTGAATAGCTCTGAAAATTTTCAAATTTGTGCCTAATAAAGTTCTCTTTATACTCAACATATATCTCTAGACAAATTTGGCCATAAAAAGATGAGATACACAGTTAAATATGAATTTCAGATAAACTAATTTTTAGTACAAATATACCCCCGGCAATATTTGGCACATGTTTATTCTGAGAATTACTAGTAATTTTATAGAATCCAATTAGTGATTAAGTGCATCTCATGCAATATCAGAGACATATTTCTGTCATTATCTTTTAAATTTTTTTATTTATATGTGTGTACATGAGTTTGTGTGCACCATGTGAATGCGGGTGCCTGCAGAGGCCAGAAGGCATAAGGTCCCTAGAAAACGGAGTTAGTGGTAACTGTGAGCCACCTGTGGGGATACCGAGAGTCAAACTCAGGTCCTCTGAAGAGCAGTGAGCATTCTGAAGTGCCAAGGCGCTTCTCTAGCCCTAGAATACTATTCTCTTTGTATATCCCTCCTCCAAAATATTATTTGTTGCTAATCTGAAAGTCAAGTCTAATGAGGCCCTGTTTCCTCTGTCAATTCCCTCCCGAGCCCCTTCTCCTGATCAAGTGTACCCCACAGACCTTTGTCCCCGTGGAGTCCCACCAAGGTATCAACACAGCTCAAACCTTTTCCTGAAGACACAGCGTCTAGATTAGCCTCTTTATGCTTCAGACTCCAACCATAGTCCTCAACCCAGCGTTTCAGAATCAACTCCCAGAGCTCCTGGACGGAGACCATCTCTAAGTACTCCCTCAAACACTGGAACTCATTGCGATAGATTCTGCACTCCTGCAGCTCGCTGGCGATGATGGTGAGCTTCAGAGGGCTCAGGCTTGGTTTTTTCCTCAAACTGGGCCTATTCTCCCCAAAGTGCTCTTGGTCAGGAGTGGAAAGATGCTGTCTGAAGATGTTGAACTTGGTGTCTTCATCCGCCAGGCCCGTGAGTTCCACAGTCCTCACATCTGGGCGGGTGCACAAGGACTTGCAGGATAAACTGGAGGAGATGGTGCTCAGAATGAATCTGCAGTGCGGAGGGAGCGGGTGCGGCAGCCACGAGAAGTCTTTGGCCTATTGGACACATTTGAAAACTTCAGAGACCTTAAAAGTACTTTGCTGATTGATTTCCAAACATGGAGTAGATGGAATATTGGGTGTGAGTATAAGTTAAGGGTGGGTTATGGTCACTAAGGGTAAATTGATAGGAAACCATTTGGTAGTAAGAATTACAAATTTGCACAGAGTGAAATTATTTTTGACTGATGCATGTGTGATAAATCTAATAGTGCAAAAATGAACTCTTAAAAACAGGTTCCTGGGCTGGAGAGACGGCTCAGCAGTTAACACTGGCTGCTCTTCCAGAGGTCCCAAGTTCAAATCCCAGCACCCGCATGGTGGCTCAAAACCATCTATAGTAAGATCCCATATCCTCTTCTGGCATAAAGTCACACATTCAGATAGAGCACTCATATACATAAAATAAATAAATGAATCTTTTTAAGAGGGAGAGGAAAAACAGGTCCTTACAAACAATTTAGTAAAAGCTCGAATTCCTGAAGTCACCTGCAGTGGTAATCAGAGGTAATGGAATTAAAGGAGAGGGGCTTCTGTTGTGGTAAAGAAATGATACTTTTTGAATTAAACACCTAACATGATCTTTTCCTGATTTTTGTTTAAAATTTTTCATTTTTTAAAATTTTGTGTGCGTGTGTGTGTGTGTGTGTGTGTGTGTGTGCGCGCGCGCGTGCGTGTGTGTGTGCAGGCAGATGCCAAGGCACATGTGTAGAGGTCAGAGAACAACTTTTGGGAATCAGTTCTCCCCTACTATATAGATCCCTGGTATTGAACTCAGGTTGTCAGCCATGGCAGTAGGCACCCTTACCACTGACCCATCTCACTGGCTCCCTGTGTCCGAATTCTGATGCCACAACTTAATTGTCTTTGGACCTTAGACAACACTTAGCATCTCTCTGCCCTCTGTCCAACCAAGGATTATGAGTAGTCTCTTTTCGAACGTCTGTGTACACTTCAGATCTTTGATTCTGAGGCAAAAGGAATATGTTGATACATTTAACACTGGTACCCAGTCCATAGTAAATGCCATGTAAATATTTGTCTAATAAAATACAAAGCAATAATTGAAATCAATGATGGGTATACCTAGAAACACAACACAAGAGAAATATGTTCATAAAATCAGTGTAACTTTTAAAGATGTTACCTTCTGACCTGAAATCCCATAAATGCCAATCAACTCTTCAATCCCATCCAGTACAAGTACACATGGCTTTAGGCTGATGGAGGCCATGAATATTTCCAGGAGAAGTGAAAAGACCAAGACATTCGAGTCTTCATTAAGGAAATCCATATCAATCTGGGGACCTACAATACAAAAATCTCAAATTAGGTGAAAACGTTCCGTCTCTGCTAAGAGGTGCTGAAGGGCTGGGAGGCAGAGAGGTTGGGAAACGAATACTACTCACAGCTGTGCAGCTGACACACACATGTGCATGCCTGACTGGCTTCCTCAAGACATCCAGGCCCAAAGTGCTGATGGTACTTCTCACCAGATGTCTCCAATACATTTTCAGGAGTTCATATAAAAATACTATGTATGGTGTTTGTACATGTTTCTTGTGTGCATGTGTGCATATGTGTGGTGGGGAGGGAGGCAGGAGTAAATGTCTGCTGCCCTCCTCAATCACTCTCCACCTCAGTTTCTGAGACAGGTCTCTCTCTGAAACTGGGGCTCACATGCTGCTACACCAGCTGACCAATGGGCTCCAAAGCCCTCTGAGTCCCAGGAGTCCAGAGGCTATGGGAGTCTGATACAAAATCATCACAATGAGGGAAAGCTCCAAGCAAAAGACATTCTAATGGACATAACTTTTTCCTTAAAGATAGTATTAATAATACTGGAAAATTACGCTAAACATTTCCCTTTGCTTGGAAAGCCAATCTGTCTCTATTAAAGGTCTGATTTAAATATTAATATCTCAAATGTTTAAATTCCCACTTACTGAATTACCAATAGGCTGACTTGGTTGTTCTGTGTGTGTGTGCATGCTCATATACGTGAAGGTCATCATATATGCCATTTGCTGGGAATCTCCTGGGCCTGTGCCAGGCACTAAGTATATCAATGACCAATAAAATAGATGTAACCTCTGAATTCACGGGGCTTGCAGAGGGAGATAAGCATGAAGACATACAATACTGAGACCTTTGTAAGTCACCTGGGGAACCAAGAAGCTTACATCCACATGAAGCTGCACCACATGGGGGCGGAGGCTACAATGGTCATCATTCAGGGAGGGCCCATCAGCCCTCTTACAGAGGGGTGGCCCATGAACAGAGGCTTAAAGAAGGAGAAATATTTCACCACTGGAGAAAGCTGAGGGAAATGAATGAACCTGAAGTATTGCATAAATTCTAGTTGGTGTTTAATGAAAATTCAGAACCAAATATGGGGGGAAAGCTGGAATATCAGAGAGAGGAAACGGACCACGTCAATTCTTACCCAGCCAGCTTCTCAGGCAGAACAAGGTAAATGCTATCTGCCTGGCTGTTTCTACAGAATGCATGGATGTCTGCCTACTCCTGCCTTAAATATCTTCCTAACCCAGTTGGTTTCACTTCCTGGTTCAACTCTGCATCATAATCCTAGAGTTAGGATGTAAGGTGTGAGCTACTACGTCTGGTTGTTAGGCCTAGAACTCACAGAAACACAGAAAGGTCTCCGTCTCCTGAGTGATGGGAATAAAGGTGTGAGTCACCACTTTCTGACCTCATGGCTTGACTGCGGGTGACGCTGTTCTCTGATAGTCCAGGCTGATTTTATTAACTATAAAACATATCACCACACTGAAGTGATGTGTCCACTCCAAAGAAACCAACCTTGTGGAGAAAAGGGCAAGAAGCCTGTCACAAAGCTGAGGTTGTCTGCCCATTTAGTCCACGTCATCAGCCCACAGGCAGGTTCTCCTGAGAACCAAGGCTCGTGAAGACCACGAAGGAAATCTTTCAGAGGACTGAGACTTTCCGTTGTTGGCTCTGGGAGGCTACACACAGCGCAGTACTGAGGACCAAGTGTGTCAGAGTCAGCAACAGTCAGTACTTAGACTACTCCATCCATGTGCGGCTGGTGATGCTGGTGAATCTGTCTCTCTGTCAGGATGCTAAAGCTGGTTAAGAGCCTGGAACAAGGTGCTGACGAAGCCCTTAACACAATGTGGTGCCTCAATGTCCCTTCTAGGGCTTCCACCCAATACTGTGGGGTATGATGGAGAGGAATTCATCAAGAAAAAGCTTGACTCTGCAAAGCATGTCACAGAAGGCACGCCAACAGCCAGCAAGGCAGGGACCCGGAAGAGGACAAGAGAACCCGAGAACGGCAGTTCTCCAGATACTCAGTCCTGAGAGGCTGGCACCACAAAAACAGAAATACGTCACGCGTGGCACTTGGTGTCCCAAAGAGGAAGCGTCCCTGCTCCCATCTCACAGATGCCTGAGAACAGAGGTGGGTCACAGGGAAATGGGTCACAAAGCAGCTGCATCTGCAGTGTGCACCTGCACCCTCTCGGCAGCATTTGTGACCCTTGCACCCACATCCACCTCACCCTGGACACCAGCTGTGCTCTGAAGCTCAGGCAGCCCTGAAAATGCCCCTCAGCCTCCAACACAATCAGGCTGCTGTAGCAACTCCTCAGACTCTCCTATTCAACCTGTTTTCCTTAGCCTAGAAGAGGAGTGGAAACGTCTTAATAGTGCCCCCCCTACTCTCCCACTCACACTCCCCCACACCCACTTCTTTCTCTGAATCAAGGTGGAATGCTAATCCCAATAACAAATGGCAACAGCGGCAAAATAGTAGGCGCAGCAGGGTGAGGGGTACCATTGTCAGTCCTTTACAGATTTTATCTTCCATTCTCACACAGCATAAGGGGGTAGGTTTCACAGGTGAGAAACCTGTATTGAGCTTGAATTAAACTGCTCAAGATCACCCAGCTAGTTAAAAAAAAAGAAGCCAGCATAGTGGGTCAAACCCAAAGCAGCCTCCCTTCCTGGGCCTCTCCCATGGAGAGCTGTCTGCTCTTCACAGGCTTTCCTGAATTTGTCCTGCTACTACCAGACTCAAAAGCTGCTTGTTTGAAAGGCAGCAGCTGTTTTTATTAGACGCTTTCTGAACCTCAAGACACACTCATTAGAATAACAACTCACTTTGGGAATAAAATCATAATTGGGTGTGTTCAGCCGAGCTCACATTGTCAGCCGCCTAGCCCAAGTGAACACCTTGGGGATGTGCCGGAATAGGTGTAGGGAGACAGTCACACCTGCTTCTGTTGATGTCGATTACCCACTTTACAGACCCAGGAAGTGCAACCCAAGAGAACTCACCCTGTATATTCCCAGAAACCCACCAGGCGCACAGACACCTGCCTTGCCCCACATGAATTGTATGAACACATCCAAAGTCACTATGAAGCACCTCAGATTTACTCAGGACCTAGAAGCACACACAGGTGGGTGACCAGAGATGAAATGCTACTAGCAGGCAAAGTCAGATCCTTTTATATCCACATTTTATAAACATAAAAATAAAGCTGGGTATGGCGGGCTTGTGCTTGAAGCACTTGGGAAGTAAAGTTGGAAGTTCAAGGCTATCCTTGACTATACAACAAGCTTGAGATGGCTAAGCTACTTGAGACCTGTCTCCAAAAAAAAAAAAAAAAATCAAACCAAAATACCAAATACGAACCCAGCCACAGAAAGTTAAAATAGCTTACCCAAGGCCATCTGACTAGAAAGTCATAGACACAGGTTTGAATACAGGTTCTCAGGCTTCCAGGACAGACTGGAACACAGCACAGGTCCCCATGACTGCCATCACTGGGGCACCACACACCTGTATCTCAAACATCACACATCCAAAGCAGAAGCCTTGACTTCCTCCAAGCCTGCCTTTCCGCTAGGGCCGCTAATGCTGCCTGTCTCCGTGAGCAGCTCTTGCCTCTTCCTAAAGCCCAGGCACAGGAATTATTCTGTTTCCCTCTTCAATCCACATCCATTTCTTAAGCAACTTTTCAAACTTCCCACAGCCCTTCTCCACAACTACTGCCTTCAACCAACAAGTTCATCATTTCGCTGGGCCCATTCCAATAGTCACTAATAAGTGTCCCTCCCTGTCTGCAAGCTTGCTTCTGTCTCATTTCCCACCTTTCCAATGGCCTCTGGCCACAGTTAACAGAATGCACACTGGATATTCTGCCCTCCACAGCTACCTCCCAAATGAAGCCGCCCAGCCAGCATTCACTTCCTGCTTTGTCTGAGAGACCATGCCATCCATTGTTGCCAGACCACATTGGCCCTCTGTCCATTTCCAGCTCATCCCACTGTGCTTCCAGCTCTAGAACTATAGCATTACTTTAGCTTTCTCCTAGAATGTTCTTTCTTCTGATTTCTATATGGTTAGCCTCTGTTGACTGGGAGATGCTCCCAAAGAGAGTAGCCAAATAGAAGGCTATCTGTCTCCGAGGTACCATCCCTTACCTGGGGAAGGGCTAGTCTTCCCAACCTGCCTGATACCTTATGTGGCCAGTGTCTTATCAAAAGCATGGTGATGGGAGAGCAGTCCCCTGGTTAGAAGGGACAGGTGTGCCTTTTCTGTTCTTCTTCCTCTAGCCCAGTGGTTCTCGACATCTGAGTTGAGACCCTTTGGGAATCAGATGACCTTCTTACAGGGGTCACATATCAGATGTCCTGCATATCAGATGTTTACATTACAATTCATAACAGCAGCAAATCACAGTTGTCCATAGCATTTCAATAGCAACAAAATAATTTTATGGTTGGGGAGGTCATCACAGCATTGAGGAGCTGTGTTAGGGAGCTTGGGAACCACTGCTCTAGCCCAAGGCAGAAGCATCCAGCCTTTGAGGCACAGCCTCTGTGTGGAAGAATCTGTTTCCTCCAGGCACCAAGTTAGGAGACACTGGATAGACTATGACCTGGGAAGAACAGAGAAGTTCCAGGAAGGGAGAAGCAGCTTATGTAGGTGAGGCCTAGACCTAGAGGTTTACTTCAGGAGAATGCTAGCCCCAAGGGCAGGAGCAAGAACTCTTCATTCTTTCTCTCTTTTCCTTTCTTTCTTTTATTTTTAAGATTTATTTATTTATTAGGTGTACAGTGTTTGGTCTGCATGTATGCATACCAGAAGAGGGCACTAGATCTTATTATTGATGGCTTTGAGCCACTGCGCGGTTGCTGGGAATTGAACTCAGGACCTCTGGAAGGGTAACCAGTGCAGAATAACCAGTGCTCTTCCAGATGACCCGGGTTCGGTTCTCAAGACTCACACAGTAGCTCACAAGTGTCTGTATCTCCAGTTTCACACAGACATGCATGCAAGCAAAGCACCAATGCACGTAAGATAAAAATAAATAAATATTTTTTTTTTAAGAAAGTAAAACTAGAGTACAGAAAGAATAGCAGAAGGGCTTGTGTCCCTGCTTGTGAGGCTGACCCCGTTACCATGGGCTCTGTGCTGCAGCTCCAAGATGAAGTAGTGGATCACGGACATGATGTCGCTGCTTTCACATGTGCCTCCCACAAAATATGGAATCATCAACACTCCGGGATATTTGTTTTTGAAGTAATTGACCCAGCTTGCGATCAGAGTGGACTTCCCACAGCCACGTTCTCCAGACAAGAGCAAAATAGACTTGTAAGTCGGAAGAGAGTTTATTCTGAAAAATAAAAGGGTAAGTGGTAGGCGTGAATACTTACCAAGCAAGACAAGGAGAGAGGACATTTGGATACATTTCCCTCTGAGATATGTGATCCTCGGCCAAAGTTGGTAGGGCTTGAGCTGGCTTCAAAGAAGTCATTCCTCCTTAGAGATGCAGCTTTGTGAGACATGAGATCAGGAGAGCAGAGACAGAATAACTTTGGAAGGTTCCTCTGGCTAGACAGACCCTAGGATTGTCTGACGTGAACTTCAAGTATGATCAAGGGCTCAGGGCCTAGGGAGAAACCTGTTACCAGCCAGCCCACTGTCCTGTCTGTCTGCTCTGCCCTTCTCACCACCACCAGGTTACCCTTGGTGGCATAAGTCACATTGGAAGAAAATGAAGACCAGGAACACTTATAGACCAAGAGCGCACCTCAGTTCTGAGACCCACAGAATTGGAATGCCAACTAACGTGCCACCAGTATTGATGATTGAAAGTCCCTGCATCTTTACCAGTGTGTGTTAACTAGTAACTCGACATAAACAACTGGGTGATTAATTTATAGTGAAGTTTCTGGATATGCAGAGGTGCCTCTGGCCTGTGAGTTCATGACAGACTCTAGCCTTGTGGCTTATAGTTTTATTTTATTATTATTATTATTATTATTATTATTATTATTATTATTATTTTACTTATTTCTTTTTGAGACAGGGGTTCATGTTGCTCAGGCTGGCCTCAGACCTTCTAAGTAGCCAAGGATGGTCTTGAACGTCTGATTTTCCCCCTCAACCTCCCCAGTACTGGGATCATAGGCATGCACCATCACCTCAGACTTATGGTTATGATAGATTAGTGTGGATCAGCTGGGTTCAGTAGTTCTAATCTGTGCTCTCTCCTACGTGGGATGCTGAGGCAGAAGGCTCACAAGTTTAAGGTTATCCCAGATAATGTAGTGAGACTATTTTAAGAAAAACAAGAAAAAATACCTGGGGGCAGGTATATAGTTCAGTAGGAGCGTGTTTGCCTCCTACACATGAAGCCCCAGGTTCAATCTCTAGCATCAGTCATACAAAATGTGTGTGTGTGTGTGTGTGTGTGTGTGTGTGTGTGCTTGTGTGTGTACATGTGTGTTATGATTTTCCTATGATAGTAAGTATCGTGAGGAATTATCTTACTATGAACTAGGGTAGCACCTGACAACAAGTTGTTGAATGATTGAATGAATGAATGAATGAATGAATGAATGGATGAAATGAAACACAGGAGCTAGAATTCAAATTCAGCAATGTAAGAGGATTGGTTGTAAAACTCACTGAAGTCAGCACTCTCAAGTAGAGTCATTAAAAACTATTTATTTTGCAACAATTAAATCCTCATTACTATAAATTAGGAATCAATGTTCTATTACTTATATTCCTTCATCAATAATTTTATTTCTTTGGGGGGTAGAGGATTTCAAGACAGGGTTTCTCTGTGGATCCCTAGCTGTCCTGGAACTTACTCTGTAGACCAGGCTGGCCTCAGACTCAGAGATCTACCTGCCTCTGTCTCCCCACTGCTGGGATTAGAGGTGTGGCCTCCAATGCCAAGATTTCTCCGATCATTTTCAAAAGTGGGATTTAATTTTGAGTTCTGCTTCGACCTCTCCCATCAGCCAGAGTGAGTTTATTGAAATGTGTCATCGAGGGAACCTGTCAGACCAGAGGACCTTCACTTTACCTCCACCTTCATTCCACAGCTTTCCCTGCAGCTGCCTGGCATCTTTGGTATTTCCCTAGCCTCGGGACTTCTGTATTTACAGCTACTTCTGTCTGGAATGTTCTTCCAGGCCATGTTTGCTTCGCTGGCTGCCTCACCCAAACATCACCTTGTCACTTAGGGCTTCCCCTCACCCATCAGTCGGCCCCTTTCATGCCAGTGTTTCATATTGCTCCATTGACTCTTGAAAACATAAAGCACACTACACTCTCTTCATACATGCTGTTTAGTCCCTGTGTCAGGACCAAATGCCACAGAGGAAGGATTTTAGCTCTTTTGTTCCCTGTAATATCCTGTGAGTCTGAAACTGTATGTGGCACTAAGCAGGCCAAGTCAATAAATACAAATATATATGTGATGCATCTTTGTAAACAGGGATAGAGTCATCATGGTTTTTTCTCAAAAGCAAATAAAAACATTCTTACAAAAATTCTCTTGATAAGAGGTTGGTATATGACCTGGTATGGTTGCACATGTTTATAATTTCAGGAGACAAAGGAAGATGGCCCAAAGTTAAAGGCCAGCCTAGACTACATAATGAATTTGAGACCAGCCAGGACTACCCAGTGAGATCGCCTCTGAGAGAGACAGAAAGAGAAGCAAAGAAAAAAGTTGGTATTAAGGCCATGCTTTGCACCTTAGAACAAAGAACATTCTTCTATTGACTTACACACAGTGTTCAGGAACACACAGTACAGAGCACTGTTCCAGATGGTAAAGTAAACAGAGTCTTAAGTGTTTTCATATTTAAAAGACTATCTAATCATTGTGTTTTTACTGGGTCCAATTTAAATTCTTCAATTACAACAAAATTTATTTGAATGATGAACTATTCAAAAGCAATAAAATAAAAATCTACAAAGTAACAACTTCAGTTTTAAAGTACATAACTGGTTTTTTTTTTTTTTAAGATTTATTTATTATGTATACAGTGTTCTGCCTGCATGTGTGTCAGAAGGCCAGAAGAGGGGACCATAGATATTATAGGCTCCGTGTGGGTGCCGAGAATTGAACTCAGGACCTCTGGGAGAGCAGCCAGTGCTCTTAACCTTTGAGCCATCTCCCCTCCCCACCTGATTTTCATTATACAAGGACATACAATCGTCACTGCTATTATCTCCAGAATACGTCCAGTATCCCCAAACAAAACAACAAAAACTTTGTCCCCTTTCATTGTCACCTCCTTTCCATCCCCCTCCCCCAGCAGCCACTCCCTAACTCCCTGCTTCTAAGAACTCGCCTATTCAAGTTCTTAACATTTTTCACCTATATGTTCTCCTATAGTTGGAAAAACACTGGCTGAGTATCATGCTGTAGTAACCTAGCATGAGAGCCCGGACCCACCAGAAAGGGAAGCTCCCTGGTTACTCTGAGTGGCCTGAGATGGGCAGTACTAAGGCCAGCTGGTACCATCCTGGCTACTGTGGCTTTATCTCAAATCACAAAAATTCTTACAAAATAAAGGAGATCTACAGTAAAAGCCAGAGGAGGAGAATGGAAAAAAAAATATTCTGAAGAGTCTTCCCCTTTTTAGAAATGAGATTTGGAGGGCGCTGTATACAACTCCAGCTCTTTGATTACCAAGACTGGAAGAGATATGGGGTCGGCTGAACTGTGCAGGACACCAGATAAACCAAAGGACTTTATACATTGTAATAACTTGATTCCTTATTAACACAAATACGATATGGTCAATACTCTAATAGGTGCTTGGTGAATATATTAATGTAATTTATGATGCTAAATGTAGATGTAAATTACATACTACTACCCAAACATATCGTTCGTTTCTTTAGTTTCTTTTGCTTACAGTCATCCCACGAGTCTCAGGGATTCGCTCAGCAAATTTTGCTGTACAAGACTGCAAAGGGACAGGTCCTGAGCCCTTTGACAGGGTGTGGAATGTAGAGAAGCTTCCAGAAAGCAGAGTAACTGCTAATATTCCCAACTGAAGCACAGCTTCTTCTTTTTTCTCCTTTCTTTAATCTAATTTTTTATTTAAAATTTTGCAATTGTTAAAATTAAAATATAATTACAGAATTTCCTCTCCCTCTCGCCCCATGTCCTTCATTCTCTTAAATTCATGACCTCACTTTTCTTCATCATTGTGCTTTTACATATACGTAGATATATAAACACAACCTGCTCACTGTGGCTTAGATGCATGACTTCAGGGCCGACCACTTGGTGTTCGATAACAAATTAGAAGGTTCGCCCCAGGGAAGACTAACTCTCCTTTGCTCAGCAGTAGTCAGTTGCTTGTAGTGCTCTGTCTAGAGTGGGGTCCCCTGAGGTTTCCCTCCTTCCCATTAGCATGTCTGCTGGCGCTGTCATGGTTGAAGTCTGGCGTAGGCAGCCATACTGCTAAGGTACTGTGAGTGTAGACTCTCACAGGGTCCTTCTTACAGGAAGTTACGGGGAAAGGGAGGCTAGACACTGGATTTGGAGGCTCACATTTACTAAAGCCAGGCTGCTTTGTGTTAGTTTCACAAAATACATTAGGATTTCTGAACCTCTTACCTGAGAATGGAGTCTAACCCTGACCCTGCACTGTCAGAGTCAACTTCAACATCTTTTAAGGCAAATTTTTCCAGTATTTCAAAAGTCCTGTTTGACTCCTTGGAAATAACAAAATCTTGCTTGCACTTTTCAGCAAACTCTTCATGGTATAAATACTCAAGACTGTGTTTGTAGTCTTAGTGGAAAAAAGATAAGGAAAGTATTAGATTTATAGTTTTACATTTTCAGTTCTGTGTGACTCTGCTAAAAGCCCAGGAAGGAATCTACCCTTCTGTATCCATATTGCTTTCTCTCTATGGTTTTACCATATTTTATAGCCCACTGTATATAATAATGAAAGCAAACCATAGACCAGTGATTCTCAACCTTAACTCTGTGAGATCCTTTAATAAAGTTCCTTATGTTATATACCACAACTATAAAATTATTTTGTTGCTACTTAATAACTGTAATTTTAATTTACATTAAGTTGATTTAACTAATCATAATATAAATAGCTGATATGCAGGATATCTGATATGCAACCCCCAAAGGGTCATGACACCCACAGGTTGAGAACCAATGCCATAGGCAGACCATTTAACCCTCTTCATGCCATTTGTTCCTGGAACCCAACTTTCATGACCTGAGAGAAACCAGGGTAAAGACAAATTTAGACTTGATACATATATTCTGTTGTCTGTTCAAACTCCTAGCTAGTACAAAGGTTCAGTTTTGTGGTATGTGTGTCCTCCATGGCAGAAGTTGGGGGTACAGTTTTTTGTTTTTGTTTTTTTCTGGGTAGAATGTTCCAACATAGATGATAACCATAGGCATAGATGCAGCTCAGCCATTGGGGAAGTCCTTTTAAACTCTGGTAAATATGGAGGGCCAGGCAACTAGACGATCTCTAATGCTCATTTCAGCTCCAATTTGCTTCAATTCCAAACCCACTGCCTGATTAATGTCCGGGTGCTCGGGGGGTGGGGAATGAAACAGTATTAATATATGAATTATCACATAGTTGGTCTGGTAGATTCCCAAAAGACATGTCTTGTGTTAGTCTCTAAAGCCACACCCTCCTCTGAACTCTGACATCAGGCCCCATTTAAAGCAAGATTTCCCATCCTGAATCCCTCTCTCTCCCTTTGTCCTCTCTTGGGGGCTCCTATTCCCCTTTCTTCCCTCCCTCTCTCTCTCCCCTCCCCTTCTGTTTATTATAACTGTCTCTGCTGTCATAACTCCTGTTATCATAACCTGTCTGTTACTCATAACCATAGTCATCTGACAATAAAGTCTTTTCTACACAGAAACAGCTCTAAGCATCTCCTTCTATCCGCCGATGCCTTCGGCCACATTCCAAGTGCATCCATAGAAATCAGCTGCCAGGTAACCGGGTAAATACGAACCATACCAAATCCCACACAAAATTCTAATACCTTCGTAACTAACTGGGCTTCCCTGTGGTTGAGATTTGAACCAGAATAGACCTAGAAGCCCAGTTTGGCCAAACCAGCTCCAAGTTCCAGGAGATTCACAGAATGTTGGACTACAGAATTTACAGTCCAACAAGTCTCTTGAACTAAGCTTGACCTTCACTCACTCAGATTTCTTTATTGATAGCAGAGGTCTTTTTAATTGATTTTTAAAGTTATCTTACAAAAACTGGGTTTTGTTACACCATTTTCATCCAGGTGTCTAAGAGTCAAGTTCAAACTGAAACAAGGCTATCAGCACAAGCAATGACACCTGCAGCTGACCTCACACGCACACGAGCACACACACACACACTCACACACACATACATACACACAAACACAGATCACACATACATACACACACATCACACACACACATCAGATGCATACCCATGCATGCATATTCAAAAATTTTAAAAACTAACATAAAAACAATAATGAAATAATGTGGCCTTAATCCAAATATACAGAAAAGCTTGTTTCTTCTTCACACCAGTGATTATTAATCAGGTAGGTTTCAGATTGAGATCAGTAAGAGACTATTTAGCCCCATTTCGTACTTTAGCCAAGTGTAGATATTCTTCCAGATCCCATTTGTTGCTATTCATTCTTTTTAATAATTTCCGTGGTTAAACGTGCTTGGCATTCTGCTTAGATGTTTCACTCTTTAATTATTTTCAAGGTATCTATTGTTAATCTGTTTTATACAAGAAACCCACTCTTATCAATAATAACTTGCTAAATTCACCGGCTTGGAACTGAAAAGCTTAGGACCTGCATGGTCTGCACTGAGGGTCCAAACCTATTTCCCGAGGTAATTATTTGGTTTGTACTTTTGGCTGCCTCGCACACCCTGGCTTTTGCTTTACTTCAGGAGCAGCACTAGATGAGCGTCTGGACCCATGCAGCCTCAGTTCACATTCTTCAGCTCATGACTGCTCTTCCAGATAAAGGAGTCGCTCTGCAGCACTTCACATTTTTTTCAGCACCAGTGTCTGAATCAAATGCAAACATGTGGCCCCATCCTAAGGCTCAGAGTCAATTCTTCTGACTTTGACCCTGGAGCTACTACAGTCATTTTTCCTTCTAGGGCAGGGAATCCAAGGTGTTGAGCTCACACCAGGACAGCAGATCCCAGCTGAGAAACACTGAAACCCAAGCCCAGGAAGACCACCTGAGCACCATTCCACATGAACCAGAGCAAAGTCTTGCGTCTACAGTTCTATAAGCAAGTTTTAATTCAGTAGAATAGAATGGGGCCCAAACTCTGTAATTCTCCTTTTTTATTGGGGTCATTTACAATCAAAAGACTGACAGAACTGATAATAATATTCTTTTCTGGGGTCCCTAATGGCTTGGCTTTCAAGTGGCTTCGTGTTACCCACACAGTGCTACAGTGTGGGTCAATGCTCTTAGTCACCACCCACCATCTACTCCTAATCCACATTACAGAGACTCTTGACTACCTGGTCCTGGAAAGGACACGAGGATATACCATCTACTGTCATGATGCATGCCCACATTAACTAGTCCTTACATTAGAAACTGTAACATCTGTGTGTCATTCCTTGAGCATGGGAACAAACATAGGCATCATCTTACTCCTTAAACATCCATATGAATTCCACTTTTCATATGACTTGATGAACTTTGATCAACACAGATCCCTCCTGAAATTTGCAGGTGTGATGGACCTCTGCCATGTTCTTAAGTGCTGTTGGCTTTTCCGTCTACCACATGCAAGCCCACAGGGCATTATTTCCAAAAACTAACATAACCATTGTGTTTTGAGGCAATATGATGTGGGGCAGTGTTTCTCACTTTAACTTGCATGTAAATCTCCTAGTCAGCTCTTCAATACAAATTCTAATCCAACAGACCTGGAATGGGATAGCAAACTCTCAAGCTTTTAGTGCATTGACTTCACAGGCAAGGATTCGAGAACCAGAGGGACCTGAGTTCAAGACTGGAACTGGTCTTTTAGTACTCATGTATCATTGGTAAGACACCTAACCACTGTATAGCAGCTTTCACTTGCTCATCTGCAAGACCAGAATGTTATCCATTAAGAGTCACACCTTAAAAATTAAATGTGCTACTATACACATATCACCAGACACACACACATATGTACACACACATACATACATATGATGTGGGAATGCCTTTCTGTATGCTGTGAATATCAATCTTTAAATAAAGGAGCTGTTTTGGCCCATGACAGACACCATAGAAAAAGTAAGAAGAGAAATCACAGCATAGGTAGGAGAAGCAGGCCGGAGTCAGGCAGACCAAGCCCAAAACCCAAAAGAGCAACATGTAAAGAACACAGGTGAGCCACGGGCCACGTGTCAGAAAGATTAATAGAAATGGGTTGATTTAAGATGTAAGAGCTAGCTAGCAATGTGCCAAAACCATAGACCAAACAGCATGAAGTTAATATAAGTGTCTGAGTAATTTTGGGGGGCCTAAGCAGCAGCAGGTGGCTAAGGGGTCTGGGGCTGCAGGTCTGTGGTCTGGACCTCTGGCGGCCCGGGACCAAGAAACCTCACTACAACATACATACACACAGACACACATATGTAGAGCACATACATATAAACACACACACACACACACACACACACACACACACACACAAGGTTCCTTCTTTTCCTGACTGTGGCACCATTGGCATTTAGGACCAGATAGCCTTTCACTGTGGAGGGATGTCCTGTGTGTTTACATCCTTAGCCTCTACCCAGCAGACAGCAGTGCTTTCCTTCACTTATGATAACCAAGGTTCTCTACAGATGAGATAGAGGGAACACAATCAACCCTGGGTGAAAACATCCCTCTAGACCTACATGTTAATACCATTGTTCTGAGTCTTCTCTGAGCTCCCTGACTTCCTGATCATCTCCAGGTCCAGAGGACCCAGTTTCAGTTCCCACTCACCCCGTGGCTCACAACTGCCTATAACTCCAATTCTAGGGGATCTGACACTTTCCTCTGACCTCCTCAGGCTCCTGAAGGGACACAGTGTATAAACTACATACACACACATACACACACATACACACACACACACACACACACACACACACACACACACACACACACACACACACACGGAGATATGTTTCAAATTTAATACAAACAGTCTGAGATATCAGAGGGATCTTCCCACAGTCAGTCTAGGAGAATCAGAGAGTGTAGCTCACACCTTTAATTCCAGCACAGGGAATATCTGGGGGTCTTGACCTATGACCTTAATCCCAGCAAAACTGAGTTTGAGGTCATCCTAGTTTACAGAGGGAGTTCCAGGCTCCCAGGCAGGCAGTGGTGGAGCACACTGTTAGTTCCAGCACTTGGGAAGCATAGACAAGAGAATCTCTGTGAGTTCAAAGCCAGCCTGGTCTTCAAAGCAAGTTCCAGGACAGCCAGGACTGTTACACAGAAAACTCTGTCTGGAAAAAAAACAAAACAAAACAAAGACTGGAAGAGGTAGATCTGTCCTCTGATATCTCAGACTGCTTTTATTAAATTTGAAACATATCCCCCCATGCACACACAGAAATATATATATATATATTTAAATATATATATTTAAAGAGAGAAACATATGCTACAAAATTATGGTAATAATTTAAAATGCTTAGCAAGTATATTCAACTATTTAAAAATTTCTTTCCTGGGCCAGTGAACTGGCTCAGGAAGTGAAAGTGTTTGCCACACAAACTGGATTTCTATCTAGTCCTAGAATGTACAAAGGCCAGACATGGTAGCCCAAGTCTATAACCCCAGCACTGTAGGATGCAGTGAGATGGGCAGTAGAGACAGGAGAGCTGACAGGAAGCTCGGACACAACACCAGAAAAAAAAGTCTCTGCCTCAACAGGGAGAAGGGCAAAACCTGACTCCCCAAAGTTCCCATCTGACCTGCAAGGGCATCATGGTACACACAGGTGCACGCATGCAATCCCCCACATACACACACACACATGTACACACACATATGCATACATATAAACACACACACATTTTTTTTTTAAATTTCTTCTCCAGGAAAACACAGGAGACGTCCCCTGATTGCTAGCAGTGACTTTGCCATCTCTACATTTACTGACCTATGTTTTCCATGATTACAGGGCATGGGTAGAGCTTTTCCACAACAGCAGACCAGTCCTTGAAAACCATGTCGCCCAACTCATCCAGGTCTCTATAGAATCTGACGGGAAGCCCTTTACCAATAATCTTTGCCTTGAGTCTTCCAACTTTCACTTTGCCCTCTTCTTTCAACAGAGAAGCTGGGGACAGCTTTTCTTCTTTATCCTCACTGAAAGTCCTCAGCAGTAAGTTTGAGGTACGAAAGTAGAAAAACTGAAATTGAGACCCCTTTCGAAATGCTGCTTGGATGATCTCAAACTCTATCAGGCTGCAGTGGGGGGTCTCAAGGACCCAAGGGTAGCCGTTTTTTGCAGCAACATAGAGATTTTGTTCTGCCTTGGATAAATGTGTGAAGTCCTTTACATTGGAGAAAAGGAAAGGTGAGTAGTGGGGGAGGAAGTCTCCGTAGGTCTGCCCTAGCAGGCAGATGAAGAAGGGGAAGCAACTGTCCACATAGTCAAGGCAGAGCTTCAGCCGCTGGGAACAGAGGCAGGAGTACTGTCGGAACAGGTTGGTGCTGAAGGACTTGTGGGCCTTCACAGCTGACCATCTCAGGTCCACAGCTTTGAAGTAAGTGCCCCTCGGGCTGCAGAAGTCATTAAGCCGAGGGAAGATGGTGTTGGCCAAAAAGTCTCTCTCTTCTTGAAAGTCATCGAGAGTGGAGCAGACGTAAGGTTGGATGGGTCTCTGCCGCTTTAGGGTGGGTTGAGCGTTGGATCTTGCTCCAGGGTCACTTGCCTTCTCGTTCATTCCCGGAGCTTAGAGGTGACATTCCACTTGGAACAAGTCAAGTTTATCCTGGTCCAACTGCCAAGGTCCACAGCTTGAGTCTCCTCCTCGATTTTGCTTTGAACAACTCAAACCATGTCTGCGAATTGTGTTCTGAGGAGGAGACGCCACAGTCAGTCTAGTTTAAGTAAGGGCAGAAAAGGGAAAACACATTTGTTTTAGGGTGACCGTCAGCTTGTGTCTCCCCTGACCCTCCCTGCTCCACAAAGCTTTGGATGAAGAACTAACAACTTGTAAGAAGAATGGGGAGAAGGGCACAAGGACCCCTTTCTCCCCAGAGTCCCCTCCCACCTTTCCGGGTCCTCCAGCCAACCACGACTTCTGCCCCATAGAAACATAAAAACCAAGGCAGCTGATAGGCTGGCAGTAAGAAAGGTAGGCATGTCCATCAATGGACTCTAGTGTCGTCAGGAGCCAAGATTCACGATGAGGGGCAAAAGAAAAACAAGTATGAAGTGGAGGTCAGCACAGGAAAAAAACGGCCAAAGACCACAACCAAGCATGCCACAGTCTGCATCCAAGAGCCCATGGGGCTGTGTGCCTTTCCTGTGTCTTCACTTCTACAAGCGCACACACATTCCACTCACCTACTGGAATTTAATCCCACCAAGTTAATAGAAAAACGCTCCAGTGATGACACAGCTTTGTCTGCAAGAGCTAAAAATAGTTTCAAAAACTTCCTCACTCAGCCTTTTCTCCATACAGCTTACTTCCACACAGAGTATCACTTTTTAAATTACATCTCTTCCTTTCACATATAGTAAAACATGTCAAAAGCATAAAACAGTTCCTAAGATCTCCTAACAACATTTAAGTCCATGCTTTAAAAAAAAAAAAAAAAAAAAAAAAGTTCTAACCCCTGGCTGAAGAGATGGCTCAGAGGTTAAGAACACAACACTGACTTCTCTTCCACGGGGCTTGAGTGTAATTTCCAGCAACCACATGGTGGTTCACCACCATCTGTAATGAGATCTGGCGCCCTCTTCTAGTGAGAAGGTGTACGTGCAAACAGACCACTGTATACATAATAAAAATTTCTTTAAAAAAACTTGGCACTGAATTGCCTCAATAACGGCACGAGAGAGACCACCTCTATCACACGATCACACAGGTCAGGGAGAGAAAGCCTGAACAGGATAAGCAACGTGTCCAAAGTACACTTGTTTTAATTAATTTTTTGTTGGGGGCAGGAGGCACAAGTGCGCCACCATGTGGAGGTCAGAAGACAGTTTTTGAGAGTTGGTTCTCTCCTTCCACTGTGTGGGTTCTGGGGATGAGCTCAGGTTATCAGACTTGGTAACAAGCACCTTTATCCACTGAGTCATCACAGGGGCCGGAATATCAAAATTTATCCACAGGTCAGGATGACAGTATAGTGTCTCCAAAGTACGGGAAATCAGTGGGTAGAAAACACCTACCCATAAGGAATAAGGAGTGTTTTAATAAATAAGCAATGTAGACAAGGGGTTTTTATTTGTTTTTTTTTTTTTCAAAAACATTAAGACAGAACAATCACCATATTATCTGTCACATAGGACAGATTTTCAATTCTTACCAAAAAAAAAAAAAAAAAAGAACAAAAACCTACCATCTCCATTTCTTTGCAATCAGAGGTCATTTCCATGAGTGAAAGAATATGTATGTGTGTGGAATGTGGTTAAGTGTGTGTGTGTGTGTCTGCATGAGGAAGCTAAGAGTTTACCTTGAATATTGTTTCTCAGCTGTCATTCACCTTATTTTTGAGATAAAGTCTACAACTGATTTAGAATTTGCCAAGGAGATTGGGCACAGTGTCCAGTGAGTCCAGGAATCTGTATCCACCTCCCCAAGCACGTGCCAGCAGGCCAGCGGGTTCTAGGAAGTAAACTTGGGTCCTTGTGCTTACATGTCAAGCACTTTACCAAATGAGCCATCTTCCTGGCCTCGCCCCCCCTTCCTCCTCCTCCTCCTCCTCCTCCTCCTCTTTGGCTTCTTGAAACAGGGTATCCTGCCTGGTCTTCTAAGTGCTTAAGTTCAGGTATGCTGCACCCCCATGTCCCGCTGAGTCTTCAGTTACTGCTCTGTCTCTAACACTTGGGATGCAGATGGGTTCAGAATAGGTCCTAGGGAAATATGTATTGTAGGTGATGCTCTTGTGGAGGACCCACGTACAGTTCAAGCACCTACCTGGAAGCTCACACCCTCTGTATCTCTCTAGTTCCAGGGGATCCAGTGCCCTTTTCCAGCCCCTGTGGGCAACAGGCACACATGTGGTGCACATAAGCTCATCCAAAATCACATATACATCTATAAAAATAAATACGTTCAAGTACCAAAAAATCTGTGGCTCAGTGATTCTGCTCTCTGGTAACTACTCTCAAGCAATGAAGCCAAAGGTAAACACTACACACGTAAAGATTTTTTTATTGTAACTACAGAAAAATAATAAAAGAAAGCACATATACAAGGCATGGCAGTGCACACCTTTAATCCCAGTACTAGGGAAGCAGAGGCAGGTGGATCTCTGTGAGTCTGAGACCAGCCTGGTCTATAGTTTCAGGACAACCAGAACTACACAGAGAAAAACAGTCTTGAAAAACAAACAAACAAACAAACAAACAAACAAACAAACAATGAATGAATAAATGAATGAATGAATGAATGAGAATATGCTCTGGACCTGGGTGGCACACACCGGCAGTCCCAATACTCAAACAGTAGAAGCAGAAGGATGACACCAGTGAGAGCCTGTCTGGAAAAACAAAAGCAGAAGCCAAAACATATTACAGCGTGCTTCAATCTCAGATCAACAGATACCATGTGAGACAATAAATGAGCAGTCTTTTAAGCTGCAATTTATTCCACAGCAATACACAACTCAGAGGTATAAATGGTCCAAGTTCATTTATTTTCATTTCTTCAGTACTGTAAATTTCTTCACACTGGAATTATGTCTTTGTTATTCCCACGTGTTTTTTTCTAATATGAATGAAATTTTTGTTTCAATTTTTATGTTTTTGCAAAATGGGAGCAAGATTTAATTTTTATAGGTTCATTTTAAAATCAATAATTTACCAGATTCTCATATTAACTTGAGACATTAAAAAAAAACAACACAAATATCTCAGTTATCTGGAATATGTAAAAAATTATTATATTTCAATTTTTCTTTTCTTTCTTTTTTTTTTTTGTTTTTCGATATAGGATTTCTCTAGATAGCCCTGGTTGTCTTGGAACTCTTCTGTAGACCAGGCTAGCCTTGAACTCAGAAATCCACCTGCCTCTGTCTCCTGAGTGCTGGATTAAAGGTATGCCCACCATTGCCCTGCCAGTATAGTGAGTCTTAAGCACTACCCTCAATACAAAGATCAAGAGTATTTCCATCAAAGTCCCCTAGTTCTCTTTCTTTCTACGTCTTTACTTGGGTTAAACTCTGTACTTGCACTTACAGCCAGGTGTGCAGATGCACTGTAACTCTGGCTCTCCAGAGCGCTCTGAGTTGGAGACTATCCAGGGCTACATAGTGAACTTTAGACCAGCCTGGGATATCTAGAAAGATCTTGTCTGGATAGGTAGGTAGGTACTAGGTAGTAGATAGATAGATAGATAGATAGATAGATAGATAGATAGATAGATAGATAGATACAGATAGACAGACATACATAGATACATAGATAGATAATATACACTTACATATGGTGGGTGCACCTCCACTGTTAATACCTGTTCATCTGCTCATGCTCTGTACATACAGACCATAACTTCATTGTTCACCACTGAGTTTCCAGCCCCTATTATAATACCTAAATATCAGGCCCTATATTTTCTGTATTAATAAGGGAGAAAATAGAATGCAGTAGGAAGAAAGGAGGAAAGGAAGAAGGAACAAATTAATCAACCCACCAGTTCACCTTGGTATCCACTCCATCCTTCAGTTCTTCAACAGTCCCAAATGCCAAGGGCTTTCCTTCCTGCCTTGGTCTCCCTACAGCTACATTATATCTGCTGTGTGTATACACATACACACACACACACACACACACACACACACACACACACACACACACACACACACACACACACACACACACACACGGGAGCTATTTATACCCCTACCTGCATCCTCTTTGACAGTCTGGATTTTCCTTCCAAGTTTAACTGCAAGAGAGGGGACTAATGGCCTTAGAGCTACTCAAGAACTATGACAAAGATCACAACAAAGATGGCTATTAACAGTAGTAGCCATAAACACATAGCGCTAAAGAGAAAAATTAGCCAGCACTTGGGAGGCAGAGGCAAGTGGAGGCCAGACTGGTCTATGTAGTGAATTACAGGACAGCTAAGGCTACATAGAAAGACCATGTCTTAAAGAGAAAGGAAAAGGGGAGGGGGGGGGGCGCCGCGGAGAGATGGTTCAGTGGATAAGAACACTTGCTGTTGCAGAGGACCAGGGTTCAGTTCCTAGCACCCACAGGATGGCTCACGAGGAAGCAAGAGAATTAGATTCAAAGGTAGGAAGCTTAACCCCACCACCACCACCACCACACACACACACACACACACACACACACACAAACACTGAGTATAGTGCAGGGGGAAAGACAGAGAAAAATGGAAATTAGAGATCAGTCACAGGTCAAAAATCAGAGAAGATAATGGGGTAAACACACTAAGAATCCAAGAACCTGTTCTCTCTCTCTCTCTCTCTCTCTCTCTCTCTCTCTCTCTCTCTCTCTCTCTCTCTCTCTCTCTCTCTCTCTCTCTCTCTCTCTCTCATTCCTCTATCCCTCTATCTCTCACTGAACCAGAGGCTGTCATTTAGTTGTCTGACCAGAGAGCTGTCTGTCTCTACCTTCACCACCCCACCCCCCTGCACTGAGTTACATTACAGACCAGCGTCTGACCATTATGCAAGTGCCGAGAATCCTAACTCAGGTCATAGTGTAAGTGAGGCAATCGTTTTACCCTCTAAGCCTCTCCTCAGATAACCACGTAGTTTAACAGGGAGCTCAGCCAGCAAGCTCAAAAGAGCCAGGTTGAGTCAGATGAGGTCTCTGCGAGCTCTTCTTTCTAGGGACCATCATCTGCAGAAACTTCTACCCACGAACAGCAGCTTTATTTTGGAGACCAAATCTCATTCTCAGTTCCTCCCAGGTGCAGCCCCAATCTACCCCCCACTGGTCACTTAAAATGCCTGTGCAGTTTCAGAACAGTTCCTTACTCGCTCGACTTAAAAAAAAAAAAAAAAAAAAAAAAAAAAAGTGATGAGCTGTCAAACGCAGAAAAGAAACATTGTTTTCTAGAAACAGAAATAAGATTCTGGTATGTTCTACACAAATACAAGCTTTTCTGTGCTTTGTTAAATGTAGGTAAATCAGACAGATGTAAAGACGGCATCACCGCCACACTATGTAAACACTAAACCACAGGTTCAAAATCGGCAAGTCTAAATTCCGGAAGCTGTCAAAGGGACTAAGACATTGTCACCGAAAAGCCTTACAGGAATTTGGATGTTCCGAAACTCCAAATTTCATGGAGAAAGCGGTAATGGCGCAGGTGGGTTAAAGACGGGCACTCGTGCTGGGAGAAAAAAAAAAAAATGTTAAAATAAGGCTTAAGAGTTTACTAAACATTTCGGAATGTACAGGCTGGCGTTGGAAACTTTCCTCACTAGAAAGATCCCCTTTGCTGTCTTTCGGAAGGCGGAAAGAAGTTTCTATGAATTTATAAAGCCACGGTCCAGGCTATTTACAAGCACTGCGGTTTTTGCTTTTCAGGTATCTGCAGATGTCCTTTCCTGTTTTGTGCTAGCCTGCACTTCACCACCGCGCGGTTCAGCTGGTTCATAGAGGGGATTGCCAGATTGTTCCTTGGTATTTATGGGGATATCAAAAAACTTGGTTTCCCTCGGGGTTGGGGAACTCAGCCACACTCAATTGCCAACCAAACCAGAGAAGTCAGGAGATGCTGGCAGCAAAACGCCAGGGGGAGCTGAAGCCTCCAGGAGCCCGGAGTGATGCACAAGAAGGCCGACCTGGAAACCCGTGTGCTGCTATCCACCAGAGGTGGAGCTGAGGGCTGGATTCAGGGCTGGCCCTGACATCGAGCAGCAAGGGACACGCCTTTCCAGGTCCGCCTCTGAAAACTGTGTGCACTAGAAAATTACGTGCACTAGAATAAGCATAGATCTATCTAATCTGCAATCAGAGTGCAGTGGAAACCCTAAACCACTCAAGACATACTTCCCGTAGACACAAGACAGGAGAATGTTCAAAGTCCAAACTACGCTTACTGGCTCAGAGGTCTAAGACTACGATTCCCAGCATTCATAAGCCTAGTGCATTGCATGCCGGGAACTGTAGTTTCTCACCACCACTCAAACACACCCCGGAGGGTATTCAACCCCTTACATATTTTCTCTTTTTCGAAAAGCTACGATGAACAGAAAGGTGATGGCGAGCGTAGCGCTGAAATGTCTCCCAACGTGAAGTCGTAGAGGGAAAAGGGTAAAAATGCGTAGTCTTGGCTACCGTTTCCCCTAGTCACGGAATAAACGTTCTAAATGAACCGGAAGTGGTTCTCCGGGACCTCTAGGAAAGAACAGACGTTCTAAGCGCCTTTATTCATTGGACGGTTTTCCTGAGAGGCCAAGGCTTCCCAGGTCAAGGGGTGGCCCGGCGTGTGAGGGGCCCTCGGAGCCATTTGATTGGAGGAAAACTGCTGGCCAAGCCCAATCGGAAGGAGCCACGCTTCGGGCATCGGGCACCGCACCTGGACAGTTCCGATTGGTGGGCTGCGGTCCACCCCGTGCGTCTCCATTGGATGCAGAGAGTGCGTGGTGAGGCGGGATTGGTGCGTTCGTGTTTCCCGTCCCCCGCCCGCAAGCAGTGGGGTGAAAAGCAGCCCGACCTGCGCGCGGTTTAGTGGGCGGACCGCGCGGCTGGAGGTGTGAGGACCTGAGACTCGGGGTGGGGGGGCGGAGGCGGCTCCTGCGACCGAAGAGGACTTGCGACACGCCGTCGGCGCACCATGAGGCTCCTGTGGGTGTTGGGCCTCTGCTGCGTCCTGCTGACCTTCGGTGAGTGATCGGACAGCAGTGGGTGCCCCCCCTTTCTGCGCGACCGCTTCTCGAACGTTCTGGGGGCGTTGAGCCCTCGAGGGGGACGCCAGGAGCTGTGGAGGGTATAGGGACCATCCACTTTCTTCGAAGGAGACTCCGGTGATGATGTTTGCCCTGAGACTTCTAGAAAGAGGCGGCTTGGAGTCGGGGCGTTTAAATGACTTGCGGATGGAGCTGAAGCCTCTCTCCGAAGTCTCGCTGGCGGGGCGCGGCCTCTCGGACTCTACTCCCGGGGGAACCTTGAACGGGCCCCCCCTCCCTAAGGACTTTTGTTATCAGATCCGACCTTTGGCCACCCCATCCTAAGGACCCCGGGCCCCTGCCCTCCGATTCTTCGGAAGTACGTTTCTGTTTCCTGACGCCAGGCTTGCAAGCTTGGGGCCTCAGGCCAGCGTCCTGGCGGTGGCCCAGTGTCCAGTTCCGACGTGCTATGAGTGACACGTCTATTCGTTTGCGCCCGATTTCAGTTCCCCTCTCCAGAAGTTGCAAAAACCCTGTTTGCATTCTAACCTGTGATAACTAAGGGAGGCCCACGTTTTAGCTTAGCCAGTGTAAAGGCCTCCACACTGCGACACGTGTGGGTGTCTATGGGGCCTGTATCGCTCACTGCCTTGTTTCAAAGGAACGTAGGACATAGATGATGGCTGCCTGGTCTTCCAGAGTCTACTGGGTGTCTTGAGCATTTACATTTAAACTTTAGCGCGCTTACTTGGCTTGACGTTGGCTATTGAAATCAGTATATCATTCTTCCGCTTCTTTGTCTTGTTGCATTTTCTTAACTGCACTCTTGCCCTGTTTGGTCTTGGTCTTTGTATGTGGGAGAGGAAGCAACAGTGTTTGAGAGTTTTAACCTTCTTCCTAGGGTTTGTTAGAGCTGACGATGAACTCGATGTGGATGGTACAGTGGAAGAGGACCTGGGTAAAAGCAGAGAAGGCTCAAGGACAGATGATGAAGTTGTGCAGAGGTCAGTGCATTTGAAACGATGCTGATAAGCCCGGAAGTCAGTGGGACACTGGCTGCTTTTCTTCCCCAGACTAAGGAACATCCAATGCTTAATGATACAAAATAATCAGAAAATTTTAGGAGTGCCCAGTTATCTGCACGCTTCTAGTCGCTCCTAATTCTTAGACTACGGATTCAGGGAGGAGAGTTGAAGGAGCCCAGCATCTCAGGGTCTAAACACAGGAACCTGGTAGTGATACTGTGGGACATGCAGTTGTGCTGGAAACTCTTAAGAACTGACAGAAGTTTTGAAATTTGCTTTTGTTCATTTGTGTGAAGTAATTTTTAAGAAATAGAACTTATACCTGTAACTTTAAAGGGTTCTGCAATAGGTGAGCAGTATTTTAAATTTTGGCCTCTTAAAGATTAGTGACAGTACCAATGTGCTGTGAGAGCATGCACATATGACAGCAGACATGAGTACTTGCTTTTCAGTAGAGGGTAGATGGCTTTATTTTTCTGGGAATTTCAAAACTATTTTCAACTGAGTGTTAAACATTCCATTACTGTGATAAAAATAAGCTGGTATGTTAATGGTATTTTATAGAAGTTTCCATTTTACCCTTTAACCAGATAGTCTTCAGAGGCCACTCTGTTCTGACAGGAGGCCTTTTTACAAATGAAAACTAAGTATTTGCCTATCTAATTTGATTTCCCTAGAGAGGAAGAAGCTATTCAGTTGGATGGGTTAAACGCATCACAAATAAGAGAACTTAGAGAGAAATCTGAGAAGTTTGCTTTCCAAGCTGAAGTTAACAGGATGATGAAACTCATCATCAACTCATTGTATAAAAATAAAGAGGTAAGTGCCACATGGTTAGGACAGCAGCTTGTATCCTTTCGTGTAGATCATGGAGATTTAGGTACATACAATTGCCAAGTTTAAGTGTTCAGTAGAAACTAATGAGAATTGTTCCCAGTTATACTGGAGAGGAAGGGAGTATAGACATTTTCTCAAGTCTGATGGACTAAAGGGTGGGAGAATAAAGAGCCACGCCCGGCTTTTTATGAAGACAGTAAAGCCATCTGTGTACAGTAAACATAAAGATCTTGTCTTTTATGGTTCTGGGGAGAAATGAAGAGTTTGACATAAAAACCAACTTCTTACTGTGCCTGGAGGTTAATCCCAGCATATTAATCTCATTTCCTTCTAGATTTTCCTGAGAGAACTGATTTCAAACGCTTCTGATGCTTTAGACAAGATACGGCTCATCTCACTAACTGATGAAAATGCACTTGCTGGAAATGAAGAGTTAACAGTCAAGATTAAGGTGAGCTTAAATGACCTTTTCTTTTTAAAAAGAACACTCAGAAACCAGACACTCCATGAGTTAGATACAGTAGCTTATTCTGCTAGTCACAGTGGGTTAGGTGGAAGTCCTCAGGCTGCTTATGGAACAAATCTGGTTTTGCCTATTTTTATTAGGTTTGTTAGAACACAGTCATATTGGTTGTATTATAAATGCTTTTGTCTACAGTAGCAGTAATCACTGTGGCCTTATGGCTCCTAAAACCAAAAATAGTTACTACCTTGCTGACTGAGCAGCCATCTGAGGTATCTCTGGTTGCCATGGTGCAAAGGGTCGCACACCAATTAAAGGCTCAGCCTGAAAGTCACACTCTAAGCTCCAACTTGTAAGTTCACTAGGCAGAAATAATCATATGGCCGATGGATGGATGAACAGCCAGGCTCCTGGGGACACCCAGGACAATTTAATGAGGAATATTAGTAGTCACAGATCTCTAAATCAAGCATCATTCAAATTTAGTCTTTTTGTTTTCTGTGAAGTGGTTTTTCTGGAATTTTATCTTCAACTTTATTCAGGTTAGTGTCTGTTCTTTGACATTTAAATCAGACTCCACTTGTTTTTCTTAAATGCATTGCTCTTAAAAATATAAGGAAACGTGCTTTTGAAACGTCATAGTCATTTCCCATAGTGTAAATGTTAAGGAGAGCTAACTGGTTCTTGTCTTGCTTTTAGTGTGATAAAGAGAAAAACCTGCTGCATGTCACTGACACTGGAGTAGGGATGACCCGAGAGGAGTTGGTTAA
The DNA here is from genome assembly GCA_033318265.1 of Phyllotis vaccarum. Taxonomy (NCBI): domain Eukaryota; kingdom Metazoa; phylum Chordata; class Mammalia; order Rodentia; family Cricetidae; genus Phyllotis; species Phyllotis vaccarum. Next base: position 38,068,078 of record JARWLC010000014.1, read on the forward strand.
AAACCTCGGTACCATAGCCAAGTCTGGAACAAGCGAGTTCTTAAACAAAATGACAGAGGCACAAGAAGATGGTCAGTCAACTTCTGAGCTCATTGGCCAGTTTGGTGTGGGATTTTATTCCGCCTTCCTCGTGGCAGATAAGGTCATTGTCACATCCAAACACAACAATGACACCCAACACATCTGGGAGTCAGACTCCAATGAATTCTCCGTCATTGCTGACCCAAGAGGAAACACGCTAGGACGCGGGACAACAATCACGTGAGTATTGCTGGGTGTGGCCGAGGGTGATAGAGTGAGGGGCCTGACCCTCTGGTCCCCGGCTTCCATGCTGTCTCCCTTGGAGGAAGTCTTGAGATGTGCAGGGGTCTAGGTACAGAAGGTTAGGATTGCCAGCGTCCAGGGTGCATTAACAAAGTGGGAGACCTCACAGAAGAGGTGGATCTGTGGACTTCCCAGATTAGTGGAGGAGGCTGAGGTGTTCAGAGAAGCCTGGGTAAAGGCAGGAAGGTGGTGTGTTCACAGTAGACTTCTCACAGTTTCAGTTGCTGGTAGAAGTTTTGGTTCTCTAGTCACAGTTTGTAATGATGGGGGTGGGGTGAAAAGAACATGGAATGAGTGTGCCAGATGGTCATGACCAAAAGACTGGTGTGGTGTGTGACTGGATAGTTCATAGCATAGTGATTGCTTAGGAAAGCAAATGCCTTCTTTCCCCAAATAAGATTTTCTTTTTTCAAGTCCTCCATCACCAGTCACCCATTCATGTGTATGCCAAGTATGGGTTGGTTACAGTGGAAAGCTTGCTCACACACATCATAGTCTCCTCAATACAGAAAGATTGAGTGTCCAATGTGGGGGAGGACTGAGCCTGGCACACACTCCCTTCTATATTGTGCAGTATCTAGGTTGGCTTCAGAAACCTCACAGACTTCCAAATCCAGTGGATGATGGCATTGTGCGCCCTCCCATCTTGTCCTGAGTCACCTGGGGTGAAAGTGCTGCCTAAGTGTGTGTACTAGATTGTGACAAGTGTCAGGGTTAGGTGAGTCTGGGTGGCGAACTCCAGGGATCCTGCGCTAGGATGACAAGCGCCCAGCACTCTGCCCAGCTTTCCACATGGGTGCTTCAGTTCAGACTCAGGTCTTCATGCTTCACAGCAAACACTGTTGTAACGTGTTTCTATTTAGAAATACTTAAGTCATTTAATTTCTAGAACCATAGTAAGACTATGAAAGTGACAGTTTAACTGCTTTCTCATCTTGAGAAATGAAAAGTCCCAACATAATCAGGTTTTTGTTTTCTGATGAGAACACTGTTGTCCACCTGAAGGAATACAGGGAAGTCTCCTTTCCCTTCCCCCATGTTATATGTTGCTCAGAGCCTTCTGATGTGGGAAGTTTTTACTGTGAGTGTTACACAAAGCTGTAGGCTGTTATTAACAAAGCAATAACAGAGTTATAACGCATCTGGGAAAGCTGTCTCTAAATGGCATGTTCTCCTTTCAGTCTTGTCTTAAAAGAAGAAGCATCTGATTACCTTGAATTAGACACAATTAAGAATCTCGTCAGGAAGTATTCTCAGTTCATCAACTTTCCCATCTATGTGTGGAGCAGCAAGGTGAGTCTAGATAAAGGTCGCGGGTAACCTTGGTAGACATGGGTACTGAGCAGGGGCTGAAGGTGGTTCTTACCTTAGGTCTTACTTCACAGTGTTTTCTGCTCTGTAGACGTAAGGACTAAATCAGCAAGCTTAACTGTAATTGTACTTTACATCAATAGAGCGAGACCGTTGAAGAGCCTCTGGAAGAAGATGAAGCAGCAAAAGAAGAGAAGGAAGAGTCTGATGATGAAGCTGCAGTAGAGGAAGAGGAAGAAGAAAAGAAACCCAAAACTAAGAAAGTAAGCCTGGCTCTTCAGATCTAGTGTGAGCAGTAGAGGGGCTTCAGTCCTTAAACATTACTTGTTTTCATTTTGGGTGTATGGGTGGTTTGCCTGCATGCGTATTTATACGTCACTGTGTGTGTGGTACCCATGGAAACCAGAAGAGGGTGGGGGTCAGCTGCCATGTGGATGCTGGGACTCTAACCTCCAGGCAGCACTCACCACTGAGCCATCTCTCCAGCCTTAGAACCTTCATTCTTGGGTGTGGGTGTGTGTTTGGGTGGTTGACTGTTTCTTATTGAAACAGGGTCTTAGCATGTAGCTCTGATACCCCCTTCCTCCCCTGTGCAGGAGAACTAGTAAAGGTATTACCATGCATGACATGACGCTTCATTTTTAAGTCTTCTACTTTCTGTTAAATACTATTATACCCTAAGTGAGAGACTTTGCTTTTAGCCTGTAATCCCAGCACTAGAGAGGCTGAGGCAAGAGGTTCTTAGTTTGAGGTCAGTCTGGTCCACATAGCCAGAACTTAACTCTTAAAAAAAAAAAATGCTTTTAAAAATGCTTGTTAGTAAGACTAATATTAGATAGCAAATCATAATCACTTGTAGGTTAACCGTTGAATACTAAAAGAAACTTAACAAATATCTTAACTTTAGGTTGAAAAAACTGTTTGGGATTGGGAACTTATGAATGACATCAAACCAATATGGCAGAGACCATCCAAAGAAGTGGAAGAAGATGAATACAAAGCTTTCTACAAATCATTCTCAAAGGTAAACTCGGTTAAGAGTTCTCTAGTTTTAAGTTATTACTGAGTTGTATACAGTTATCAGCATATTTTTAATCTAAATGTGGGGTGTGACTGTAAATAAGATTGTCTATCCCCATTTTTCCCAGTAAGAAAATAGAAAAAAGAATTGTGACAACCATCTGTCTACTGCAAGAGTATGGAGGGCGACAGTCCTGTATCAAGTTTAAATGTGTTTTCCTGACTCTTAACCAAAATCAATTCAAATTTTATAAGAACCTTGGAGATTGGTGTCTGGGTAGGAGTAATTATTACTGAGAGTAATCCCTACCAAGACACGTCTTCGTTAATGGGGCGGTACAGCGTTTAAGAGTTGTTGTGAACACTTTCCATCTTAATATATATAATGTATATGAGATGAGTCATCTACAGGTCTCTCTAGAGAAAGTGCTGAGAAACAGGTTAAAAAAACAGTAAGAGCCACTTACATAGGCGATTGGTTCCCAACATAAAACAGGATGTAAGTTACTGAATCGCTTTTATTGTGACTTACAACATCAGACATTGTCAGAAGACACAACGGAATCTGTTTCTCTGGGGTTTTTTGTTTTTTTCTTTTACTGATTGATTATTTTGAGTTCTAAGAATATAAAGCTCTAGAATTAAGATTGGCTGTAGTTCATGTTTCCCTGAACACGATTTTGTACAGGTAGCGTGTATGGAAGTTTTGCTATGGTGTCACAGCCACCGCTCCCCCTGGGGTTAACAAACAGTGGTGTTACCTAGTCAGAGTCAGACATTCTTCATTGCCGCCTCCCACACCCTTCTGCTTTGATTTAGTAAGGGCCTATCGTAAATGCTGTGGGTGTACTGCCTTTTTTCCGTGACATGAATAACCAAGCCACTTTCCACAGGAAAGTGATGACCCCATGGCTTATATCCACTTTACTGCAGAAGGGGAAGTCACCTTCAAATCAATTTTATTTGTGCCCACATCTGCTCCTCGTGGTCTGTTTGATGAATATGGATCAAAGAAGAGCGATTATATTAAGGTAGGCGGGCTTTTAAGTATTGCAAACTAGGTTTAAAATTTAAAGGTATGATGTCTAAAAGGTGACTGTTTTGGTTCCCATCAGCTGTATGTGCGCCGAGTATTCATCACAGATGACTTCCATGATATGATGCCCAAGTACCTTAATTTTGTCAAGGGTGTTGTAAGTATCTGAAAATTGGGTGATCGGTATTACAATGGGTGGGAGTCCTAACTGTTGTATTTTTTGGTGTGGAGTTTGTTTTTCTTGCTCAATGGGCGTTTTGCTATCTGCAGGTGGACTCAGATGATCTTCCTCTCAATGTTTCTCGGGAGACTCTTCAGCAACATAAACTACTCAAGGTGAGGACCTGTAGCTGCCTTCCTTGCCCTTTAGTTGGGGCGCCAGGGTATTCTATGAGGAGAGGGACTAGATTTTGTGCTCAGACTGGTCTTTGGCTGTCAAAAGAACTTGTGTCATGCCTATAATCTTAGAAGCTTGAAGGAAAAAGCAGGAAGGTCATAAGGTCATGCTAGTCATGCCAGGGATTATTAGAAGTTTGAGGCCACCCTGCCTTAACATGAGAGCCCATCTCGAAAAGGGGGCTTCTTTCACTCTGGCCTTGAGTCTCAAAGCTGGCGCACTGCCCCATCACTTAATACAGTTTCAGAGTTGAAAAACAGGAACATACACACCTACTGGTCCACAGTCAGAGGTGTTATCACATAGTCACCCATGTACTAGAACTTTCAGGAAACCCTTTCCCACCAGTATTAAAGTAATTACAAGTCTAGGTGGGGTTTTGTTTTCTGTTTTTACGAATTTTAGTATTAATCATTTTGTCAGAATATCAAAGTTCTAGAATACTACATTAGAAAGCTGTTTAGTTATAGCTCAATCTGAAGGAGTGCCCTGCATCCCTGTCCCTTATTGGCTGGCAGTAGTGAAGCCCTTCTATTTGGGTTGCTGTTCTCCTGGTCTCTCACATTTGCAAAGGTCTGAGTGAACTTACCTGACCAGATTTTCAATTTCTTCAGGTGATAAGGAAGAAACTTGTCCGTAAAACTCTGGACATGATCAAGAAGATTGCTGATGAGAAGTACAATGATACGTTCTGGAAAGAGTTTGGCACCAACATCAAGCTTGGTGTGATTGAAGACCACTCCAACCGGACACGGCTTGCTAAACTTCTTAGGTTCCAGTCTTCTCACCATGCAACGGACATTACTAGTTTAGACCAGTATGTGGAAAGAATGAAGGAAAAACAGGACAAAATCTACTTCATGGCTGGGTCAAGCAGGAAAGAGGTGAGATGAAATGTAGCTGGTGGTAGGCAGTGCTAGAGAAGAAAGTTAATTATGTAGCTGGGGAAGTTAGGCAGCCACTAGAGGACACTTACGGAGTTAATGCTGTGGAGACACCTAATATGTCGAGGCAGAATTTGAAAACGTATTTCCTTTAATTTTATAGGCGGAATCTTCTCCATTTGTTGAGAGACTTCTGAAAAAGGGCTATGAAGTTATTTACCTCACAGAGCCTGTGGATGAATACTGCATTCAGGCCCTTCCTGAGTTTGATGGGAAGAGGTTCCAGAATGTTGCCAAAGAAGGAGTGAAGTTTGATGAGAGTGAGAAGACTAAGGAAAACCGGGAAGCAACAGAGAAAGAATTTGAGCCTCTGCTCACCTGGATGAAAGACAAGGCCCTGAAGGACAAGGTACTGTGGCGAGCAGACCTTAGTATCTGCACTTGGTGTTTCCTAGAGATTGGCACCTGAAGCCTCAGGTTCTCAAGAGTAACAATAGCTGCAGCTTAGCGACACTCTTATCTGCTGTGCTTAAAGCTCTTTGTGAGCCCCAGGACCACAGAAAGTAGAAGAGTAAGATTTAGTGCTATTTAACACAAGGTGGACAGAGTATGCAATTTACACAAGTTTCCTTTTGGATACTGATTTTACTGATTTTGTACTAAGTTTTCACAGGTATAAGTTTAAATTTGTAGCTGCGGGGAAAAGCAGGTTAAATGAATGTCGGTCAAGGATTCCTGAATCTGAATGCCTGTCATCTGGAATGGCGAATGTATTGCTTACCTGCTGATACTCAATTGTGTCTTTCTCATCCTAAGATTGAAAAGGCCGTGGTATCCCAGCGTCTCACAGAGTCTCCTTGTGCTCTTGTGGCCAGCCAGTACGGATGGTCTGGCAACATGGAGAGGATTATGAAGGCACAAGCATACCAAACAGGCAAGGACATCTCTACAAAGTAAGTAACATTGGATGTCCCTGCCAAGGTGCAAGCTTTTGTGTGTGTGTGGTTTTTTTTTTAATGTGCAAATGTAAATATTTTTGAACTGCTACATATATCATCCTTACTTTCCTTACTTTAGGTTAAGAATAATGTCCCTAGGCCAGACAGTGGTGGTACATGCCTTTAAATCCCAGCACTGGTCTACAGAGTTCTATCCAGGACAGCCACAGCTACACAGAGAAACCCTGTCTTATGTTTCCATGTTTGCATCATGACTCAACAGTGTTTTTTGGTTTGGTTTTTCAAGACAGGGTTTCTCTGTGTAGCCCTGGTTGTCCTAGAGCTCACTTCGCAGACCACACTGGCCTTGCACTCACAGAAGTCCATGATGCCCAGCTCTAAGTAATGCCAACTAAAGCAAAGCTATCAGTGTCAGAAAAGTTGCTGTCCATTCAGCACGCCTGTGTTTACACGGTGGTGTAGCTCCTTTCTTGACCATCAGCCTGTGCCCTAAGCCCTAACTGGATGAACAAGACATTAAACCAGTTCATTAGCTCAGCAGAAATGAGTTACTTGGGACTCATCATTAAATATTCCTTTTATTTATTTCATTTTTTTTTTACCTACCCATAACCACTCCCCCATTAAAGGAAGCTATAGTTTTTTTCCCTCTGTAATTAAAGCTAGAATACAGTAGACATGTGGACCCTCAAATTGGTGTCTTAACTAATACTCATTTTGTCCCTGAATAGTTACTATGCCAGTCAGAAGAAAACATTTGAAATTAATCCCAGACACCCGCTGATCAGAGACATGCTCCGGCGGGTTAAGGTGAGTGATGTAGCTGCTCTCCTGTCTGTTTAAACGGGACTGCTTTGTAATTTTTAATGCTAACTTAATCAAATGTGCCCTCTTTCAGGAAGATGAGGATGACAAGACTGTCATGGATCTTGCTGTAGTTTTGTTTGAAACAGCAACCCTTCGGTCAGGGTATCTTCTAGCAGACACCAAGGCATATGGAGACAGGATAGAAAGAATGCTCCGCCTCAGCTTGAACATTGACCCTGAAGCACAGGTCCGTGTCTTGGCTCTTATATAAATGTTTTAAGAGCAATTTTCTCCCAATTAAGTGATAACTGTTTTAGTAATTTGTTTAGTTTTTGCTCTTAGACATAAATTATTTCATATCTGAGCCCTTGGAGTAATGACACCACATATGAGACGGAAAAATCTGTCTTCCTTCCTGATAGTTCCCCTTAACGAAGAGTTACTACGTTCTTATTAAAACACCCATTAGGATCTGAAACATTTTAAGAGCAAAATGAAGATAGATGGAAGGCATTTACCGGGTTCACGGATGTTGCCTTTAGGTAGAAGAAGAACCAGAAGAAGAGCCTGAAGACACATCAGAAGACACAGAGCAAGATGAAGAGGAGGAGGTGGATGCAGGCACAGAAGAAGAGGAGGAAGAAGAAGAACAGGAAACAGCAAAGGTCTGATGAGAGCGGGCTCAACTAAGTTCTTCCCAGTTAGGATACCATGAGGCTAGCAAAATGCTTCCTAGTAAGAGAAAATCCATCTATAGGGGGGCATCTGATTGATAGATGCCAAGGTCACAAGCGTGGGGGAGTTGTTTTATTCCATATTTTATCCAACCACTCATAAGATCTTTTAAAGCAGATTGATTCTCCCACACAGTGCTGCCCACTGTCTGGAAACATTTGTGGGGAAGAGGGTGAGATAAGATAGGGTCCCTGTGTGGTCTTGTGCCCCTCTGCCATCCAGAGGTGTACACTACCATGCCTGCCTAACATTGGGCGGTTTTTACATTTTTGATTATTTAGAATTCGGCATTGATCTTGGTGGGTTCTGAATTAATTGTTTTGCTATTGAGCAAATATAAACAATAATAGGAAGTTTAAATGTGAGCCTTTTCTGTTAGGTGGAGTTAGTGGCTGGTTTGTAAATGTTTTCTGTTTTTGTTTTTAACAGGAATCAACAACAGACAAAGATGAATTGTAAATTATACTCTCACCACGGATCCTGTGTAGAGAGGGATTGTGAAATTTTAAAGTCGTTTCTTTTTAGAGACTTGTTTTGGATGCTCCCCCAAGCCTCCTTCTCCCCTGCACTGTAAAATGTTGGGATTATGGGTCACAGGAAGAAGTGGGTTTTTTAGTTGAGTTTGTTTAGTTTTGGTTGTTTTTGTTTTTGTTTTTTTTTTAACATTCCTCATGAATGTAAATTTGTACTATTTAACTGACTATTGGTGTAAAATCTTGTCATGTGTATAAAAATAAAAAAATCCCAAATACACAGTCTGTTTTCATAACACAAAGCAGGAATCCTAGGATACTATTTTCTTTCTTCCTGCCTGTTGGGCTCTTTAAAACAGAGAACTAACTCATTTGTTCAAATCTGGTGATTTGTGTGTTTCAGATCATCTTTTTTACTGAACGAGTTGAAATACATGCAGATAATTTCCCTTCAAGGGATCAGAACAGTCTTTTTTGCATATGGGCTAGACTTTGACAACCTTCTAGAAGAATGGACAGGAAAGGGAAACTAAAATTGCTCTTCAGAGGTCATGAGGATGTAGGTTGAGAAGTCCTCTCAGGTTAGAGGAGTTAACTGGAAACTTGAGGCCGTTGAGAGGGGTGGGAATCAAGTCTGTACTAAAGTAAAATCTAGTGAGGCCCGCAGTATAATTAGAAGTAACTTGTTTTTTGAGATATGCTTTCACAAGCTATGTAATTCCAGCTGGCCTAGAACTCTGCTTGCCTTCTGAGTGCTGGATTAAAAGTGCATACCATGGTAATTTTATGTGGTACACTTGGGAGACTATCTTGAGTTCAGACAGCCAGTATCAGGAATAGGCTATCAGAATTTTTAAAAACTAAGGTGGATGAGTGTTTTGCTTTGCCTGCATGTGTGCTTAGTACCCATGTAAGCAAGGTTGGTAGATCTTAAATTCAAGGTTAGCCTGTTTACTTAGTTCTAGGAGCAGACTAGGTTATACAGTGAGATCTTGTCTCAAATTGAAAAACTAAGCTTTAGAGCCCTAGTCTGCTTATTAAAGTAGGCTTACAAAGACATCTGGGGCTGTAGAGATTACTCGGCAGACAACTTTTGCTTACAGAAGCAATGGGTTTCAATTACTAGAACCCACCTGGTGGCCCAATTCTAGGGGCATTCATATTTTAGGGGATCTGAAACCACCCTCTATGGGCAATGAGAAGTCCATACACATGCAACTTGTATAAAATTAACCTCGGAGAGATTCAACAAAGTAGTGCCTACTCTTAAGAGGACCCAGATTCAGTTCTCGGTACCCACATGGCCTCAGAACCATAGGTAACTGCAGCTGAGGGTATGTGATGCCCTCTTCTGGCTTCTGAGGGAATTAGGCATGTGCGTGGTGCAGAAAAAAACATGCAGGCAATACATTCATACAGAAAAGTCTTAAAACCAAATGGACCAATTGTATATTTTTATTCTACATTTACGGCAGCTGATGAAGAAAATAGTAAGAGATGTGCTGTCACAGCCGTGGAGACCAAGTCCAGTGTGAGCAGGGCTGTGTCTGTCCTCTCGCAGGCTTTGTGTGCAAGTGTGCAGATCTCCCTGCATCATTTCTCAGATCATGGTGCATCAAGCCCACCTGTAGCCCCATCCCATTCCCAGAGACCAAGGACTGACATCAACATTCTCTAAGGATACAATTCAACTCACATGTATAAAGAAAATGCCAATTTCAATATTGGGAGATTAAAGCACCTTGACAAGCTATGTCATTAATGTAATTCCAAAGACCTTTCAACTTTAAATATTTTATGTAGCTTGGTACAAATATTCTCAATGTTTAAATCCCATAAGCATTACCACTGACACATGATCAAGCTCATCCAGAGAAATGAGAATCACAATTGCTGGAGACATTGAAAATACCAAGTCCTGTGTGATACTGAAGACAAACATCTTCCCAGTCAGATGCAAGAAGCTGAAACTTAGGTGGCTCTTAGAAGACACTGGACCAAGTGTGGTCCTTTACACCTGTATTCCACCATGGGAGGTGGAAGCAGGAAGATTGTCTTGAGTTTGACTGAGGTCAGCATGGGCTACACAGCAAAACCCTGTTGCAGAGGCCAGCCTTGTAGTATTAAGTTTCTGGTCTGTCTGGCCTGTGGTCCAGACTGACCTCCCACAGAAACAAGAGACGCTTGTATTATTTTTACTCTGATTGACCTGGGGCCCAGGCATATAACTCGTTAACTCTTTACCTTTAACCCATGACTCTTCCTGTTCAGCCACGCGGCTCGGTACCTTTTCTCAGAGCAGCATTTCAACTTCTTTCCTCTGAATCTGCTGGTGTCTCTTCGTCATCTCTCTGGCATCTCTGCTCATCTCTTCCTGTTCCCCAGAATTTTCTAGTCTGGTAGCCCCGCCCACAGTTCCTTTGTGCCTTTGGCCAATCAGCGTTTTTTATTAAACCAGTAGATGGGACAATTATTTACTATATAACAACATAATCCTACTACACATCCTGATCTACATAGTTCCAGGTGAGCCAAGGACGCAGTGAGACTTAAAATACCGACAAGTCAACTTTGATCGGTTCCTCTAAGCCAGAATTTGCCTTTATTATTATTATCATATATAGCATTCTGCCTGCATGTGTCCCTACAGACCAGAACAGCACCAGATCTCATTACAGATGGTGTGAGCTACCATGTGGTTGCTGGGAATTGAACTCAGGTTCTCTGGAAGAGCAGCCAGAGCTCTCCGACTGAGCCATCTCTCCAGTCCTGAATTAGAAGACAACTTTATGAAGTAGTTTTACTTAATATATCTAAATACATATATACGTAAAATATTATTCACAGAGTTCTTGGCAGAGCTCTATTTTGAAGTTCCTACTGTTGTGAAACCTGAGGTTTGTGGTGTCTCCCTTTTAGTCCCAAAAGCTCCGTTTTGAGTTCTCCAGGCTTTGGTGGAATTTCAGGTATTGTCTACAAAAATAAAAACAGCCAAAACACAGTTGCTACCACATTCTGAGAAAACAGTTCAATGTGATCTGAAAAGCTTTAAAGGAACAAAAAGACTTGAGCATGCTACTCAACAACAGACCATTATGATTGAAATGTCTTGCTGTCTGTGTATTTATGATCAAACAAACCATCTGGCAATGTCTTAAGTCCTACAGTACTCAGAGGCATAAATCCAGTTAACTCACAATTTGAAATGAGGATTTCAACATTTGGAAACTCACTCCTGCACTGTTTGCTGGCTCACTACCATGCACCAGGCCCAGAAAATAACTAATGGTAGTTAATGTATTCAAAAGATATGAAGTGACCATCATGTAAAATGCATAAAGCAATGAGCAAAACATACAATTCTGCCGTTGAGGAAGGCAGAAAGAAATGCAGGAGGTGCAGCATGTGTATGGCTAAGTTTGATTCCAAGCACCACAAAAGAAAAAAAATACAATGGTTTTCAGTATGGTATAATCAAAGCGATATATCTATTACAAGAAAATTTTAGAATTTTTTCATTGCCCAAAAAGAAACTCCTATCTCTCATTCCCATGATTCCCCCGCAAGTCACCTATATTTGTCCACCATATATCACGTAGTCTTTTGTGACTCCAGACTTTCATTTAACATGCTTTCAAGGTTCATCCATGTAGGATCACTGAATATTGCCTATATAAATATACCATGTCTTATACAGGTATTCATCAGATATCTGCATTGTTCCTACCTATGGTGTACAAAGTGAAACAAATTAGCATGATGACATATGTCTTGGTGTATGTTGTGTAGACGCCTAGAATAGGAGTTGCTGGGCTCTACACTGTTGGAGGAACTGCCAGACTGGGTTTCAAAACAGCTACATCATCTTATATTGCCCCTGGTAGTGCATGAGCGTTCCAATTTCTCCCTGTCCTTGACAACTGTTTTACTGTGGCCATCACATTGGTGATTCTAATTGCATTTCTCAGGTAGTTCACAATAACGAGCATCTTCTCATGGGTTTATTGGCTGAGATGACTTCCAAACACAGGTATGAAGGAGGATGAGGTCGAAATCTTTCGGGTATCGAGGAGTGTTTCCAGCTAATGGGACCACAAGAGCAGAGGACCTGCGCCATGACTGTGCCTTCATGTTCAGGGAAAAGCATCCTTACGTCCAATACAGCATTCAAGAGGTTAGAAAGCTAGTTGATGGGAAGTGGAGGGGGACATAAAGACTCGGACTTCGCTGGCCTTCACTTTGGGGGGAGGGGGTTTGAGAAGAGCAACATGATCTGACTCAAGGATAAAAAGATGGTGATGGAAGCTCTGTTGAGAAGAGACCAGGAGAAAAAAGAGTGGAAGGCAGAAGATGGTCAGGAAGCTAGCATCCTGAGGGCGGCCTGAACAGAACAGACGCGTGCTAGCTAGCTAAGTGGGCAGGATGTGGATGTGTCTTCCGTATTCACCCAATGGGATTTGTTTAGGCATGCGGTAAGAGCAGAATCAGAGCAGCTCCTGGGTTTCCGTCTAAATAACTAAAAAGAATACAGCTGTTGTCTCTGCTGCCCTCATGGGTCATACTGGACAACTAAAAGTGTCCTAACCGGTCTCCCTAAGTGAACACTGAGTGCCAGCCTTCAGCAGCCATCATGCATGGTCTCTCCTCTGCTCTCTCCCTAAACCTTTTAGTCCTAACAGTGGTGGTGGAACAATTCCAAAAGGCTAGATAGGCAAAGAACATAAATTCCTTAAATACTAGGAAAACATACAGCATCTGTCTATCAGTAAGATGCCCTACTGCCAATGTTACCACCCAACCAGACTGAGATGGCCCTTACTATGCCCGTTTGTGAGGCTATGGTTTTGTTTTGCTTTCTCTCGGGTAGCTGCTGTTAACGACCCTTGTACATCTCCAATAGTAACGAGAGGAATCAAGTCAACCTCACGGGATCAAATTCTACGAATCATTTCCTTGGTAAAGAGCAGCTGGTAATTATTCCTGCAGAAGACAGGCACAAAACTGCATTTCCGTCTCAACAAAGTTTCTTGACATTTCACTCTCTCCCCTCACCCCCAATCCCCGACAGGGTTTCTCTGTGTAGCCCCAGCTGTCCTGGAACTCGATCTGTAGACCAGGCAGGCTCACTATGACTCTTAAAAGAGACACCGTCTTAGGTGTTAAGAGCGGGCTGGTACAGAACTGTTTATCCATGTCAAGAGGAACTGAGCAAACGGACAGACAAAATACTTGGGTGCAGCTCCGAGGATGGGCAGGATCCCCACAGCACTCACCAGGTCAGGCCGGTAGTACCAGTGCACCACCTGGGCCCCGGCGCACATGGCTAGGAGACTGGAGGATACCATTTTCAAGTAGGTGAACCAGGGCACACCCCCGGGCATGGCAGAGAGCTGGCAGAGAAGGAAAGGGCACGGTGTTAGAGGCGTGGGTGGCTTTTAAACTGCGAGGCACTGAGGGTGCTGAAGGGGGCGGAGTCGCAACGCTGCCCTCGGGTACACTTCCCCCGCGGTGACCAGGGACAACCGAGCAGGTGGGCCCGGTGGGTCCTCGCTCTTGCAGCCTCTCGGAGAGCAGCTACAGCCCCTCGCTCCTGTCCCCGACCACTCCAGAGGAAGATCGTACCGGGGGTGCACGACTGCAGGGCGAATGAGGTTCCCTCAAGGTCCAGAGCGGCCGCCAAGCGGCGGGAGCCAAACTGCAGGGGGCCGGCGCCCTGCCGGAGCGGAAAGCAAGGGCAATACGCGCGCCTGCGCATTCGTGCGTTCCTGCCGGAAGTGAGACGCTGGGTTATTCATTTTTCGAGTTTTGGGGTTTGGGGGTTTTTATTTTGTCGTGATCATTCCCATGCCTTAGTCACCCTGCTCCTGGTCCTGTCTCCATCCTGTCGTTTGCTGTTCCTGGCCATTGTAGTGTTTACAGCATCATTTCTCCTTCCGCAAAAAGGAAACGGCACGACCCCGCCCTCTCCCGTGGTTAGGAGGAGGCGGGGTCTTGCAGCTCAACTTGAGTCCCTACCAGAGGTCAGGCCCTGGATACCTAGGATCAACCAGCGGTGCCATCTCTGATTTCCTGAATATCAGATACTTACATTACAATTCATAACTGTAACAAAATTACAGTTAATATCAGTGAAATAATTTTATGGTTGGGGGTCACTACAACATGAGGAATTGTATTAAAAGGTCATAGCATTAGGAATTCTGAGAACCACTGCTCTAGAGACAGCATCAAACGTTTATTCTCCTGGGTCCTGAGAGTCTTTGGTGCTTTACATAGATCCACGCCCATACACCTTGCCTTTCCGAATCCGTGTTGCTGGAAGAGACTGCCAATCTATGTTACTTAATCTATGAGTGTCTTTTTAAAGATCGTGCTTTGATTGTGGATTCATTTTTGTTCAAGCAAACTTCAAGAATTAATTCTGAAGTATTAAGGTAGCATTGTATAACATGAATCTTGAGATTTTTTTTTACAACTTAGGCTCAACGGATGAGGTGGTCTGTGACTAAACATGACTCAATTCTTAGTGGAAGCAGAGAGCCAATTCCATGAATTGTTCTCTCTCTCTCTCTCTCTCTCTCTCTCTCTCTCTCTCTCTCTCTCTCTCTCTCACACACACACACACACACACACACACACACACACGCGCACACACACACACACACACACACACACTTTTTTTTTTCATGGTAATTGTAATCAGGACACTCTGTAGTAATGGGGGTTCTCGGGTCCCGGGCGGCCGGAGATCTGAGACCCACAGACCTGCCGCCGGAGACCGCTTAGCCACCCGCTGCCGCTCAGGCCCCCAGAAATGACTCAGACGCTTATATTAACTTTATGCTGTTTGGCCTATGGCTCAGGCACATTGCTAGCTAGCTCTTACATCTTAAATCAACCCATTTTTATTAATCTGTCTGCCACGTGGCCCGTGGCTCACCTGTGCTCTTACATGTTTCTTCTTGGGCTTCAGCTCCATCTGCCTCTGACTCCGCCCTTCCTTTCCTACCTATTCTGATTTCCCCTCCTACTTCTTCTATGGTGCCTGTCATGGCCCAAAACAGCTCCTTTATTTAAAGACTGAGATTCACAGCATACAGAAAGGCATTTCCACATCAACACCCCAAGGAGATTTCTTTGCCCAGAGGGACAGAGGGTAGAGACTAAGAAACAAAGACAGGAAATAGAAGATTAAAAAGAAAGTGGAAAGGAACAAGAGAGATGGCAGAGGAATATTTGTAGGGATAGAAGACAATATGGATAGACTGACTACAAGGACTCTCTTTGGATAAAGAGGAGACAGACAAGTTTGCTATGTTTAGGCTGGCTAGAATCTCTTCAGTAGAAAAAAATTAATTTTAATTTCGTGATAGTATATTTGATATAATAATCTCACAAAGTATACATAATTTTATGTGGTTTGTCATGTCCTAAAACCATTGCCACAATGGAGGTAATCAACATTGTGCGTGTGTGTGTGTGTGTGTGTGTGTGTGTGTGTGTGTGTGTGTGTGTGTTTGCACATGTGCAATTTGGAGGTCAGAGGACAACTTTGGGGGCATTACACCTCAGGCTCTGTCCATTCTTCTTTTTCTTTTCTTTAATGGACTAAATCTCTGAACTGTAAGCCAGCCCCAATTGAATGTTTCCTTATAAGAGTTGCCATGGCCATGGTGTCTCTTCACAGTAATAAAATCCTAAGTAAGACAGTGTAAATAAAAATGAGATATAGAGAAATTGAGAAGTTACTTGATGTTAACCTCTTGATTTCCACACATATCCACATGGGTACATGCACACCCAAACAAGCACATGTATACAACACACAAATCAAATGCATCATAATGGCTCATGATGGCCTTGACCTTATACTTATGGGTTTTGGTGAAGTATATATTCAAATCTCTTGCCCATTTTTTTTTAGTTTTCTTTAATTTTATGCATGAGTGTTTTGTCATCATGTATATATATACACCATGTGCATGCCTGTATACTCAGAAGCCAGAAGAGGGTGTTGAATACTCTTGAACTGGAGCTACAGGTGGCTGGAAACCATCTGTGTTCTGGAAACCAAATCCCAGTCCTCTGCAAGAACAACATATGCTTTTTAAAAAAATAATTGATTTTTATTTTATGTGCATTGGTGTTTGGCCTGCATATAGTCTGTGTGAGGGTGTCAGATCTTGGAGTTACAGACAGTTACTAGCTGTCATGTGGGTGCTGGGAATTGAACCCAAGTCCTCCAGAAGAGCAGTCAGTGCCCTTAACTGCTGAGCCACCTCTTCAGCCCTCAACATGTGTTTAACTGGAAAACCAACTCTCTAGCTTAATTTATCCATTTATTTACCAGATTGTTTCTTTAAAAGTATGAAATCTTCCTTATTTTGTATATAAGGCTTTTACCACATACACTGCAAATATTTTCTTCCAATCTATGTTTTTGTCTTTTCCTTTATAACATAAAAAGAAGTTTTTAATTTTAAATAAAGTCCAAATTTATTAGCCCTCTCTCACCCCTTTTTGAGACAAAGTCCATCTATGTAGTCCTAGCTAGAATCAGGAATTTGATATGTAGATCAGACTGGGCTCAAACTCAGAGATCCCCTCCCTCTGCCTCCCTAGTACTGAGATTAAAGGTATGTGCCACCATACCTAGCTTTACCTAGCTTTTTGTGGGGATTCAATAAAAGCTTCAGAAGTTTTGGGGATATCAGAAGGAATCTACCCACAGTCTACTGGGGAGTTAATAAAAGCTCCAGAAGTTCCAGAGCTCTAACCACAGTCAGTCTAAGAGAATCAGAGAGTGGTGATCCAAACCTTTAATCCCAGCACAGGGAGTATCCTGGGAGAGGTGACCTACCCCCTTAATCCCAACTGAGTCAAGGTCACTTTAGATTATAGAAGGAATTCCAGGCTCCCAAGCAGGCAGAGGTGGGGCCATGCCTTAATTTACCAAAAGGGTATTTAAGACAGGATAGAAACACAGGAGGGGAAGCCAAGCCAAGGGAAGTGAGGCTGAAGAAGCTAGAAGACAGCTGGGTAAGATCTGACTGTGGTGTTTGTTCTCTCTAATATCTCCAACTTCTTCAGAGATCTAGCCCTGAGTTTCATTTATTCGTGCGACAATTGGCGTTCAACTTTGGGGCACGAATTCCTTTCCTCCCTACCCAAAAAATAGCACTTGCAGGCCAGAACAACACGTGGCCGGAGGAATTACTAGCAGCTAGGCTTTCTGTTCCAGGTTAGCCTTCAGCCTTAGGCAGACTGGCCACACGTGTTTCTGTTTCACTCTCATCTAGGTAAGTCTTTCAGACAATGGCCTCTTTCTCCTGATGGTTTGTTTCTTTTTCCTTGTTGGACCCTTCCTTGGGTTGCTATCTCACTAGGTAGCTGCCCCACTTCACAATCGATTGAATAACCAACAGACAACAACTGATAAGTAAATCAATTTTTTTAAAAAGAGGAAATTTGTTTAAAACAATGGAGGGTGATTGGTCATACTGTAACCTTTCATTAGACAATTTGATATTAAAACCAGTGAAGGAAAACATAGATAAGGTAGATGGAAATATCATAATGCTTATCATACTATTTACTATGAATATTGTTTGATATCACAGAAAAAGTCAACTAATATAAATCCAAAGAAAAAGGTCTTTAAAAAGCCTGTTGAGAGAGAACACAAAGATGCTCAAATTCAAACAGAGGAATATGAAGAACCAATTTCAGCAAGGTCATCTAAAATTAGACAAAAACAGGCAACATTAGTATACCCAGTAACCTTTAAAAAAATGAAGGTTGATAAAGATGAAAGAGAAGCTAGCTGGGCTCCAGTACAAATATTAGAATTACGGAGAATAAAGAAAGCAATTCTATCATATGGGATGCATTCACCATTTGTTAAACAAATGCTGAACTCCTGGTCATGCTATAACCGGGTCATCCCTAAAGATTGGTTAGATATGGTTACAACCATGCTAGAAACAGGGCTGCTCATGCAATGGAAATCATGGTGAAGGGAGGAGGCTGAAACAATAGAACAAAGAAACAGGGCCAGAGGCATAGAAGTCTCCCAAGACCAACTTCTTGGGGAGGGAGATTATGTTGATATTGACAGGCAGTCTTTATACAGTGACCATCTTCTGGATTTATGTTGCATGGCAGCTTTAAATGCCTGGGACCACATTGAAGAAATAGAGAAAAAAATGAAACATTTACAAAAGTAATTCAAAGTCCCAAAGAAACTTTTACAGACTTTTTATACAGATTAACTGCAGCAGTAAACAGAATGGTACCGGACTCAGAGGTCAGACAAATAATCATTGAATCACTGGCTTTTGAGAATGTCACTGCACAATGTAGAAAAATACTTAGACCTTTAAACGCAAGGTCAGCACCTTTGGAGGATTGGATTCGTGAGACAATTAATATGGAGTCTTATGAGAGTGATGATAACTGGGTAGGAGAGCTTATTTCAAGAGGTATAAGAAAAACACAAAATGCCAAATGTTATAATTATGGAAGGGAAGGTCATATAAAAAGAGATTGTAAACAAGGCATTCCCAGAAACAATGCTTTTGGTAGGAATAATCCCAAGAGAACACCCCTCCCTTCTGGAATATGCAGAAGGTGTGGAAAAGGAAGACGTGGGACTAATGAATGCAGGTCAACAAGAGACAGACAAGGGAACTTTCTGTCCTTGGGAAATGCCCCAAGGGGGCTTTCGAAAGCCCCCATATCAAATCCAATCCAGTCTTACCCTGCCATTGTGGAGAAAACACCTTCCCAGAACAATTAAGGTTAAAACCTATTTTAAAAAGACATACTACACGGAATGATAGGAAATTTATAGAAAAGAAAATAAATTCAGGAAAAATTATAAAGCCAATATTTTGGCAAACCTATCAATGAACAAAGGCCAAAATTAAAAGTACAAATAAATGATTTTATTATTGAAGGCTTATTGGACATGGGCGCGGATGTATCCATAATTCCACCAGAGTCATGGCATCCAAGTTGGCCCCTTCAGGAGGCAAATGTTCAGTTTTGGGGTATTGGGTCCATATCTCAGGTAAAACACAGTGAAAGATGGCTTGAGTGTATAGGACCAGAAGGACAGAGAGGAATATTAAAGCCATATCTGGCTGATATTGCTATAAATTTATGGGGAAGAGATTTACTGCAACAGTGGAACACACAGATTAATATTCCTCCAAGTACAGAAATAAGTCATAAACTAGCACATGGTTCCAGAAGAAATATCAGAAAGTATTATGAGAAACAGTCACAGACCATTCAGGTTATAGAGAAACAAGGCAAAACAGCTGCTGATCTTTCAAAAACACCCACAGCACTACCACTAAAATGGCTAACAGAGAAGTCTATATGGGTTCATCAATGGCCTCTAACAAAAGAGAAATTGCAGGCCTTAGAACAGCTGGTACAGGAGCAGTTAAATGCTCAGCATATAGAAGAATCAACCAGCCCTTGGAATTCTCCTGTATTTGTTACTAAGAAGAAATCTGGAAAGTGGAGAATGGTAACAGACCTAAGGGCAATAAATAAGGTGATCCAACCAATGGGCTCTCTACAATCTGGGATTCCTTTGCCTTCTCTGTTACCTGAAGAATGGCCTATTATAGTTATTGATTTAAAAGACTGGCTTTTTTTTTTTTTTTTTACAATACCATTACAAGAGCAAGACAAAGAAAAATTCGCCTTTACAGTGTCCACTTATAATAATTCTCAGCCTGTAAAGAGATTCCAGTGGAGGGTCCTCCCTCAAGGAATGCTGAATAGTCCCACTCTGTGCCAGTATTTTGTACAAAAGCCAATAGAACAAATATGCAAGAAATTCCCAAATCTATAATTTGTTATTACATGGACGACATCTTGTGGCCGATTCAAATATTGATACGTTGGAAAAAAATTTTGAGGAAGTGAAAAAAATTTTGCCTGCTTGGGGATTACAGATTGCCCCAGAAAAAATACAAAGAGGGGATTCCATTAATTATTTAGGATATAAAATAGGCCAACAAAAAATTAGACCCCAAAAGGTACAGATCAGGAGAGATAGATTAAAGACACTTAATGATTTTCAACGATTACTAGGAGACATTGCCAACTTACAACCCACTATTGGAATTAAAAATGATGAACTAGATAATCTGTTCAAAACCTTAAATGGTGACAAGGACTTAAGTAGTCCAAGAGAATTGTCACCTGAAGCTGAGAAAGAACTGGCTTTGGTGGAAAAAAAAATTACAAGAGGCACATGTTGATCGTGTAGATCCAGACCTTAATTGTATTCTAGTAATCTTGCCCTCTAAGCATTCTCCTACAGGAATTTTAATGCAAAGGGAAAATGTTATATTGGAATGGATATTTCTTCCACCTAAACCGAGTAAGAAGTTAAAGACATATGTGGAAAAAATTTCTGAACTAAGTTTTAAAGAAAAATTAAGACTTCGTCAATTGACAGGAATGGACCCAGCAGAAATTGTTGTACCTTTAGCTAATGAAGAAATTGACCAATTATGGGTAGAAAGTGAACCTTGGCAAAGAGCCTGCTGTAATTTTTTGGGAGCTATTAATAACAAATATCCTCAAAGCAAAAGAATTGAAATTCTAAAGAAAACTAATTGGATTCTCCCTTGTATTGTATGAGATAAACCAATTTCTGGAGCCCCTACATTTTATACTGATGCAAACAAATCAGGAAAGGCTGGTTACAAATCAGAAAATATAAGTAAAGTGGCTCAAAGCCCTTATAATCCTGTTCAAAAGTCCAAATTATATGGTATCGTGATGGTATTAATGGACTTTACTGAACCTCTTAACATAGTCACTGACTCTCAATATGCAGAAAGAGTTGTTCTACACATTGAAACAGCTGACTTTATTAATGATGAATCAGAATTAACTTCATTATTTATTCAGTTACAAGAAATAATCAGGACTAGAAATCATCCCTTCTATGTAACACATATTCGATACCATACGGGGCTGCCAGGTCCTTTAGCACAAAGTAATGATGAAATTGATAAATTATTAATAGGAAATGTACTAGAGGTCTCAGAATTTCATAAAAAGCATCACATCAATAGCAAAGGATTAAAAAAGAGATTTCTCTATCACTTGGCAACAAGCCAAAGAAATTGTAAAAAGGTGTCCCACCTGTTCTTTCTATAACCAAACTCCATTGCCAGCAGGAAGTAATCCTAAAGGCATACATAGAAATGAAATCTGGCAGATGGATGTATTTCATTTTTCAGAATTTGGGAAATTAAGATATGTCCATCATACAATAGCTAAGTTTTCAGGTTTCAATGGGCAACTGCTTTGAGTTCAGAAAAGGCTGATTCTGTAATCACACATTTGCTAGAAGATATGGCCATCATGGGAATACCTGTACAAATTAAGACTGACAATGCTCCAGCATATGTCTCTACTAAAATGAAACAATTTTTGTTTATTATTATAATATAAAGCATATTACAGGAATACCACACAATCCTAAAGGGCAAGCAGTCATAGAGAGATCAAATCGAACTCTAAAGGACATGTTAAATAAACAGAAAGAAATAACAAAACCCCCAGAGATAGACTACATAATGCTTTATTAACTTTGAATTTTCTCAATGCTAATGACATCCTGAAAGGCATTGGACTATAGAAAAAACAGCTGAACTAAATCAGCCTGTTTACTTCAAAGATGTACTAACCACCGAATGGAAGCCAGGATATGTGCTATGTTGGGGAAGAAGTTTTGCTTTATTTCCACAGTGAAGAAAAGTTATGGATACCATCAAAATTAATAAAGACTCGAACTGAACCAGAGAAACTTCATGAAACTAAGAACTGATAGCTCATCCACTGATATTACAATTCTTAAGTTGTAAGAAAAAACAAAGGGTCGGGGCAGGTTTCTGTTTTTGTCTTTACAGGAAACTGGAATACCCATCTTCAAGAAGTTAAAAGACCTTGGACATCCAGACATCTAAAGCAAAAGGGGGGCTATCCAGGAAAATTTGCAAACAAAAGAATATGGTAACTATTGGTGCCAGTATACTTCATAGGGTAAAATCTCATTACTTAACCTTTACAATTTTTTTTTGTTAGTTGAAGTCCCAGTTTAATTATAATTTAAAGCTGGTTTTAGAGTTGGAGTGTGGGTCTCTTCTTCTCTAAACTCAAGCATACTTGTTAAAGGAAAATAAAAAAAAAAAAATCTCTGTATCATATCAGAAGAGCCACCTGATATGGGACAGAAGAATAACAAAAAATAAGGGACTATTCTATTGTTACTAATCCTATGCTCAATAAATTGTTATATGTTTAGCTTCCTGTACATTGTGTTGGTTTTCTGTAGTTCTGCCTCTGGCTAAGCGCTCTTGTTAACTGAAGTATGTCAACCTGGAATATGGTTCTTTTACTTAAAAGCTCATATTGAGGTGGGCTCGATGCTACACTGGGATCCTGAACATCCAGTATAGTCACCAGCCTGCTAATGAAGATAGCTTATTGGCGTGAAGCCATTTTCAAGCAGTCTTCTCTGGTGAATCCCCCACAACATTTTCTCCAGAGCTAAATGCCTCTTTTCTAAGCACAGATTTTAATATTTTATATGTATTTTACTTTAGGTATTTTGCCTGCAGGTTTGTCTATGTACTACTTTTGTGCTTAGGGTCCCTGGAAGTGAGAAGAGAATGTCAAATTCCCCTAGAACTGGAGTGAGAGACAGTTGTGAGCCACCAGATAGGTACTGGTTATCAGGACATCTGGAAGGGCAGCTAGTGCCTTTTAACCTCTGAGTTATTTCTCTAGTTGCTGACAGGCTTTTTCTTCCCTCTCTCTCTCCTTCTTTCTTTCTGGTTTTTCCAGATAGGGTTTCTCTGAGTAACAGCCCAGGCTATTTATTCACTTTGTCGACCAGGCTGACCTCGAATTCACAGCAGAGAACTGCTTGCCTCTGCCTCCTGCTAGGATTAAAAACATGCACCACCACTGCTGGCTTTTCTTTAAAGTGTCACATGGAACACAAAGCAGTGGCCATCTCTGACCTCACGTGTCACAGGAGTGAAAAAAAATCTTTGTTGTGGCAGTCTAGGCAAGTCTAATTCACAGACATGATTTTTGTCATGTGACCTGAAGAATCAGGGAAGCCTGTCATTAGATGAGTTGTCTGAGTCTTGAACAGACACCGGTGACAGACATCAAGAAACGAAAACCAAGTGTGGTGCACATGCCTATAATCTCAGTGAGTACTCAAAAGTGAAGCAGGAAGACTTTTAGGTTGAGTCCGGCCTGGACTACAGCCACAAAGTTGTAAGCCAGTCAGGGGTTCAGTGAGATTGTCTCAAAAACCGAAAGAACTGTGGAGAAGTCAAAGTGGGATTGGGATATAAACTTGAGGGAAGCCACGATGCACTTAGCCTAATGGAGTAAAAAGAGCATAATTTTACAGATTAATAAACTGAGGTCCAAAGATAGTGGTCTCCAACTCTTAGGTTTTCCAGTTCCAAACAGAAATTTCCTATTGTTTTGATTATGGTATAGTTTTAATTTATTTAACATTATTATTATTTTGGTTTTCCAAGACAGGATTTCTCTGTAGCCCTGGCTATCCTGGGTCTATAGATCAGGCTGGCCTCGAACTCAAGTACACCTGTTTTGCTTCCGGAAAGTACGTGCAGCCACCACACCCGGCCCAGCTCTGACAAGCCGAGTTTTTAATTTGCACAAAAGTTGGAGTGTTAAGACATGAACTTGCCACCAAGCATAACCGTCCACTCACACAACCCAACGGCCGTCGCCCCTAATCCAGAGCCAACCAAAAAGTCAGAGCCTACAAAAGCTGAGGTCAGCGGGACCCTCCCCAGCCACTTCTAGGTCCTCCACGTTTCCCGAAAGGCTATGCGTCCGACGGGGAGCCCAGAGGAGGACGCTATTGGCTGGACCAGTGTCACGTGACGCACAGGCGGCCCGCCTCCGCAGAGGAGGCCGGAAGTGCGCCTGATGACGTAGTGGCGTGGGAGGGGCCGAGGCCAGCGCTGTCGGTCCGCCGCCCGCCCCGAGCTTACGGCGAGTCCCAGCGGCAGAGCGGCTGCCCGCGGGCCCGGCAGGAGCGGCGGCACTCTCAGCACCATCGTCATGGACGCAGAGGAAGCACGCAGGTAACGCGGGCGTTCGCGGCTGGGGTCGGCCGGGGGCCGCGGCCCGCACAAAGGCCGGCTTGCGCGTGCGCTGTGGGGCCCTCCTCTCCCCCAGCCCGCGCTGGTCCTCAGGCCCGGGTACCCGCGAGCTTTAAAAGGTGATGAGCGCGGCCGCAGCCCCCGCATGCCGTTCTTCACCCTCAGTCTCCGTGACCTGTAAAAATGAAGCGAGTGCCCTGGTGACGGATTGGCGGCGGTTCTATGTTAAGGGTCCCCGGGTGGATGCTCTCGATGTGGAGTGTGTGTATAACGCGCAAGGAAGGCAATCTGGAGATTCTGCTGGCTTTGGGACGATCGTTGATATTGTCCCTTAGGGGTGCTGAGGCTGTTGGGGGTCGGGCGTGCGTGTTGCCAAAGTATAGGTTTGGAGATTTAGACTCTTGACAGAAAGCGAAGTAAGCAAAACAAGATGGCAAGGTCTTTGCAGATAAACGGAATGCTGTTTACTGTTCGGCCTGATGAGGAATTAGCATGCTTCTCGGTGGCGAATGGATACTGAACTTAAGCAAACTTTGTGTTTTCAGCCCACCTCCCCCTTTGATGGCTGTGCCATCGTACATCTCTGTGAGCAGGTTGATGGGGGCTGGCACCTTCCCTCCATTCATGGAGGTAGTTCACGAGAGTGAAGTGAAAGCCTGGTTTACAACTGAAAGATTTAGGGGCACTCTGCAGAGGGATCTCTACTGACAGGGCATGTTGATCTGTTCCTCATCAGTTTACCAATTGCAGGGTGCCAGTGGCCTGCTGGCGAAGAGTGCCCCAGCCAAACTAGGAGAGGGGTTTGTAGAACTAATAGATTGAATCAGAGTTTACATAAATAAGTGTAAATGAATGGAATAGTAAATCATTAACAAAATGAGGCGTAGGCTTAATACGTAAGTGCAGAAAACAATACAGGAAAACACGTGGGCAGATTTCATATAATAGGTTATGTAGTTTGGCTCTGGAAAGAACATGGCTGTTCATTCATGCTGATGCTATATTTGAAGTATTTGGTTTATGTGCGTGTACAGTCTCATCTACCTAAGACCAAATAGTGGAGGGGAAGCCTTGATGTCTACTAGTGAAGGATGTTAAAATGGACTCAGATTATTATTTGAGAGGATGTGGTTGGGGATTGAGTCCAGGGCCTGGAGTATGCTAGGCAAAACATCTTACCACGGAGTCATGTCCCCAACCATCATCTTTTTATTTTGAAAGGTCTTGCTGTGTTGCCTGGGCTAGCCTTGTATTCACTCTGTAAGCTTAGATGGACCTTGAATTTATGAACCTTCTGCCTCAGCCTCCCAAATGGCTGGGATTATGGTCCTTTACTTCTAGACATGGTTTGAACTGGAAATTCTGCTTAGTCCTAAGTCTTTGTGCTCACTGCCTGTATTGGCTAATGCACAGGTAAGTGCACACCCTCCATGTAGTCCTGCCAGCAGCAGGTGTGTGTGTGGTGTCCCTTCTCGCCCAGCTAGAGCCAAGTGTTGAGCTCATTAGCACACATCATTGTTTTGCGGGTATTTACTGTAGTGTGTATTTATTCAAGTGAGATGACTAAAGATATTTAGAAAATGGCAACCTAGACCCTTGAAATAATGTAAAATAACTGAAAATTAAAGAAGTTCCTTATTTTTTCTAGAGAAATCCTTAAAGATTTAAAACACAGCAGATCTGAATTGTATTAACTATGCTTTAAAAAAAAAAAATCTTTGAGATGGTCTTTCTTTGTAGCCCCAAGCAGGCCTCAAACTTATGTTCATCCTCCTGCCTCTGCTTTCTGAGTGTACAGGTGTACAGTGTGGTGACTTTCCATAGACCTGTTAATTAGCTTTCTGTGTTGTGTGTGGGGTGTGTGTGTGTGTGTGTGTGTGTGTGTGTGTGTGTGTGTGAGAGAGAGAGAGAGAGAGAGAGAGAGAGAGAGAGAGAGAGAGAACGAGAACTGTAAGTGATTTTATGAGATGTGTTACTTAGATTTAAGGATGTCAGAGGAGTACAGTCAAATTCAAGGCCACAAGCACTTTGGGCCTTTTTAAGCTTAGCTTGTTTTTAATATTCTTACTTGTGATGTTCTTAGAAAGATAGTCATCTATGTAGGAAATTATGGTTTTTATCAATTGTATTGATATTCTGACTAATAGCCAAACTTTAAAATAAAACACTTTCCTCTCAGAGCCTACTGAGTGCTGGTATTCTCCTTTCTTGGCTTCCTGATCAGCACCATGAACTAGGTAGCTCTGGCTACCACACCTCCCCAGCCTATGGACTGTGTTCTTCTGAACTGGGATAGGAATAAGCCCTTCTTCCCTGAAGGTGCCTTTTTTCAGGTATTGGCCACACTGACCAGGATAGGAACAAATGCAGGATCTGTTCAGATCTCAGGAGATTTAGTCCTGCTTCCTAGAGGCTGCTAAACCTAATTATTCATTAGCATAGCATAGTGAGGGAGGGGAAGCTGGACAGTAGGGATAACCACTCAGTTCTCTGTCGCTGCCCTTCTGGAGAATTAACATTCAGGAACACTGCAGAGTTCTATTCCAGGAATAATGTCTGTGTGAAACAAAGTTAATTCTTAAATCTTTTGAGCCGGGAGTTAGAAAGATTGTTCAGCAGTTAAGAACACTTGCTGCTCTTGCAGAGGACATGAGTTTCTCTCCCATCATGAACGTGGTGGCTCATAACTGCCTATAACTCCAGTTACAGACACTGAGTTCATGACATGCACATAAACTCATGCAGACAAGCATAAGGACACATAAATCCTATGGAAATTAAAAAAAAATAGTTTAAACAAGGTGAAGCAATTTTGTGTCACGTTCAACTTTACTGTTCATAATATAATATTAAATTGTCCAAAACTCTGGTTTTTTAGCATTCAAATCTAAGGTTTTTGTGTGCATGTACTGCTTTTTTCTGCCAAGTAATAAGAATGTTATATAGGTAGAGGCAGACAGATTTCTGAATTCCAGGAGAGCGGGGGTGGAGGGGGTGGGGGTGTACACAAACAAATGGAAAAGCAAACAAACAAGAACAAAGCACTGCTGTAGGACTGGGGAAATGGCTTACATGGTAAAGTGTTTGCTGCTGTACCTACGTGACAATGTGTCATGGGGATGTTCTAGCACAGGGGAGGAAGAGGCAGGTTTGCTGGCCAGTCAGTCTGGCCACTCTTGGAGTTTCAATTCAGTGAGAGACCCTGTCTCAACAATTTGGAGTGTCATCAAGGACAGTGCTTGATACTGCCCTCAGGCTTCCTTGTGCGCCCACATAAAGAATGTTAAGAGTCCACCTTTCATTTTGGGTGTTAGGAAGCTAGTCACAAGGTGTTAAATTTAACTCTCATGGTCCGGCGTGATCATAGATGTCTATAAATAATCCCAGTGCTTGGGAAATAGAGGCAGGAGGATCAGGAGTTCAAGTTCTTGGGACTGTATAGACTGAGGGAACACAGGAGACCTTATCTTGTCTCAACAAAAACCCATACAGAAATATTTTAAATATGTATCAAATTTTTCTTGTTTTACATGATGCCAATTAACTTTTAGTAGCTGAATAGTATTTTCTCATGTTTATAACAATAGTTTATTGAGTCATCATATAATTTGGGAGAAGTATATTTAAAGAAATAAGAGTTTGGGGTTGGAGAGACCTGGATTTGATTCCCAGCACCCATATGGTGGCTCAACTATCCCTAACTTCAGTTCCAGGGGCTCCAACACCCTCTCCTGACCCTCACAGGCACTATATGTTCATGTTGCACATATGCAGACAGTACTCTTACACATAAAGTTAGCCTTTAAAATTATTTTGTGAGAGAGAGAGAGTGTGTGTGTGTCTGTGTGTGTGTTCTGTGCAGATGCTTTTGTTTTTTCTTACTGTGTATCCCGGGCCCTCAAACTCACAGAGATCTGCCTGCTTCTGTCCTCTGAGTGCTGGGATTAAAGGCTGTGCCACCACCTCTAGGCTCTGTGTATGTATTTTAAAGAAATAAAACTTTAAAGAGATAGTCACAATGTTTCCTCACTGGTGCCGAACCTTCTCTCCTACAACCCTTGCTGAGGACAAAGTGCCTACTCACTGGGATTGGGCCCCTGTTGTCTTTGAGCATGCAGCACTCTCACCTGTGCTGAAGAACTGACATTGATTTTGAGACTGAACAGAACCAGTACTGCTCAAGAGCCCTCTTACAGGACTTCAGGTGTATAGTGTTCTCAAATGGGCTTTGCTAGGGAAAGGCATTCCTCCAGGAGAGTAAACAGATCTAAGGGAGCAGAGCTCACAGAGGGAGGAAATGTGAGAAAATCTATTGTTACCTTTGGTGGGGGGAGAGGGGTGGTTTCTGTATAGTCCTGACTGTCCTGGAACTCTGTAGACCAGGCTGTCCTGGTACACAGAGATCTATCTGCTTCTGCTGTTAGAGCATTGAGATTAAAGGTGTGCACCACAACTGCATAGAAGTTAAAAGTTACCTTTTACTGAGATTTGTGGTGACATGTTATATATTTAATAAGACAAGCCTTTAATCCCATAACTCCAGAGACAGAGATATTTCTCTGTTTCTGTGAGTTCAAGGCTAACTACCAAATAGAAGTAACGCACACCTTTAATCTTAACCTGGATTTGAAACAACTGGGTGAAAGGGTATTTAAGGCAGGTATAGAAAGACAGAGCAGGCAGAAGGAGCCAGGAGGAGCGAGGCTGAGGAAGCTGGAAGACAGCTGGGTGGTTTGACTGTGAGTAGGTCTATTCTCCAGGTTGGTTTTATTAAATATATATTACCGCAGAGACTAATACAGAATTGGTTTATTTGACCTTGCTTTTTTATTTATGTGTGTTTGTGGGTATACAAGACTGCACCATCTCTGTGCCAGTGCTCATAGAGCTCTAGAAGAGGATGGCGTCCCTTGGAACTAGAGTTACAGGGGATTGAGAGCTGTCTGATAATGGGCACTGAGAATGAACCTAGATCCTTGAGAGAGCAGCGCATGCTCTACACCATCTCTCCATCCTTATCTCTTGCTTTCTGAGCTTCTTTCTTTCCTGACAAGACACTGAGGAAGAAACCTGATAAGCAGAGTGTCTTGCCACAGAAAGTGTGACTTCTCTCCAAATAGTAAATTTCTTCCCATTTTTTTTCTGAATGTATTTTCTGTTTAGTGCCATTATTTGGTACTGTTGCAGTCCATCTGTGTTCCTTGGTTTTGTGCTGAAGGCAGTCTGAGACACTGTTTTCAGGTCACTATAGAAAGACTGTTGGGCTGGGCAGAAGTGATTTGTGCATTTAATTCCAGCACTCAGGAGGCAGAAGCAGGTGGATCTGTGTGAGTTTGAGGCCAACCTGGTCTGCAGAGCAAGTTCCAGGACTAGGGAGGTAGGAAGAGAGGAAGGGCGGAATGGGGGGAGGAAAGGAAGTTAAAAAAAAAAAAGAAAGAAAGGCTTTTGGAAATTGCTTCCTTTGAAGGTTTAGGGTTTTGGAGTGAGTGTTGGTTGGTGGCTTGATTTCTGTTGTGGAGTCAACATCTCTAGCTGGAATTCGCTGACCTACGGCTTTCACCTCACCAGGGTTGGGACCACTGGGCATTACCATGCCAGCAAGGCCTGCATGCTTTACTTTTAATGAAGTGTAAGTCTTATTCAGAAGACAGTTTAGAAGTGTGTGTTTCTTTCATAGGTAAAATAGATACTTAAAAATAATCTACCTGTAATGTTGAGAAAGTGGCAAACAACAACTAAAACAAAAAGCTAACAGTAGCAAAAATAAATAAATAAATAAAGTCCACTGGGTAAATTAAAAACAAAAACAAACCCCAAAGAGCTAGGCAGTGGTGGCACACACCTTTAGATCTCAGCACTTGGGAGGCAGAGGCAGGTGGATCGAGAGTTCAAGGGCAGCCAGGGCTACTCAGAAACCCTCTCTCAAAAAACAACACATACAAACCAAAAGAAAGCCTAGTTATACTGTTAGAATGGGGAAACCTTTGTGCCAAGATGGGGAGAAGTTCTTGGGGGATATAAATAGTATTTGTGAATATTTTTAACTCATATGGATTGATAGTTCGCTAAGGCTATCTACTAGAAAGAGAAAAATAAGCAGCTTGAGAGGACTGGCGGGTTTTATTGGAGGCACATCTGGCCACTAACTACACAGTTATAGTTAAACGTTTGTGTAGCGAGTACTTATTAAAGGCCAGAAAAGAATGTGCAGTGAAGAGTAGGTCTTCTCCTGTTATCCTTGAATAAAGACTATGAGCTGTAAAATGCTTAGGTTTGGAAGATTTGCACACCTGATCATTTAAATCACAACCTCCACCTAATTGTTCTTTCAGCTATTCTCTGGACCAAGTTCAAGCTTTGTATTCATTTCCATTTCAACAAATGATGGCTGACACTCCTAACATGGCAGTCATGACTGAACAGCAGATGCCAGCAGAAGCTCCTGCCCAGGAACCTGTACCAGGTAGTTCTTAGCATTCCCTGATACAGCAGCCAGCGATAAACTCCATGTCTACACACTGTGCACAAGGTGTTGACCTGATGAGCTGGCCAAGGGACAGAGGCAGCAGATCACTAACCCCAGAGCTCTGAAGTTGAGGTAGATGTCATCCCATGAACAAAAGAGGAGGGAAGGAGCCAGCTGAGTTGAGGCATGACAGTCATCAACCTCGGTGATTGGATTCTGGAGGACAGAAGCAGATGAGGCGGTCAGGCTTGTGTTGACCCTAAGAAGTACACATTCAATTGCAAAGCAGTAGAGAGCTGTTGAGAATGGGAGCAAAGAAGTGATTTAAAGTCAGTCTGGGTGACATTTTTATTGTTACTATTATGTTTTTGTGGGTTTACCTGTGTATATGTCTATGTATATGTGTACCTGGTACCCACAGAGGCCAGAAGAGGGTATCAGATCCCTGGAACTGGAATTACAGTTGTGAGCTACCATGTGGGTTCTGGAAATTGAACTCAACTCCTCTGAAAGAACAGATGATATGCTCTTGGCCGTTGAGCTATATCCCTCGTCCGGAGTGACATTTTTAGAAAATGTGGTTTTGGTTTTTTAGTGTTTTATGTGTATGGGTGTTTTTCATGCCTGTCTGCAATACTTGTGTGTCTGGTACCTTCAGAGGCTAGAGGAAGGTATGGAATTCCTTGGAACTGGAGTT
The DNA here is from genome assembly GCA_033318265.1 of Phyllotis vaccarum. Classification (NCBI taxonomy): domain Eukaryota; kingdom Metazoa; phylum Chordata; class Mammalia; order Rodentia; family Cricetidae; genus Phyllotis; species Phyllotis vaccarum. Next base: position 38,099,380 of record JARWLC010000014.1, read on the forward strand.
ATAGATGGTTGTGAGCTGCCATGTTAGTGTACAAGAGCATCCACTCCAACCATTGAGCCATCTCTCCAGTTCAGAGAAAAGGGCTCTTTGTGCACAGTTCTGAAGGCTCAGGGCCATAGCACCAGCATTTGCTCAGCTCTGGGGAAGCCCTCATAGCAGTTGGCACCACAGTAGTGGAAGTTAATGTGAGAGAGAATCACATCCTCAGGAAGCCACAGAGACAGGGATGGGCATCCCTAGTTAACCTGAGGACCTTTGGCTCCACCTGTTAGGGTCCACAGTTAACCTCTGGACTAAGCATCAGACACGGGAACTGACATACAGTGGGTTTCAGGAAGTGTCACCCTCTGAGATAAAGAATTAGAGGAGAAGCCAGGAGACTGAAGAGGTGGAGGTGAGGTAGCGGTAGCAGTATTTATATCAGGAATGTGCTCATTGTTGGCGTATACTTCCAGGGCTACACCTAATCTATTGGCTGGAGCTGCCTCCAGCCTTCCTTAAACACAGCACTGGGGCTTCCCCAGCTGCTAGTCTGTGGAGCAGAGCCCTGGAAGGAGTAGCTGAAACAGCCTTCCAGATGTGGTGGGAAAATACATAGTAGAATGGGGCAGAAGCCTGAGAGGACAGGAAAGCATTCAGGGAACTAAGGACAGGTAACCAAGGGTTCCTTTTGAATAACTTAGTTTGTGTTTCTTAGCCTCAGGAGACATTAGCATTGTCAAGAATACTCTACTCTCAGGACTATCAGGCAGAAATGATGGGTGGTGTTACACACTCTGGACGGAGTCACTCTCAACACATCATCCAGGCTAATAATGTCAATAACGACTTAAAACCTTTCCCTTTGAGGACTGTAGACCAGACTGATCTTGAACAACTTATAGAAATTCTTTGCCTGCTTTTGCCTCTTGAGTGCTGGTATTAAAGAGCACCTGGTCTGGCCTTGTTCAAAATTTTGTTTACTTAATTACTCATGTACTTATTGAATTCCTATAAAGTGGCTCATGATCCCTGGGGAAACCAAGAAGCCAAGTGAGATAGTACGTATAGACAATCAGCTTGTGACTATCACATGTGCCTAGATGGAGAGGATGGGATCAGGTAACATGGATGTGCATAGGGCGACTGCTATGGAATCTCCTGCAATTTCTAAATTCAAGTTTTCTGTAGCCATATTCTGGAAATCACTGTGTTTCAGAGGCTCCAAAAAGAAGGAAAAGAAAAACCAGAGCATCAGAACCCAAGGACCCAGTGGAACCCAAAAAACCTGCTGAGTCAAAAAAATCTGGCAAGTCCACAAAATCAAAAGAAAAGCAAGAAAAAATTACAGACACATTTAAAGTGAAGAGAAAAGTGGACCGCTTCAACGGTGTTTCTGAAGCTGAGCTTCTGACCAAGACTCTTCCTGATATTTTGACCTTCAATCTGGACATTGTGATTGTAAGAATTTTTGTCCTTGTTTGACAGTAAATGTCACTAGAAGTTTAACTTCTCAGTGGTCCTTACGAATAGCATTCTTCTGAACAGAAGGTCTCTGAGAACCTGGTAGGGGTGAGTGGTGGTAGCTGAGCTTAAGATTGGGGCTGCCTGGGTTCAAGGCTGGGGAAGACTCTGGGCAAGCCCTTCATCTTTACAGGTTTTCATTGATGAAACATTACGTTATGGTTGGTAGTAAATGACAGTCCTGGAATGGTTTTGCTTTCTGGTATTTTGAGATGCACTCACTATGTAGCCCTGGCTAGCCTCAAACTTGCAGCAGTTCTAGGTGCCTCTGACTATTATAAGTCATACCACCACATCCAGCATGACTAGTCCAGCAGTACTAAATTTGAGCTTTCCTCTGTAACTGTAAGAAACACTAGAACCTAATGACCACCAATGGACAGCTATGTATGTGTTTTGTGGAGATGCTGGCAGGGCATGGCTCAGACTGGCTGCTGGAAGACCTAATTCTGTCCTGATCGAAGACAGTCTGACTCAGTAGGGGTCCAGCTGGTCCAGCAGTAAATTTTAGAAAGGAGTTTCTATATGCTCCAACAGTTACAATCAGTTCTGTTTTATCTGCTGCTCCTGTATAAGAGTCCTAAGGCTTAAGCCTGACTTGTTCTGCTATTTTTAGCATGTAGTAATTGCATGGTATACCAGGCTTCATTGTATTTCATATACCTATATACTTGGTCTTATCATCCAGTTACCTCTTGTCCTTCCTTCCCTGATCTTTTGTCTTATCACATCTTTTGTCTTATCACATAGTCTACCTTTTTTTTCCCCTGGTTTTCAAGACACGCTTTCTCCGTGTATCTCTGGCTGTCCTGCAGCTAGATCTGTAGAGCAAGCTGGCCTTGAACTTAGGGATCCACCTAAAGGCATGCACCTCCACAGCCTGGCTTTCGTTTTTCTCTTTTTCTTATTCTCTCATATATTATATCCAGACCACAGTTTCCTCTTCCCCTGCCCACTTGAGCTCTTTCCCCAGATTCATCCCCATCTCTGTCCGACGTCCCCCCCCCAGAAAGAGCAGGTCTCCTGGGGGACAAAAATCCAGCATGACATAACAGGCTACATACAGTAAGGCTAGGCTCATAGCAGCACATGTAGGCTGGATGGAGGGACACCATAAGAGGGAGAGTCAGAGGTAGCCCTTGCTTGTGTTGTTTTTAGTAGAGAATTTTTTCAAAAGGAAAACCACAAAATAATTGAATATACTATATAGTGTAGGGGGTGTGGCAGTAACAATAGCCTGCCTTTCGTCTATATTTCACATATGAAACAAAATGAGTTACTTGTCTTGAGTTTTTAAACCCTGTTTTCAAAGATAAAACTATTTAATAATTTTGTTTTATAGATTGGCATTAACCCAGGATTAATGGCTGCTTACAAAGGGCATCATTACCCTGGACCTGGAAATCATTTTTGTAAGTGTCTCCTTTTTAAAAGTTACTTTAGAATGAAATATCTTTATTAGGATTAATTAGGATTTTACAGTTATGAGAATGATATAAATAAAATATATATATGGGTTTTTTGAGTATCTATATGAAGATAAAGGATCTGAAATGGTATATCACTGTTCACATTTTGATATAATAGGGAGCCTAAGGGCACAGAAACGTGCTTTCCAGGTTATTTGTGGAGCTGGGGATCAAACACAGCTTTGAGCATGCTCAGCATATATTCTACAGCTGGCTAACCTCCATACCTTCTCTTTACTCAAAATGTTTTTAAGGTTTTATATACTTATTTATTATTGTCATTACTTTTTAAAAAATTGAGACAGAGTCTCTATGTAATTCTGGCTTTTCAGGAACTACCATATGAACAAGTTGGCTTGAACTCACAGAGATCCCCTTGCCTTTGCCTACAAAGTTCTGGGATTAAAGGCATGAACTACCGTGCCTGACCTTGATTTTTATTCTTTTAAAGAGGAGAGAGACACCCATAGATACAGTAAAAACAGTACTTTGCTATGACAGTGTAGAAGATCTGTGGATTACGGCCCTTTTGGCAACCCTCTGTCTCCAAAAATATTTATATCACAATTTATAAAAGTGGCAAAATTACAATTATGAAGTAGCAACAAAAATAATTTTATGGTTGGGGGTCACGAACTATAATAAAGGTTTGCAGCATTAGGAAAGTTGAGAACCAGTGGTATAGACAAAAGTATTGGTGTTCCCAGATTTTTGTTAATGTTACTTCCTTGGAAAGATGAAAAGTATTGATTGTGGAGCTGGAGAGGTGGCTCAGGGGTTAAGAGCATTGGCTGTTTTTCCAGAGCACCCAGCTTTGATTCCAAGCACCCACATTGTGGCTCACAACTGCCTGTAAGTAGGGACCTGATGTCCTCTTTTGGCACCAGCCCCACACGTGGTGCACAGCACCCTGTTATGGTTGTTTTTACTTGGTCGGTGTGGTTGAGGGGACCTCAGTTGAGAAAATGCCACCACGGGCAGGTCCAGCTCACTGTGGGTGATCCTAAACCATGAATTCTAGTTGGTATTTAATGAGAGCTCAGAGCCAGATATTGGGGAAAAGCTGGAATGTCAGAGAGAGGGAACACCACAGTCAATCTTACTCAGCCAACTTCTCAGGGTAAAAGCTGTCATCTAGAGTCCTCAGCTTGACTCTTCCCTTCTACAGAGTACCACACCATTGTCTGCCTACCCTCCTTAAATATCATCTCTGCCCAGCTGTTTCACTTCCGAGTTCAACTCTGCATCAGAATCCTAGAGTTAAGATTAAAGGTGTGAGCTACTACCGTTTGGTAGTTAGGCCTTGAACTCACAGAAACTCTGTCTCCTGAGTGATGGGATTAAAGGTGTAGGTCACCACTCAGTCATTCCTGTGCTAGGATTAAAGGTGTGAGTGACCACTCTGACCCTCATGGCTTGACTATTGGTGATTCTGTTCTCTGATATTCCAGGCTGATTTTATTAGATATAAAATTATCACCACACCACCCCAGGTAGGTGGTCCTGACTTGTGTAAAAAAAAGCAGACTGAGCAAGCCAGTAAGGAGCATCCTCCATGGCCTCTGCATCACTAACTGCCTCCAGGTTCCTGCCCTGACTTCTTTCAGTGATGGAGTATGACCTGAGAGATGTAAGTTGAAATAAACCCATTCCTTTACAAATTGTATTAGGTGGTGGTCTTTATCACAGCAGTAGAAACTTTTAACTAAGACACACCCATACGCATTAAAAAAAAAGTTCCTTAGAAGAAATTCATTGTTAGGTATAAGTTATATATATATAAAATGCTTTCATTGGATACAATCCTTTAGAGGAAAATAGCAGTGAAGCCTCATTCTTTGATAGTGAGCTTTACGAACAGGTACTACCACTGTGTTCTTCTACATATGGAAGTTGTTCAGACAGACCCTTTATCACTGCCTATTAGAGCAGTGTGTGTCCTCAGAAAATAATGCCTATTCAAGAGTGAGATTCCAAATGTACTCTTGAAGCTAGCGCCATATTCTTGTTATTTTTATTTTTTTAATTCTGAGAACGTGTGTCTTAGTTTTCTCCACTCTCAAGGAGTTCTAGTTTAGTCTGTGGGGTAGTCTAAGGGCAGATGGTGACATTGCTGTAACTGGGTAAGAATGTATTTTGAAGCTATGTGTGCAAAGAAGGTAATAGTTTCTTGTAGGAAAATAATGGTTATTAAAATTATAGAGATTAGCATGGTATCCAGCTGCTTGCTGTCATTGTTCAATACGTATTAGCTCTAGGTTTCTAATTCTTAATATAATTTAAGCCTTTTATCTCCCTTCAGTTTTAAGAACAGGATGGGAACTATTCCATCAGGTTTTTTTTTTTTTTTTTTTTTTTTTTTTTTTGGTAAAAGCTTTTCTTTATCTTTGGAAGTAACAGAGTCCTCTTTTCACAGGGAAGTGTCTGTTCATGTCGGGGCTGAGTGAGGTTCAGCTGAATCACATGGATGACCACACCTTACCTGGGAAATATGGCATCGGATTCACCAACATGGTGGAAAGGACGACACCAGGCAGCAAGGATCTGTCTAGGTAGCTGTAGAGCATGAGTTTATGGTGGTGTGGGCTCTTGCATGTGTGCTGTTTATTGGGAGCCTCCTGAAGACACACATTGCAAACACTGCTGTGTTTATGCTCCTCACTGCTTCTTAATTTAATTTCAGTAAGGAATTCCGAGAAGGAGGTCGAATCCTGGTGCAGAAACTGCAGAAATACCAGCCACGAATAGCGGTATTTAATGGAAAATGTAAGGTTTACTTCTCCATTTTTATCTGTTCTCTGTGCTGATGTCAAGGGCAGTGTTAGATGTATTTCTGTTTCTCTATTTTAGGTATTTATGAAATTTTCAGTAAAGAAGTTTTTGGAGTAAAGGTTAAGAACTTGGAATTTGGGCTTCAGCCCCACAAGATCCCAGATACAGAAACTGTAAGTCCTCTGAATACATCTGTAAACCAGACACACAGGGACTTCTAGCTCCTTGTCCTTTTCATTTGTCTCAGATATTGTCATTTTCGTCATGAGAAAAGCCATCTTTCATTACATAATTGTCAACTTACACTTGGAGGTGCAATTCGAGTTTTATTTTAAAAGTATTTGTTAGCTAAATGTTAGAGGAACTAGCTCACACGACATTCAGAATATCATCAATGGCAGTCACTTAGAAATTCAGAAGTACATATAAACACAATCCGCATTGGTAAAATTAACTACTTCATTTGTGTATTTAATCTCAGCTTAATTTTAGAGCCAAATATGCTGGACAAACATCCAGCCAACTTGTTTGGTACTGTCACGTAATCAAAGATAATTATGAGACAGCCCTGTGGTTTTCCCTTTATTTAATATTTCATTTATATATCTATTTTTATGTGTATGGGTGTTTTGCCTGTATATATGTCTTTGTACCATGCATGCAATGTCAATGGGGACCAGAAGAGAGGCTAGGTTTCCTGGTACTGGACATAGAGAGAGTTGTGAGCCTCCATGGGGTGCTAAGAGTTGAACCTGGGTCTTGTGTAAGAGCCACTAGTGCTCTGAACCACAGCGTCACCCCTTCAGTCCCAGACAGTTCCCGCAGGCTGTGTGCAGACTTTGGTTCTGACTGCTTACTCTTCTTTCTCTGCACTTAAGTATATAGGCTTTTGGTTGTCTTGTTTGATTTTGTTAAGCTGGGGATCAATCCTAGGTCTTTGTGCATGTCCGACAATCACTCTACCACTTAGCTATGCCCCGGTCCTCTTAAACACAGTATTTTGTGCAGCTACATTGTATTATTCAGTTAGAGGAGGCAGGATATTGGGGATTGAACCTAGGACTTCTCACATGCTAGGAAGTGCTCTACCACTGAGCTACCCTCCCAGCCTTATTACTTTTTGTAGAAGTTAGAAATACAGAGTCTCACTAAGCTGCCCAAAGCAGTCTTCAATTGCTCTATAATTCAGTCTGGCCTTGATTTTGTTACCCTCCTATTTCAGGATCCTGAGTAGATGATAGAATTGTAAATCTGTGTCACCAGGCCCACCCTGTACACAACTTTTTAAAATCCACATAGAGCACATGGAGGCAGAGGCAAGCAGATCTCTTGAGTTTGAGGCCAGTGTGGTCTACAGAGTCAGTTCCAGGACAGCCAGGGCTGCACAGAGAAACCCTGTCTTGAATAAACAAACATGCAAGAAAATCATGTTGGCAATTTCATGGACACTTTATGACATTAGACCTACACAATGCCAGCTGTATTAAAGAGGTACATTGCATGTCATTTTAAATGACAAGGAAGCCATTGTGCTGCCGTGTTTCAGGAAGATCTCAGAATAAAACCATTGTTATCTATGGAAGTTTCGACTCCTTCTAAGCCCCCAACTTTTTTTTTCCTATAAACACTTGATTGGTAGGCATCTTAGCTTCCACTGTGGTGTTGTATTAAACACTATGACCAAAAGCAACTTAGAAATCATATACCATCACTGAGGGAAGCAAGAGTAGGAACCTGGGAGCAGAAATTGAAGCAGGACTGGAAGAATACTGCTTACTGGCTTCCTCTGGCTTGGTCAGCTTGCTTACCTATAAATCCCAGAGAACCTTAGTTCAGTTTCCAGCACTTACACAGTAGCTCACAACTGTCTATAATTTCAGTTCCAGAGGACCCTTAAGTTGTCCTCTGACCTCCACCCCCACCTCTCGAAATAAGTGCCTCACAGGCAAGGCTGACCCTAGTTTGATCTGGATCTTTCTTCAGGGGAAGTTGCCTCTTCATAGGTGATTCTAGATCTGAGTCATTTGACAGATAAGAAGTAACTATGGCAACTGGCAGTCCTCCTGGCCCTGCATTTATCTACACAGTGTATTCTTTGCCATAAACTAAGAAGCTGTTGCTGTTGCTAGTGATCTAGCTCAGAGAGAAAACAACTTATTCTTTTCTTTTACTTTGGGGGGGGGCGTGGAGGGAGGTATCTCGTTATATAGACCAGGCTGCCCTCAAATTTACAGAGATACACTCTGCCCCTGGGTTCCAGGATTAAAGGTGTGCACCATCATACCCAGCCAGTCTACTCTGGGTCATTTTAACTGAAGAATATCTTGACAAGGTGCTGTTAAAAAACACACTAACATACTCACCTACATGTCTGTATCAATTTAAACATGCTATAATGAAAGCAAAATAATTAAAATATATGATGAGGAAGCCTCAAAGCAAAATAATTAATATATGATAAAGAAGCCAACTTTAAAAATCACCATATAGTCCATTGTCTCATTTCTGTGTAGAGAGAACAAAGCAACTTCAGTTCTTTGAATGACAGTTGGCCACCAGCCAAAATGATAAATGTTTCTGTCCCTGTAGCTATCTAGTTCTGGTATTTTCATCCAACTTCTGGGAGCATTTTCAAATTAATGCTGTATAAAGGTTTTTTTCTATAGTTGATAAAACAACCTAAAATCTACAATTGTCTCTGGCTAATAAGTTATAAAAGGCCTGCATGACTTCATTTAAAAGGCTTTTTTTGACTTGCTGTATGGTCAGAACATCTCTGAGATACATTGTTGAGTGAGAAGAAGAGGAAGATGCAGGGGAAGCTGAGCACACTGTGCTTATGTGCTAAAGGATATGGGGAGTGGTACCCCTGGATGCCTTTATGTCCACAGACACCTCAGAAATTCCTAAGAGAGATTGCCTCAGCAAAGGGAGCTGGGTGAATAGAGAGCTGGGAGGGCAAGCATTGGAAATGCTGCACCCATTTGTTCCTTCAGAATTATGAAAGACCTGATGGATAGAGGGACACTGGGGAGAGCCATCCTTTTACATTTAAATACCATATTATTAAGCCAAATAAAGACGTGTTTTTCTAACCACGGTATGAATAGATTCAACCAAATGTTAAGGTCTCTGAAACTTCAAAATTTGTTGATCCCAGCTCTGCTACGTCATGCCGTCTTCCAGTGCCAGATGTGCTCAGTTCCCTCGAGCCCAGGACAAAGTTCATTACTACATTAAGCTGAAGGACTTAAGAGATCAGCTGAAAGGCATTGAGCGGAACACAGACATTCAGGAGGTGCAATACACGTTTGATCTACAGCTCGCACAAGGTTGGCTACTATTCCCTTCCCTTAGCAATTTCTCATGTGCACAGAACAGAAAGGAAGTTGTGGAATTAAAGCAGGAAAAAAAGAAAGAAAAGTATACTGTAGCCAGATGAATTTTAGTGTCTATTGACATCTCTTTGTACCATGTTTTTCCTGTATTCTGGGTCTAAGGAGCAACTCCCTGCCTAAAATTGAGTGTGGTGGACTTTTCCAGTTCCTACAAGCAAAATTTAGTAAATGGGGCTGTAGAGATGGCTCGATGGGTAAAAACACATATTGCTCCTGTAGAAGATCAGATTGAGTTCTCAGAACCCACTTCAAGCAGTTCACAACCACTTGAAATTCCAGTTCCAGAGGAGCCACTGCCCTCAGGCCTTCTTGGTCACCTGCATGTATATAAACTCATGCAACTCTCACACACACCAATAACAAATCTTAAAAAACAAAAAACCTAGTAAATTATATAACCCAGCTGAGTTTGCATAGGAAACTGTTACACAACTCCAGTTTGAGTCATCTTTTACTGTCCCCACAGAGGATGCAAAGAAGATGGCTGTTAAGGAAGAAAAGTATGATCCAGGCTATGAAGCAGCGTATGGCAGTGCTTATGGTGAAAGCTCGTGTAATAGTGAACCTTGCAGCTTGTCTTCAAATGGGCTAAGTATGTTTCCCTCCAGTTTTGTTTCTTTCAGAGAACTGGGAGGAGATGGGAATGTAATAAAAACAGAAAGTAATTGTTGGAGATTCCCATCATTTTCTGAAGTCATGCCACCAACCCACGTGTATCTCCTTCCCTGAATATTAATGATCTCTCAGTCCTAGATCTGAACGTGTAGTAGAAGTGTACAGTTGTTTTTAAAAATTTACTCAGTATTCTAATAATTCTTCTGTTGGAACTTGACAATAAGCTAAGATTCTTTTCCCTTCCCAGCAGCGGACAGTGCGGAGCCGAGAGAAGCAGCAGCTCCTGGTGATGTTCCCAATGGGCAGTGGATGACACAGTCATTTACGGACCAGATCCCGTCCTTTAATAGTTGTGAGACACATGAGCGGGAAGAAGGAAGCCAAGCTTAATGACAGAGCCCCTACTGCAGATTTAATGCAGTTGTCAGGACCTAGAGGCCTCAGTTTCCTCACGGAAGAGTTAGTATTAGTAATAGTACTTTACACTTGTGGTATAATTATGAATGGAGCAGCAATATGGTAGGCAGCGGTATGAACCTATGTAGTTTGGAAGGAAAAAATAAGATTTTTTTACCTGAGTTTTGTATTTGAATTACCCATCATTCCAGCTTTTTATATACTATATTTCATTTATGAAGAAACTGGTTTTCTTTGGGAAGTCACTTTGACATATTTTAACTCAACAGCCTGAACATTTATAGTTGACTCTTGACTGTGCACACCTAAAGATGCCATTGTCCCTTTTCATGTCTCAGAAGCGTGTGCTAGTGAGAGTCAGGCTAGTAAAGGCAGGTGTGCCGGTCCTCATGGAAGAAGATAACTAACCTGCAGTGTAAACTCAGAATTTCTGAGTTGTAGGCACACTCTCCAGTGGTGTATATGGCAGTTGCTTAAGAATGGAAACGGTGTGGCCTAAGTCCTGCCTTTTGGCCTCCCACCCCTGTGTGAGGTCCTTTCAGAGGCAGAAACTGTTTTGCTGAGCTGGTAGGTTCTTGGAACAGTTTCCCAATAGTGTATTTTATTGAATTTCCCTATCGCTGTTTATCACTATTCTAATTTTATCCTTGATGTGGAAAGTTATAAGAAATGAACTTTCAGGGTGAAAAACATGATGCTGGAAATGTCAGATAATCTGTTTAAACTGGTGCTGTGTGTACATAGAATGTACAAGATAATGCAGAATTTTTCTTGCTAGTTAAAATCAATAATTTAAAAATTATTGTCACTACTGTTTGTTACTGTGGACTAACTAAGTGAACCTCATGCAAACGTTGGCTGGGATTTATACCTTTGTGGTTTCTAATGCATTTTCCATGGTGCTACAAATAGTCCAGCCCATTAGTGCTGGTGGGTATTAAACCTGGGTATTCAGAAATGCCTATTGCATTCACTCCTGATTACTCATGACTATTCTGACTGGATGCATACCCAAGGAGCATGCTGGTTTTGTAGTATAAAATGTCCATGAGGTTTTTATATTCCACAGAGGTTAAATAGCCTACTCTTCTATGAATACTAATAGAAGCAGTTTCTTGTAAATCTTAACATGCCTTTTAGCTGTGGCAGTGATGGATTTTATTTTTCCTTAAGTCTGGGTCAAGCAGTTTATGCGTCTTGTTATTTAAAGTGTGTACTGCACTGCTGTTTACATGGACATTTTGTGCAGGTGCTTTGAAGTGCCTTGCATCAGGGATTAGGATCAATTGAATTATTTTTTTCATGGGATGATGTAAAGCATGTAACTAGGTATTGTTTTGGTATTTAACTGTTGTAGCTTTACCATAGACTTTCTTGATTAGAGAAATAGCTTTAAATTATGACACTCTGGAGAATGGGTGTGGCAGTCTGAGTACAGCCCCGGTGCTTCTCAATGCACATTGCAAATGAGTAGAAAATGTTGATGTGTCCTGCATATGACAGGGTGGGATTTTTTTCATTAAATAATACTGAGATTCTAAATTTATATGAACGTCTTGATGGCTTTTATAATAAACGATAAAAATGGCTTTACTGAAGGTACAAGCTTTTCTGTAGCAAGACTTAATGGTATTGTTCCTTGCTTTAAACCTGAAGATAGTTTATTTTATTATATTTAACCTGTAGAATAATACATGAGAAAAATCATAAAAACTTCAATTTTTTTTTTTGTTCGTTTTTGTGTTTTTTGAGACAGGGTTTCTCTGTGTAGTCCTGGCTGTCCTGGAACTCATTGTGTAGACCAGCCTGGCCTCTAACTCCACAGAGATTCATCTGCCTCTGCTTCCTGAGTGCTGGAATCAAAGGCATGCACCATCACCCATCACTAAACGTATATTTTTTAGTTTTTAATTTTTGTAAAAAAATAAAACTGGCAGCCTGTGTAAAAAACAACAACAACAAAAAACCCCGCAGCCAGGCTTGGTGATGCATGCCTTTAATTCTAGTACTTAAAAGGCAGAGGCACGTAGATCTTGTGAGTTTGAGGCCAGCCTGGCCAATAAGTGAGTTTCTAAGCCAGCCAAGGCTATATAGAGAGACCCTTTCTTAAAACAAACAAGAAAAGCTACAAAAATACCTAGCCGTGAAAAATCAGAGGCTTTTAAAGTTTTCTGATGTAATTGTCATTCAAATCAAGACCAGCCTTGGGTACGGTACATAGTGAGACCTTGTCTCCAAATCACAAAAAGAGGGAAGCAGGTGGGCGTATAAGGACCAGCCTTCATTATCACTTGAACGTCAAGAAATTAAGTCGGCTTGTTCCATCTGCGCTTCAACTTGTACACAGTAGTTTTGTGTCTTGCATTGTAGGTCATATGTATCAGAGATGCTGCTTCTGAAGAAGGATACAAAGGGGTATTTGAAGTGTCGGAGTGTGTCATCTATTGTGATTGAGTTTGAAGATCCCTGCAGGGTCAGGAACAAACCAGCTTTCCCATAAGTCATTATGAACACTAGGAAAGTCCCAGGGTTTGTGCCTTCCATTCCAATGGAGTAGTTTAGCTTCCTGCAGAAAGTGTTCCGAATATCTTGTGTCAGGATTCCAGCCTTCAATGTATGCACATGAAAATAGGCTTGTTAGTGAATATGGTTTCTGTGAAACATTGAATAAAAGCTACAGTAGAAGTTTCTAGTTAGCAGTCACACCACAGAGAAACCTCACTGGTGTGCTACCACTAGTAGGCACAGCTTATAAAGTAAGTAAACTAAAGAGTTATACCGTGAAGCTTAATACTGCCACTCCTCAGTACTCAGCACTTCAAGATCTACACATACAATTAAATACATGTCCTCACTGGGTGGTGATAGTGCACTCCCTTAACCCCAGCCTCAGGGATGCAGAAGCTGGCTGATCTCCATGACTCTGAGGCCAGCCTGGCTCTACAAATGTGAATTCCAGGACAGCCAAGGCTACGAAATAAAACCCTGTTTCAGGGGAAAATACATATCTTTTGCTGTTAAGTTTCTTTCTGTAACTGAAACTCCATTGAGTAGAGAAAAATGACTAGCTGGATGATGCTCTACTGCATGCAAGTGATAAAGCCTGGCAGGTGCCCTAAAGAAGCTGGTTAGTCACTTCAGCGGTGGTTAACATTACCAGCTCCAGCTCGTCTCCACAAAGGAGCCCATGTCTGGGAGGAGGCACTTTGATGTGAAAAGGCATCGGTGAGACATCTTCACCTCAGTTGCATGACATTGGAACTACCTCAGAGGGCTGAGTCTGAGAGATAAAATTACTTTTGACTAATTTGTCTTATAGATAGTAAGTCTTTGTGTTTAGACCCAAACTTAGTACTATTACTTTCCACATCTAAAGCATATTAAAACCAGATCACTCTTCACACCATTGCTGTATAGACTGACTTTACAGACCTTGCCTGATTCAGACCTTACAGAGAAAAGTCATTATTTTCCTCTGAAAGATTATGATCTTTTTGCATGTCAGACAAGGTGTGATTATGGGTCTGCTCCAGAATTACAAGGTGCTGTTTTCCTTTTTCTTGTATGTGTCTGTGCTGTGTGTGCATGCATGTGGGCATGCAAGTGTACATGTATAAAACAGCAAAGTCGACATCAGGTTTTTTACTCAATCTCTTTCCGGTTTTGAAGCAATGGTCTCTCACTTAAACCCAGAGCTTGCCAAATGTGGCTGCTCTAGCTAGCCAACTTGCCCAAGCACTCATCTCTGCCCCACTGAATTCTGGGATTGCTGACTTTGTTGGCTTTTGCAAGGGTCCTGGGGATCCAAAATGTTCTCATACTTGCTTGTATTTTTATCCACTGAGCCGTATTCCCAGCCCAGCTTCACACAGCTCTTCTTCTTCCATTTTGATGGGATTTTTGCATATGAACATGGTGAAATATGACCTGATTTCATTAGCTTTAAAGCACCAGCTGTCTCAGGTCATTCATTGTATGCCATTACACACCAGTAGGTTCTTTCCAAAGTGTTTCATGGAACATGGCAGAGTGGGAATTCTAAGCATTTATAAGTAAATATTTTTAAATGTATTTTTATTTCATGTGCATTGCATGTATATCTGTGTGGGGTGTCAGATCCCTTGTAACTGGAATTACAGACAGTTGTGAGCTGACATGTAGGTGCTGGGAATTGAACTTGGGTCCTCTTAAAGAGCAGTCAAGTGCACTTAACTGCTGAGCCACTTCTCCGGCCCAGGTTCATAAGTTTTTCATGAATTCTAGAATGTACTATCTGGCAACTAAAGATACCAGCCTCACTTGCAGATTCTGAGCCTAAGGGTTAAGGAGGTGGGGTGGCCAAGGTCACCCCAAGGGTTTGAAGCCCTAGGCTATAGGTAGCATGGTGGTGGTCACTGGGTAAAATGTGCTTCCCTTGCTTCCTGGCAGTACTTACCTAAGTGCCTTATGTGCCACAGAGGGTTGATGGTGGAATACTTTCCATGAAACACAATCAGCATCGGAGAGGTAGCCACACCTCCTCCCAGGGAGCTGCTGTAGAGGTTTTCCCTAAGAAATGCCATAGAAAAGCAGCATTCAGTCTGGGGCCCTCACACTAATCATGGTTCTTCAAAAAAAAAAAAGATGGAAGACTTTCCTTTCCTGCTTTCCCCCACTTTGAGATTTTAGCTAGGGGTTTTGTTAGGAAACAGTCTCATGTCAGTGAGATTGGCCTTGAAGTCCCTCTGTAGCTGAGGACAATGTTGACTTAAGTCTGCTGCCCTTACTCCTTGTGTGCTGGGCTATCACACCTACTTCCCAAACTGTCAAACTTCAAAATGTAGAAAACCAGGAGCTCCCATACCCATCATGTAGAGTCAGTCTCCCGTGTACATGATCCAGAGTCACACACACTCTCAAACACATCAGGCCACACTCGTGCATGTCACCTAGACTTACAGTGTTAATATCTTACCACTAACTCAAAGTGGTTTTTGTTTGTTTGTTTGTTTGTTTTTTTAATGATAGGCCCAGAAAGTCAAATTCTAATCTTATATTACAACTATTCACAAGTTCAGTCTTATGCTGGTATTGAGACACACAGATGAAGGGGCTGGACAGTTGGCTCAACAGTTAAGAACACTGTTGCTCTTACAAAGGACCCAAGTTCAAGATTCCCAGCACCCAGATGGTGACTCTCAACCATCTGTGATCCTAGTTCCAAGGGATCTACCACCCTTTTCTGTCCTCCAGAGACACCAGATATGTTTAGTGCACAGACATACATGAGGGAACAACATCCTGTACATAAAATTAGTTTGGTTTAAAAAAAAGAAATAGGGGAAAGTGGGCAATAGTGGTGCATGCCTTTAATCCCAGCATTTGGGAGGCAGAAGCCGGTGGCTCTCTGTGATTGGAGGTCAGCCTGGTCTACAAAGCAAGTTCCAGGACAGCCAGGTATACATAGAAAGACCCTATCTTGGGGGGGGGATATTAAATATATATATATATATATATGCAGGCTCTATGAAATTAGCCTAAAAAGTAGGTCTATGGCGGCGCATGACTTTAATCCTAACATATTGGTGGCAAAAGCCAGCCTACTTTCACAGACCAGGGCTGTGAGACCCTGTACCCTTCAAAAAGCAGACCTATAGAAGAAATTCAAAGATTCCTCAGTGGAAAAGATCTTAGTCACATTACTAGGAAAATAAAAGGGAATGAATCCTTTGCCTCACAGCATCTCAATTCTTTAAATCATTTGGGGAAAGATTTTCACCCATGCTCAACAGGTTCTATGAAAATCTGACCTCAGATCCTCCCCACCTCTCTTTTAAACTCTTGAGGTACACAGAGCTGATGTGAGCCATTGTTTCCCAACTGGGAACCATGGCAGAGAAGCCCTTACACACGTACTCCACATTCTTTTGCATCCATTTTTCCAGCTGCTTAGTGATGCGCTGGTGTTTCCATTCTGTCATGTTGGCAACAATCACACCAGGATTGAACGAGCAGGTGCTGGGGCTGATGCCAAGGTCCTTGATGCTCTTCTTGCGGTAGTCCAGATAGCCCATGTATGTGGTCTACAAAAAAAGATGGGGCCGGTTACATTCTCAGAGCTGTTGTGCAGGATCCCTGGGTTCCTTCACCACTAGCCTTCTGGTGTGTCTGGCTTCAGACCTACCCACCTCTGCCTCTCCAGGCTGGGATTACAGACATGTGCCACTGTGCCCAGTGTGATTTAAAAAAAAAATTTATATATACAGTGTCCTGCCTGCATAGTATTCCTGCACTCCAGAAAAGGCCACCAGATTTCATTATAGATGGTTGTAAGCCACCATGTGGTTGCTGGGAATTGAACTCAGGACCTCTGGAAGAGCTGCAGGTGCTCCTAACCTCTGAGGTATCTCTCCAGCCAGCCCAGTGAGATTTTAAAGTTGTGTGTGCCCATGTGTGCATGCCGCAGTGCACGTGTACACAACATAGGACCGGCTTCCTACCTCTCACCACTCTCCATTGCTGTTTCACCTCACTTTTCAACCTCCGAATACCAAGTGTCCTGCTCAGTTTCAGTACCTGTTGCTTCTTTCATATTTCAGGGCTCCAAATGCCAACTGACTGCTCTGACCTCCCTAGCACCCCAACTGCCACATCTGCCTTGTTGATTTTGCATTGTTTTTTGGTTTTTGTTTTGTTTTTCAAGATAGGGTTTCTCTAACAATCTTGGTTATACTGAAACTCAACTTTTAGACCAGGCTGGTCTTGAACTCAGATCCTCCTGCTTCTGCCTCTGGTGTTGCCTTCTTGATGATTAAGCAGCTCCAACAGGAAGTGTACCAAGTCTTGCTTCAAAGCTGGCTCCCTGCCACATGTCTCCTCAGGACATAGTATTTCTATCCTTGTTACTTAAGCAGAAGCCCAGATCATTAGACCATCATCATCCATCTCTATTAAACTGTTTGTCCCAGCCTCAAGATACCTCCTGAGAGCAGCTGGTCCCAGCTCTCAGTGTAGTGTTCCATTCCTGCCCACATGCTCCTCACTGCTCCCTTCTAAAATAATTTTATCTTAAGTGCTTGAGTATTTTGCCTGCATGTATGTATGTACCATGTGTGCCTGGTGCCCAAGCAAGCCAGAAAAGGGAATTGGGTCCCCTTGTGTGTGCTCTGGGAACCCAGTAACACAATGTGGTGGTGAGCAACTTAACAGCTATTATTTTTAGAGCACTTGCTGTATCCCATTTCAGTGGATACTTTACAGCATCCTAACGCAGCTCCAAACACTGCATGCCATGTTTCCAGTCAGGAAGGTGAGATTGAGTGGTTACAGAAATCAGCCTGAGTGAGTGAGAAAAAACTGAGCCCCTCATCCCATCCCTTGGAAGTTCCCACTGGCTTTGGTGGGGAGATTGTGGTAATTTTGAGTTGTGGAGGATGAATAATAGAGGGCCAGGGCCAGAGAAGAAGGGTAATGTAGGATTTCTAAGAGCATGCCCACCTGCAGCCCCACAAGTCGGTTGTTATCTTGAGCAGAGGGCAAATCACAGTCATCTGAGAAAGCTGCTGCATGGCCCCGAGCCAAAGTGGTGTCATACAGTTCCTGGATGTCACCTGTGTTCAGAAGGATCGGCAATTAAAACACAGCAAGTCCCTTGGAACTAGATGGAACCTTAGCTTAATTCCTAACTTGAGTAGAGCAAAGAACACAGGGTCTCTCTTTCCCATGCATGGTGGTGTTCTTAACATCTTGTGCCCATAGAGGAAGGCACTTAAAACATCCAGATGGGTGTTGGTCAGGTCTGTGGCAGAGTTTTTTTAATGCTTATTTTACGTGCATGTGGGAGAGAACAGCATGCACACATGCAGCCATGGCCAAGTGCCCTCAGTGACACAGTAATTTACTGCAGACTTGGCCATCAGAGCGGGTCCCTCAGAAAGCCACTAGATTATCCAACCCCACTTGCCAAATATGCCCAGTTCTACAGCATTGCTTTCATTTTATAAAGTATTTGAAGTCAACTAGCTACATGGAAAGGAAGGGGAAATATGCCACGCTGCCTAGCAGTTGTGCCCTGCAAAGGATGCCTGTCAGTGAGTGTACCTTGTACAATGACGTCATCGTCCAAATAGATGACTTTCTCATGTTGATGGATAAGCAGAGGGAGATAAAATCGAACAAAGTTCAGCTGTTAAAACAAGAGAAACAAATGGAAAAAGGCATATGGCTCAAGGTTGAATGGTTCCTACAAGTCAGCTCTGACCATGGCCTGTTTAGCCCCAAATGTGAAGTGGAATAAAGCAGGTTAAAATGTTGTCTCACCCAGGCTTTTAGTGCCGCATCCTCTGGGCTCTGGGGGGCCAGGCTGGCCCAGAAAAGCTCTCCTATATCAGGCCCTACTCACTGAAGCAATGTCTATTTCCCTCTCGGAGGCAGCTGCCACAAGAGTCCCCAAAGAAGACCCCACAGCCAATCTTTAGGATACAGACCTTCCATCAATCTCTCTCTCTCTCTCTCTCTCTCTCTCTCTCTCTCTCTCTCTCTCTCTCTCTTTCTTCATGAAGGACTCTGTGGACACTCTTGCAAGAAAAATGACTCTTGTAGTTAGGAAAATCAGGATGTCTCCTAAATATGATGTCGCCATCACTGAGGCTCATAGTTATCATTAGCTAACTAATGATTAAGCACAGAAGAAAGAGCTGAAGAACTTGGGAATGTTTTTGTCTGCCTCACGTCCTGGCCCCTCCCGCTTCTACCCAAAATCATCTGCACACACACATGCAGTCTACATTTTTATGCCTCGTTTCTTTCCAGTAGCTTCATTGTGCTTATATAAACCATCTTAAATCTCCTAGAGCAGGAGGGTGCTAAGTTATAAATAAGCAGAGCTTTGTGGGGATCTAACACTTAGGAGTCTGAAATATCCTGTGTGCACCAGATGGTGTGCTGGCTGGTTTTATGTCAACATGACAAGCTAGAGTCATCCGGGAGGAAGGACCCTCAGCTGAGAAAAATGTCATCATAGACTCCAGCTGTAGGGCATTTTCTTAATTAGTGACCAATGGAAAGGGCTAGCCAATTGTGGGTGGAGCTGTCCAGGGTTGGTGGTCCTGGGTTCTATAAGAAAACAGGCTGAGCAAGCCAGTAAGCAGCACCCCTCCACCGTGGCCTCTGCATCAGCTCCTGCCTTCAGAATTCTGCTCTGCTTTGACTTCCTGTTTTGATTTCCTTTAATGATGAACAGTGCTGTGGAGGTGTAAACTGAAAAAACCCTCTCCTCCCAACTTGCTTTCTGGTCATGGTGTTTTGCCACAGCAGTAGAAACCCTGAGACAGAGCACTAGGGCATTCCAGTGTACGTGAGCTCAGGACTGCCCCCACCACGTAGGTGCTGGACTCTTAACTCACAGGCTGGAGCAGCTCAGGCCTCGATGAATCTGGTCTAATCTTCCCCTTGAGGACAACAGGGTTGAACTCCACAATTTTGAAGTTTATTTCTCTCAGTTTGGAATGTTCAATCCATTTTCTAAAGAGATGACCAAATACCTCTATTACACACTTCAAATCTTTCCTTGATTTAATCTGCATGCCATCCCAGGGCTAGTCTGTCTGGCCTTGGAAAGTTAAAATTAAATTGTCTGTAAACAGTCTTCATGCTATAAATCCTTCGGATTGCTTCCCCACCTGGTCTAACTTCCAGTCTCCTCTTTCCCTGTTCCTAATCTCATAACTCTTTCTGCAAAGGAAATTAACAAGCTAGTAATAACCAAGTATACTCCCACGTCTAAAAATCTTCCCAGGAAACTAGAGGAACAATTTTTTTTTCCTTCCTTATCAAGCAGCATCTGTACTTGCCAGACCAACTGCCACAAGCTACTGCTGAGACGGGCAGGCAGTGTGTGCTGAGCCAAGCCTTCGACTGTAGTCTGTTCCCTCATCTGACTCTGAAGGACTCTGTCTCTCGGTCCCCTCCTCTGCTTCACACTTCTTTCCTCCCCACCCCCCCCCCCCGCCCTGTCACTCAGTCTCACAGGGTGTATATCTTTCATCTGATTCATTATGAGACTATGGTGGTAGAAATTATCTCAAAACAAAGTTGGCAACGACCCAAGCCACCTATGGCAGCATTTGCTGTTGATTGTAAGTTGGCACAAGAGGGCTGGGCTTGGTAGCTCAGCGGCAGAACCCTGCCACTGTCGTTGAGAATGTGACTGTTACAGAAGGCTCTTTGCATGTGGTTATTTACTGAGCTGTAAAGTGGGTTCATACCTTCTACTCTTGTGTTAAAACACTGCAGGAGGAGGAAGGACTGACAGCCAGGTACCGGGAGATAGGCCACTGTGTTGACCATCTGTGTATCTGAATTGAGTGATCTGTTCTTGTTTGTGAGCTATTCTGGTTGGGTGGTTATTGCCTTGTTTGTTTAGTTGGGAGACTGCCCCACTGTGCAGCCCAGTCTGCTCTCTGATTCCCAGCCCTCCTTCCTCAGCCTCCAGTACTAGGAGTCCAGCTTGACCCTCGGCTGTTGTGTTGTTAATAGAGCCAGGGATGGAATTCTGGGCCTGGTGTCAGTTCATATTTTATACTCATTTTCCATGAAGCTTCAATTAAAAAAATTTTTTGCAACAATTCTTCAGTATAAGCTATACTTCTTATTAATTGGGTTTATAGCTAGTCCCACACACGGTTAGTTCTTCATTACTCAGAAGCTCTTGTGTTATACAGACAAGTCTGCCGGCTTTTTCTTCTAATTCCTGGGCTGGGGCGGGGGCTACTGTCCAGACCAAGATTACACAGCTATCATGCATTTTAAAAACATTTAAAATTTGGTTTTCTGTTGATTTCTTTTTACTCTAACTCCCCTTCTCCCCTCCTTTCTTTCTTTCCTTCCTTCTTTCTTTTTTTTCAGTATGGCATATTATAGGAAAAATAAGTTATAACATGACCCATAAAGTTATATCGCTTGCTGTAAGTTTGTGATTCAAACATTACAGGTCAAGTGTGATTCAGTGGTAGAGCCTGAGTTTAATCTGTGTGAGACATGGCTTAAATCTTCAACCTCTTCCCCCTAAAAATATAGTTAGTGAGGATTATGCAAATATTTTGCTGGTTTTGGAAAATAGAGGGGAAATTTAAAAAAAATTGTTTTACTTCCTCTGCTGGGAATTGAACCCAGGTTCTCACATATGCACTCTACCACTGAGCTATACCCCTATGCAGATTTTACTTTTTAATTTGAAGTTGGGGCTCATGAGGTTTCCTAGGCTGGCCTGAGTAGCTAGGATCACAGGTCTTCTCGGCCTGGTTAAGAACAGATACTTGAAAGATTTTCTGGTAAGCTGCTTCAGGACTGGGGTTCTTTAGTTCACTAGACAGGTCACATCTACAGAAATACCTCTTTGCTAATGAGGCTTTGCTGATGTTTGCTCATCTAGAAACACATTAGTCACAATAAACCCAGGATTTCCACTCAGATCATTCTAATGATAGCTACCGATCTAGAAGGAGGAGGAGGAGGAGGAGGAGGAAGGTGAAGGTGGTAAGGGCCCATCTAAAGAAAAAAGATTAAAAGAAAATGGAGCATTCCAAAAGCACAGACTACCTTATCCGAGACAGAGTGCTTCTTAGTCCAACTATATAGAACACAATGTTGGCATCGGTGTTGCTATAGATACTGTTGATAGCAGCCATGGCCGCGCCCATCCTCCC
This sequence comes from Phyllotis vaccarum, assembly GCA_033318265.1. Classification (NCBI taxonomy): domain Eukaryota; kingdom Metazoa; phylum Chordata; class Mammalia; order Rodentia; family Cricetidae; genus Phyllotis; species Phyllotis vaccarum. The sequence continues at coordinate 38,121,238 of JARWLC010000014.1, forward strand.
TGGGGCTGCACAGATCACCACTGGAATCTCCTCTTCCAGGTCCTCAGGGGAATCATCATCTGGAAAAAAAAAATCAAAATCAGTGAGCGACTCAGAGCACAAGGAAAGTCACATCTCTTTGCAGATAGTTTTGCAAAACCTCTCTCGCCTAGGTCCAAGGTAGTTCTAGCTGATATTTAATTCAATAAACACTGAAATTACTACTGTATTTTGTATAACTTAATAAATGGCTTCTCCGACTCTATTTTTTTCTATCCACTTCTATTTCTGCTACTAAAACAATTCTTTTTATGACATATTTCCTGACTTGAGAGAATCTCCTAATGTACTTTAAAGGGGAAAAGAATATAAACTTCTTAGCAGGGTGTGTTGGTTGATGTGGAGACAGAGGTAGGTGGACCTCTGAGCGTCTGAAGCCAGCTTAGGCTATATAAAGAGTTCCAGGCCAGCTGGCGTTGCATAGTGTGAAACCCTGTCAATAGACAGACAGACAGACAGACAGACAGACAGACAAATAGATAGATAAAATTCTTCTGGCTTTTGTTCCCAATGTGATACATACACATCTACAAATTTATCTGTGTCTATTTATGAAATCGTAAGTGACTTTAATTTTGTGTTTCTTACATTTTTTATCATGATTTTATATGATTATATATATATATATAAATAATGTTTTGGGGGCAGCATCTCATATAGCCCATGCCAGCTTCAAACTTTTATAGAAGTATGATATCTTGCCCCACTTACCACGTGGTTAGATTACTACATCGACTTTTAAAAAGCAGAGCAAAAGCAGATTTGTTTAGACACTGTTCACTTAGCAGTAAGTGGTCACTGTGTAGCCATGTGAGGTGATCCAGTTGACATGTAGGCTTGGCTGTACCACTGGCAGGTCTCTGCCAATACAAACTCCTCATTTTCTCAACACCAGGTACACACGTGCATGTGTGTATGTGTGTGTTTGTGTATGTGCACCTGCATGCAGGTGCCCATGGATGCCACAAGAGGGCATCAGATCCCCTGCAGTGGAGCTACAGATGGTTGTGAGCTGCTCCCTGTGGGTGTTGGGGACCAGTCTCAGTTTTCTGCAAGAACAATTGTTCTCTTTACCACTGAGCCTTCCTCTGGCCCTCTGAAGGGTCATTTTAAAAATATCTATATTTTATATGCATTGCTATTTTGTCTGCATGTATGTCTGTGTAAGTGTGTCTGGTCCAGTAGGTCCCCTATAACTGAAGTTACAGACAGTTGTGAGCTGCATGTGGGTGCTGAGAATTGAACCTGGAACTTCTGGAAGAGAAGCCCATGCTCTTAACCACTGAGCCATCTCTCCAGCCCCTTAAGGGTCATTTTTAAGTAAAGCTGTTGGAAGCCATTAACAGACTGATGGGAATGGATCAGTCAGAAGAAGGAAGGGACAATCCTCAAATGCAAAATGTGAGAGAGGCCTTAAAGGGACAGGGAAGGTACAGGGCGGTCTCCCCAAGGGTGCATCCAAGAACCATGAACACTAGCACCAAGTTGGAGCTTATAAGAGATGAAGATTTTCAGGCCCACGTTCTTTCTGGGATGCTCAGCCTCTCAGGTGGGATCTAGTAGTGAGTTTTTATTTTATTTGTTTGAGACAGTCTCACTTTATAACTCAGATTGGCCCTGAACTCAACTGTGTAGGCCAGGCTAACCTCAAACTCACAACCCTCCTATCTCAATCTTCAGAGGCTGGGATCACAAATGTGTGTGTAACACACCAGTCCAGGTGTGTTCTAACAATCCCTCCATGTGACATTTACATGTGACATTTCAAAAGCACTGAACATTTGGTAACATAACCAAGCGCCTATCCTAGGGAAGATATTTCACAAGCTGGCCCTTAGGAGTTAACCACATTGTCATTTGCCCCAAACCCAACCACTGAAAGGACCCAGTGGAAACCACTTTCTTAGGTATCCTGTTGACAGATCCCATGCTTGCTCACCTGCTTCATTCTTGAGTACAGCTCCCTTATGTACAAATTTCTTGTACAGAATCCCACAAAGGGTCAGGACCAGAAGGAACAGCAGCACTTGATTAACTGAGATGAAGAGGAAAATACATCAAAGTCTGATCAGTCTATCTCAAACCATTAAAAAAAAAAAAATCCAGAATGTCAGCATGGGCAGACATACAGGGAACATGGCAGTCTGGGGCTGAGCACACACAGCTTGTGGAGTAATGCACTGACCTGCTGTGCTGTGGTCAGGTTCCTCAAAGCACAAGGAAGAGCCAGTCCCAGGCAGTCTCAGGCCTCAAACTCAACCACCACAGGAGGCTGCCTCGCATGAATATTTGATCCATTATATAAACATCTTCATTTCTAGAATACCTTTTATGAGCGACTGCTAATTCTGAACAGGCTTAAAGTTGTATAAGCCAGTTGTCTTTCAACTGATCCACACGGGGTCGAGGATGACATGCAGAAAAGCCTAGTGCAGACCTCAATGCTTCTAGTTTTCAGGCTGCACCTGTCCCACTTCAGTGATGATGCTAGCTCTTGGGATTTACAGAGAAACAGGATACTACAGGGCAGTATTTTTTGAGTATGGAACACACTTTTGCAATAGCAAATCATGTGTGAGAAAGGCCAATTCAAGCACTCTTCTAATTGAATATATTTTACAGATCACCTTATTTTTTATGTCAGGAGGTAGATACTTTCCAGAAATAATAGAAACTTTCTGTTATGGAATATATCTATAAATGTTAAACATGAATGAATTTAATTAAGACCTCCAAAATAATGTGGGCGATGGGGAGCACAGATGGCAAAAGCTGGGGGGAGGGGGCTTGGCCATAGGGCAAGCACAGATGGGAAATGTGGGGCGAGCTGGGATAGTTAGGTGTGTGAACCTATGGCCCTGCACTCACCAGGCCAAGGCAGGAGGATGACAGGGAGTCCAGGCCTGCCTGAACTTCCTTGTAACTCTGTTGGGGGAAGGGAAGGAGCTGAAATGAAGTCAGATTCAGACCTTATTTTACCACCTCCCAGCTGTGCAGACTTGACTTCCCAAACTTCTGTGGGTATCCCTGATACAAATAAAACTACCAAAAAATTTAAAATATTTCTCTAAAGGTAATTATTGGCTTTGTGCTAGTTTATTTTTTGACTCCCAGGCTTTTGTGTTCTTATTTGTAGAAGAAATGACCCAGAGAGTCTTAGAATCCTTCCAAGCTACACTCTGCACTTCTTGGTTCAGTCCCAAGATTCAGCCATGAATAGCCACAGGCCAGGAAGAGGGGGAAAGTTCCATAGGTCTCAGGAGAGCTGATGATTATTCACCTGCCACTGTGTTTAAAGAGGTAACCCTAATACCTGAGCCTCCCATGATTGTTCCCACCCACAAAAGTAGCCAGGAAAAAAGAAATTTTAGGGTAAGTATGTCCCATGCAACATTTGGAACATATATTAAAAATAACTCATTTGTATGAAGTTCACATTTAATTGAATGCCTTTCGTCTAAATCTAGCAACTCTTAAGAGTAATATCAGCATTAGGTTACTGTGTCTTTCCTCAAATGAATAATGTTCTATCTAAAATCAGAAGAGCATAGGTGTTTGAAAGGTCTGAAGACTAGACATGACTCTTTAAGAACAAGTATAGAACCTTACAAATGCTTAGGCATTAATGAGAGTGCTTAGAATGAGGAAATTATTCTAATAGCAGATTTTATTTATTTATTTGTAAAAGATACGATCCAGGCCATGGGGTAGTGGTGCATGCCTTTAATCCCATCACTGTGAGTTGGAGGCCAGAGCTAGTTCCAGGATAGCTGAGTCTAAACAGAGAAACCCTGTCTTGAAAACCCAATTAATATATGATCCATGATAATATATGACTGATGGTTTGTCCATTTCTAACCAAAGTCTCAATAGTATCCCACAGGAATCCTCAAATGACCACTCCAAAATTGCTTGTGAGAAAATGAACTATGAAAATCACACACAGAGAGAAGGAGAGAGGGTGGGTGAGTACAGAGACAGACAGAGGGAATCACCCTCAGGACACTCCTCTGAAACATCTTTCTTTAGAGTTCTTTTTACAAGTGTAATCCTTACTTTTGCGTAGAAGAGCCATGTGTATCCACCTGGATAACAACCAGAACCTGTGAACTGAAGAATAAAGTGTCATTTAAAAAACCATTGCCACGGACATCAATTGTTAATGCATCTTCTCTGGAAATCTGGTATGTTGTGAAATATATATTACTCAATATTCTAGACCTAGAATTTGGGGAGAAAATAAATATTTCTTGAATGTGGTCTCCATTTCTTGTTGCTGTAATGGAATACCCCAAGAAAAGCATTGCAGAGACAATGGATTTGTTTTGGCTCACAGCTCAAGAGCTTGAAGCAGAAGCGTGAAGCAGGAAGTCATATCACATCCACAATCAGGAAGCAGAGAGTGAGGAATATTTATGCAGCTCATCTTGTCTATAGAGTCCAAGATTTTTCTTAACCCAGGAAATGGTGCCACCCACAGAGATCATGTCTTCACACCTCCATTAACAAAATCAAGATAATCCACAGGGGTATGGGACCCATTTCCCATGTGAGTCTAAGTTGCATTAAGTTAACAGCAGAGATAACCATCACATATATACAGCTGACTTCAAGAGCAATTATTATGTTTGAACACATGGGTCCAAATATGATCATTTCTTTTCAGTTTTTTTTTTTTCATCCTTCTCCAAAAAAAGTCCCATTATACTCTTGGCTATCAGAGTAGATGGGACTATATAGAAATGTCATTTAAGGACATCTCTTTGATCTATAATATATACGCCATTCTTGTCTTCTTTAAAAAAGGAAGTGTTTCCGTTGTCTGGATTCCCTGGTGGAAGCAGACCATCCTCAAGTGGGCAAACTTTACACTCCAATCACATGTTCATTTGTTGAGATCCTACAAAAGGTGCATGAAGCATGTGATGTGCTGGGGACACGCTGATGAACAAGATGGACCTGGTCTCCATCCCCATGGAGCCTTCACACCAGTAAGCAAACAGGTATTGAGACCTAGCCGATCAAAACCTGGTGTAAAAGGGACAGCCCTGAGGAAAAGGCACATCATGGGAAGAATGAGCAGCTGTCAGTCAAAACTGAGCATATGGAATCGCTTACCAGCAGAGGGAGCGGAGTGCAAGGCCCCGAGGCTGGATCAAACTCCCAGTGTTCTGGTGGATGCACCACTGTGGACTAGGGAGGAACGGGAGGGAGAGGTTGCTAAAAGGACAAAAAGGACACGTATGGCGGTGCTGGCATTTAACCCTCTTCATCAGGTTGACCACATTAGAGCCCCAAACAGCCACTTTACATGTTCCCAAGGTGCTGGAGAGATGGTTCTGTGGTAAGAGTGCTTGCTGGGCAAGGTGGGGATATGAGCTCACATTCGCAGCACACACATATCTGGCTATATGTGTCTGTCTCTCTGAGTGGACAGTGATGCTCTCTGGATAGTCAGCCTATTTGGGATGCCAGGCTTCCAGTTCATTGAGGCCCCCTGTCTTGAAGCAACAGGGCAGAATGACAGAGGACGTTTGAAGTCCTCTGACCTCTACATGTGTGCACATGTGTGCATGTACCTGCATTTACACACACACACACACACACACACACACACACACACACACACACACACACACTTTAAATTAAAATTAAATTATAAACATTCCCAAGGAAAGTCTGATGGTAAGAGATGGAAACGCAAGGTCATCCACACTGGGCCAGCTTGCAGCTTTCTTACCCTTCAGATTCTCATGAAAGGTACAAGTATGTAGGGTGGGAAAACATCACTCCTGGTTGGTAGAGAGTCCCCTGGGGGAGAACATTGTCTTCCTACTGAGGGATTTAGTGTTGTTTTCCATGTTTTGTGGTTGTGAACAGTGCTTCTGTATACACTTGGGAATAGGTTTTCGGGTGAATACCCAACGGGACATGGCTAAATCATTTGGTTGCTGTGTGGCTTTCTAAAAGACCACCATCTGTCACCTGTGTGGAAATATTGCTGTTGTTCACCCACCCACGCCCAACAAGGTCAGAGTTGCCGCAGCCTCGACAGCACTTTATCACAACCATTATTTCAACCGCTGTGATACAGACAGTGCATTGTGGTTTCCCTTCAGTGTCTCTAATGATCTCCGGATATTGAACATCTTTTAATTTATTTTTGCCACACTCAGATATAGAAATTTCTGTTTAAGTTTTTTCACTATTATTGAAAGATTATCCCTTGTTCTCCCAAAGTCGCTTATATATTCTGGAGGCAAGTCCTTTGTTGCGAACACTGTTCTTCAGTCCATTGCCTCTTTCCACTCTCTGACTGAATTTTGCAGTTCAGCGTCAAGCTATGTAGCCAAGGCTGCCCTCCGCCAGCTTACAATCCTCTTACATTAGCCTGCAGAAGCACCACCACATCCAGTCTTTCCTTCTTTTATTTGGTGGGGGAGGAGGGGACACAACAAAGTCTCCTGTAGTGAGCCAGGCAAGTATCATGACAGGCTCCGAATGACTTAGTTAAGAATTAGGCCTCAGTTCCTGCTTCTTGAAACTGACCAGGCAGTTTCTGAGGAAGCCACAAACAAAGGATGATCAATCTCCAACATCCCTGATGGCAGAGACAGGGAGATAGAACATATTAGGCCTGAGCCAGCCCCCTCACAGCAGTTCAATGTAATAACCAAATAAGGACAAAGCCTGGGACTTGCCCAGACCTGCCCCCAAATGGAAAGGCTATAGCCTTAGCCGATCAGGAATATACTAATATAATTATAGATATAACAGCCTAACTGCCCTAGGAATTCCTTCAGCTGTGCTTAAAAGGAGCCTTCTCTTGGGGTGACCATTTAGCCTTTGTCTTGGATGTGCAGTGTACCTTTATTCTCGAAATAATAAACACTCTTGCTGATTGCATAAGTGGATGGTGGTCTTTTGTGGGGCTTCTCCAGACCTCTAACCCAGGCTAAACTCACATTTCTGATCTCTCCATCTCTATCTTCCAAGTTCCTGTTTTACTGGCATGCCTTAATCACGCCTGGTTTTATTTGTTGCTAGAGACAGAACACAGAGCCTCTTGTATGCTAGACAGGCATTCTACAAGCTGAGCTACACCTCCAGCCAGTTCCAGCCAGATTTTGATTAGGCTCAACTCGTTACTTTTTTCTTTATGGATTATGCTGGGGTGATATATCTAAGACTGGCCTACCCCGAGGTCAATGTGAATGTCTCTGAGAATTCTACAACTTAACATTTATATTTTAAGCTCCTTTTTTAGAGACAGCATGAGGCATATGTTAAAGTTCTGTTGTTTTAGCAAATGGAGAGCTGGTTCTGGGCTGTTTGCTAAACCATCTATTCCTTGTATGGAGTTGAGTTTGTAATTTGATGTCTCTCTGGGAGGAAATGTATCCCCTCAAAATGCATGGGAGAGTCAACAGAGCTTTGGGATTCTCCTACTTTCATAACAATTACCACAGTGCTGGGTGTGGTTGTGTGTGCACCAATAATACCTACCCTGTCAGAGAGCAGACAAAGGAGGGTTTGACTAGGTTGTACTGACCAGCCAGCCTAGCTCTATGCTCACTGGGAGACCTTGTCTCCAAGGAAAAAGGTGGATAGTGGTAGAACAGGACACCAATAACCTCCTCAGGCTCCTGGTGCAACACGGGCACATCTACCACACACACAGACCCTCCCAGAATCACCTAGAAAAAGCCTCAGGGCAAGAAAGGAGCCCTAGTGTTTTATCACCACAGTAGCAACCCTAACTCAGACACTCTCAGATTCACTGACGTGATGGGACTTGAATCAGGGGCATGTTCTGCTGAATTTTTTTCATGTTAATTCAGCCCCTTTCTTGCCCTCTTGGCCTCTTGGTGAAGAGATAGGATGTTCAGGAATGTACAGAAAGGAGAGATGGGAACAGAGCAGTGTGACAATACTAATGATTAACTGAGTCAGTAAATAAATGCTCACCGTACATTTCTGCTACACTTTCATAAATTAAAGTTTTATATAAGCAAAAGATATGGGAAAGTCACACAAACAAGTTTTTGTAAGGATTAAGTACAACAATCACAGAACAGTCTTTAAACCTCATGCAACAAACAGCAGAAGCCTCGTGAATAAGAGGCCCTGACTGGGTGATCCTGGGGAAGTCACTCCACCTGTTCCATCATAGAAAACAGACAACTATTAGATCTAACGGTCTAGAACTTTATATGAATCTTACTTCAAACACACTGACTGAAATTAAAAGACTCAGTCTTGTCAAGATGTCCATAAGTACTAACAAAGAGCTTTGCAACTCCCACATATCCACTAACATAATTCCAGTGGTGTTTTCTAAAGAACAGGAAAAGTCATCCTAAAATCCACACAGAAGTACCAAGTACCCCATATAACCAAAGCATCCCTAAACAAGAATTAAGTGTCATACTTCTTAATATCAAATTATATTCCAAAACCACCAATACCAACCCAGTGTGACACTGATATATAAAACAGACATATACAGGTAGCACACAAAAGAAAACTCACAGATAAACTAGACACACACAGTCAACTAATGTTCCACAAAGGTACTGGTAACGCCTAATGGGACAGTGTTCACAGTTAAGTTCTTTCTCTGTTCACCTGGTTTGAGATAAAAATATCGAACATAAAGGTGGAAGGAGAGCCCCAAATCCCCAGGGCTATCCTTCTTCCTTTTCAGTCAGGATTCTGGCGTGTTCAGTGGTTAGGGGCACTTAGAGGTCAGTGCCCAGTACCTACACGGCAGGTCCAGGAACTGCAAGTCCAGGTGATCCAGTGCCCTCTGCTGGCCCCCATTGGCACTGCGTTTGTATGCTACACTTAAATACATGCAGGCAAAACATCTATCTATACACACAATATAAAAATAAATCTATTTTTAAAACATATAGAGAAGGAGGCAGAGACCTGAGTCTAGCAGAAAAATCCAAGATGTGGCAGTGAATCTTTGAAATCAATTTATTTTATTATTTTTAATTATATGCATGTGTGTGCCTGTGGACAGGAGTACCAGTGCCTATAGAGGAAGGTCTTTGGATTCTTTGGGAGTTATTGTTACAAGGTTAGTGAGACACCTGAAACCAACATGTCTTCTGTGTGGCTGTCTGAATATGGTACTCCCACATTCTCAGACATTTGAACAGACAGGTATGGCCTTGCTGGGGGAAGGCTTCCGGGTCTTAAAGCCCTATACCATTTTCTGTGCTCTGTAGCAGGCTTTCTTTGTCCCCTTTGGCCCCAAATCATGACATGGAGACTTATTATTAATTGTGAATGCTCAGCCTTAGCTTTCGCTCGTTTCTAGCTAGATTTTTTTCTTTAACTTAAATTAACCCATTTTTTATTAATCATCTATGTGCTGCTCCGGGGCTTGTTTACCTCATCTATGTACTACTGTCCTTTCCTGTTTTCTCTGTGTCTGATTGGCTGCCAGCTGGCTGGCCCCTGGCTGGCCCCTGGCTGGCTGGCCCCTGGCTGGCCCCTGGCTGGCCCCTGGCTGGCTGGCCCCTGGCTGGCTGGCCCCTGGCTGGCCCCTGGCTGGCTGGCCCCTGGCTGGCCCCTGGCTGGCTGGCCCCTGGCTGGCTGGCCCCTGGCTGGCTGGCCCTTGGCTGGCCCCCAGCTGGTTCCAGCTGGCCCTGGCTGGCCCCTGGCTGTCTGGCTTCACTGTTCTCTCTGCTCACCAGCCCTGACTATCCCTCTTCTGCATAGCTATTGACTGTTCAGCATTTTATTAGTCCAATCAGATGGCTCAGGCAGGGAGGTAAAACAGCAACACGTCTTTACATAGTTAAACAAATGCAGCACACCTTTACATAAACAATTATTCTGCAGCACAGACAAATGTAACACATCTTTACTTAGTTAAATATTCTATTCCACAACAGTGCTTTCTCTGCTTCTTGGGTCAAGCTACCTGCTGCCATCATGGACTCTGGAACCATACATAAATCCTCCAAAACTTTCTTCCACAAGTTGACTTGGCCATGGTGTTTTACCTCCACAACAGAACAGTAACCAATACACTCTGCAAGAGCAATTTGTGCCCTTAACCACTGAGCCAGCTCTCCCCCAGCTCCTGTGGTAGTTAATTGTGATTGTCAGCTTGACAAGACTTAGGAATCACGTAGGAGACACGTCTCTGTGTCTGTGAGGGTGTTTCCAGAGAAACTTAACTGAAGTTGAAAGACTCACCCTGGGAGTGGCACCATTCCATGGGACCGGGTCCCAAACAGAATAGACAGGACAAAGAGGGGAGCGCCAGATTTATCACTCTCAGCCAATTCCCACCCACTGCCTCCTTTGTGGTGGCAGCTTGAACCCCATGAACGAAAATTAACCCCTTCCTCCTTGACTGCTTTCGGGGTGTTTTGTCTCAATGGCAAGAAAAGTAACACCAGGCAGAGCCTAAGAGGACGCCTTCTTGGTTATTGAGGTTCCAGAATACTAGAAGATTCCATGAGCCAAATCCCTCCGTGGTGTGCTCACTCCTTCCTTCACACACTGCCTATGTTTCCCTGCCGTTCAGGAGGTACACATTTAGTCTCTTCTGCTGAAGCAATCTTTTTTTTTTTTCCCAAGACAGGGTTTCTCTGTAGGTTTTCGGAGCCTGTCCTGGAACTCGTTCCATCCACTTGCCTCTGCCTCCCTGGTGCTGGCATTAAAGGCATTAAAGGCATGCACCACCTCCCCATCTCCTTAGCTCTCACCTTCTGAACTTTAACATGAACATGGTGGAACATCCCAGTCTACGATTTCTTTTCTTTACCTTCCTCCTGAAAAACCCTATCATGTTTTACATTCATAGTTTTAAAACTATTTACATGAAAACCATACTCACATTTCTGACCCCAGCTCAAACCTTCCATATGGACTCCATATGCCTAAATCCCACTGGACACTTGGCATTGGTGTTCCAGGGCATCCACAGGCTCCAATGTGAGTTCCTGATATTTCCCTAAAGAACATATTACCCTTTGTCTTCCCCAAACGAGTTGTCTACAACCTTATTTTTATAATTGTTCCAACAAAAAGCAAACCTTGTTATCTCCAGTCTTTCTCTGTGCCCAAATGTAGATGAGGACACATCCTCTTGGTTCTGTTTTTAGAATACACCTGGAATTATCACCACCCACAGGGCCTCCACCCTGGCCAACTCACACCACCTTATAGTACAGTCTTACAGAAGTTCTGCCTTATCTCCCTTCAGCAGGTCTACAGCTAAGCAGCTGTGGTGAACCTGAGTCACACTGTCCCCTGTGCTCACCCCTGCTCCAAACCCTCCCAGGCCTTCCAGGCTCCTGGGGAAGACCCAGAGTGTTGACACGAGATATCACATGATCACCCTGGCGAGGCCAGCCTCAGAATCCTTCCACTTATCAAGCCCCCCCCCCCTGCACCAATCCCCTCCTACCACAATCTAGAGTGTTCTTCAGGCACTTGCCACTTCTCCACCCTCCAACTTTTACTTCATCTCATCAGTCTCAGTCATCAGCTCTAGCCATTAGGCTGCCCCTGCTACTGTCCCGTCCCCTAGTCTGTCCCCCCAAGAAAGCCTCATCAAAATCTGTGACTTTTGTCTCTCTTCATTGACTTGGGTTCAGCACCTAGCAATATAATCTCTCAAGCATATCAATGGGCTCAGATGACTGTGGAGGCCTGTTATAGGACAACCACAGTCACTCTGTGTTCATCATGATCTCAGTACTCCTGGCCCTACAGAGACTCCTTTGGTGCACCCTGACACCTATTTCCACTTATTTCCCTCACTGGAGCCATCACTGGCTCTGATGAGTTACACTGCCTAACTTAGGTCTTCCCCCCATCCTGTTTCATCTCTCCCCCTTATTGACTCTGCAGTGACCTACCCATCCAACCTTCCCACTCACCTTCCTCTCCCCCAATCAATCATTGACATAACTGCCTCGCAGATCTTTGATAATTATATAAAGTCAACATGGTTCATTTTTTTTTTCTTTTCTTTGTCTCATTTGAAACAGTTAAGTCTGCAAAGGTTAAAAGACTAAATTACCCATGGGCTCTTCACCAGCTTGCTAGCAAGATATTTCACTTGCTTAGCTGCCCTATAGCCCCCTACACACTTCAGACTTTCAGGCCTTGTGTGCCTCTTTTAGAGTTTTTTGTTTGTTTGTTTGGTTGTTTGGTTTTGGAGACATGGTTTCTCTGTGTAGTCCTGGCTGTCCTGGAACTCTCTTTGTAGACCAGGCTGGCCTTGAACTCACAGAGATCCTCTAACCACTACCTCCCAACTGTAGTCAGGATTTCTGTCGGCCAGAAACTCTCAAATACCCAACAGATACTTCCCAAATAATTGACTTTGGGACTTAATATTATAGTAACTGCTGGGCCAGTAGCTCAAGCATATTACTATGTAGCTCTTATACTTAAATTAACCCATAATTCTTATCTGTGTTTAGCCACATGGCTTTGGTACTTTTGCTGTCTTGTCCCAAAGATAGTTTGAGGAACAGGAGAAAGAAAGCAAGGAACAGAGGCTCTTGTCACTCCCTGAAAGAAAGGAATCAATGTATCAGCCAGTGGTTGTGGGAGATTATGTTGTTACATTGTAAATAATTGTCCCACCCACTGGTTTAATAAAAAGCACTGATTGGCCAAAGGCGGGCAGGAAGTGTGGGCGGGGCTACCAGACTAAGAAAACTCTGAGAACAGGAAGCACAGAGCAGAATGCCAGAGGGAAGCGGGAGGAAGCAGAGGACAACTATGCTGCTGTGAGAAAAGGTACCGAGCCGCATGGCTGAACAGGATGAGTCATGGGTTAGATGAAGGGTAAAGAGTTAGCAAGTGATATGCCTGGGCCTTAGGCTGATCAGCCTAAAACTGTTGAAAGCATCTGTCTGTCTCTGTGTGTCTCCGGGTCTGTGGGCCAAAACCTTGAGGCTAGGCCCAAAAGTCCAGAACAGAAACCTTGTACTAAAAGTGGTCTCATTCCAAGGGTGAAGGCAAAGGGTTCCAAACAGGATGCCCGACAGCTTGCCCCTTTCTAGGCCAAATGACTTCCGAGTCACAGCTTTTCAATCATAATAACAGTCAACCCTCCAGTGTAGAAAAGCCTGTCGACCTGTCTTCAGACAACCAGAGAAAGAATTGGAAGTTACTAAATGTCAATGATGGAACAAGGATTCCCAAGGCAAGGTCCTGGACAGTGACAGCTTCAGAGAAAAGAAAGAAGGCAGAGGCCCTCAGGCCTTGACTAGGAAACAAAGCAGAGCATAGAGAGCTAGGCTAGACCTGAGGAAAGATGGAGTATGTTCAGAGCCCCAACCCTGAGGATGTGGCATGGGCAGCTGTTTTGGACCAGAAAAGAGTGTTCTCAGACCAGGCAGTGGCCAAGGGGCTTAGCTCTGTCTTGGAAGAAAAGGTAAACATGGGAAGGAAGAGGTCTCAAAATTCAGAGCTACAAAGATTTGTTTTATAGTCAACTCTAATTAGTTGATAGAGGAGTTGGGTTTGGATAAATTAAGGAAAATTTTAAAGCCACCGCCAGGTTCTTATTCTAAAAGGGTAGATATAATGACTGCCTGATCAGATCTGCCTTGGGTGCACGTAGAAGCTTTGAAAGATCTGGCAGTCCAAATGCAAGAGGTAAAAGTGCCCCAAAGCTGTTGTTGAATAACTTAAAAATTGGAGGCTATGTTTAATGCACTAGTAAAAAAAATCATAAGCTCTGTAGCTAAACAAGGGATGCCTGAGTGATATAAACACGTCCCATGAGGCATCATCACCCCTGAAGTCACTCCTTACCACCTCCTAAAACTGACATGAGGATCGAGTCTTATGCACCTGAACATCTGGATTCAAACTGCAAACCACATCCAAGCCATAGCAGGACAGGAGGAAGAGCAAAGCAACCCCTTGCATGTTCACCAAGAGGGCTAAATAAAATAAAAAATAAAATAAAATAAAAAATAGGGTTTAATAATGGGAGCCAAAATGGAACAAATCTGGTCAGAAGCAGCAGACCCCAGAGCATGCTCCAGGCAACGTTCACTGATGAGATAAAATGGCTCAACTTTGGGAATGACTGCGCTAAATACCTGTAAGTGGCATTCTTCATTATGACGTTGCTCAGAACATTTAAAGTGTTTTTCTACCGTTTGGTCTGTCAGTCAGGGGTTTGTGGATCTCCTTTCCTGTGGGACTATGTCCTTCTGAACAGTCTTTCAAAAACTCTGACATTAAAGAAGCCAGGAAAGAAACAGCTTTTTTGGGATGCGAAATGAAACGGTGCCTAATAGACATGCCTTTCTCTTAGGGAGGAAAGACGGACAGCAAAGAAGAGAGAGAAAAGAGTGCTGGGGCGGGTGTTTGCGTGGAGGAAGAAGAAAGCAGGGTCCCGGGGAGAAGACATGTTGGGATGTCAGGAACACTGGAAGCCACCAGAATGTCAGAGGCAGAATGCATCAAGAATAGGGACCTGCCCAGTGCAGGATGTGTGGTCACATCCCTGTCACCTGCACTGTCCTTACCAGCTTTGCCAGGGAAGTGGGCACCCGGAGGCCTTACTTCCTTGCAGACCCTGTGCAGGGTATTATTACATTATATCACTTTATTTCCACGTTGCAGATGAAGAACTTTAGGCACGTGTAATGTGATGTGACCAGAATCAAGCTTATAAAGCTCCTCCCAGGCACACAGCCCACGATCTCCCTACCGCAGGGTGCAGCTCTGTTGTTGGCAGGGTCAGAAGGAAGACTAGAGTTCTGTTATGTAATACAAAAAGGATATTGCACAGAAATGCAATACCAAAACATTTCTGGAAAAATGAAGGGCAAGGCTAACCCACCAGCATCACATTGGCTAGCAGGCTACATGAGCCAAATGCTGCAGGACTGATCTCCACAGCATATTCAGACATTTAGACAGAATCTATGTTCTCTCTCTCTCTCTGAGCTCATGGCTTACAATCCCGTATTAACTTCTATCACAAATTATCTATGAGGGTCCTGCAGGGCTTATCCAAGACATTGCATGTACTGCTAAAAGGAATGTAAGACAGTTTTTGGATGTTAAAGCAAACTCTGACTCCTGTATAGCAAACTCAGGATCCTAGGATTGCCAGCTCTCTTACTGGATATGGAGGCCCCAAAAGAGTTTCTGAGAACAGATTCCAAAAACATGAATCATAACTCCCTTTGGCCATTTTGGCTCAGAAAGACTCACATTAAATGCAAGCATCGATCTCTGTCCTATCAACTCCCGATCTCCATCCTTAAAATCCACTGCAAACAAACAAAATCACACTATTAGGGCAGTTGAGGGAGGGAAGGTGGGATAAACTCTTCTCTGAAGAAACAGCCCAAGATGTGAAAAACTTGTACACTGAACATCATGGATTTGTGATAGCAAAGCTTCTGTGAGCGTGCTACCATTGCACAGCAGGGAACTTTTGGAGGCCAAGTCTGTGAAGGAGCAGTCTGACGCCTCTGATGCATGTCTCCGAGTCCACAGCAAAATAAACAAGCGCTGTAGACAGAGGAGGCAAAATGAAGAGAGTACCTTGTTTGTAAATTGCTCTATTTACCTCATGGATGGTGAGGGAGGCTTTGGGCTCCTTGGTTCAGAACCGGAGCAGGGCGGAGCGTTCAAATTGTGGCTGGTCTCGCCGGGATGCTAGGCTTTCCTTCTGGGGCTTCTAAGATCCCATTGAAAATCTTAAGGAGCTGGGGAGCCCAGAGGCCAATACACTGTTTTCAAGAGAGTGTGGCACTGCTGTCCCCACCCACCTTTGCTTGCGTTGACTTGGTTCGGGTTTCTTCCTCCCCTCCTACAGCGGCTGGGAATCCAAGCCCTGAGCTCCAGAGTCTGCTCCTGAAACCACTTCCAGATGTGCTCCGAAGGCAGGGCAGGTTGGCTGGCTGGCTCAGACTTCCGCTATCAGCTCTCTCTCTGCGAGCGAAACTCTCTCCAAAACAAGGCTGCTCTGGAGTAAAGGATTCAAAGCCAGGGAAAAGCAAATGCTTGGAAAGTGAATTTATATCATAATGTTTCTAATGTAAATTTCAAGAGAAAGCAACAGTCAGATTCGTGCTGAGGATCTTTTAAATCCCCTGTACATTGAAATGTTGCCATGGCAAATCAAAACAGAGACAACTGCAGTCTTCTACCGAGGCTGCAGTAAAGAAAGAAATTTGCAGACGGAGTGCATTTCTACCCGAAGAGGAATCGGGCAGAGGGCCCGACTTGGTCACAGCCTCTGCACTCTACCCCCAGAAAAGCAGGAAGGGTACCAACCAGCACTGTGCCCAGAGTCATGGAACATAATTGCACAATGGCCCCTCTCAAGCACCCCTAAAGAGCTCCTTCTGTCTGTCGCAAGCGTGTCTTTCTTTCATAAATAAAATGCAGGTCGAGACTCCTCAGTAAGAACCGGAGTTGGGGGTGTGGGGATGGGGGTGGACTGGAAGCCAGCAATCCTGGCACTTGGGAGATACAGTGGGGGTCAGGAGTTTAAGGCCAGCACAGGCTACATGAGACCTTGTTTTAAAAATAAATAAAAGTTAATAAAAGTGTAAAAAGTTTATTTTATTACCGCGTCCGGTTTAAGTGGTCCGAGTCTAGACAGGAGGGGCGTCGAGGTTAATATCAGCACTCAGGAGCAGTCAGGTTCCATCATTCAGGATCACAAAGAGAGACCCGAGCTTTATTCAGTACACCTTACATCTTAGTCCTGCTTCTCTCCCTGCCATGCTTCTCCCCAACTTTTTCCCCTCTAGCTTCTCGTCATGCGTGTCCCCAGCTTCTCTTTCCTCACTTCCCCCCTCAGCTCTCCGCTTCCTTCTTAATTCTCTCACACACTGCCCCCTCGTCAGGACACACCCAAGGTCTTGGAAGATCCCAAAAGACTAGCACCTCTGTAGGTGGCAGCGATAAGGAGACTTAGCGCAGGAAAACATGTTTATCTTTATCCCCCTATTTAACATAAGGTTCAGTCTTTCGGGGAGGAGGGGCCATAAGAGCCAAGGTGGAATTTTCCATAGGCACAATTTAGGAATCAACATTTTATGGTGTTTCTTAATTTACTCAACGTACACAAAATATTTCAACCAATAAGTAGTATAAAATATGTAAAAGACATATTTTTTAATTGATTTTGCTAATTCCTTGAAATCTGGTATAGATTTTGCATCTGCAGCTAATTTCACTTTGACATTAAATTTCTTAATATACATTTAGATTTCACAAACTGAACACTTTAAAAAGTAGAATATAGGATGGGGTTGGCAGTGTGGTACTGTAATCCCAGCTACTGGGAGGCAGAGGCAGGATTTGCTTGCCAAAGGATATCTGGGGTGCAGTGGGAGTTAGAGCCTACGGAGAGAATTCCCACAGAGCCACGCTCAACAGAGCTCAAACAGGACTCTGGAGTGTTAGCACCTAGCTTTAGTCTGCCCATTGTGATTGTTATCTCTGAACCTTCAGTTTGAAGTCTTATCTGAGTAGAGGGGATCAAAGTCTATGCAAATTTAATTTAAGAAAAACCCAGAACACTGTGGAATTCTTTACACCGGAAATTTGCATTTGGCTTTGTCTCCCTTGAGAGTTTTGATTAGGGAATTGACTTGAGGCGTGAATTGTATAACAACAAAAGGGCTCTTTACTCAGCTAGAGGGGACCAGTCCCTAGAGACAGCTGGGAAAGATCATCCAGAGGTGCCTCTGTCTCATGATTCCAGGAACCTGCGTGAACACTCACACCCGGTACACAGCAGAGGCTAGCCTGGTTAACTTAGTCACTAAGAACAATAAAACGAGACAAGGGGTCAGTAGAACACTTGTTCAGGACAGACAGGACCATAAATTTAATCCGCAGCTAGAGTTTCATATCCCACATTATTTTAAATATACTTAAAGTATACTTAAAATAACAGTTGAATATGGTATTTATTTTTCTATTCAAGTTAATGAAACATTAGTAAAATTTAAGATTCAGTTCTCCATCTGCATTAATCATGTCGAAATGCCTAAGCCACGTGGCTGGAGACAGCAGATTGAACATCGACATTCCTGAGGATTAAGTGTTTTCTGGAGCTAGAGATGGAGAATCGTGTTCTGAATATCTTTCAGTCACATGGAACTTGAAACATTGACAGAACAGGTTCATGTCTTCTCTTTCATTGTATTCTCTTCCGTGTTTTGGTTAGGTAAACTGAATTTCCATCTACCTTTCAGATGAGCAAGCTGAGGCATTAAGGAAGATAAAGTCCAGTTTGGCCAAGCAATTTAGTGCTGAAGCTAGGATTCCTGGTGGATACTCCCCAATTCTCTTCTTTTGTTTTGTTTTAGAGACAACATCACACTGTGTAGCCCTGGATAGCCAGGAACTCACACTATGTTATACTAGGCTGGGCTCCAACTCATAGAGGTTCACCTGCCTCTACGTTTTAAGAGCTGAATTAAATGTATGCCGCTGTTGGGATTCAATAAAAGCTTCAGAAGTTTTGGGGATATCAGAGAGAATCTACCCACACTCTATGTGGGGAGTTAATAAAAGCTCCAGAAGTTCCAGAGCTCTAACCACAGTCAGTCTAGGAGAATCAGAGAGTGGTAATTCAAACCTTTAATCCCAGCACAGGGAGTATCCTGGGAGTGGTGACCTACACCCTTAATCCCAACTGAGTCAGGTCACTTTAGATTATAGAAGGAATTCCAGGCTCCCAAGCAGGCAGTGGTGGGGCCACGCCTTAATTTACCAAGAGAGTATTTACATTTAAGGCAGGCATAGAGTGGGGGGAAGCCAAGCCAAGAGAAGTGAGGCTGAAGAAGCTAGAAGACAGCTGGGTAAGATCTGACTGTGGTGTTTATTCTCTCTAATATCTCCAACTTCTTCAGAGATCTATCCCTGAGTCTCATTTATTCGTGCAACAAGCCACCATACCTAGCTCTAGCTACTGTAAAATTTTATCTATCTATATAATTAAAAATATTTTATATGTATGGATGTTTTGCCTACAGGTATGTATGTGCATTATGTGTGTGTCTGGTGTCCGAGAAGCCAGTAGAGGGTGCTGGGTCCTTGGAACTGAGTTACAGATGACTGTGGGCCACCACGTGGTGCTGGGAACTGAATTCAGGTGCTGTGCACGACCAACTGTTCTTAGCCATTGCTCCAGCACCTCTAGCTCCTTTTTGTTAAAAAAAGTTTGAGTGTGTGTGTGTGTGTGTGTGTGTGTGTGTGTACCGCGTCCAGTTTCTTTGTGGTCCGAGTTTTGTCCAGGCGAGGAGCGTCAAAATAATCTGCACTCAGGAGTCATTTAAGTTCCATCATTCGGGCTCCCCACAACACTCTGAGACCCAAGCTTTATTCAGTACATCTTATCTCTTAGATCTGTCTGTCCCTCCCTCGCTTCTCACCTTCTTTCTCTCTCTCACACCCTGGCCCCTCATCCGGGCACACCCAAGGTCTTGAGGATCCCGAGAGGCTAGCACTCAGCAGGTGGCAGCGTCTATAGTGCAGGAAGCTTCTTTCCCCCTGTAAACATAAGGTTTTAGTCCTTAGGGGAGAATGGTGAGCCATAGAGGCCAGAATGGCACTTATTCAGGAGACAACATGTGTGTGTGTGTGTGTGTGTGTGTGTGTGTGTGTGTGTGAGAGAGAGAGAGAGAGAGAGAGAGAGAGAGAGAGAGAGAGAGAGAGAAAGAGAGCAAGAGAGAGAGAGAGATTATTTATTGGATCATATGCATCTCACAGTGGCTACATCACGGAAGAATAAGTGATTCTCTCTCCCATTGGCTATTAACTGCCAATGGCTGCTCAGCTAGGGATAGAACATCACCCACTCCTCTTCCTTCCACATTGACTGCTTTGATATTATACAGGTCCATGACTTTATCATCATAATGCCATGTCATGTCCAGAAGACAGTATTTCACAGTGCTCTGCCCCATACCTCCTGCTTGTTCTTTCTTTTCTGTCATTTAGATTTTTAAAAATGTGCATATATGTGTTTCGAAGTATGGGTTTCTGCATGTGAGTGCAGTGCCTGAGGAGGCCAGAAGAGGGCATGCAATCCTCTCGAGTTGGAATTACAGGTGATTGTTGAGGCTTCTAGTGGATTTGAGGAACCAAATTTAGATCTTCTGAAAGCAGGAAGTGCTCTTAGCCATAGATGCAATATTCTCTGGTTTTTTAAATTCTCAGCCTTCTCTTCTGTGGTTATTCCTTGAGCCCTGTAGGGAGAAGAGTGATACAGATGTGTGCTTAGGACTAAGCACTCAAGAACAGTTACAATGGCTATATTGTTTGGGAAGACTCTGAACGCTCCCTAACCAACAACTCAGGGAAGTATCCTATGCCTGGAACTGGATTTTCATTTAATAACCTTCTGGGAGCAGCATTATCCATGCATGAGGGTAGCAGATGTGGTAGAGTGGTCCTCAGACATGTCCTAAAGCAGCTTGGCAGGCAGCACCTTAAGCTGATGCCTGGTCAGTTCAGTTCCTTCCCAGGGTCAGCTCTTCTTCAGCTCGCACAATTAGGAGAACGCCTGGTCAGTTTGCTGTTGAGTAAGTGGAGGATATGCGCTCAAAAGTGAGCTTCAGAACTGAAACAATAACTGCCTTATAGAACTATACTAGTCATATGAACTGAAACCTCTTATTTTGGGGCCCTTTCCCTGGCCCCTAATGTCTCTAACTCCAACCCTCCCCCTTCTGTCCCTGCTGTGCCACACTCCGAGGAAGAGGTTTCTTATCTACAACCAACTTTTCCTTGTTTTTAATGTTTCCTCTTCATGAAATAAATGAGAAGGGAAAGAGATATGGGCTGTTAGTGACACGCTAATGGTGCAGTGGCACCCAGTGTGGACTTCGGGGTTCCGTTGCCATATTTACATACTATTGCATGTTTTCAGTTCCTCCATCCATTAGGAGTTCTTTTAGGAGAGTCCTAAGAGAAGTAAGGGCTAAAATGTATCGTGTATACCAGGTAGCACACACCTTTAATCCCAGCACTCCGGAGGCAGAGGCAGGCAGATCTCTGAATTCGAGGCCAGCCTGGTCTACAGAGTGAGTTCCAGGACAGCCAGTGCTACACAGAGCTTTAAAAACAAATAGACAAACAAAGCATCATGCATGTAAAATACTCAGAAAAGCCTGATAAATGAAAATTAGTATTATTGGTGCTTTCTGATCGAATTTAAATGGAAAGTTAATGATATTTTATTGATTTCATTTAACAATAGTTTTATTATATGTTTTACTATTAGTTATGAGGTTAATTGATAAAGATTGAATATATATATCTCATGTTGACCTGATACATACACAGACACAAACTATGTACTGATTACCAAGTCAAATTAACATATAACCATTTATGTTGTACATTAGATTCCCAGAGTATGATCATCTTCCAGCTATAAGTTGGTACCCTTTGACAAACATATACCTATTTTTCTACCTTCCTGATCCCATCCCTGGGTATCATTATTCTACTCTATTTCTTCAACTTTGACAGCTTTAGACCCTCTATACAAGCTTTATTGCTTCTTTGTTCATCTGTTTTCTTTGAGACAGGGTACACCGGCCTTTGCATCCTGAGTGCTGGGATTAAAGGTGTGTACCACCACCACCTGGCTATAAGCTATACCATTTTTCTTTCCTTGTCTGGTTTACTTCATTTAACAAATTGTTAAGTTTCATCCACGTTGCTCCATCCAAATTTTCTTTTTATGGCTGAGTAATAGTTCATTATACATATATAGCACAGCTTCTATGTCCTGCCATCTATTACTGCACACTTGGATTGTCTCCATAGCGTGGCTATTTGTGAGAAGTCTTCCAGTGAGTATAGAGACACAGCTATCTCCTCATGGGATGGACTAAGTAGAAGATGTTTTCCTAACAGATGTGAGGCATCCAGTTCATAACCAGAACCCAAACCGGAGCAGGTATTTCATTGAGATACTGATTTTATTTCTTTTGAATGTATACAAACCAGAAGTAGGGTTGCTGTAATTTTTCAAGTTTTAAAGTTTATCTACATATTTGTTTTGTGTGTGTGTGCATGCTCATGCATCTTATAATGCACATGTAGACATTAGTTGGTGAGTTGTGAGAATATCAGTCTCTCTTTCCACTATGTAGGTTCCAGGGATCAAACTTCTGCCATCAGACGAGCAGCAGCCCCTGCCCCTTTACCCACTGAGCAATCTTGCCAATCTTCGGTTCCTAACATTTTTTTTTTGAGGAACATACAGACTATTTTCCATAGTGCTTGTACCAATTTTATTATTGATATTGAATAAAGAAACCCTAAGACATGAAATAGGAAAAGAATAACATTAGTAACTTATTTGTAACTTTGTACAAATGTGCTGACCACTTTGCCTTTATTCCATCTAACGGAAACTCTATGAATGTCTTACCTGGACAGGAACTTTTGTAGTTAAATGCCTCTGATGTGTTCTGCAGCTAAGGGAGGTGTTCAAGTGGAAGGCTACTGTCTGGAGCTTCCTAGAAAGCTCCTGTTTTTCTGGCAAACGACCGCTTGGAGACTTGCCTTTTCTTCCCGTCTGAAATCCAACCTTGATGCTGGAAGTGGAGCGGCCACCTCTCCTTTCTGAGGATCAGAGGCCCACAGTGTGTCACTGCAGATGGCTGCTCAAGCTGTCACGGAGATTACAGTCCAGTAGGTCCACGTCCTGACAGGACACAGATGGTTCACCACAATCTAGGAACATTGGAGTTTTTTTTTTTTTTTTTTTTAGAAAAAAATGCTCTATGTGGTGATGGATATCTTTAATCCCAGCACTCAAGAGACAGAGGCAGACTGATCTCTGTGAGTTCAAGGTCAGACTGGTCTACAAAATGTGTTCCTGGGTAGCCAGGGCCTCATCTCAAAATAATGAGTAAATAAATATAAATGAATGAATACATTAAAAAGGACAGTTTTTAAAAGGATAGTTAAGTATAGGGACATAAAGTAAAGAGAGAGCACAGCACCCTGGGGTTGGCAATAACAGGAGCTGCCACCACCCTCACCAAAGGCTCCAGCTCCTGTGTCTCAGATTGTTTTTTTTAAATATTTATTTATTTATTATGTATACAGTGTCCTGCCTGCATGTAAGCCTGCAGGCCAGAAGAGGGCACCAGATCTCACTACATATGGCTGTGAGCCACCATGAGGTTGCTGGGAATTGAGCTCAGGACCTCTGGAAGAGCAGCCAATGCTCTTAACCGCTGAGCCACCTCTCCAGCCCTTCAGTTTGTTTTTAAACTTAATTTTAAAGAGAAAATAATTGGGCTATCTAGATACTCAGTGGTTAGAGCACATCTTGCTCTTACAGAGATTGATTCCCAGCAGTCTTGTTAGCAGATCCCAACGACCTGGAATCCCAGCTCTAGGGCATCTGTTGCTTTTTTCTGGCCTCTGAGGGTACATGCACACACATGCACATACCCATACATGCATGTGTGTGCACACACAACTAAATAATAAGAAAAAAATCTTAAAGCATAAGAAAATATTAGTCATTGTAATAAATAGGCTATACCATACCATATAGCCCAGTTACATTGTAGCCTATTGTATAGTTTCCTGTCCCAAATAATCAATTATTCAGAGGCTTATATAAATTACAGATGGTCAATTGATAGCTCAAGCTTGTTACTAGCTAATTCTTGCATTTAAATTAACCCATTTCTATTAATCTATGGATTGCCATATGACTGATGACCTTACCTGTCCTCTATCAGGTCATACTTCCTTCCTGGCTGACATCTCTCCTGATTCCGCCCTATTTTTTCCAACATTCTCAGTTTGACTTTCTGGTCTAACTTCCTGCCCAGCCTCTCAGCTTTTTACTAATGAGGGTAACACATATTTATAGTGTAGAAAAGGATTGTTCCACAGCAGCCTATCTCACTTAAGTATACTCAAGTATTCTCTGGGATATCATACCATAATATTACTTCACATCAGTTACTTAATAATGAACTTATCTCAGGACATAGGCTCATGGCTAAACATGATGTCTGCCTTTCATGCATACTTCTAATCTATGGTGCCTTTTATCATTAAACTATGTATCTGAGTCATTATTCTTCTAGTTGAAAGTCAAATATTTATTATTTCTTCTTGCCAATCGAATTGGCCTTTGCTGTTTCTTTTTTAAATATCTTAGGTGCCAGGCAGTGTATGCCTTTAATCCTAGCTCTCGAAAAGTAGAGGCAGGTGGATCTCTGAGTTCAAGCTCAACCTGGTCTACAGAGTTCCAGGACAGGCTCCAAAAGCCACACAAAGCGACCCTGTCTCAAAGCAACAACAACAACAACCTCATCTTAGGTAGAATCTACTTGTTATTTTTAACAGTTTCACACCTGCATATTTTTCGATGATAGCCACACCCCCATTACCTTCCTGTCTTCACCCCCTCTCCTCCTGAAACCTCTCTTCTCCCCAACCAGTACATCCCTCCCCTGTTTTCATATCCTATGTGTGTGTCCCACTGAATTTAATCTGGGTTGTCTATGAATATGAATAGGAGTGTTTTATGAACTCACTAGAGCTGTGATTACACCTGCCTAAGACCTTCAGTGGACCTACCAATATGCTTCACAGATGCTGGGGGTAGAGGATGAAGCCCATCCCTCCCTAAGGAGTTAATGGGGAATAATATCTCCCAAGGCCAATGAAGGAAGGAAGGATTTTTGTAGTAGCCAATGAATCACTACACTAGGTCAAGCTGATAGATACTTTATTTTTTGCCTGTGTCTCTCATGACTGGCAAGATCACAAACAGGAAGTGGAAGTGAGAGGAAGCTCCATCCCTCTGGCCTGATGGACCTCAGTTGTGGGCTATCATCTTGCGGCTTGAGCTTCAGTGCTTTGGGCTCTTTTTTCTGTTACCTGCTGGGGGCAACAGCAGCTTCTGCACCCAAGGCTTGGCATGGGTTCCCTCCCTGTGTCTCACACGCTGTAACTGGTTTTCTCCCTTGGCTCTCGTGTAAGTCTCTGTTCTGGTAACTAGGTTGGATCCCACATGGCCTAGAGCTCGGCCTTGCTCTACCCTGTACCTTCTCCATGTTCTCACTACAGCTCTAGCTGAGACCATGGCTGGAGCCTCTCTGCTTCCCTCTTCTTGAGAACAGTGTCTGTCCTTGCTTAGACTCTGCTCTTGAGCACCCCTGCTAACATACCCCAGAACATAAAGCCTTGGCCTGAGTCTTCAACTGAGACCTTGCCGATTACACTTAGCTATCTGCACCCATAGCTTAGTGCCACCCGTGGGCCCCACTCTCTTGCTCCACAACCGACTCTTCAATGCCCCATAGTTAAGAAAAGGACTGGAAATAGCAGTAATTTAATGAGGGTGAAGACAGAAATTATAATCTTACTGAATCACAATTGTGTGCCAGACATCGCCCAAGCATAGCACATGTTCTTGTATTCATGGCAGCAGTTTAAAGGAATAATAGATTGTCTGTGTTCTCCGCACCTCCTCACTTGTTACTCATTCTTCTGTCCTCTCTGGCTTCTCCTCCTCCGCTAGAGCATTTTACACTAGGCATTTGCAAATCCACGAGGCAGTTCCTCCTCCTGCTGAACTCGGTATGGCTTCTGCAGAAAATGGAACACCAACAGCCAAGGAGGTCAAAAGGGACCTTGGTGAGGGCTGATATTTAAAGGAAGCCACAGACAAAGCGAGGTTCACAAAGGTGGAAGTGGTTTTCGAGGCCAAACCATTGAACAAGTCCCCAGTTCCCTTTCTCTGTCTGTTAGAAGCTTTTCAATACTGTCTTCTAGGGGGGAGGGGGTCACTAATTCTCTTTCTTATCTCCCCTTTCTAGTCTTTCCTCCTAAATGGGGCTGTTCTGTCCTGCTAACACCTTGGTTTCAGTATTTCCTAGAACTGTGAGACAATTCTGCTGGGTTTAAGACAGGGTTTCTCTGTGTAGCCTTGGCTGTCTGGGAACTGACGCTCTAGACCAGGCTGGCCTCGAGCTCAGAACTGAGAGACCTGTCTGCCTCTGCCCCTTGAGTGCTGAGATTAAAGGCATGCACTAGCATTGCCTGGCTCTACTGTTTTTATTATTTTTTTTAGAAAAATATTTTATGAATATGGGTGTTTTGCCTGGAGGTATGTCTATGCACTAGAGGGATGCCAGAAGAGGGCACCTGTGGTGCCAGAAGAGGGTGTCTGATCCCTTGGAATAGAGGGTTTCGGATGGTTATGAGTGATGGAAATCAAACCCAGGTTCTGCTTTTTATTTTTTAATTTTTTTAAGGCAGGGTCTCTCTACAAAGCCCTGGCTGTCCTAGAACTCACTATGTAGACCAGGCTAGCCTCAAAGTCACAGAGATCCACCTTTCTCTGCCTCCTGGGTGCTGTTCAACTTTTTTAAGTCACTAGGTCTGTGGTTCTTTGATAGAGCAGGACTGGGAAACAGACTCTCCCAGTTAACGCTGGGTTTATAGCTTTCAATTCCTTAGTCTTTTTGTCTAAGAATATTAACAAGAAACTATCATATAAGCACCAAAGTCTCAGTAAAAATTCGAAACACTTTGTGTTTATGGAAAACTTACTTCTTTACCTCCACTTTTGCAGTTTTGCTTCAGAACCTTCACATTTAAGAGTTATGTGACAAATTTAAACAAATATCCATTGAACCTTTTTATATGTTCCCAGACATCTTCCTCCTCTAGTTCCTGTATTCTTTGGGGTTCCTTTTTATGAAACTGGGTTAAAGAAGAATTAATTCATGCAGGCTGTCCCAGGGAAATGCATAGTAAGCATGAGGTCTTGGGTTCAATCCACAGCATGAGACAGGGAGAGAAAGGAGCACAGCAAGGCATGGCTACAACATGCAGACACGGAAATGACAATTAGAAGTTTAATTAAAAAGGGAGAGAATTCTCTCTCAAGGAAGCTTGGGTGGGTGAGAACTAAAAGAGGCACACTTAGCTCTGAGGGAGGTGAGGGAAGTATGAGGTAGATGGATGACAGAAACGAAACTGTTAAGAAATGAGAGAAAGTGTCTTTCGGAAAATCAACTGTACAGTGTGTACAGTAGCATCATCTTGATAATCTAAGATAGAGATTTAAATCACCGTGTTTGTTTTACAACTTTGTGAGGCTAGGGGATTATGGCTGTAAATGCATACTGTCAGAGGCAATACATTTAACAGTTAAGGCTGGAAGCCATGAAAATAGAGGCCTGTTTGAATCCTGCCTGAGGTGCTTTTCTGTGTGTACTTGAGCAACTTCTGTAGTCATATGCCTCATTTCCCCAAACACAACAGGGAAATACTGAACTTCCTAAACATTTGGAATAATTACTAGTTATTATAGAAGGTAGTTTAGGATAGTGCTTGGGTATGGAAGTCCTGTCAATTGTTAGCTAGTGAGGACCCGATGACCTGCTGGGATAGTCAATATTGTCTGTTTGATTTACCTGGGGGCCCAAGCTTGTGGGTAGGCCTATGAGGGATTATCTAGATGAGGTTAATTAAGGTGAGGATAAATGAGTGCCTCCATCCCCTGGGTTACCATCCTGGACTAAATAAATTGGGTTCCAGCCTTAGTGGCTCTCTGCAGATGAAATGTGACCAGCCACCTCCTGCCTAGCTGCCTCACTAAGATGGGCTTCTTCGTAAGTCGAAATAAACCCTTTTTACATCAACTGATTTTGTCTGGGTTATTTTTAACACAACAACAAGACAACTAATATACACCTGTTTAATCAAACCAAACCAAATCACCTTTGTCTAGGCCTGACACCTCCAAGTCTGATCAGAGCGCTACAGCCCAGGTCGGGTGAAATGACAGGTCCGCCCCAGGCCCTCCCTGAGCTCCCAGCACTTGGGGACCTCTTTGGCAGCTTTTCTCCAGGGCAGTTTAGAGGGTGTGACACGCCCACACGAAAGATGCTCAAAGTGGACTTAAAGGACATGGCTGGCTGTCCCTCCTCCGCGAACATCCCACGGAAAGCCACGGGACAGGAGGGCAGGCAGGGTCGGTGGGAGGGGCTCCATCCTGGCGGCGCCCCGAGAGCCACGTCGCCAGGGGCTGGGGGCGTGGCCCTCGCTCGGGTCACGTGCCAGGCCTCCCGCGCACAGCTGGAGGCGGTGCCCGCCCTCCCCAGGAGCCGTGGAGCCCGTGGCGCGCGGGGCATTGTGGGCCGAGGGGCGGGGGTTGGGAAAATGGCGGCTCCCAGCCTCCTCAACTGGAGGCGGGTTTCCTCCTTCACAGGGCCGGTGCCCCGCGCCCGGCACGGACACCGAGCCGTGGCTATCCGGGAGCTGATGATCATCTTCGGCGGGGGCAACGAGGGCATCGCGGACGAGCTGCACGTCTACAACACCGGTAGGCGGCTGCTCGGTGACCCCGCCTCGGGACCGCGGAGGGGGAGGGGAGGCGCGGCGGACGCGGGCCTGACAGCTGTCACCGCCGGGTCGCCGCTTCCTCAGCCCGGCAGGCGTTGGAGGAGCTGGGCTGGGTCGTCAATCCGAGCTCGCAACGTTCTGGGGGGAGGCTCTGTTTCCCCCCGGCCCGCGGGCTGGTCGGGTCTCGCCGCGGACACCCCGGCCCATCCCTGCCCCGCGGACCCGAGTGAGACGGCAGGTTCCACAGTCTGGGCTTCTCCCCCGGGGCTGGTCAGTGCAGGGAGCCGAGATCCCGCCGCTGTCAAAACCAAAACAACCCCAGGCTGCCTTCGGTGGTCTTTGCCTTTCCCCCTCTCCTTGGAAGGTAGAGAATCAGGGGGCGGGGAGGCCTTCTAGCCCTTTAGCTTCGGTACTCAGTATACGGCAGAAGTTCTCTGAACTGGCTGGGAAGGGACCTGTGGTTGATGTATGTATTCGCTCTGAGGACTGTCACGGCTTAGGCACCACTGCAGAGCGTGAAGGACCGCTGGGGGCAAGGGTGGGGGGCAAGCCTTTGCTTCCAAGCAGGTTGGTTTAGCAATCATCGGAAACTAGTAAGACTAGTTACTGAGTTTGGGGTCGTTATATTTCACAACCAATAACTTTTCTTTGATGAAACGACTTGATAACAGTAGTTCTCTAAAGGCTAAAACCAGTAGGAGCAATTTTGTTAATTTGATTCTCTTTGTTACCCCCCCCCCCAATACTCCAGCATAAAACGTTTAACAAGTATTGGATTTGGTAGAATGTAAATACCATGGGTTTAGAGGATATTACACCTGTTTTGACTCTTTGTCAGTTGTTAAAAATCAGTATTAAAGTTATTAAGCCTTTCTAAAATCTCAGGTTTTCCACTTTAAGGGCAATGGCACCCAGAAGGATTTTTCTGTGCGTTAAATGATGCAAATCAGGGTTTTCAACAGCAGCATTATTGACATTTTGGGACAGATGATTTTTTTTTTGACTGTGAGACCACCTTGTATGATCTAAGATGCATGCTGACGCCGTCAGACTCAACCCAAGACTTGGTGTGACTCCTTTCTACATGTGACAACTGAATATAATTTTGGACATTTCAAAGTCAGTATCCTCATGGGAGCAAAAGAATTCCCATTAAAAGCTACTGGAATATAGGATGGATATGTGTGTGTGTATAAATATATATACTTTGATTATATGTATATATCCTTTGATATATTTACCAAACTCATAGAATGAGGTAACTATTATTTGTTATAATTGATTTTAATTTTTTCTTACAACTAGTTACAAATCAGTGGTTCCTACCAGCTGTTAGAGGAGACATCCCTCCAGGTTGTGCCGCACATGGATTTGTCTGTGATGGTACTAGAATACTAGTATTTGGGGGAATGGTTGAATATGGAAGATACAGCAATGAGTTATATGAGTTACAAGTAAGTGTATTTCACATTATTTTAGTCTGAAGCACTAATGAAATTGTCTTAATTTTTAAAAAGAGATTACAAAATATTTTGTCAGCACAGGTACAGTAACAGGTGCTTCACATTTTATAACTTCAGAGAAAATGTTTCTACTTCACTGACAAGTTGGGTGGGTATCTGCTGCCTTCTCATATGCCTGGTGTGACATTTATAGCATAAAGATTTCTGGCCTTTAGCAGTACTTGTACAACATGTTTAGGTTTTGTGTGTTAGTGCCGTTGTCCTTTAGCCTATAACACAGGCACCCCCAGACTGCTGAAAACAGATTGCTGAGTCCCCCCACCCCCAGTATTGTCTGTGCTGGGACCTGGACATTTGGGTTTGTACTCCCAGAGCATGCTTTGAAAACCAGTGTCTCACGTGAGAGGCATGGGCTCCTTTCAGCATCATAGTAATCCACCCACACACATTTATGCAGAGAGGTTACAGTTTCATGTAACCTTTCTAAATTGATTTGCTTATTAAAACAGCGTGCTTTTGTTGACTACTTTTGATGTGTTCAAGAGCCATGATCATGAAGTTGTCTACCATTGGCAGACATGAGTGGGTTGTGCGTATTTCCAAGGAAGCAACCATTTTAAATAGAGAAGATTCTCATAGCCAAAAAATAAATTTTGGAACTTTGTTAAATTAGTTTTGTTTATTTAAAGGTTAAATATTTATCATTCATAGATTGCATAATATATAAAAGTTAGCTTTATGAATTACATCCAATCTTAAAATTCTACATGTAAATACTTGTTTTCACTTGGAAGAAGTTAGAAGTGGTAGTATTTTTTTTATAATATACTTAATGTATCATTGTGGAAATCTGTTATCTATAGAAGATTCACTTGAATGTCTAATAACACATATGTACACATATATACATACATACATTCTGGTTTGTGACAAAAATTTCACATACTCCAGGCTGCTCTTAAACTCACTCAGTAGCCAAGGATAGCTTTCACTTCATGGTTCTCTTGCCTCACAGATTTATTTAAGAAGTTAGCCAGTTTTCTAAGCATAGTGTTACATGCCTTTTATTCTAGCACTTGGCAGTCAGAGGCAGGAAGATCTCTTGGAGTTTGAGACCAACCTAAAACTGTCCTGGAGCTCACAGTGTAGAGAGTTCAATGTGAGAAGGTGTCTCGATGAACAAACCAGAAATTAGCCACTTACTTGTTACTCCCAGAGGAGCTTAATGAAGCTTCTTATGAGAGTCTGACTCAGATGCAATGGGATGGTGTTTCACTGTTGACGGTACTGAGAAATGATTCTTGCTTTCATATGAATGCCTTCTTTTTTTTTAGGCAAGTCGTTGGTTATGGAAAAAAGTGAAACCCCAGCCTCCTCCTTCTGGCTTACCTCCTTGTCCTCGGCTTGGACATAGTTTCTCTTTGTATGGTAACAAATGCTATTTGTTTGGTGGTCTGGCAAATGAAAGTGAAGATTCAAATAATAATGTTCCCAGGTATGCTGTTTTGTAGACCAAGTGCTTATTTTATGATTAGGTAAAATATTGTTATCTTTAGCTATTATACAACCTAAGCTTACATTTTTATATTTGAAACTAACAATAAATACATTTTTGTGTACTCATGTGTTATTCAGTTCCTTGAGAATATGCTTCCAGCTTCCAAACTGTCTTTTCTAACCAGAAATCATCTTACTAAATTGATACTTGTATAATTTCTTATGTCAGTATATTTGTATGTCTTGAGCTATGATTCACAAAGTGGGTCATGCACAATACCAAACAATAACTCGGTTATTTTAAAATTGGTTTTATCTGAAACTTGGTGTGAAATACGATTATTAAGTGAAAGCCATTGTTAAGGTGTATTACAGTAGCAGATACTGTCTCCTTTTTCTAAAGACAATGAATTACCCTTTTCTTTTGTACTTTTCAATATATGTTTTTATTTATTTATTTAGCTATCTATCAAAATAGGGTTTCCCTGTGGTAGAGCAGGCTGTCCTGGAATTCAGAGATCCCCCGCCTCTGTGTCTTGCCCCTGTGTGCTTGGATTAAAGGCGTTGTGTCATTATGCCAAGTGTAAGGATTTATCTTTAATTATGTGTGTATGTGCTTGTGGGTGTGGATTCCCAATGAGGCCAGAGGTGTTGGCTCTCTGTGGAGGCAGAGTTACAGGTGTCTCCGGCCGCCTGAACTGGATGCTGACGATCAAACTCATGCTTTTGGGATGTGTTCTCTGAGTCACTGAGTCATTTCTCCAGCCCCTCAACTTTGAAATTTTATTTTCTAAACTGTTTTGCTTTTTTCTCTCATAATTGAGCAAAAAATTTGTAGGAAATTGAGTTAGTTGTTAGAAAAGTCAGCAGGTGAAGTTTTTGTCATGCAACTGAGGACCTTGAGTCTGGTTTTCCAAAGCTCACATAGAACGCTAAGTGGGTGTAGTGGCCAGAATGTAATCCCAGCTGACAGGGGCAGAGACAGAAAAACTCTGGGCAAGACTAGACAAAGCAAACCAAGTTCAGGTTCAGGAACAGGCTGAATTATAAAAGGTAGATAGGGATTGAGAAGACAACCTGTCATTCCTTTACTTACACATGTACACACGTGCACACATGTATGCATACTACATGTACATACATTTGCAAAAGAACAAAAGTTGTCACATTAAAAATATATATCACAAATTAATGACAGTTTTTTTTAAAAGAAAGAAATTGCTTAGGACAAGTTTAATGTCCATCTCTAAGCTAAAGACGCTATTTAAGATATTGCTATGACATTATAGTATGCTAAAAAGGTTGTAAGGCAATGTTTATTCCAGATAGCAATGTCTTCAAGGTATTTGCTGAAATAGTGTTCATAATATTTGTTGGTTATCTAGTTCTGTATAATAAATTAGTGATGCAAGGTAAAAATTTCACTTTCATTTGCTCATAAACTTCGTGAGTAAAGAAATCAAATGGCACACAGGAGATGGCTGAACTCTTCTGTGGGAAAGATAACCCTTGAGTGGTTATCGCCATATCTGGGAGTTAACTGAGGTGGATGAAGGATGGACTCAATTGGGCTATCACCTGACATGCCTATATATGGATTTTTTGAGAGCTCATATAGTTCTGGCTGGCTTTGGACTATGTAGCCAAGAATAACTGAACTTCTGAGTATTGAGATTATAGGCATGTGCCACCATGTTGGGGATTCCTTCATGAAAGGCAGGTATTCTACCAACTGAGCTGCATACCCAGACCCTGGAGTGGCCTTTTCCATGTGTGGTTGAGAGTAAAAATACATTATCACAAGCTACCCATGGCACCTTAGTTCAGCGCAGTCACAGACCAGCCTACAATAAAAGGGAGGGGGACCTCATCTCCTGCTGAAACAATGCCAGATATTTGGGACTGTTTTAGAGCTATCACCATTGTCATTGGTAAGAATATTGGCCAGGTGTTTTCTGTCTTCAGTATTATAGCAAGTAACTGAGACAGTAGAGTTTATTAAGGTGTGTGGAATGAATGAGCATCTGGAAGTTTGCTTGCTTAGTGACTTTCTTTACTATGAATTTTTTACAATAAGCACATAATAGTCGTGTTTTCTTTTTAAAAAAATTTGTGTATGTGTGTCTGTGTCTCTGATTTTGCATGAGATTATTGCACCATGTGCAATGCAGGTGCCCACAGAGGAGAAGGCCTCAGATCCTCTGTAACTGGAGTTCTAGGTGGTTGTACCACCAGATTTCAGCAATAAGAACCCAACTTGAGTCCACTGCCACCACAGCAGTAAGCACTTTTAGCTGCCAAGCTATCTCTCAAGCCCCCCCCCCCTTTCTCTTTTCTTTTTTGAAATGGGATGTCTGCTTCATACTGACCTGGAACTCATGGTCCTCCTGCCACAAACTCCTGAGTGCTGAAATTACAGGCATGCACCACTATGTGTGGCTAGCATATGCTGTGTTTATGAATTGAATAAAAAAGCAAATAAAACTTGTATATCATCTGAATGTTTTCATTTCTTTTGTGATATCCTAGGTATTTAAATGATTTCTATGAGTTGGAACTACAGCATGGTTCTGGTGTTGTGGGCTGGAGCATTCCAGCCACCAAAGGCATTGTACCTTCTCCAAGAGAATCCCATACTGCTATTATATATTGTAGAAAAGACTCTGGGAGGCCTAAGATGTATGTTTTTGGTGGAATGTGTGGTGCTCGCCTGGATGACCTATGGCAGCTTGACTTAGGTACTCTGAATTTGATTCTGGAATTTCTTATGATTGGTAAAGGAAAAATTTAAATGCATTTAAAATTTTTTTATTTAAATATTTGTCAGGTTGCACTAAGATTATAGTTAGCATTTACAGTCTCAAGAACAGCTGAGACATATGATCAGTTTATGGTAGTAACTTTCCTGTGTGCCTTTAACACCACTGTAGGTCCTGGTTGTTCAGAATAGGCCATCTCTATGCTTGCTGCCCCATGTAATTGTCAGGAGTGCCCACTCTCACCCTGAGAAGTAGCTGGTTGGATTGCTAGTTTCTATGGTGTTCTCCCTGTCTTTGGAAAGTGTTGCTAACCAGTGGGAGACCTGAGGGCAGCTCTCTAGAAGTGAGGAATTGGAAATGTGCTTCTCAGTTTTGACTATTTTATACATTTATCTAGAATGGTAAAATCAATGCTATATGTAACTTAAAATCAATATTTTAAGCACACCTCTTCAGTTAAATTCAAATGCAAATACATTTCGGATTGGGAGCTTTTGAGGTCTGGAAATATGTTTAAGATGAAATTCAAGTAACTGGAACATTTTTGCTTCCTTTCAATAAGTACTTCTTTTGTTCTATTTTTAAGTATGTAAATTAAAATGATCTGATATTATTAGACCAAGTTCTTGATTTGCTCTTTTTTTTTTCTCCCCCTAGAAACTATGTCATGGTCAAAACCAGAAACTAAGGGGACAGTACCACTCCCACGAAGCCTCCATACAGCCAGTGTTATAGGAAACAAGTATGGCTTTCTTTTGTCATTTGCCTTTTAGCTTATATTTTTACGAGCTTGAAAGATTCAGACAAAGTAAAGACACCTTTTAGAAATAGATTAGTAAAGTTAATAATGCTTTCTTGTGCTGACCACAACTGAAGTAATTTGTCGGTGGGAGCTGGAACACATGTGCACCAACTTCTTTTAGTATTTAACCTCCTCTCCATGGCTTTCCTGGTTGGCATAGGTGTCAGCAGGGATGCCAAGCTGTTTTGTGTCCTCTGGTTAGATTCCCAGATCTACAGGGGACCACATGCATCAGTAACCCCAGTCCTGGGGAGTCAGGCACCAGGCACACATAGGGCGCATGTGTACATGGCAGCAAAATACCCAAATACCCATGCACACAAAATACGGTAAGAAGTGCTCATTGCAGGCCTGAAAATGAAGTGGGCAGAGTCTCACAGCCGACTTCAGAACATGAGGCAGTTTATATTCTGAGGGTTAAGAAGAGTGACATGTGTAAGGTGTTCATGACAGGCCACAGGAGGCAAAACATGTTTTTCCATAGAGGCCCATGAGGTAAATTACTGTCACTACACTTGGGAGGAGCAGTCAAACATTCCAAGAACAATTCTGTGTTTTGAAGAAACTGAGGTCATAAGACTCTTGTTTTGTAGTTTTCTCACAAGTGCTCAGAATTTTCACACTTGTCCATTCTTGGACAGTGTTCCCACAAAAGCCTCCAGAGCGCTGGGGAAGGTGTAAGGGTTTTTTTGTTTTTTTAAAACAGTGCTGGCATTTGAACTGATGACCTTACATGTATGCCAGTGTCCTACCATACATAGAGCTACATGACCAAACCTTTTTATAAATTTGAAGACCAAGTCTCAGTAGCCTGCCCAAGCAGGCCTCAAGTTGTGATGGCCCTGTCTGAGCTCCTTGGGTAGCTGGGAGTGTAAGCCTGCACCACCAAGCTTGTCTAAGCAGTCTTTTACCACAGCCTCCCATACAGTTGGGACCACAGGCATTCATAGCCACACTAGGCTTAACGCCAGGGTTAAGTAATAGAGTGACCTAAACTTTCGTGAATTTCCATCTTTTTTGGTCAGTGTCTTAGTTACTTTTCTGTTGATGTGATTAAAATACCCTGACAAAAGCAACCTAGGGAGGAAGGGCTGATTGTGCTCACAGGTGGAAGAGTCCTGCATTCAGGAAGCACAGAGAGGATGCCTGTGCTCTCCTGTGTCCACACAGGACTGCTCTGGAGGCATATTGCAGTTGAAACACTCTTGCCTTAAACTGACTGGCTGGAGTATAATTTTGGTTCAGTATCACTTTGTTAAGTTGTCCGTTTTATTGTGTTGTTGTTACTGTTGAGACAGGCTCTTATTTTGTTTACAGTGTGGCCATGAACTCATGGGCTCAAATAATCTTCCTCTTTCCCTAGCTTCCTAATAATACCTGTGACTTCAGATGTGTACTACCCTGACTTAAGATGGTAAACTCCTTTCTAAAGGACCGTTTTATTCTCTTTATTTATATGATGCTATCTTTACAGTGTAGTTGGTGAGTGAGTGGTTCTGAAGTTTTAAACCAACAAATAAATTTAAGTTCATTCTTGTATTTCCTATCCAAAACGTAAAGTTAACCCACTTACCTTAAGTTCTTGGTTTTCTTTTGTTGTCCAGGATGTATATTTTTGGTGGATGGGTTCCACAGAAAGGGGAAAATCCTGAGAATTCACCTCATGATTGTGAATGGAGATGTACCAGCTCATTTTCCTACCTAAATCTAGGTGAGTCTTTTGAAACTTGCCCATTGACATTAAAGTAATTTTGCTATGTGTTGCTTAAAAGCAATAAGTGAGTCATGGAAATGTCTTTTTAGATACAGCAGAGTGGACCACTCTAGTATCAGATTCTCAGGAAGATAAGAAAAACTCAAGGCCAAGACCACGCGCTGGACACTGTGCTGTTGCAATTGGCACTCGGTTATATTTTTGGAGTGGAAGAGATGGTTACAAAAAAGCACTTAATAGTCAAGTTTGTTGTAAAGATCTTTGGTATCTTGATACTGGTAGGTAAGAGTACTTAATTAAGTTCCTATAGATACTCAGTATCTGTCTTTAAAGACTTAAAAAATATAATTTTGTCTTTTTCTTACAATTGGAAATCACTGGAAGAAATATGTAACTCTTCCCCACTTCAAAAGAGTATTAATTCTTCTCTTGAATGTAGGATGGATTTAAAGATTCCTTCTCAAAGCATGGAAAAAGAAACTTCTTATTCTAAAGAGCACACTTTGCAAGTTCATCTAAAATAATCAAGATTGTTTTCACTAGGGATAAGTTCTGTTCATAACATTTACACCCTAATTAAAAAGGAGAGCAGAGCAGCAGTGGTGGTCACACCTTTAATCCTAGCGCTGGGGGAGGCAGGGGCAGGTGGATCTCTGAGTGTGAGGGCAGCCAGAGCTGTTACACAGAATGCCCCCCCCCCCCCCCCCCCCCCCCCCCGCCCGCTTAAGTGTGGCAAGAAATACTCCATATCTCTTGGTACTTTCTTACAAATCTGTAACCCCAGTATAATGGTGCAAAATACAAGCCTCAGATTAAAAGATATTTTTAGAGTATTTGCATCAGAAAGTTTTGCATCAAGTTTTAAAGTGGAGGCCAGCAGGATCTCAGTAATGATGCTGTCAAACCTGACAGCATGAGCCTAATACCTGGGCCACGTGATGGAAAGAGGGTGCTGACTCACATAAGTCCTTGAAAATGTCCATACATGCTCTGTGATGGATGCACTTGAGTGTACACAGACACATACACACACACACACAACAATAAAGATGTTTAAATTTTTTGAGAATTTCAAATACTGTAATATTGTATTTTTAAATTTTCGATTTGTTTTTATATGTGTGAATGTGTACACTCTGTGTGTGCTTGGTGTCATGAGGGGGTCAGAAGAGGGCATCAGACATTTTGGATTGGAGTTACAAAAGCTTGTGTGGATGCAGGGAGCTGAACCCTGGTCTTCTGCAAGAGGCAACCAGTACCCATTGAGCCATTTCTTTGTACTCTTTGTTTTGATCGTACTTACTTTCTTCCAGGCCTACACACCCCACTCTGTCTCCACAGAATTTGGGGTCCTCGTTCTTTTTTTTTTTTTTAAGATCTGTTGAGTCAGCCAAGTATGGTTGCCCACACCTTTAATCCCAGCACTCAGGAGGCAGAGATGGGCAGATCTCTGAGTTCAAGGCCAGCCTGGTCTACAGAGCCAGTTCCAGGACAGCCAGGGCTACAAGGAGAAACCCTGTCTCAAACCTGGAAAAAAAATCTGTTGAGTCCAGTTAGTGCTGCCCATGTATTCTTGGGTGTGTGGTCATACACTGAGTGTGTGAGACCAACCTGCCAGAGACCATATCCTGTAGAAAACTAACTCTCCCTCTTCCAGCAGCTAGCAGTTACCAGTCGCTTCTCAGCCAGGAGAAGGACTGGTTCATGCTGGAAGTTTTTCTGTCTGGAGCTTGTGCATGCTGTCAGAACCACTGTGAGCTTGTGTGCAGCTGCCCTGATTGTCCTTGTAGCTATATGCTGCCTCTGTCTTAATCTTTCTACTCTCTATTCCTAAGTGATCCCCGAGCCCTGGGAGGAGGGCAGGTGATATATATGTCCCATTAGGATATTTCAGAATCACTTATTCTCTGCCCTTTGACAGAACACAGTGGTATAAAGAGGGAAGGGCTGATGGCAGAGAAGGAACAGTTAAATGGTGTGGGAACGAGAGGGCAGTGCAGAGTAGGGTACCTAACACTACACTGTATAGTCCTTCCTTATCTCCAGCCTGTCATGCTGATTCACGATCTTCTCATTGAAATCTTGGTTCATTGTGCATTTCTGATACTTCTTTACCAAGAGACTTAGTTGTTGTTATCGTATTTTGTGTGTTTGTGCACCTGTGCTTGCACACACATGAGGTACCTAAGGAGGCCAGAAGGCAATTGGATCTTCTGGAGCTGGAGTTACAGGCAATTATGAGCCCTGTGATGTGTGCTTGGAACTGACCTTTGGTTCTTCTGAGAGGCAGTCCTTACTCTTAACCACTGAGTCATCTCAGCCTCCATTTCTAATATTTTTATTGGTAATTTTATTATATTGCTGACATCAAATGTTGCCATCCTTTAGCGTTTGTTTGGCTTTGTCAGAAGACAGCTTGTTTATTTACTAGTTGTGATTCATTATAGCTTTTAAAAGTACTTTCATGAGGAAGTTCTGAGTAGCCTTTACTGTGAGTAAATGTACTTCAGTTGGTAAGACTTACCTTTTGGGGAACTGGAGAGATGGCTTAGCTGTTAATAACTCATTTTTTGAGAAGGCTCAAGTTTAGTTTCTAACATCTACATCAGTTAGTTGTGGGTAACTCCATCTTTATTTGTGTTCACTTGCATATAGACATAAAAGCAGAAAGTAATGGGTTTCATCATGGCATTTTCATAATACTTTGTTCTGATTTCCTTCCCTAAAGTTTTTCTTTTTTCTTTCCTTTTTTTCCTCCCTGCTTCCACTTCCCTCCCCTCCTCCCCCCTCCTCTCTCCCCTCCCCACCCCTCTCCTCTCTTTTCCTTCTTTCTTTTCTTTGAGACAGAACCTTATGTGTCCCGGGTGGACTTAACCTATGTGGCTAAGGATAAACTTTTGATCCTCTGTCTCCACTTTCCTAGTGCTGGCATCAAGGTGTGCAAGCAACATGTTTGTTTTTGTTTTTTTCCCAAGACAGGATTTTTCTGTGTAGCTCTGGCTGTCCTTGAACTTACTTTGTAGACCAGGCTGATGTGCTTACCCCCCAAAAAACTAGATAGAGAAACCTTGTCTCCAAAAAAAAAAAAAAAAAATACCCTAGAGCCAGATCTTAGGAGGCATTTTCTCAGCTTAGGCTCACTCCTTTCAGATGCTTCTGGCTTGTGTCAGGTGACAGAAGACCAGCCAGGACACAGATAATACAAACATTAGCTTCAGTTTCTAAAATTATAAACAATGAGCATGTATACATTTACTTGATAGTTTTGATGTAAATAGAATTTTATGTTAAAACCTAGAAAAATCTTAAAAAGCATTATGGGACTGGAGAGACCCCTGAGCAGTTAGTTAATAGTGCTGGCTGTTCTTCCAGAGGCCCTGGCTTTGATTCCCAGCATCCACATGGCCGTTCACAACCATCTAGTGATCTCTTCTGGGCTCCTCAGGTACCAGGCGTACATGTAAGCCAAACACAAACAGAGGGGACTGATGCCCTTTTTTGGCCTACACAGGTAGACAGACAAATGTAAGCAAAACATCCCTACATAAAATAAAAATGAAGTTCCGGGGTCTGTTTCACGGTCTCCAGACACTTCCCAATTTCATTCTTCCTTATTTGTCCTTGGCTTCTTTCATGTGTTAACCTGTTGTTTTCAGGGTTTTATTCAAAGATTTAAACCTGCACAATGAGAATGAGAAGTCAAAGACATCAAGATTAAAATAAAATGAAACTGGCCATAGTTGTAGAAGTGCGCAAATGCGGAACACAGCAGCATCCTCAGTAACATGGCTAATGAGAGACTGAAGTAATCAAAATTCCAACAACCATCAAGATTGAAGAGTTCTCATAAATGCTCACTTGCTAATCAATTACGACTTTCTGAGTTTCAAATAAAACAGAGAGCAGTCAGATTTATTCTAGAGTAATCTGATGAAGATAACTTTTCTCCTTCTCTCAGGCCCCTGTCCTGTTTCTTGGAGTCTGCTCCTTGTTTCCTACACAGACATAGGTGAAATAGAGGCCATGCTGTCTTTCTAAGCCTTGGCTACCTCACTTATACTTTGCAGTTCCATCTTTTTTTTTCAAACTATAGTTCTGTTTTTCTTTGTGCCTGTGTACCAGTTTTTCACTGTTTATTCACATGCTGATGGACATTTAGTCTGATCTATCTCCATACTGTTGTCCATAGAGCAGCCATAGACAGATGAGGAATATGTCTGTAATGGATGTTAAGTCTTTTAGATAGATGCTGGGTGCTCAGGAGTGCCATAAGGAAAGCAAGCGGGATTCTCTCTTTAGCCCTTTGAGGATTCCCCCTCTATGTCCACAATGTCTGTACCAGTCTACAGTCTGCCTGGCCGTTTCTTTTCCACTCCTCCCAGTGTTTGCTCTCATTTGTTTTCATGATGACAGCCTTCTGACAGGCATGAGACGGTCTCAGAATAGCTTTATTTTGCATTTTTCTGATTGTCAAGTATGTTGACACATTTAAAAATATTTATTAGCCATTTTTATTTACTCTTTGAAAACTCCCTGCTGCTTAGCCCATTTTTTTAATTGGGTTTTTTTTTTCTTGCTATTAGGTTTTTGAGTTTTTTGTATATTCTAGGTAACAGTCCTTTACAGATGACAAAGACTCCCATTCTGCAATCCACCTCTTTACTTGATTAACACTTTCCTTTGCTGTTCAGAAATTAATTTCACACATTCCCATTTGTTGACAATTGCTTTTATTTTCTGAGTGACTGGAGTTCTCTTTGAAAAGTCCCTAAGCCTGTGACTTGTGTCTTTACATTTTCCAGGTTTCGGTTTTGGTTCTTTTCCCTTCCCCCACCTCTACAAACTTTTGGAATTTTTTTTTTTTTGCCTCTTCTGCACTTTAAAATTTTTATGATGCTGGTGGTTTGTTT
The DNA here is from genome assembly GCA_033318265.1 of Phyllotis vaccarum. Classification (NCBI taxonomy): domain Eukaryota; kingdom Metazoa; phylum Chordata; class Mammalia; order Rodentia; family Cricetidae; genus Phyllotis; species Phyllotis vaccarum. The sequence goes on from JARWLC010000014.1 coordinate 38,162,811, forward strand.
CTGTTTATTTAGACAGATTCTTGCAAAATAGCCAAGTTGCCTCAAATATGCAGTCCTCCTGCCTTATGCCGCCATTCTCTCCTTGCTGGCATGTTTGTTTGGTTTTTTTTAAGGAAGTTATTTTTTATAATAATTTTGAATTATTTGTAGGTATGTCCATCTGAATTTTACCATGTGCAAGTGAGTGCAGGTGTCTTTAGAAGCCAGAGGCATCTGATCCCCTGGAGTAGGAGCTACCAATGGTTGTGACCCACCTGATGCATGTGCTGGGAAGTAAGCTTGGGTTCTTTGGAAGAACAGCTGCTGTTCTCTGGCCATATCATCAGCCCTGGATATCTGTTTTGTAATTTATTGTGATGAGTTGTGGGCCCTTTCTACCTTAATACTTGCTTGATCTACTTCTTAGACTTTCCCAAATGTTTGCTTTTATTCAAGTATGAATTGTCTTACTTTGAGAGATACAAGTAGCTTGGATTTTTAAAGAGATACCGGAGGACTTAATATGGGAATTGTTGAAGGAACAGGCCGTGCAGTCTCCTAAACTCAAAGTATGAAAGCAACACTAGGCAAAATACACTAACAAATGAGTCCTGTATTTTTACAGAACATGTAGGAAACAGGCTTGGGCTGACTACAGCTTCTTGGCCATATGTTGCTCATCATCAGTAAAAAATACATTTGAAGTTGGAGAGATGAGTCAGCAGGTAAAAGCACAGGTCTCCAGAGGATCAGAGTTCAATTCCCAACACCCACATGGTGCCTCACAACCCATCTATAATTCTTAATTCCAGGGAATCTACACCTCCTCCTAGTTTCTGTGTACCAGGCATGTACGTGAGGTCAAATGCACATGCACACATATAAACCATGTTTAAAATATTTTAAAGGGATATTTCAAAATTAAGTAGATATTGGACTTGCCGTGGACAGTTGAGAAAAATCACAGATTCTGTCCAAAGCTAGCTAACCTATCCAAAGCTAGGAACATACTTCCTCTCAATTGTGAAGCTTTCTGACATCCTAAGTATACACAGAAGTTTGAACCAAAGATATTGTCATAAAGTACATGATCTTAGACAGATTTTGTTTTTGCTTTTTGAAGCAGTTTCTCTGTATCCCAGGCTGACCTTAAACTCAGATATTCACCTGCTTCTGCCTCCCATGTGCTGGGGTTAAAGGTGTGACCACCACCTGACTACAATCTCAAATCTTAAGGATTTGTTACTTGTTGTGGAAATGTTATCACTATTTTTGTTAGTGATATTTTATAACAAGGTTATGTGTTTGGGGCAATGCTCATTTTGTTAAAGGGGTATTAAAGTTTCATATTTCTAAAATCTATTCAAGTCATCTTTGCTAATAGTATTTCTAACGTGTGCAGTTTGTTGAAAATCAGTTCTTTACATTAAAAATATTAAAGTTTATCAAGGTAAAATGGAATAGTAGTTCTCTAACATAGCACAGACCTTCAGCCTTCTGAGTCTAACAATACAAGTAGCTTGGTGTCGGGTTGTATTTGTATAAAAAATTGGATAAAGTCAGAGCTTCAGACTACTGACATCTTTGTTAAAGAATATTCAGTGATCAGGAGCAGTGTTCATTGCAGTGTTTTCAAAGCTCCCGTCTACCAAAACTGTTGGCCAATTATTAATGCATTTGAAACTAAAGCACTATGTAAATGTTTTTCTTTAGAGAGACCTCCAGCTCCATCACAAGTCCAGTTGGTCAAAGCTACTACCAACTCTTTCCATGTCAAGTGGGATGAAGTGCCGACGGTTGAGGGCTATCTTTTGCAATTGAATACTGACTTGCCATACCAAGCTGCACCACCTGATTCTTCAGGAGCACCAAATATGCTAGGTAAGATAGGTGCCATGCTTAAAGAATGCATGTCTACTCATAATGCTTTTTAAAGACATAGTAGAAAGTCTTGTGATGATGCTTGGTTCAGGAAAATGCATGACTTTTAAGATGCCCTGGTACATACCTGGCCAGCCAGCTTTCCCGAGCACCAGCTCTGAAGCTCTGCTGTCTCCCTCTTTGTTGTTGCAGATCTCAGAAGGGGCATAGAGGCTTTCCTGCAGTTCATTCTCTGTAGTTTGACATCTGTATTACTTGAGTTCCAGACATGTTTTTAATTAGCTTTCGGAAATATTTCACTGGTTTTCAAAAGTGTTTTTAACTAAAAGTAACAAAATTCGTTACAGCTCAGCAATTATTAAGTAAGATATTAAGAGAGCAGATAAATTTTGATAAAGATGATATTTTAATCCTTAATATGTAAATTTAAAAGTATTTAGAACATATTTTATGGATGCTAATTAAGAGCATATCAGTGTGAACTTTCTCATTCCTACAGGAGGCAGGATGGACCCTCACAGACAAGGCAGTAATAGCATCCTTCATAACAGTGTAAGTTGAAGCATCTGTGATAACAAATGAATATTTATGGCTTTAGTCCCAGGTTTTATTGAGGTTTTTTGTATATTACTCTGAATAAGGGTCATTGCCCCTGGCTTCATTTGAGAATCATCTCTTAGGTGTCTAGGCAGCCCAGTTTTCACAGGGCTGGGGATAACACACTGAGACTCAGTGTTAGAGTGCTTGGCAGCATACACAAGACCCTGGATTCTGTCTCTAGGAGGGCAAACATAAGAAGAGAAGAAAAGTTCCACAGCCTATTAGGACAGAAACCTGAATTGAAAAACCTTGTCAAAGAGAAGCCTGCTTTTTATTGCATATAGCATTGGATGCTATTCTATTTGAATTGATACTGAGGAGCCAGGCATGATGGTGTGCATCTATAATTCCAGCAATGGAGAGGTGGAGCCAGAAGGTCTGGAAGATCAAGGCCAGTCTCATCCTGAACTACAGAAAACCCTGTCTCTACCAAAAAAAATTGATGTTTATATTGTGATATTCTTAGATGTCACACATATATTTATTCTGAACCTATAAAAATATAATTTAAATATATTTCATTTATCAAAAACTATCAGTAGCTAAACTAAACAACTTGTATGGGTTTATTTGTTCCTTATGAAGTGGTCATGGTTAGTATTTGTGGATGTTAATAGCTCAGCTTATTAAAATTCATTATTTTCATCTGAGAAACTGCTGTTGCTATCAGTGGATACTTTCCATGGAAAAGAATGAGCTGGAGTCCTATTCTGAGAATGACTGAGGACCAAGAGTATAAGAGGGTACTGTAGTTATCCAGGAAGGAAATAATACAAGTTTTGTTCACACAGTGTGTGACTATCCTATTTTAGACGACAAGCTACATTTACATTATGTGTATACATGTGTCATGAATGTTGTATGTTACATGTATGTATGTATATCATAAGCTGAATGATACTGCATGATTTGTGATAAGACAATGGATGGCTGCTTTGCCCTTCCCTCTTCCTGGAACTTGCTAAAAATACCTCCTTTAACCCATTCTAGCTTTTTTTTGTATCTAACTATGCATGTTTGAATGAAATCCTATTTGGGTGTGGTAGCCTGCCTATAATCCAGCATTAGGATCTCTGTTAGTTCCAGGCCAGCCTGGTCTGTGGAGTAAGTTCCAGGACAACCAGAGCTACATCGTGATGCTGTCTCAGAGAACAAACAAAAGAGCAACAATAATAATAAAATCCTTACTTGGCAATGCCTTTGCTTTCTAAAGCTTGGATCACTTATCTTCAATAAGAAGACGAGGAAGCTGGGAGTGGTGGTCAGTGCTTGAAATCCAGTTCTAGGAGTCTGGGACAGGATTCTCGAGCAAACTGGCCAGCCAGCCAAGCCTCATTGGTAAATTCTGGACCAGTGGGGGACTCTTGTCTCAACAAACAAGGTGACAGCATTCCTGAAGAAATGCAGCTGAGGTGTCCTCTGGTCTCTACACACGTGTAGACATGTTTACACGCATGAACATACACAGAAAAATAGTGGAAGGTGAAGATTCCCTCCTTATTTTCCACTCTTCTCCAGCCTTGAAATAGTTTCATTGAGTTGAACTTGATGTCTCTTGTCACGATGACAATGAGCCACACTGTGTGCCATTAATATTGTTCCTTCACATACAACTTTTCTTTTTCTGTTGCTAGCGGCCTTTCTTGTTAGTTACTTTCTTATTTAATGCATAATCAAATTCCAACATCTAAAGCAATTTTTTATTTCCTTTTTTTCCTCCTGGAGCCCTTCTTCATTTTTTAGTCCAGGGCCTCCGAAGCTATTTCAATTTACAATTTTTTTTTTACCAAGAAAATTTTTGTATGATCTAATAAATAGGTATACAAAGTAGTATGCAAATGAAATTTTTACTAGTAATAATTCATAGAGAAGTATATTGTGTGTGTATGCAAGTGTACATTTGTATACAAGACCACATGAAAGACGGAGGTTAACACAGATACCCTTCTCAATAACTCTGCACCATATATTTAAAATGGAATTTCCCTGAATCTAGGTCTTGTAAATCCAACTGGACTGGCCTTTCAGTCCCAGTAATCCTCCTATCTGTCTCCCCAGTGGGGTTACAGGCAGGCGTCACTGTTGCACAATAAAGGAAACTCAGAACCAGATCTCAGGGAAAGGCTGGGATATCAAAAAGAGTAAACCCGCAGTCAGATCTCACCCAGCTGTCTTCCAGCTTCCTCAGCCTCGCTCCTCCTGGCTTCTTCTGCCTTCCCTGTCTCCCTATGTCTGCCTTCATCACTCAGTTAAGGTGTGGCACCACCACTGCCTGCTTGAGAGCCTGGAACTTGCTCTGTAAACCAAGCTGGCCTCAAACTTCAGATTTGCTGGGATTAAGGGCATATGTCACCACTCGGATTTTCCCTGTGGCTGAGATTAAAGGTGTGAGTTACCACTGTCTGATCCTCCTAGACTGACTGTGGGTAGATCCCTCTGATGTTTCAGACTGGTTTTTATTATATATCTCCACACCCCACTGCAATGCACCTTTTTTACATGAATTTTTATTTGGGTTCTGGGTGATTGAATTTAGGCCTCATGTTTGTGCTGAAAGTATTTTACAACTGAGTCATCTCCCCAACGCGAGAAGTTGCTTTTAAAATAATTATTTGGTATATATACAATTTTACTGTTATTAAAGATAAAGCAAATTGCATGCTGATGACATGATTGTCTTTGTTAACTGGAGGACTTAGAACATCTCCAATGTTTTTGAAAATTGGTTGGTGTTTTGACTTTTATAAATGCTGAGAATGCCACTTCACATAAATAATGGAGACAAAAATGACAGAAGTATGTTTAGATCTATTCCATACATTGTTGGAAATTCCTTCCTAATTTCTTGTGAACCAGTTTATGTGAAGGTTTTTGGTAAAATTAGAGTCAGCAATCAACAGCAATTTACAAAGAAATATCTAGAGGCCAGAAAGCTGGCTCAGTGAGTGCATATGCATATGTGCACAATACACATATACATGCACACACATGCATACACATGCGTATGCACATGTACGTGTATGCACTCATGCACATGCACACATGCGTGCACACTCACATACATACAGAGACATATACACATATGAGCACACATACAATACATGTGCACACACTCATGCACATACACAAACATACAGCACACACAGACATACACACATGCTTACATACACATGAGTAAAACAACAGCAACACTGGAGTATTTAGAGAAAGGCAGGGCACTTTTATGGTTCCATGGCTATGTAATTGGTGATGTAATTGATTTTAAATTTGCCCATTATTTTATATGTATGTATATATATACATATGTATATTATATTTAGTTTTAGGAAGGTAAATTAAATGTCAGTAACAAAATCCTTGTCTCTTCCTTTCTCCTTCCTTCCTCTTCTCCTTTTCCCTGAACCTCAGCCCTGTCCCTGCCTCTCAGGTAGCCAAAATTACATGTCCAGACCACCAGGCTCAGCATTAGGAAAATTTCTGACCAAATGTTGAATAGTAAATAATATTGATGTGTAGCATGTTAAAGCTCAGTCATACAGAATAATTCATTTGGAGAAGTCTTTCTTTTAGGAGTCATCAAATTTTTAAGCTATGTGTCTAATTTGTTTTTTAAGAAGTTGAATAGGGGCTGATAACAAAATGGTCAGTGAATCAAGGATTTGCTATGCAAAGCTGACATCCAGAGTTCAATCCCTGGACTCACATAAAATCGGTAGAAACCAGACTCCATAAAGTTGTCCTCTGACCATACATGTGTATCATGGCACGTGTGCATCCTCACACATTATACACACATTCAATTAAAAATTATTAATGCTGAGCAGTGGTGGTGCACACTTTTAATCCTAGCCCTTGGGAGACAGGCAGGCAGATCAAGGCCAGCAAGTTCTAGGACAGCCAGGACTGTTAGACACAGAGAAACCCTGTTTGAAAAAAATTCTAAATGCTCAGTTTTCATGGTCTTACCTGTGCTGCATAAGTATTTACTTATAATAATAGCCACCACTTGAAAAAGGTAAAATAAAATCTAAATCTTTAGAACAAGGAGATTAAGTGAAAAAAATCTTAAAACTGCTAGGTTAAAGAATGATTATAAAAATTAGGGATATAATTTTAACTGTTGTCCATTTTGGTAAGTTTTAGTCTCTGTTGTTGTGAGCATCTTATTTCCTAGCCTAGGCCTAGGCACTGGAGCTTTCTGCCCTCCCTCTCTCAAGTTACATAGGACTGTAGGTATGCACCACTACCCTGTTGGTGAATTTACTTTACTACATGTACTTGTAAATTATTTTGCTTGTTTTTTTTAAGTATTTCTATTTTACTGAACATTACTTGCTATGATGAACTTTATTTCTTGTAGGTTAGTGATACAGTAAACAGTGCAAAAACGGAACACACAGCCATGAAGGGAACTTCAGAGAAAAACAAACCAGGTTCTAATGCTGGTTTGCATCCACCTTTGGCGCCTAATGCTTCCAGTAACAACAGTTGTGTGACAGATATGCTATGGAAGAGTGAAGGTATAAGGTCACATTTTAAATAAAATTAAACCTTTATAACATTGATAGGGAATTGTAGAGGTACTGAAAAAGTGTTATATGGTGTTCTCTCTCTCTCTCTCTCTCTCTCTCTCTCTCTCTCTCTCTCTCTCTCTCGCTCTCTCTCTCTTGTGTGTGTGTGTGTGTGTGTGTGTGTGTGTGTGTGTGTGTGTGTGTGTGTATAGACCTGTGTAGTTCTGGCTGGCCTGGAACTAAAAGAGATCCATCTGTCTCTGCCTTCTAAATGTACTCATATTACATTTTCTTTATAGTGAATCTCATTGACAAATTGTTAGCATGAAATTTCAGTCGGGAATTCTTGTTGACATTGATTTTGGTCATTGTGATTTTTCTTGTGTTTATTTTCTGTCACTTTTTAACTTGTTAGGTTATTTGTTGGTCTCCTGTGTCCAAAATGCTGAGATCTGTGCTTGATGAATAGTTGTCATTTAAATAGTTGTCTACAAGTATATGAATTAACTGCTACACAGTTAGCTGTGGGAGCTGTTAACTAATCACTTGCATTTATAAGATAGTTTATAATTTGGTGAATTTTTATTTGAATATTCTGTTGTATTTAGTTTTGCTTTTTTAAAAATAGGATCTCATTCTGTAACCAGTGGTAGCATGGAACTCACTACTGTAGCCTGGGCTGACTCAAGCTTGAGGCAATGCCCATGCCTCAGTTTATAAAGTGTTAAGATTGTCTGCTTGATCTACCATGCCCAGTTATATTTGAATATTCAGATGCCATTTAAGTATATATCAAATATTGCTTGTGATTTCAGTATCTGAAATTACTTTATTCTGTTATATCCTTGGAACAGAAATGTAGCCTTTTAATTTTAAGATATTGTGATAGCTGTTCTAATTGTTCAGGAATTCAAATGTAACAGAATAAACACTTTTTCCCCCATTTTGAACAGTAGATAAAAGTACTTAGTGTTGTACAAATTCTGGTTGTATTAAATGAAACTTAGAGCCAGATAGTGGGGAAAAGCTGGCAGGCATATCAGAGAGAGGAAACAGACCACAGTCATCTCACCCAGCTATTTTACAGCTTTCTCAGCTTCTACTGAATAATCTGTCTTCCTACACCTGCCTTAAATACCTTCTTCACCCAGTTGTTTCACATCTAGGTTAAGATTAAAGGTGTGGGCTATTATTTGGTAGTTAGACTTTGAACTCACAGAAACACAGAACATCTCTGTCTCTGGAGTTATGGGATTAAAGGTCTGGCACCACCACTGCCTGCCTGGGAGCCTGGAACCCCCTCTGTAAACCAAGATGGCCTCTAACTCAGATCTGCTGGGATTAAGGGCGTATGTAGGTCACCACTCCAAGATATTTCCTGTGCTGGGATTAAAAGGGTGAGTTACCACTCTCTGATTCTCCTGGATTGACTGTGCCATGGATCTGTTCTCTGATATCCCAGACTAGTTTTATTAAATATATCACCACACTGTAGAAAGATTATTTTCTAGACTGTTGTTATTTCTCTGCTTACACAAAAGGAGCACTTTTCCTGGTTTTCCTTTGTTTTTGTTTGTTTGGTTTTTATTTTCTCCATTGTTTTTGTTTTGTTTGTTTTCTGAGACAGGGTTTCTCTGTGTAGCCCTGGCTGTCTTGGAACTAGTCCTGTCAACCACCTGCCTCTGCCTCCCATGTGCTGGGATTAAAGGCTTGCACCACCACCACCCAGCCTCTGGGGTTTTTTTTTTTTTTTTTGAGATAGCCTCACTTTCTCTCTAGGCTGGCCTACAGCTCACTATGTATCACAGGCTGTCTGGCCTGAAACTTCTAGTGATTTCCTGCTTTACCCTTCCAAGTGGTGGGATTATAGGTATGGTCCACTACACCTGGCAGGGTAACTGGCTTTCTTGATAGAAAGGTATTATTTGATATAGATAAGCTTCCAATTTAAAATTTATTGGTAATTTTTTTTGTCTTACAGAGGAGTTTATATGCTGAAAACAAACGAGCTTGAGATTTCCAAGTCCTCAGTAATATTGATACCAAGCAAATAGTAGAGCCAGAGGTTGTATGCAGGAAAGTCCCTGACACATCATAAACACTGTGTCAGGGACTTATGTTGCAAAGAGCTGTACGTTCTTTACAGACTGGAAGACCTGCCAGTGTGTTTTTAGGAGTAAAGGAGTGATATGATTATATTTGTGTTTTTGTGTTTTCCCTGGAGGAAATGTTTTAGGAAGTGATTGAAATACCAGGTAGGGATCTTCTAGTGCTTTCGGATGTGAGGCCAGGTAGGAAGAATGTAAGACTTTAGAAAGGCCCATTAATTAAACTTGGCAACTGCCTATGACAGAAAACAGCAAATCAGATTAGAATGGAGCTGATCTTCTCAAAATGAAGTTCAGGAACAAGAAAACATTGGGAGGGAATTCAACTTTGAACTTAACTGAGGTACTTATTATACTGGGCAGTTTAATATATAGGTGTAGAGTCTAGGAAGCATTCTCAGCTGTAAATGCAAATGTAGAGATTATTAAAATGGAAATTCCCGAGCAGAGGTATTATTGACATGTTCACTGCTAGATTCCCAACAACCAAGACTGTGTCCAGGTTATTCGAGCTTCACTGGTCAGTGATTGGTGACTAGTGTTCATTTACAGACAGGGCATGTGCAGAGCAGGAAGCTCAGCTTAAGAAACCCCAGGTAGAAAAATTTCTGAAGAAGGTAACCTTGCTGAAGAGAGTGAGAAAGGAGGCCCCTAGTTTAGGAAAAGATAAATGTTGAGGGGATTGTTTGTTGTCGTAGTCTTTTCCTTTATAGTGACCATTACAGTTTGCGCAGCAGAACCCTGTTTCCTTCCCCAGCACAGAAATAAACATAACACCCTATAAGAAGTCTTCAGTACTATGGGATGAATGAATATAACTCATAGGCATTACTGTTTATCTTCCACAGTGGGAGAGAAGAAAGAAAATGGACAGGATCACAAATACATTTCTAGTTTAGGCAGAAGATTAGGAAACTCATGCCCCCCCCCAATACTCTGAATCTGAGTGACAAAGTCATAGATTTATAGTTTAGTAGCAAACAATGTCATATTTAGAATGGAAAAGGGAGTTGAGATGTGAAACTCATGCCCCCCCCCAATACTCTGAATCTGAGTGACAAAGTCATAGATTTATAGTTTAGTAGCAAACAATGTCATATTTAGAATGGAAAAGGGAGTTGAGATGTTAGATGTTTATGATAGGTTCAGCGCACCTTTTCTAATCATTTTCTAACCAGTGATTAATTTGTATCAGTGCTGTGCACAGTGTTTGTTTGTGACCTTGAAAACTAAAAGCAGCAAGAAGTACACAACAAAATCAGTAATTCAAAAGCTCTAGGCTTTAGACTAATAGCCTTTCCCCTTTAAACTCAGGTTCTCATGCTTCTGTGCACATAGGTGCCCTAAGTAGTACAATGCAAACTATGGTAGCCCAGAAGACCATTAAAATTGAACCATCCAGTACAAATGGGGCAGTTGCTAAAGATGAAACTTCATTAGCAGCATTTAGTACCAGATCTGAAGTACCAAATTTGGAACATGTTTCACATACTGTATTTTGAACCATTTATGTATATAACTCATCAGAGTTACCAATGTAGGTGAGAATTGCATTCCAGTGTGGAGTAAACCATGAAGCAGTAAGTTAAGATAAATATACAAGTCTTTTTTTTTTTTTTTTACTTTGACTTTTGTGAGATAAAATCTTACTATGTGGCCCAGTCTGACCTCCCAGTATGAGACGTTCCTGTCTCAGCCTTCTGTATGCTGAGATCTTCGGTATGGATCTCTGCACTCAACTTACTAATTAGTGCTCTAACTAACCTCAAACTTTAGACAAGCTTTTGTTGCCTGTCATGTTAGGGATTGAACACAGGGCCATTCTTCTGCTGTGCTGAACTACACCGCTATCCCAGTGTATTCCTTAGTGAACACACACTAAGATGCAACCCATCTCTTCTACTGTGAATAAGTTCATAAACTTTTTCCCTTAGGAAAGATTAGTCCGGAGCACTGACAGTCCTTCAGACTTGATGATGACTTTGTCACTTGTTATCTTGTAATAGGAACCGGACTTCCTTGTTGGTAAACAGCCTCTTTCACTATAGCTAGTCATTAACCCTTAGAAAAGGAATGAACATTGGGATCAGTTTGAGTTATTATTGGTTACTAATATCTCCAGATAATTTTTCCCAGTTTTGTGTGTGTGTGTGTGTGCATTCTAAGACTAGAGATAGCTTGTGTGTCTTCCTCAGTTACTCTCCACTCTGTTGAGATAGGGCCTCTAATGTTTACACAGAATTTGCTATTTTAGCTAAGCTAGCTGACCAACAAGCCCCAGAGATTTGCCTTTCTCTGCCTCCCCAGCACTGGGAAAATAGAATTGTGCCCAGTTTTTTTATATGGGTTCTGGAATTGAAGTGATTGAGAAGTCTTCTCAGCTCCCCAGTTTTTTGGTTATTTCGATCATAGTAAAATACACATAATATGGACTGTAAGTGTTTGGTGGCATTAAATACCCTGCACATTTATGAACTGTATTTAGTATGCCTGAGTGATTACTTAATACTTAACTGATGGTTTGATTTTCAGCTGATGAAATATGTGCTTTGCCTGCAACTAAGATCAGCCGTGTAGAGGTACATGCTACAGCAATGCCATTTTCTGTAAGTATATGATCTGGTAGTGATGCATGTTATAGATGAGTATGTTTGTTTAAATAAAAAAGCCCTAGGTATCATGTAGTAGGGAATTAATATAAATTTAGAAGTAGGTGGATGAGTAGGAAATGTTCATAATGTATTTAATGAAAAAATTTGCCACAATAATAATGCATAATTTTTTGTTTCAATTTTGATGTAAAAATTTATTTAACATGTTAAATTTTCACAATGTAACCTACAACTGCTAAGTGACTGTCTCTGGGATGTGAGGCCACAGATAATTTTGGCATTCTTCTCCATACTTTCTTTATTTTATGTATTTTTAAATGAACATACATATTGTGCTTTAATGTAAATTAATTAATCGTTAAAAGAACTTGTTAAAGGAACAGAAGTACTTGGGTAGCTACTTTATAGAAGCACAGAACATTGCTATAATAGGTTGACATACATGTTGGCTAGCCCAAAAATCGACATTGGATTGTTTTATAGGTGGTCATAATGGATCTGCATATCACCAAACTTAAACGCTTACAAAGTGCATTTATACATATATACCAGAATTGCCTCAATTAGATAAATATGGGGATTTGTAGTATTATGTCATGGCCTGGACCTGCAGACCCACAGTCCCACAGTCCCACAGGAACACAAACACATTAATTTTAGGCTGATCGGCCTAGGGCCCAGGCATATAACTTGCTAACTCTTTACTCTTAGATAACCCATTATTGTTATCCTGTTCAGCCATGCAGCTCGGTACCTTTTCTCAGAGCAGCATAGTTGACCTCTGCATCTGCTGGCTTCTCTGGCATCTCTGTAGCATCTTTGCTCTATTCTTCCTGTTCCCAGAGTTTACTTAGTCTGTTAGCCCCATCCACACTTCCTGTCTGCCTTTGGCCAATCAGCGTTTTTATTAAACCAGTAGGCGGAACAAATATTTACAATGTAGCATGATCCCACTGTTATACATTATACATACATACTGTGTTTAGGGTTAAAAAAAAAAAACAACAGCCATTTTATTTATTGCTGTGATTATCTTATTTGATTTATTGCTTGTCTTGTAGAGTCTTTAAGAATTTTCCATAATTTTTTCTTTTCATTTTTGGGATTTTGATCATTTATCTTCCTTCATTGGTGTTGAGCTTTCCAGAACATTAAGTCCATTTGTAGACTCCTCTCAGGGAAGGATGGTTCAATGGAAAGCTTTTCCTTTTGAATTGTTCTGTGACATATCAGTCACAGTTGTGCTTATTATTTCATTTGGAACCAGGTGTTTTATAAAAGCCGTTGACACATTCCACAGCTTTAGCGAATGAAGATGAGTTTAAAGCTGTCCTTAACCTTTAAAGACTTGTCATATGTGATAGCCCGAATAACAAAACATGCCAGTGATATGAGTGCCTCTGCTATTGTGTATCTAAGTCAGAAGTGAATAACGGAAGTGCACAGTTGTGTTGAGCTTCTGGAAACAAGTGTCCATTTATAAGAAGATGGTTTTATAAAGTTCCAGGGATAAGGATAACTCGCCACTGAAAGTAGCTTACGTTAGAGAAAATTGTTGTTTTTAAAGGAGAGAAAGTAGATGCAACACAGTTTAATCTCCTCTTTTAGTATATATTGAAGTATACTCTAAGTACATTTTAGTTTTGAACATTTTTTCTCCTTTTGGGTTGGAGAAGCACAGGCATTTCAAATACAAAGATCACGGGATCTCTGTTGATTTTGAATCTAGAGAAAAAGCCAGCTTGGAATGGAGCTTTCTACCTGTACCTGTTGGAGCAGATACTAGCATTTCTCTAAAGGAATTACACTTTCTGGGGGTCTCTGAAAGGACAGTGCTCTGTAAAACAGCTGACATTTTAGCCTGCCACTGATTGGGAAAGTTAATAGTAGCAAGCTCCTGGTGGGGAGTCTCTCTTACACCTTGTGTTTGATTGACACCCCCATTTTATTGTCAGTTTGCCTAGTCTGTTAAGACCTTGTTCATTACAAGCTGGTAATGTTGCTCTTCACCTTTGTACACACTTGTAGATCACTGTATGGGATCACACGAGTCTTGACGTTTCTATACTTAATAAGATCTTCATAAATTTTCCTTTCTCTGAAATTAGAAAGAGATACCTTCAAATCCAGTGGCCATTTTGAAAACGGAACAACAATGGTGTGATGTGGGAATTTTTAAAAACAATACCGCTTTGGTGAGCCAGTTTTATTTGCTACCAAAAGGAAAACAAGGTATATCAAAGGTAACTGTTGGTAAATTTTCTACATTTTGAGGGCTGAGGATATAACTGGCAGAATGCATATCTAGCCTGTGTTTAAGTTTGATTACACAATTCCTACCACTTCAAAAAGCAAGCTAAATATACAGAAGGTGAATTATGAACCTTGAGAATGATATTATTTTTGATGACTCTTAATTCAGGTTATTTGAAGGAATGAAACTGGATCTTTCCACGGTGTATTATTGAGAATTCTGTATATATAATCATCTTACATTCTTTAATGCTGCTTCTGTAAATAACACAAACATTTAAAAAATACTTTTCTGGGCAGTGGTGGTGTATATCTTTAATTTCAGCACTTGGGAGGCAGAGGCAGGCAGATCTTTGAGTTCCAAGATAGCCTGGTCTGCAAAGTAAGTTTCAGAAACAGCCAGAGCTAGTCAGAGAAACCATCTGTGGGGAAAACAAAAAACAACCGTAGGAAAAAATCTGCTGCAAGCTGGGCATGGCATCACACACCTCCTATTCCAGCATTCAGCAGGCAGAGTTAGACAGATCTCTGTCTACATAGTGAGAGGCTGCCTCCAAAAAACAAAAACAGAAAGCTGTACCCAGTTCTTTCAGATTAAGGGAATTCCAACCAATGTATATCACACACACATAAGATCACATTACTCTGTTATATATCACATGCACACGTATAAGATCATGTGAGATGTGTAAATATGAACATACATCACTTAGCAGTTGATTTTCTCTAGCAAAACTGGGTGTCCTGTTCTCTTTTCACATTCTGTTGTTATTGTCTTGGTGTTTTGAGACAGGCTTTCTCTGCATAGCTCTGGCTGTCCCTAAACTCTCTGTAGACCAGGCTGGCCTTGAACTCACAGAGATCTGCCTGCCTCTGCCTCCCAAGTGCTGAGACTAAAGAAGTGTATACCACACCCAGGCAAATATTTTCAATTCTTGATTTAAATAAATTGTAATAAACAACCATTACTTTTATGGCTAATGAGATTTCTGACTGGAGATGAATTTGTGTCCATATATGGATACATCCATTGTAAAGTCATGTTAACTACCTAATTTCTCTTCTTAAGAAGAGAACAAAAGAACAGAGCATCTGCATCTAGTAAACTTGAGTTTGAACTTGTAGTTCCAGTATTTCAAACTCTGAGTCGTGGTTAGAAATGAGCAGGCTTCCAGAAAGTGTGGTGGTTTCCACACTCTGTCCTGACAGCTGTTTTGGTTAGGAAGAATAGCCGCAGTGTTTGACAGGTGTAGGTGTTAGGGACTGCCACCCAAGAGCACATGTAGTTTAACATTTATTCAGTGTCCTGGGCAGAATGTCCAAAGATACTCTACCTGACATGTTAGTTACTTCTTGCCTGTCTCTGAAGGGTGTTACTCCTAGGAGGACCGTTCTATGACAGCAAGTCCGAGACTCTTCTCCCAGTTAAGTTCACGTGGGATGAGGATTTATTTTGTTTATTGCGATGTCACCTCTGGGATTTGTTTTTGTTCTCTGCCTCCTTTCATGTGCAGAATTCCCTTACCTTTCTCCCTACAGTCAGAGATGCAGATCACCTTCCCATTGGATATGAATCTCTGATTCAGGAAGGGGCTTAATGGGTCTCAATTAGAGTTTTACTCTTTGTGTGAGAAAGGGAAATACATGATGGAATCGGATCCTTAAAATACTGCTCATTCTTAAAATGTTTTATTGTTTAATAAAAACTTTGAAATAATAAATGTACCCTTTTTATGACTTCTGATTATATCTTACACACTTTAGGTAGGAAATGCAGATGTACCTGACTACAGTTTACTTAAGAAACAGGATCTTGTTCCAGGAACAGTATATAAATTCAGGGTTGCTGCAATCAATGGTTGTGGAATAGGCCCTTTCAGCAAAATCAGTGAATTTAAAACATGTATCCCTGGATTTCCTGGAGCTCCTTCTACCGTCCGAATTTCCAAGGTAATCTGCCAGGTCCAGCAAGACATGTCTGTGATGCAAATTGTTTGAAACTTCTGGGTTTAGAACTTCTTATTTTATTAGCACTTGTGAAAGATGCCTAAGGGAAGAGGATTAACTGTCTAAAAGGGTGTCTTGATATCAAGTCAAGCATGGTATTTTTCAGTACCAAGTTACAGGTGGAATTATAGCATGAAACCTTCAGGACTGGAAATCGGTTTGTATTGTTTTGTTTCCACCACCCAGGGTTCATTTTGGAGAGTTTTAAATTTTAGAACAAATGAAGTTGGATTGTGTTTTATCTGAACTCTGCTCTTTGTTAAAAGGAAGAACATCCCCCATGGGGGGAGCGGGGCTCCAATAGGCAGACTGTGGATAGTTAAGTAAACTGTAGAACCAGTTAAGGCAGTCTTTAAGAGTTAAGATCAGCATTAAGAGTTCTGATACCTAGTGCAGTGACAGAAGGTGGTGATTCTTCTTCTTCTCTAGAATGTAGAAGGGATCCACCTCTCCTGGGAGCCTCCAGCTTCACCTTCTGGAAATATTTTGGAATATTCAGCTTACTTGGCAATCCGCACAGCACAGGTGCAAGATAATCCAAGCCAGCTTGTGTTCATGAGGATCTACTGTGGTCTCAAAACCTCATGTGTAGTGACTTCAGGGCAGCTTGCAAATGCGCATATAGATTACACATCCAGACCTGCCATTGTGTTCAGGATATCAGCAAAGAATGAAAAAGGCTATGGACCAGCCACCCAAGTTCGATGGCTGCAAGGTAACACTAAGAAGGCACCTTTGAGTTGAGTTGTTTGTCTTCAAGCTGTTGTGATGCTTATTTATTAGTAACTGGTTCTGAAGGCCTGTTCTTGGGGAGTAGTCTCTGACTGTATTTCTAGCAGTTACAAAGTTGCGTTTGTAAGTTGTTCTTAAAATGTATTTGTTCACTTCTAGATCTAAATAAAAATAGAAAGAAGCAAAGACTGAAATTAGTATATGGATTCTTCTTACCCTTATAGCTACTGACAAGAAAAGAGCAAGAAACAAAGATAAAAGCTGTTAGGTGTTGCCCTGATGCTTTGTAAAGGCCACATAACTCAGTCATCCGCAGCTACCAGCTACCCACATGAGGCTACTGACTGGCTGTTGTACACCTTGCCGTGGCGAACGTGTTCCCTGCTGTAATGCTCTGCCTCAGTGCCATAGACTATCCCGGTGGGCAGTGCTCTTCTGCCAGCTCTTTCCCTGCAGAGGATTTGTGAGCCCTAACCTTTAGTAGCCACTTTACTCCTTCATTTGTAGTTACCAGAGGCTTAAGAAATTAAAAGAAAAAGACAAGTTCAGGAACTCTTTTTAAATCTTTTTTTATTTTCTAAAAATCATAGGAAAATATAAAAAAAGGACAGTGAATAGTCTTGATTTCTATATGACTAGTATATCTGAATATATCTTTAGCTAAAGCACTTAATCTCTTTGGCTCGAAATTTCTAGCAGGTGAGGGAGTTAGAAGAGTTTTCTGTTAAGGTCTCTTTCAGCTCTTAAATTTTTGTTTTTTGTTTTGTTTTAGTTTTTTTTTTTTTTTTTTAAATAGAATTTGGGTGTATCCCTGAACATTGTCATTTATAGCAGTCTACTGGCTTTGACTGCTTTTCCGTGACTTCATTAAAAATGAAAGAGTGTATCCTCCTCTTGGAGAGGTAAGCACCTTAGCAGACACAGGTTTTAATAGTATTTTAAACGTTTGTAAGATGTTTGTAAACACTCTAGATGTTTTATTTTTGCATTATTTTTACCTCAGAATTGTATAATGTTTTATACACCAGAAATAAAAGCATTGGACAGCCAATTCAGGCTCCTTACCATCTTAAAGATGTAGATAATTCCGTGACCGTTTGGCTGCAGGGAACTTACTTTACCACTGCTTAGTCAGTGCAGAAGTGAGTGTCCAGCAATAAGTGCAGAAAGGACATGTCAGGCTGAGAGCTGCTGTTAACTGCAAGAGCCCAGGTCTAGCTTCTTTTGCCACGCAATCCCAATGCCAGTTTAGGGTGACTGAGTACTGTGCCCTCTAACTTTACTTATGATCCACCCACTGAAGATGAGTCTAATTGTGAAGAATTGCTATATATGCCAGTTACTAACTTAAAATGTATAGAATATTTTAATATATAATTTTTGTAAAGACTGGGATTTTTATACTACAGTATTTGTAATTAATGCATCTCACTAATTAAATTTCTCTTGAGGAAAATATGCAAACTATTAAGACACATGAGTGGTTTCTGAACGCTAAAGACAAAAAAATAAATGCACTACTTTGGTGTTTTTAGAATCCCTTTTTTGGGTACATGAATCCTTAATCATTAAGTGGGTATTTTCCAAGCGGTGTTTACAAGGAGCGTCTCTGATTGGTTATCTAGCAGCTCCCGTGGGGAAAGCTTCTCTCTGCCTTCATTTAATTTGTGTGCTTTGCTTTGGGCAGCGCTTGCTTTTTGCACTAGTAGACTTTGAACTTACCTCATTATTATGTTTGTAATCATTTGTGTAGCTTCCATGATGTGTCTGATAGAAGCTAAACATGTCTTAACCAAAGTTACATGGTATGCAGATTTGCACATATCGAATGGTAGGCGTTGTTGTATTTGTGTGCTCAGCTTAGAAGAATAGCCATACACAGGAAGTGTATGTTTCAAGTCCAGTTACATTTTCTATTTTATTAGAAAACTTTCTGCTTTCTATTTTCTGTATTAACTAACAGTTTACATCTTGAAACATTTATCTTATTGTTGAGGAATAAGTTGATGTAAAGCCGATTAGAATGTTGGTTTTGTGTGTGCACATTCTTCTTTTTTCAAAATCTATTTAGTATGTGATTTAGCTTATCTTGCTTAAAGGCATCTTCTATTCTAGACCAGGGGATAGATATGAGCCCATGGTTCTAACATATAATTTGCTTTTTTGACAAAAGGGTAGCCTTTTTATACCAAGCAATTTGTTAAAATAATAAATGTTTCTACCTTGAGAATCACCTAAATTGTATTTTTTTTCTTCATTGGCCTCCTTCCTTATAAGCAATTTTTCTCTTTTTGTTATGGGACTGGTGACTGGTGACTGAAAGATCCCCATAACAGGTGTGTGTGGCTTTGATGTTGGTAGTTCATGAGTAAAATGACTCGCCATGCCACACCAACATGAGCACAATGAGCACAGTAGCTTCTGAGGATGCTCACATTGTGAAGCTGCAGTCTCTGTCATACAGACACAGGTTTCTTTTACCTACAGTCTATTCCCCCCACCCCCGCCTTTTGGTGCTGGGGATTGGACTTGGGGCCTGGACAACTAGGCTGGTACTCTTAACACCAAGCCACAGCACACCCAGGCAGATACCTCTCATTAAGAGGATTTACATTAAGTTAAATTTCTTTCTTTTCTTTCCGAGTTATATAATAGTCTTTGCGTCACAAGCCTCTTTCCTGTGTTCTGGACTTTGGTTCACATAAGAAGTAAACATTTTATTGATATTGCATGCTCTTAGAATCATGTTTTCTAAAATACTGTGTTGGCTTTACTTCAGTTTAGCAAAATTATTTTTGGCAATTTAACTAGAAATAAGTTATATATAGATTCAATCTGTATTTAAAGAATATAACCTGATTGCATGTATGAGGCACCTTTGCCCCATAATCCAGTTACATGTATAATCATCTATAGAGAAGTAAAACTGTTGACTGATTATCTCAAAGATGTGTAGACTAGCATAAATTGGTTCTGCTTAGAAAGTGTCTGCTATCACTAAAGGGCTTTTATTTTTTAAATGGTAGCACTTCTAACATAAAGACCATTTGTTACATTCTGTTATGGAGCTCCTGTAGTCATCTGCTTCTAATGGAGAGACTGCAAGGAGGCTTGGCCTTTAGCCAAGGAAGTGTAACTGTTGTTTCCTTAGACTGATTTTAGGCACTTCTGTGGATTGTGTACCAATGTTATGTAAAATAAAAGCCCCTTTTTGCTATAAAAAGTACAGGTGTTATTGTTTACTTTGATACAAAGAGTAGTGGTGGCAGAACCAGTCTGTGGGATGCTACTGTGTGTGTCATTCACTTGATTATAAAGGGAGTCTCTAACTCAAGGTGGACTTTTTAAAAACTGAAGTTAGATTGTTTGGTCAGGAGTCATTTTCTCCAAGATTTGATGCTCATTTACCCCTTACTGTGTTATATTGTGCTGATCCGTATGCAGGTAAAACAGACAGACGCAGCCTAGACTTGTTTTCACTTTCTGGAGCTTTTTTTTACTTTTTTTCTTGAAGTTTCTCACCCTCTCTGGTTCCCTGCAGGTCTGCCCTGCTATTCTGTCATGATGGTTTTTACAAAATGAGGTTTAACGTTGCATCTCCCAGATCTCAGAGGCTCTCTCACACTTTGTCTGGTCACATGGGCACACCCTTGGAATTTGCACAGTTCCCCATGTCTGTGATGCCACATCTGTCTGTCTTCTCTCACTTCATCCTGTCTGTAATCCTCATTTCTACTTCCGCCACTTTTATTAATCTTCCCTGCCCTCTCCACCTTCAGGGAGATTTAGCTGTCACCTTACTTGTTAGCATCGTCTCTTTCTGGTCTCTGATGGTGGGTGTTTGTGCAGAGACTGGGTCTTCGTGCTTCTTCATCCTAGGCCATTAATGGCACCCAAATACCTGAACAGGTGAGTGAAGAAACTTGCCACCCTGTATTTCATTCGCCAGTCTCAAATCAGATTAAAATGGGGGTTGCTGTCTTTTTTGTGTTTGTTTGTTTAGAAGCAGGGTCTCACTGTGTAGCACTGGCTGTCCTGGAACTCACCATGTAAACCAGGTTGTTCTCAAACTCACTGAGATCCCCTGTCTCTGCCTCCCAAGTGCTAACACTTGGGGCAAAAATGAGTCCTTATTCTGACACTAGAAAGGTCTGTATCAGTTTAAGCATAGAGAACTGCTGGTGACTGACAACTGCTGGAGAATGGCACTCCTGCTGCTCCCTGGGGCAGGCTACTGTCCCCCTTCTAAGCTTGTTGGTCAAGATACTGTTCTGTTTCTTTCTGTAACCTAGGCTAACATTGAACTCCTGGCCATTCTCTGCCTCTGCCTCCCAGGTGCTGGATTACAGGCCTGAGTCATGGCAGTTAGTTTAAGATTCTTACTCAGAGGGATGCAAGATGCCTGAGGCCTTCTTCCCTTCAGGTCTAGTTAGAGTTATAAGTCACTGTACTTGTATATTTCTGTAACTACAGTGTACTATTCTGATCATGCATGGACAAACTATACCATTCTGGGAGAAATTAAAAATAGGTTCTCTAAACTGAATGAAAGCTGTAAAATCTCAGGATTGTTAGTCTCCTGGTTCCAAATGGCTCTACATCTTCTATCAGTGTGCTACTTCTGTCCTTTGCAGAACTAAAATTTAACAGAAAGAAAGAAAATGAGTGCTGGAGTGAGGCAGGGCTCTCTTGATCCCGACTGGTACATCTAGTAAAACAAAGCATAGTAAGTGCTTGGCAGACTTTGGAAGCTCCCAGTGTTTCATGTACAGGTTGCAGTTGGCCCGCCTTCTTGTTCATTCCAGTTAAATGTGAGGTTCTGGGTCTTATAGCTGGCTAGATAGAAGTGTGTCTGTGTGTGTTGTTGATGGATAGCCACAGTAGCTCCGGAAACTTGCTCAGGAGTTGATGGTGTTAGGAGTAGAGCTCCAATAGTCTGCTGTTTCCCACTCCATAAGCCAAGAAGATAAAAACTTGAACAGCTGATGGGTTAAATATTTGAAGAGCTCTTTGGTTTTTCAGAATTTATGACTTGAAGACCAAAATTTTTAGTGAATATCCTGAACTAGGAGAAACTATACCCTAACTGCCCATTAAATGGCACAGACAGAGGTGATGTTGGCAGAGTCTGTAGAAATGGTTCACATTTTTTGCATACCCAGAAGGAAGCTATCCTTGATGAAGATAGAGAGGCAGTTGAGAATGGCTGAATGTTGCCCAGGTTTTGGAAATACTTAGTACACAAATGCACAATTAGGAGAATGTGCTAGGCAGCAGCTTTCAATAAGGAGATGCTGTATACTTTAAAGTGCCAGTTAGTTTCTCACCAGAACCCTGGGCTAGCTCAGACCTTATACAGTCCAGGCTGGCCCTTAGCTTGCAGTCCCACCATGCCAGGCTTGTTGTCTGCATTATATAAATATTTATACACAGACAGCAAAGTACTCATGCACAGATGTGGTGCCTGTGGGCTAATATGGAAGGGCAGAGCTGTAGTATTTCAGTGAGAAATCATCCACGCTTGGCTCTTTTATATGTCATGGACTTGCCCATTATTGTTGGCTACCTCTCATTTGCACAGCAGAGACTGAAGTAGCAATGTCATCTTGTGGGTGGAATATTTTACAATCTCACATCTTTTTTATTTAAAAATGTTTTCTGTGAAATAGTGCATGCCAACCATAAACTAACTGTATGGGCAAAAAAAAAAAAAAAAAAAAAAAAGTACCGTCCTTTGCTTAAAAAGCAGAACAGTCTCAACTGCCCAGAAACACCCTCTGTCGGGTCTCTTCCCCCTTCATACACACCACAGTATAAATGCTCTAGATTCGTTTTTAGTAATTTCCATGTTTTTATCTGTAGCTCTGCCATACATTCTTAATAAAATGTTTAGATTTACCTGGTTTTGAACTTGTTTGTAAAAATAATCATGATGTGTGTATCCTACTGTGACATATTTTCTGGTATTTTAAAATTTTACATCGTGTTTATGCATGTGAGTGTATTTCATGTCTTCACTGCTATATAATATACCACTGTACTACTATTCCAACATTTAACTGGTCTTTTGTTTACCAGGATTTGAATTATTATTTTCAGTCTTTTGATGTTGAAGACGCTGCTGCTGTGGATATTCTGCTCAATTACAATGTAAAATCTGTGTTCCTTGCTGTGTTCAGTGTTGAGAACAAAAACTGACCCAGGACAGCTACTCAATAAATGCTTGAGGAATTTGTAGCTCCTTGTACCCATTTCCTTGTATGTTCTAGGACAGTTGTTTTGAAGTCCTGCACTGATGCAATAACTATACCTTAAAGAAGGTCTTTGACAGCAACTGTTTTCATGACACTATGAAAACATATTATCCTTTTTATTGCTTCCCCCAAGTGTACAGCATCGCAGCTGATTGATAGGAGACTAAGTGTACATGATGTTTTGTGTCTTTAAAAGTCTCCACTTTAGTTTCTCATGTGGTGAGTGCTAATGCACCCTGTATGTGGTGTGGCTGTGAGTGCCTCAGTTTCTAGAGTAAAAGGTTCAGAGATGATGGATCTGAGTTCTGAAGTTTGGAGGAAGAGTATACTGTAATGCTGAGCTGGCTCTGAAATGCTCTTAACTGGCCGTGCAGCTGGAGCTCCTAGACCTACACCTTGACAACAGTTGTTCTTGGCTGTCTAGGATTTGCCAGTTGGATGCCTATTATACAATTTCCCATGAAGGATTTAATTTGCATTCCCCCAATAATTGGTGGAATAATTTTTCTATGTAAAATTCTCTTCTGTGAAATAGTGATTGGTGTCTTTATCCATGCTTGATAAGTTGTCTTTCATTGACAAATATGGTTTCTATATATGTTCTGGAAGTCAGTCCTTTGCATATGGTACACATACTTCCTACCAAATTGTGCATTATCTTCTGTAGTTGTATTGAATGTGCTAATTAACTTGGAGAAAACTTAGATGTTTCCCATGTGTCTTCCCAGTCAGAAGCATTGTATGTCTCTCCACTGATTATGATTTCTTATTGTTTGTTTCATTTTTTCAAGACAGTGTAGTATGAGATTTCTGGCTCATCTAGCCCAAGGACAGCATGCACAGACCCACAGACCCACAGAAACACACAGAGGCTTATATTAATTACTGTTGGGCCTATGGCCCAGGCTTATTGTCAGCTCTTGCATCTTAACCCATTTCTATTAATCTTTGTTTTGCCATGTGGCTTGCTCCTTTACATCTTGGTCCTTGGCCAGCTGGATGGATTTCTCTCTGCCCATCTTCCTGTTTCTCTGCTTGCATTTCTTACTTGCTTCTAAGCTGCTCTGCCATAGGCCAAAACAGTTTCTTTGTTAACCAATGATATTCACAGCATACAGAAAGACATCCTGCATCATGACAGGGTTTTCTTTGTGTAACAGCCCTGGCTATCCTGAAATTTGCTTTGTCAGCAAAGATTGGCTTTGAACTCCGAGATCCTTCTGCCTCTGACCCCGAGTGCTGAGATTAAAGGCATGCACCACCATCACTCAGCTGACTGGGCTTTCTTTAATGTTTTCCAATAAAGTTTTCTCCCTGAAAGCCTAATGTCTTAGATTTCTTTCTAGAAATTTTATATGTGTGTTTTTTTGTTTGATTTTTTTTTTTTTTTTTTTTTTTGAGACAGGGTTTGTCTATGTAGCCCTGGCTATCCTGGAACTTGCTTTGTAGACCAAGCTGGCCTCATAGAGATCTACCTGTCTACCTCCTGAGTGCTGGCATTAAAAGTGTGCACCATCACATCTGGCACTTTTTACATTTTTATATGCACATTGTGGATTTTTTTTGTTGTTGTTGTTTCTTACTCTTATTTAACTACAGTGCCAAGTAGGAATGTTGTGGGATCTGAGTCAAAAACAACCCAGGCAGACACAAGAGTTCAAGCAGAACAAAGTCTTTATTGAATTGTGTGGTGATAGATTGTATCTGATAAAGCTTGCCTGACGATGAGAGGGCAGAGCCAGCCACAAAGGCCATCGGTGGTGACACACACCTTCAGTCCTAGCAGTGAGGAGGAGAGGCAGTGATCTGTCTGGATCTTTGAGTTTAAGGCCAAACCAAGCTAGGTGGTGGTGGCACATGCCTTCAGTCCCAGCACTAGGATATAGAGACAGATCTCTTGAGTTTGAGTTCAGCTTGGTCCACGTAGTGAATTCCATGACATCGAGAGCCACATAGACCCTGTCTCCAAAGGGGAGAAGGGGGGAAACCCAGACCAAAACTGAAAACACATTGTACAAGATTCTCAAAGAATTTATAAAAAATAAAGAGGGAAGTATTCTCGCTGATTTTTAGAAATGTGTTTTAAATAAGCCAAAAAGCATATGTATTTCAGTCTGTGCCTGGATTTAGTGTTACTGGGCCCTAGTCTGTCTGCCTTTGTGCTAGGGCACATTGTCTTCCTAATATTTTCATAAGAGGAACATCTGGAACTGGCCCTCAGTTCTCCCAAAGATTTACCCACCATCTGAATTTAGAATTCTTACAGATCCTAGCTTCATCACTGCCCCACAATTGTGCTTTGTATTTTCTTTTTGATACAGTGTAACCCTAGCTGGCCTGGAACTCAGAGTAAAACAGACTGGCTGTGAACTCAGAGATCTGCCTGATTCTGACTCCTAAGTGCTGGAATTAATCTAACTCCTAAATGGTGGAATTAAACACGTGCCACACCTGGCTTGCATTTTCTCTTGGTCAACCCTTTCAGAGGCCTGTATATTTAACTCTATAGTTATTTTTAAAATATATTTCCAAATATCAGCGTGAGCTGTAGTCTTGATTTGCTTTTCTATAGTGGTGCCAAAGAAAGGCAAACTTGTCTTTTCTGACTAGCTGTATGTACTCCTTGTGACACGTATCCTGCATACTAGAAGACAGTGTCCCTATCCTTGTAGGTCTGTAAAGTCTCCATAATCTCAAGCTGCTACATAAACTATGTAGCATGTGCACGTTTATTTTGTGCTTGATTTCTTTACTGAAATCTCAAATTCTCACAATGCAGTCAGTTTACTTTCTCTTTAAGTTACTAGTATTTGCTTGCTTTTGCCTTATTATTTATTGGGTATGTGTGATAGAAACAAATGTGTGCACATAACCAGGTGCATATATAGAGGTTCAGATTCATACCATCAGGCTTATGTGGCAGTTGTGTGCATGTGTGGGTTTTTAATTTTTGTTTTTGAGATAACGCCCAGCAGCATTGTTTTAGGAGTCAAACCGTCCCATTGGTCGGTTGGCTGGACTTATATGCTTACATGTTTCTTCAGTCTTAGATTTTGAGTTTGCAGAACACATAGCTAAAAGATAAAGCCAAGAAACGTTTTTGGTTTTTCTTTCTTTTTCAAGACAGGAACTCAGTGTTTAGCCCCGGCTGTCCTGTAACTCAACTCTGAAGACCAGGCTGGTTTCAAACTCGGAGATCTACTTGCCTCTGCCTCCTGAGTGTGGACGTAAAGATATGCACCACCACCTCCCGGCAGCCAAGAAAATCTTAAGTTGAATGTTTTAGCCTATTTATGTTGTGATTAAAAGCCAATTTATTTCTTAAACAATTAAATTGTCTTTTTAGCTTAATCCCAGTCTTAGGCATGTGGAGGTCATGTTTTTATATGGGTCTAGGGGGTCAAACACTCAACCAGACGTCCCACCCAAGGCTTGAGTAAAGTCTGCAGCAGGTAAAAGGTGGGCTCCAGAACCAACAACTCAAAAGGGACAAACAAAAGCAACCTCCAAGTCATTGTCCCCATGATACCTAGTACTTACTTCAAGTGGATCTACCACGCTACAGGAAGCCCTCAGGCATGGCCCCCAGAACTCAGAAGTGGCACAAGTCGGCCCCGGTTCACCAGACTGTCCTCCTCCCTAACTAGTGACTATACCTGTCCTTTGGACTATGAGGTTCTCTGTGGCTCATAGCTACCAACCCACTGCTTCCTTAGGCACATAAGATCACCCTAGCCATGCCTTGGTGATGCTGCTGATAGCCTTGCTGTGGCATTGCCGGGACACCTAGCATTGGTCTATGTGCCAGAACTCCAGAGTCTTGATGAAGTGGACAGTGGCCCTGTCTCCTTGTAGGGTTGCTTTTTAATTTTCAGTTACTTTTTTTCTTACAAATCCTAGTTGGTTCACAAATCTTTTGTTCCTTTTATATGTTTGTTTCTCTAAACATCTATTTTTCCTGTTCATATTCTTTGTGATAATCCTGTTTATCTGTTGGATATTGTCTTTTATTCATGATGCCATTTATTGTTATTTTCCTTGGCAACTAAGGATGATTTAAGTCAGACTGAAGTTGGAAATCCATAAAAGAGTCTATTTGCTCTAGCAGACATCCAAAGGGCTTTAGTATGAGACTTATTCAAAATTATTAACTTGATGGTTTTATCATTTTGAATAATGATAAACTGAGGAATGGTCTATAAATTTTTTGAGTGGCAATTTATGCCTTTCCATCCAGCATCGTATTGTTGCCAAGTTGTCTTCCTGCCTCTGCTAAACAACTGCTGGGCCCTTTGGCAGCATACCACTGTGCTCAAATGAATTCCGTTTCTTAAAAACCTAGCGTGAGGATTATTCATATGGTAACAAGCCTCTTTGGCATATAGGTCCTTACTTAGAAACTTGTTTTATTACATGTATGTATTTGTGTATGATTGTGAGTGCACTCAGAGTGGCAAGCACTTGTACCTCTGAGTCATTGTTTTGGCCCCAAGAACCGTGTTTCAACTGACAGTTGAATATTCAGAACTACCTTCCATTCAGAGACTCCCAGATTAAGTACAGAAAGCAAGGACAAAAGTAAGACACAGACTTGCTACCACCAGTCAGGAGTACCTGCATTATATCTAAAAGAGGCAAAGAGATCACACCATCATTCAGTTTATTGTAGAAGATGGAGGAATGTATGCTAATGCAGTATATGCCTGCCCTCAGTGTCTTAAGAACAGCTCATCCAGTCTGCAGGGTTCGAGAAAGCCGTCTGAACAAGTCAGGGAGTCAGAGAAAGAACACATTCCAGTGTCATCTGCAGTTGGGACCCTACAGACCCTAAAATGGAGGTGGGGCTGGCCTTGAACTCTGTTGCTCTTGATTCTACTTAGGATGACAATCCTGTGCCACCACACCATCAGAAACTCTGAAAAAGTCATAACCACTCATAACTATACAAAAGAACTATATATAGTTCATCTTGCAAATAGAACTATGCATTGTTAAAAATTATACCTATTTATTGTGTGTGCGTGCATACAAGGGAGCACATTCATTATGGTCGGAAGACATACTGTACAAGTTTTCTTTTTCCACTGTGTGGGTTTGGGGATTGAGCTCAGGTCAGTCTTGGCAGCAAGTGTCCTTATCCACTGAGCCATTCTGCTAATCTCTGCTCTACTGTAGACACTTAAGGTAGACCTTCCTAATTAGAATATTAAAGGTAAATGAATTTCTTTACCTCATCGAGGCATTAAGGCATGTTTTCAAGGAAGGAAAATACTACATTATATGCATGTCTTACAGTACATGGGAGGAAACACAACTTCTATCCAACTGTACCAAACACCCACATCAGAGTTTAAGTTCCCTTATGCCACCTGTAACTTAAATCACTAAAACAATCAAGTAACTTTTAATCAAAAAATAATTATAAAATTATTTTAGGCTAACATGCTTAAGGATGGCATATCAGATGTGAGATAGGCTGAACATGAAACCAATACTAACTGACCATGAAGGACATCAGGCACACACAGATGTGTGAATACAGAGGTGACATGATCCAGAATTGACCTGGCATCCCTCACAACCAGGTTCTAAATCCTGTTTTGGATGTATGCTTTAAACTTAAAAATGGACAGTACCTTTATTCTTAACCTTAAGTAGTTGGTAGGATGCCCAAGATCTCACACTGTATCAGTGAGCCGGTGATGTCTAGGTAGGACACACTCCGAAAATGAACCCATACGCAAAAATCAAACCTTCCCACTTTATCTGGTGACCCAGCAGCTCTACTTCTAAGAACTTAAGAAAAGTTACGATATACACAAGATTCAGTGAAGGGCTATTTATAACTATAAAGAGTTTCCAATAGGCGATTAAATAATCATGATTCAGTCATACACAGAATAAAGACCCAGTAAAAATGATGCAGAAAAGCATGCACAGCCTGGGGAAGATGCTCACGATATATTGTTAAGTGAAAAGGCTGGTTACAAAACAGTGCACGACATGAACCCATTTTTATAAAAATATACATACTTAGCAAAGTAAAAGGACACATGAGTTTATCAAAATATTAACATTGGTTATTTCAACACAGTAGGGTGGCTGCTGATTTTGCTTAACTATCTTCTCCCTTTCCCTGCTATGTGCATTTTCTACAGTGAAGATGATTATTGAAGGGGGGAGGGTAGAGAGGAGGGGCCACTCACTCTGTGAGTAGGCAGCTGTTTCCCAAACTCCTGGCAAAGTGGCTGTTACCGTTGAGCTTGGATCTAGAAAACTGCTGTCCTTCATCCACTGGAGTCTCACAAATTTCCTTCTGGACAAACTGTACACTAAGCCTTTTTTTTTTTTTTTTGAATAGAGCTAAAACTACCACCACACATACACAAAAATTCCAAGTCATTATTACTAAAAAGAATAGATGAGAAAATAGAGCTCTTGACCTTAAAGGAGGGCTCCAAGCACACTACTGAGTTGTGCAGAGCTCCATCATCTGATGTTATCAAAGCAGACAGCATGACAGCTGACAGGGCTGTGTCAACATTCCCAGCGCTCACTGCTCTCCTGCTTGGTCACTCGTGTGCACACACCCACTGTTCTAGTTTCCACAGCTTAACAGGAAATCTGACCTTCAGTGAAAAGGTAACAGGACATTATCAGTGGACTAAAAAAATCCCTCCTCTTGGCAAGGATGCTGTAATTCTTTAATAAAAGGACTTCAGGGATGTTAGCTACATTGAGTGCAAATTAATCCTAACACACATAATAGTAACTAAAGCTTCCTGAACAGGCATGGAGAATGATGGGCAGCCAGTTACAGGCCAGACAATACTTGCTTCTGCATCTAACTTACTCAATTACATTTTAAAAAATGACATTGCTTAAGCTATAGCTGTTTTAGCAAAAACAAAACAAAAAAACAATAATTTCAATAAATAAATGCTAAAAATCTAGCTAGGTTATCATGCAAGATAATATAATAGCCAAGACAAACTCAAATTATAATAAAGGCAACTTTCATTCAAAATGAACTCTACCCTTATATTTTATTAAAAGGGCAAACATCATGAATTAACCCAGCTGCTTACTTGAATTACAAAATAACATGATTCAATACGAAAATAAGAAACTGTCTACAAATCTCTGACAGTAATAAATTGCAATATACAATGCATACAGGCGTCATACAGAGCAACAAACTCTCGTACAAAACAAAAATATTTTAATACCTTTAAAATCCAATTTTTCTTTAAAATCATTCATGAAAAAGATTCTCAAGTCAGAATTAACACCTCAATTAGTCAGCATCAGAAAGCTACATTACAGCTACTTATTGTACAAAGGCGTCTTTGCCTCACTTCCCCCCCAGATGCCTCTGTTCCAGACTTCGTCAGACTATCTGCACATCCTGGTTCCATCATTTCTTCAGATCACGAAAACTGGATTTGCTGGACACCAGAAATCTAGGATTGGAAAATGTAAATTAAGATCTTTAAAAGTTTAATGTGTCTTTCAGACACCAAACAGGCAGCTAGCTTGCCACCACCCCCTCAGAGCTACACCTTCAATGCAGATACAAGCACCTGTGAAAGTTTTAATCATTATGGAATTCTGAGTAACTAAGTAATACATAATTGGGAAAAAACAATTTTATTATATCCTTAACAAGTTGAAATTTTGGGTGATTTAAAAAAAAACATCAGTGAATATGTTTTAGAAGCTGTTTGAAATGCAGAGATGGCATCATACCTGTTGGTAGGATGTTGTGTAAACCATGACATTTTGTTGTTGACCATCTGCAGTTATTAAGCCGGCGGGTAACTGGTTAGCTAAAGAGGAGAAAAAGGTAAAGGGAAATAATCCTACTTCCTCGGCCTCAACTTTAATACCATTATGTCCCATTACAGTTCCCGATATACAGAATAATCCTCTGAAAAATCATAAACTTCCTATTTCGTTTTAAAAGTCCCCTAAAAATAAGTCACTTTTTTTTTCTTCTATTGTGCCTTTCATCTCTACACTGTTCTTAGCAGCAGAGTTTCCAAGCCATGCTTGGACCAAGCCTCACCACCAGTGAGCAGAGCAGCATGCATCTTATAGGTGAAAAGTTTCTTGTGCTAACATCTAAATCATAAAATTCTAAGTTACAAGCTATATAATTCTCAGTATTCCTCTCAGAAATCGTCACTCGAAATGAGAAGCTACGGAAATGACTTGTAATTATCATTGAAAGGTCACAGAATGAACTTGTAGTCATTTAGAACAGGCCCCTGACAAGTAGCTCCCCAGCAGCCGCTTGTGAAGTGCTTACTAAATGCTTCTTCTGTGAGCTCTTCACTTAGTCCGTCTGCAGCCGAGACTGCTCCACCAATGCCCTTCTCTCCTTTCATGGCCTACGGGATAAAGAAGCCAAAACAAGCGTTCACATCCAACGGTTTTAAGCCATGTGGGAAATACAAGAAAGCTCCAAGCTGAGCGTTTACAATCCCCAATACAAATTAGTTTGAATCAAAGACTCTGAAGTCCACCACTCTCTGGGTCTGTGGTCGTCAGTCACCGAGAAAGCGCTCTGGGGATATTCGGGAGACTTGTGGACTTACTTTTCCCACCGTAATCATTCCATGCAAAAACAGCAACTTACAGAGACTTGATCAAATACTAAATACGCTTTCACAGCAAGGAGGAGACCCAAGTCCTAACAACTCACACCTGTAACCAGGGCTAGCTAGGGAGGCTGACAAAAGGGTCTCTTCAGCTTATTGGCCAGCCAGCCTAGCCAGTCAGTGTGCTTCTGGTTCAGTAAGACCCTATCTCAAAAACCAAGGTGCCAAGTGATAGACAGCAGACATGTACAATGTGTGTACATACAAGAGGATGGTCACATCATCCTCTGGTCATCTGAGAAGTCCCACACTGACCCATGCTGCCTCCTAAGTTAAATGTGGCAGCACTGTCTACCATTTACTTAAGTCTTTTCAATAATTCTATAATGGGAATGCTGTAAGTCCCTTTACAGATGAGGAATGAAAGTCTAAACTATTTCAACATTCTGGCCCTTGGCAGCATAAACCCAGAATCCTTTTAATCACTACTCTCTTGCTGAAGCTTGTGATACAACAGGAAGCAAGTAAAGACTTGGTATTTATGCTACTGGAAATGTCACATAGTTCATTGCATAGCATTTTAAGTTGACATATTCTCAACACTGAGCTGACGCTGCATATCCTCAGCAGAGCACCCCAGCCACATCACTTACCTCTCTGAACTTCTGAAGGTACAGTTTCAGGGGTTCCACGTAGCTGTCAAAGCCTAGCGTAGACATGGCGAAAAGAATATCTTCTCCGTTGATAGTCTTCCGTTTCTCCTGATGACAGCGTTCACTTGCTTCAGACGTTATGAAGCTTATGAACTCACTCACACATTCTTGAACACATTCTTTTGCATCTTTTGCAATCTGAAGAAAAAAAGCCATAGTTGAATTTGTATTTAAGTATTTAATTATTACCTTCATAACACCTGTGAAAACGAAAAGCAACACAGAACACAGCACATTGTACTGACAGACACCTTTTCGACACAGGGTCTCCTGTATCCCACGCTGGGCTCTCTCTACGTAGCCAAGGATAACCTGAACCTTTGATCTTCCTGACTCTACCTCTCAAGTGCTGGCACCACCATGCCCAGTTTTCAAAGCCCAGGACTTTGTGTATACGAGGCCAGCACTCTCCAACTGAGCCACATTCCTGGTGCTGATGCTGCCTACGCTTTAGTCCCTTAAATACTAACATATGCTGGTACAGCCAAGCCAGAGTCGGAATAAACAGAGCAAACATACATAAAAGTGAGGTGCAACTGTTCAGTGTCCAGACTGAGGTGGAAGAGCAACCACTGAGTAGCTGACCACCTCACAGAGATGAAAGCCCAGTGCCCAGGAGTGTCAACCCAGGATGCCTGCAGGAACACAGAGGACTAAGACTCAGGGAGCACGTCTCTCAGCATTTCCGTGAGTAAGGATATACAAATACCTGTCTCCACGCTTCCTCAAAAATGGACTGAAGTGTTGGCCCAGTGGCTGCTCTTCTAGAGGACATGGGTTCAATTCCCAGCACCCACATGGTGGCTCACAACCATCTGTAACTCCAGTTTTAGGTGATCTGACTCCGTTTTGTGGCTTACTCAGGCACGAGGCATGTACAAGGTACACAGACATCCATTCAGAGAAAACACTAATAAGAATAAATAAAATGCTAAAAAGGTGCTCAGAAAAACAAAACAAAACGAATTCACAGATTTTGTAAAATACTGATTTTTTTTTTTTTTTAAACCATTGAGGCTAGATAATATCAAATGGGGGTTCTGAGAATTGCCTAAAACAGCATCTATCCTCCACATAATTTGAAGAACTCTTCAAATTTTGGGCTCTGAATGGCATGATAGTGAGTGCTTTTAATCCTTGGGAGGCAGAACTAGGCAGAGGCTACATAATACGTTCCAAGCCAGCCACAGCTATGCAGTAAGACCCTGTCTCAATACATACATACAAACATACATAAACAGATAACAAAGGTCTGGGGTCTAACAATGAAAATGAAATAGATCAATCAGGCAATTCTAGAGCCACTTACAACAGCAGTGACACTGGGTCTTGTTACTGTTACTGGGTCTCGGCAGATGGCTCAGTAGGTAAAGGTGCCTGCTGCCAAACCTGACCACCTGAGTTTTGACCCCAGGGCCCAAGCGACGGAAGGAAAGAACTAAACACTCTGTCCTCTACCCTTTACACATGCTCAGATACATATATGCAACTGCGCACACACACACCTCTCTACATAAACATACGTGAAAACCCTGTCCTTGGCCTCTGCATCCATTTTGCATGGTGGAGAGAGACAGAATTGCATCATGCAATGAACAAGAACAATGGGATGCAAACCAACTGTATAGTTCTGTTTCTCCAATTTGAAGCCATGTTAATTTTTTTACCTAGCACACACGCTAGGTAGAAACATCAATTTAATATGAGGTATTTCCACTGTCCCCTCACCAGGCCCCTGAAATTTGGTGGGTGGTTACAGCACAATCCCTTTTAGAGTAGCCATATTTCAGCTGCTTGATGGCCCAGACGGCTGGAGTTTTGGTAAGAGACAGGGTAGGCATGAACTACTTAATTGTTCCAAGTCTGGAACAATTCCTCTGTCCTAAAACATAAGAAGGAAAATCTCAGATCAGAACGTACAGTGTAATGTACTATCAGTACATTTATTTGAAAGCTTTATTTTCAAAGGTTCATAATAATCACGGAAAAGGTTATACATATCTATTACATGTAAAGTAGGAAATTTACCTCAGACCAAGGGATAAGCTGAGTGATGAGGTTTGTCTGTTTTATGACACAAGGTCTCATTATGTAGCCAAGGCTGGTGTGGAACTTGCTATGTAGCCCCTGAACTCTTGGCAATCCTCCTGCCTCAGCTCCCCAAATGCTAAAATTAAAATCAAGTGCCAGCACACCTGGCTGAGGACTGCAGACCAGTTACTGTGTGTCAGAAGAGGAGCATATAGCCTCCATTTTTGTGAAAATGAAGACAGCTGTTTCCAAATACCAAGGTGTTCTAAAAATCTCACCATACTCATCGGTCCAAAGCCACCTAACATCACTGACATTCTAGATGTGTGGGGCATGTTGGGGGGAGCACTGTCAGGAGCCATGTAGTCAGGAACAAATATTTGATGTGCTGAAAGGCCAGGGACTGAAATCAATAGCTAGCTACTGATTTAACTACGTATGCATGTCTTACGGTTTCCATTCCCTCTCCCTCCCCCTGCAAAAGAAAAGCCACATAAAGTCTCCTCTACGTTACCTTTCCTGTTTGAGGTATGGCATTTTTCATTATCCTAGCCACATTTGCAATTGGAAGATAAATATCTTGTTCTCTGAAACTTTCTTTTGAACCATTTGTATCTTCATGATCATTCATGCTGTCCTCAGTATCTAAAGAAAGTTTTTTAAGAATTAGGTTTAGGGGCTGGAGAGACGGCTCAGCGGTTCAGAGCACTTACTGCTCTTGCAGAGGACCCGGGTTCGGTTCCCAGCACCCACATCAGGCAGCTCACAACCG
This sequence comes from Phyllotis vaccarum, assembly GCA_033318265.1. Taxonomy (NCBI): domain Eukaryota; kingdom Metazoa; phylum Chordata; class Mammalia; order Rodentia; family Cricetidae; genus Phyllotis; species Phyllotis vaccarum. The sequence continues at coordinate 38,197,867 of JARWLC010000014.1, forward strand.
CCTGTAACTCCACAGGGATCTGATACCCCCTGCCTCCACAGGCAATTGCACACACATGGTGCACACAAGCTCACCCAGGCATATATCCATAAGTAAAAATAATAAAGTGTAAAAATTTTTAATTTATACTTCAACCTTGAAAAGACTATCTGTGATGGTCTAAAGCAGGAACCATGTGGCTCATCACCCAATGCTCCTAAGAGATCATAACTGTTTTTTTTTCCACATTTCCTCGGGGTTAGAACTGACCCATTAATCTCAAACCTGGTGCCCAGCATTCTTTTGTCTTCGCTGTCATGTAAAATCCCCCACCCATTCTTCAAGAGGCTCCACTAGTGTCCTGTACGGGGCCTTCCATAGGGCATTCCTCCTGCATGCAACACCTTGGCTAGTTCTCTCTGCCGTCTCAACAGAGCTATCAATCTTTTCTCTCCTCATCCCCTATCAAGAGTCTTTCCCGATGACAGGAAGTAGCTTTGTGTGCCAGGGACTTGGTTCTACAGAGCAGACCTCAGCACTGGGAGATGCCCGACGGCCAACCATGAGGTCTTGGGCTTAGTCCCCAATAGTGGCTAAGCCAACACGCATTCACTGACTAACTTAGCTATAAAACTCAGCCCATAACCTATCTATGCTCCTCAAATAGTACTAAGTTTATGTCTACATAACCTGTATATGTAAAGTTTATAAAGTCTAAAATCCTAAATTGCATTTACATAAACCTGTTTATATAAATTTTATATTAAATTCTATAGACTTAAAAACTAGATTTGAATATTACTGACCCAAATGGATAATATTGTAGTATCTAGGAACACTAATCCTTTCCTTGCCTGTAAAAAATACACATTAATGTTTAATCTTAAAATTAAAATGCCACAAAGGCAAATTACTTCTGGTGGATTAACCTAAGATTCCTCTTACTGTTGAGAGCACACGTTTGTGGACAAGTTTTCACTCTTCTCTACAGTGTCTCCAATGAAGACAGTGGGGTGTGCCTTCTACGTGGGTTGGCTTTTGGGGGAGCCCTGAGCCTTAACCAACCCACATGTCTGTCTGTCCTCTCGCTTCCCGCTTCTCTTTCTTTTGAGACAGGGCCTCTTTTTGTAGCCCTGACTGGCCTGAAACTCTCTGTAGACCAGGCTGACCTTGAGTGCTAGGGTTAAAGCTGTACACCACCATACCTGGCCTTAACTTTTAGAGAGAGGGTCTCTTAAGACTGATTAGGTAGGTCCTGAACCCGACACCCTCCTGCTTTAGCTTCCCAAATAGGTGGGATCATAGCTTGTGCCCCTAGACCAGGCATGCAATCGTTCACTTTGCTGTCAAGACACTGGTAACCTAGTGTGTGCATCTTACCATCGTGAGGCTGGATAACATAATGGCTTCCTCCAATGTAGTCTGCAGAGATCCCTAGTTGAGAAGCATCTGTTGTTGAACTGTCGCCATCCATCTAAGGAGACAAAGTCTTTTAGTGCTCTTCAGGAAACAAGGCTCGGCACTTAACTCTACTTTTCACTTTACCCTACTGAAAGAAAATATATTTCTTGACTTCAGTTATTTGCTAACTACTCAACATTCCTGTCCATCTTCTATATGTAGTAAGTGTAAAATCAATAGAGGAACAAGACAAAATGAATCTCAAGTACATGCCTCTTGATTTTCAAAACAGTCCTCAAATACAGTACAGTCAACCTTAACTTACCATACACTTGTCCTTGGAACACTTGGGAAGCCAGCCAGTGCTGTCCTACGCAACCTAAGGACTATCCACCCCTTTGTTCCTGCTGCATACCTCCCTTTGTTGCCTCTCTGCCCCCTAAAAGTATGTCCCCTCTTCCCAGCAGGGTCTTGTCACACAGCCAGACTGGGCATGCAGTCTCCCTGCCTTGACCTTCTAAAAGCTGGGATCATGGGCGCGCACCACCTTTACATCAGGTTTTGAATGAGTCCATCACCTGAGTCCAACACTAGTATTTTCTCTTCCCCTAGCTCCTCAAACTTTTTGAAGCTTTAAACGAAAAGGAACACTTAAGAGACCTGAGTAGAGACAGGAAAAGTACAACCAGACAACAAGTCTTTACAGTGATTGTCTTTGCAGGTCAGGATCAACCTCGGCCACCATTCCTTGTTCTCTGGACAGTCTCTCACTGGCCTGCAGGGATCTGTTTCTGATACACCGACAAAGAGACAGGGATGCACGTGTGCATGGGTGCATGCAACTGGGCTTTTCATGTGCATTTAGGAGACTGAACTTAGGTCCTCATACAAGCACCGAATTGACTACATTACTTCCTCAGACCCAACTTTTTTCAGTCTGCTTAGGGCTATGACAAACGAGATCTCTGAGGAACACTCTGGGGGAAACTAAACCACTAGCCCTGAACAGATTTCATCTCAAGTCCCACCAGCAGATCCAGAAGGCTTTCTGCTTTGCAAACACTAAACCTGTTAGGGCTGGCCAGTGTATATGGAGAACTTAAGGCTGCATTATCTACAAGACCAGCACTGCAGGGAACAGTCTCAACTGACATACTGAGCTAAGGCTTAGAAGTTAACACTCCTCAGAGTGCATTCGCCATCTCTGTGGGTCTTCTCTGAACTAATGCACCAGGCTAGTTCCCAAGTTCTCAACAAATGACATGTCTTTCAGACATCTGTTGGCTTTGATATCTAAATCAATTCTACACAGAGATACATTTCTGTAATTCATAACTGTTTCAAGGAGCCTTTGTCTATGAAAACATGGAGGTGCTATTCACTGCTCTCTCATCGTACACTGACACACACCATCCATCACAACAGAAAATGCTCGGTCTTTAATTACAAATGCCTTTCAAGACTATGACAGTGGATCTACTGGCCACGGAGAGACATCTACTAGAACAGCCAGCCCGCATCCACTGTTTTAAAGGGATCAAGACCAAAAGATCTGATCCAGAACCACCACTGAAAATAAATCTGGACTGGAGAGGTCTGAGAACAGAAATTCTTGGCTAAGTGAATGTTCACAAGATACTAGTGTTAAAGTTCCTGAGCCAGAGACTGTTGGAAGAGTTCAGTGGATCTATAGATGGAATTTATAAATACAACCCAAGACACTAGAGCAAAAGGTCTGATTGCCGTCATCTCGCTGTACACTAGACCTGGTGGCTAAGTGTGGACTGCCTGCCCTAGTCTTCTAACGGGCAGATGACACTACTTCCCAGGTCACAATTAGCAGTGACAGAGCTGGGAAGACCATGCTTGCTTGGCGCGCAGTTCCTGCAGGCACCGGTTTGCCCTGTCCTTAAGTCCGAGTCCTCTCCTTAAGCCCATGTGTCTCTGCTTCTGTAAATTCGCCTTTCTCACTTGACACCTTCCATTCCTCACCTCTATCCTTCCCCCACTAAAACCCCACATCAGACTTTAATCCCAATATTCCCTTACCTGCTGCAATTCTTTGATTTATCCTGTTCTGGAATCTCAAAGCACCCAACGTTCACTTGTGTAGAGCTGACAAGAGCAGTAGGCATTCCTCAGATGACCTGCCTAACCTCTGGGTCTTACAATACGCTAGCTACCCTGTTATATGTGAGAACAGTGGGGAAACTTGTTAACAGTCTAAGGGGTCGTTTCTGTATGAAGTTTTTATGATAGAGAACGTAGATGAAAGCCAATAAATATTTTGCTGACTGAGCACTAAAGGGTTTTGGTTCATGCTGTGCGGTCATATAACAGCAAATAACAGATAAGGGCTCTGTCCTCAGAGAAAACAAGTATTATGTAATTCAGGGGACAGGGTGAGCAGTCTATGGGCTCTTCAAAGCCACTGGCTCTGGAATCACCTAGTGTGATTTTCCTGCTACTTACTGGCCTCGAGACCTTGAGCAGGGTGGATGAGCAGAGGGCTTATGCTCACAGGGCTTCTGCGGAGATCAGGAGACAGATCTGTAAATACCGAGTACAGTTTCTGGGGACTACTCCACGGTACATAGATGGGAAATATGTAGCTGCAGATGCAGAGAACAGAAAAGGGATGGAAAAGATGGGAACGAGAGATTGAGCTAACAAAGGGCCTAGTTGGCTGTGAATTTACACGTCTAGCTGGGACACCTTCTGGGCCTAGGGAACTGAAATTCAGAGATCATCTTATTAGGTTCAGACTATGCTATCTAGCTGAACTGATTATGTGTCCTTTAAAGATTATGTGATAATGCATTTTTACTTTAATTTTTAAAGTAGCAATATTTAAACTGTACTAATCATCTACTAATACAGTAAATGCACTAGTAAACAGTGTCTTCTTTAATATGTTTATTTACTAAGCACTTCTAAATCCCTCATGGCACTATGCAACAGCTTAAGAACCTTAGCTATGGGCCAGCAAGATGGTTCAGCAGGTACACAGGCTTGCCTCCAAGCCTGACTACCTGAGCTCCACCCTTGAACCCACACGAAGAGAGGAAAGAACCTAGTTTTACAAGTGATATCCCCTGACCTCCACCATCAAGCCACAGCATGCATACTCCAGCCTGCCATCCCCATCACACACACACACTAACGAAACGTAATTTTTATAAAAGAAAGGAGGCAGATGCGGGTGCGGACTTGCCTGAGGTGATGGAGTAAGTGAGACTCAAATCTAGAACACATTCCTGATGTCTTTCCTGTGGCGCTTAGGCCTGATTCTTCATGTGCCCTTAGTTCTCTATCTACTCACTACATACTGAAAGCAGTTAAGCTGCTTTGAAAACCAGAATTACATTTATAAAGTGGCTAAAAATGTGTTCTGAAGTTTGGGATGAGTGTGGTCCTTGGGCTTGTCTGGGTCAGAGGTACAGCTCCCACTAACTACAGCGTCAGTCAACAGGCCAGTTTCCATCCTCTGTGGAAAAATTCTAGAATGCTGTAACAAGTTACTGTGCAACTGTCCTAGCACAGGCATGGTGCTTCTCAAGAGCACACAAGCCCCAGTCTCCTGCTTTACTGTCTTTTCTGTGTTGGTTCTTTCCAGGCACGAAGACCTTTCCTTTCATATATACCTAACCTCTCATTTGCTCTTTTTCTTTTTTGGAGGGTAAGAAATAGCATCAGGATTCCTTATCTCTATTTCCAGCCCCACCTGCTTCCCTAAGAGCCATCTCATTTCACATCTGGCAGTACTCTCGTGGCTGTGGGAGACCCCAACTTTGCCCCTGCCTGGACGCACTCTCACATCATGTGGTCTTCACACAACCTTTCTTTCCCTGCTCTTATTAAATGTGAAAAGCCACCTTTTCAGATGGGCCTTCATCCTACTTGATAGACCACTGCAGAACCGACACCGCTTGCCCCGTTCCCTCCAGAGATTTCTAAAGCAATACTCAGTCTCCTAATTGTTAGCTTCAATCCAAGGTTATTGTTTGCTCTTTCTCTTTTAATGACCTCCCTCATTAAACAGTACCTCTGTTCTCATAAATATGAAATTTATAATCACTGTTTTGCCTGCCATATAAGCAACCATCAATGAATACTGGGACACTGGAGTATAACTCATCTCCCTATCCTGACAATTCTGTTAAGAGCACCACATCCACCGGTCTAGGTGAACTGACTAGCATCATCTTGTGATTTCCACCTGGATCTGCTGCTCCTTTTCTATCCCACTGGATAGAAACCCAGCCCAGGTTAGCATACCACCAAGACTAATTCACCAAAATTGCTTCCAGTCTCTTGCATCACATCCAAACCTCCCCTTCACAGCTTTATACGAAGATCCCCTTCTTAACCTATGGAAACTCTCAGCACTAGAATATGCCTGGGGGACCACCAAATGCAGGTCTCTCCTTTTAAGAGGGAAGCAACCATGACTCACAGGAACTGTGCCCTGCCTGAGGTCACAGATAGTGTAGCAGAGCCAGATCTAAATATGCAGACCAGCCAGGTGGGAGCTCGTAACATTATCCTGTGAAATCCCCATCTGGAACAAGTACCTGTCTTCATCTCCAAGCCTGTGTGTGACTCAACAGGGCTTCTGAGCTTTTGCTCTGGGTGACTGAAACCCTCACCTGGCTAGACCCCACCCATCTGTTAGGCCCTGCTCAGCCCAGGAGGACCCCTCCTGATATTCCCAGGTTAACTGCATCCCCCCCCCTTCTTCAGCCTTTTCCATTCAGCACATAACCCTGCCAGCTGAACAGACAGCCCATAAACAGGAGGGTAGGCTGTTTACCAGTCAGCAGTGCTGAGGGGAGGCAGGGACCAATGAGCATGTGCCAATAGTGGACAAGGCAAAGGGAGGAGTACAGGTACTGTCTCTACTTCAAAAACTCACTATATAGTCCTCTCCAACACACCAGCTATCTTTGCTTCATACAGAATTAACCGAAATGGTTAAAACATACTTACTGTCATGAAATACTATCAGAATTGTGTATCGGTGGTGTTCTCAAACACCCGTCAAAAGGTGTTGGATCCTTTCCCAATTTTAACCTAAAAGACAAACATCTGTTAATAGTAAAAGTGTACAGTCCACAAGCTTTCTTAAAATTAGAGCACAGGCTATCTTACCTCCTGTAATGGAGGGTCTATAGGCAGAAATGGCTAACATAACCCTGAATTTGTTTTAATAATAAATATTCATAATACTCCAAATAAGGAATCAAATTATATACAAGAAACAGAAAACTCACATATCTAAATTTCATAAAATATTAATACCAAGGACAGAAATATCCCACTTATTAACTTCAATTTTTGAGGATGGCTTTCTTAAACGTTTTAGAGATACATAAAGTTTTTGCACTCAAAAGGAAGAAAAAAAATTGTCAGACTATAATGCATTTAAATTATCTTATATTGTGCTGGAAAAAAACCACACTGTCCAGAGGGCACACTGAAACAAAAAATCCACAGGCTCTTATTTATAGTTTTGGAGCGCCTTCACTGTGAAGTAAAATTTCACTAAAACAGCCCTTCGCCTCACTGTGAGGTAAAAATAACCGAGTAAATCAGTAGCAATGACAGTATTGGTGACTTCCTATTTACTGTTATCCTTTTTTTTTTTCCAAACAATTAAATGGGGGGGGGCACAAAACAAAATCCTTTCGATATTGATTTTAAAGAATACGGATTTCCACTCAAGCATGAATTGCAGAGGTGGAGGCCTGATGAGATTAACTTTTTAAATGACATTAAAGGGCCCAGACATCAAAGAATGCCTGACACTGTTATAATCTTAAAAGTAACTTGTATTATCTCTCCATATTATGTCCCTTTTCTAGATTCGAAACTGCTCTCGGAGCATTAAAAAGTGTCTGAACGCTTAAACATAGGAGCTGGGTATGTGTATGCATATTGCTTCGAATGGATATGGGGTGAGAACCCTTACCACACCAATAACCCAAATAGTTGGCAAAGTATATATTTCGGTTTGGTCCATTAAGAATAGAATCACTCTATCACTTCATATGGAAAGCATTTTCCTAAGGGCAGGTTATAATCTGTGTAATAGCTCAAGGGAATGCATACATCTGCTTAACGTTTGAAGAAATGCAAATCTGTATCCAAGAAAAGCAGTATCCCCTTCCTCCAATCTCCATTCTCTGGCATCGACAACCACAGTTTTGCATGGATAGAATCCTTAAATTAAGCCACAAGAGCAGTGCAGAGGAGAAATTTGCCTTTTCAGGGAATTCTGGTAAAACTCTCAATACTTCACCTATAAAGCTATTCATCAATGCTACTACTACTGACTTATGCCGTCAGATTAGTTTCCTTACTGAAAGCTGAGGCCACCCCGGTGATCTGTGGCTCTATCCACAAAACTAGGGTTTGTGAGGATTAGCGGGATGCCATTTTTTAATTTTTTTTTTTTAAAGGTCGCCTGCTACCAAACCTTGCCTAGACCAGTCTGGCTGTAGCACTCTGGGCATAAAAACCATCTGTGGATGCTCGGCAATTCTTTGTTCTCCTAGACCCTCCCGCGCCCCCAGCACGGGTGACTGAAACCACCGTGCAACCCTCCAAGGCTCCCTTCCCACCTTCGGGGCAAGTCCGGGGCGCGCCAGCCGCCAGATGGCTGCATGCCGTAGGCGCGGAGCGGACCGGGGGCCGCCAGGCCGCTCGCTCCTGGCGGGGGAACCCGCCACCTCGGTCCGCAGGTGCCCGGGAGGCCCGCTGAGCGCATCCCCGGCCGCCCGCGCCCAACGCCCGCCGCCGGGATGCGGGAGACAAAGCGGCCGCTCCGGGGCGTCGCGCACGCCCGCCCGCCCGCCCGCTGCCGGCTGCCCGAACAAAATGGAGCCGGCCCGGGGCTACCGCCGCGAGAGCCCCGCAGCCGCCCGGCCCGGCCCAGCTCGGCCGAGCTCGCGGCCCCGCGCACAAAGCGCCCGCCGCCCCGCGCCCGGCCCGGGCCCGCAGCACGGCGGCCTCGGCCGGAGGCCCGGCTCGTCCGAAGGCTGCGGCCGGAGAGTGCCCCCGACCGCCGCGGCGTTGGCGGCGGGGACGGCGCCGGGAGGAGACGGACATTTCATTCGAGCTAAAGTGGAGTCGGTTTAGGAGCGATCATTGGCCGAAGCGAGACACAAACCTCCAATGCAGCCCTGGTTGGCTCCCGTCTCCAATCGGCTGTTTGGTTGGACAGAAAATGGCTGCGAAGGAACCAGTCCCAGCGCGGAGCTCCACTTCCAGGACTCGGCCTCCCCTCCCTCCGCCGCGGGCCGCTTCCCTCTGCGTGACACCCTCCCTCCGCGACGCCCGCGCCCGAGGCCACGCCCCCGGCACGCCACGCCCCCTCCCGGAAAAGCGCGCGGGCGGGCTCTGGGCCCTCTGTTTCTCCCTGCTGCAGTGCTCCCGGGAGGCTGGTGCCTGCACAGGCTTTCTCGCCGCGCGTCCCCGGGTCAGTGCTGAGCGGGCTTGCTCGGGCCTCTTTCTCCTTCCTGTTCCTTCTTTCCCACGTGTCCGCCTGAGTTCAGCCGGCAGGGGATCGACACCAGGCACCTCGTGTTCTCCTCGTGTCCCTCCAAGCGTCCTCGGGCACACAGGGTTGCCTCCCAGTCACTAAGCGTGGCGCTTAGTTTTTCAGGTTTCATCTTAGCTCACTATCCCCTTCCTCCAAGTCCAGTCCAGTCCAGCAGACCACCATCCTGTACTCTGGTCTAAAGGTGATGCTTTTTCTGCGAGGCCCACTCTACCAAGTTGGCTTAGTAGCTTGCTACCTGACGTGCCTTTTTCCTAACCAGAGGACACCAGGCTGCAAAAATTCATGGCCTCTGCAGCCAAGGTCTTCCCTGTTGGCTTCACTGAAATCTGGATCAAATGTCCCTTGGGTGCTATGCTCCTTCATGGTGGAGATCCAAACACACTGCATGGCACAGCAAGACGCATGCACTAGGATCTGGGAATCTGTTACCTTTACTTATTTAAAAAATACATGGGAAATTATTGTCCTAGGACTTAAAAGCATCAGTAAGCCAGGCCAGCCTGAGCTACCCAGCAAGACCATCTTTAAGGTATACACCTGGTGTTGTGCCTTCTAGGCTACCTTGGCCTCTCTAGTAGGTTTACAGCCGGTTGGGACTGTATCTCAAAAAAAAAAGTATGGATGGATATATATTACCTATATGTGTGTGCGCAAAATATCGAGAAAGGTTGAGTTCTTAGGATGTCTAGAGCATAGGAATATTTCTAAGGCAACAAACGAGAGTTGCTCAGTCATTCCAAGAGGAGAGAGAAGGTAATGGACCTCCCTGGCTTGAATTCTAGGACCCCTTCTCACAGGCCAGATTTACTCCTCTGTTACTTCTTTTATAACAATACTAACTACTAGAATTGGTTGCAATTTATACATACAAAGACCTTAAAAAAAAAAAAAAAGCTAGTTCTATGATTTTTTGGGGGGGGGAGGAGTTGTACTGTTTGTTTTTTGAGATGTTTCACTATATAGACTTAAACTCAGGATCCCCTGCCCCTGCCCCTACATGCTGAGACTACAAGCATGCACCATTGGTATCTGTATCAGGACAAAACTGATAGAGTGAGTAGATAGATTGATAGAGATAAATTCATAGATTCATATTCATATATATTTATATAGAGAGATATTTATTTATTTATTGCTTTTTTTGAGATGGGTTTTCTCTGTTTAACAGTCCTATCTGTCCTGGAACTAGAACTGTAGACCAGGCTAGCCTCAAACGCACAGACATCCATATGCCTCTGCCTCCCGAGTGCTAGGATTAAAAGCATGTACCATCATTGCCTGGCCAATATGGACCTTTTAAGTCTCATATGTACATATATATATATATATATATATATATATATATATATATATATATATATGATCAAAACTAAATAAGTATATAATTATGTGATTTATTAGAGTGGCTGTGGTCCAGCTAATCCAACGATGGCCGGCTCTGTATGGAAGGTCCATGAATCCAGTAGGTAGTTGTTCAGTCCAAGAGGCTGGATGTTTCAACAGGTCAGTATACATTGGAATCCTGAAGAAGTAGGTTCTAATGCCGGTGAGGGTCTGGACTTGCCAGGGAGAGGGAGGGCAAACAGTCAAAGAGCAAGTGCTTCCTTCCTCCATGTCTTTATATAGGCTGCCAGCAGAAGACTTGGTCCACATTTAAAGTGGATCTTTCCACTTCGAATGATTCAATCAAGAAAAATCTCTCCACCCAGGTGGCACAGACCTTTAATCCCAGCACTTGGGAAGCAAAGACAGGCAGATCTCTGTGAGTTCAAAGCCAGCTTGGTCTACAAAATCAAGCCAGGATTGTTGCATAGAGAAATGCTGTTTTGGGGGAAAAAAAAAAGAAGAAGAAGAAAAAGAAAAGAAAAATCCTTCACAGGTGTACCCAGATGCTTGGGTTTTAATAATTCCAGATGTAGTCAAGTTGACAACCAAGAACAGCCATCACGGTGTCTATCATACCATCATTGCATGTCCTCCGTTTCAGACTCACTTCTACCCTTGCTTCTTTGTCCTTTCTGTCCTTTTGGTGGTGGTGGGGGGGGGTGTTTGGTGTTTTGAGGTTGAGTTTCTTTGTGTGTAGCCCTGGCTGTCCTGGAACTTGTTTTGTAGACCAGGCTGGCCTCATATTTCTAGGGATCTGCTTGTCTCTGCCTTCCAAGTGCTGGGATTAAAGGCATGTGTCACCACGGCTGGCTTTCTCAGTCCCTTCTATGTGCTGAAGCCCAGAAGGATATGGCTTCCACTTCGTTCTCTCTTCTCAGTTATACTCTTTCCCTAAGCCCCAGCTCACCACCCTCTGAAGCCCCTAGCCTTGACATAGATACACACACACCTTTTACCTGGCTCCTAAGTGCCCTCTTTTTACCTCTAGGTCTTCTCTCTCTTCAAAGAGAGAGGTCCCTTTGTTTCCATCTAAAGTAGCCCTTAGTTCTAGAACAAGGTAGCGCATGCCTGTAATTTCAACACCATGAAACCAAGGCAGGAGGATTTCTATAAGTTTGAGGCCCATCTTTGCTATCTCTCTCTCCTAACCAAATCAACAGCAAAACATTTAAAATAAAAGTCTTGCTAAAAGGAACCCACCTTCCCAGTAACGTTGCACAAGGTCCAGCTTTATCCGGTGTGTTTAAGGAAGACACTCAGGCTCCCTTCACAATCAATGTCTCATTCTCACATATAACAAACAATTCTTCCCCGTCTCCTTCCCTGACCTCTATGGAGGAGCTGGGTGCTGCAGCCCATGAGGGTGGAAAGGCCCAGCCAAGAGCTTAGGTTTTGGTCATTATAATAAACCCACAGCCACATGCAAATATTTTTTCCCACAGAGACTGAGACGGTTTTCACTGTTTTCCTATGACAACAGTTTGGGGTGATTTGTTACACAGCACCAAGTAATCAATACAATCTAATTACCTAACAATTTGAAATGGCTGGATGATATGGCATTCAATCAAAATACCATGCTACCAACTAAATGTGGCTGTAAGGATATTTTTGTTTTTAATTCTTTAGGGACCAAGCCTCATTTTATAGCTTAGGTTTCCCTCAAACTGGAGATCATCAGCCCTGTCTCCCTAAGTGCTGGGATGACAGCTGTGCACAACACCAAGCTGAACCATTTGTTTTTATGTATGGAGGTCAGAGGTCAGGACTCCGTGGCTCAGACTCAGGTACCAAACTGCCTTTATCAGATGAACCCCTCGGTGGCCACAAACCACATCTTAATGGAGGGGCTGTCTTTGTCCAGCCTGCTGTAACTGAATCCCTGGGATTCAGTAATTCACAGTGAACAGGTTTACTGGCTCCTCACCGTGAAGGCAGGGGAGCCCCAAATCAAAGGATATATGTGCACCTGGGACATCTGGTAAGCACCTTCTTTACCTCTTGGCAGACAAGGTTGGTGGAGGGGAGGAGAGAGAGGGGAGAGACAGAGAGTGCCATCATAACTTTTCTAGTAAACATTAGCATTTGTGAGAGCAGATCCCCAGGACCCTAATCACCTCCTAAGGCTGCCACTCTGAGCACCTGGGGATTAAGGTCCCATGCCTGAACTTTGGGGGTCACTTTCAAGCCAAAGCAGTGGAGATACATGGAGAGAGAGAAAGTAGTGTGGTGATATGTTGCATAGTTAATAAAACTAGTCTGGAGTGTTAGAGGACAGAATCACCCACAGCCAAGACAGGAAGGCCTTTAATCCCATCACAGAGTTCAAGACCTAGTCAGGCAGTGCTGCTTCAGTTCCAGCACTTGTGAGGCAGGTATCTTTGTGAGTTCAGGGCCAGCCTGGTCTACAAAGCAAGTTCCAGGACACAGAAAACCCAAAGCAAAACAAAATTCAAAAATCAGAGCAAACAAAAGGCTATGTGATCCAATATCCCCCAACAGTAAAAGGCCTGAGAGGTGGATCTGCCCTCTGATATTCCAGACTATTTTTATTAAATATACAATATATTACCACAGAGTAATATCTAGGCTTGCGAAACCTTTTAGTGATGGAATACTCTAGCCCCCAAAAGGGAACAGTGAAAACACGATGGCATTCCCTAGGTCAACGGCTTGGTGGTGAGTTATGGCAGGTGGAATCTGGAGTAGAGTTTAGATTAGAACCCCCTGCTACCCTCTACCAGCTGAGTATTCTGGGGTCCACACGCTACACAAGCCCCACATGCCTTTATTTCTGCAAGTTGATGGACTTCACCCACTTAGCCTACAGAATTGTTGTAAAGTGTCAGGCAGCAGGCAGGGCAGTGTGGTGCCGGCCCACAGAAAGATAGCAAAAAACCACAAGTCATTTGTTACTGTGATTGAGACGGTTGTGACCGACGAGGTTATTAAAACTAAGAATAACGGAGTACTTAGGAGGTGTAACCTTTATTAATATTTCTCTACCCCAGCAGAATCGTGCCATCCAGTAAGGATTACCTAGTGTAACCAGTTATGGAAGTAATTTATGTGTTCCATGATAATTAACACTGTGGATTAGAGGTGCCCCAGGGGAAGACTCAGAGAGCAGTATATTTAATGACTCCAGGAAATGGATCTAGAAGGGAGGGGCTGCTGAAGCAAGCTGAACCTGGGAGGAAAGAGCAACAGAGAGACCTATGGCAGGAATTGGAGGCCATTAACATGCCTTTAAATACTGGGCACTCCTGGGGATGTTTAATGGCTCTACATTGAATATTTGAGGCCTCTTCCTTTTGTACAGATACTTCACAATGAAAAGGGAATTTTACTGTTGGGGGATATTGGATCACACTGTGAACTTGGAGTTTGTATTTGCGTTAATTAAATAAAATTAACCTTGGGTCAGAGGCTGAGTTAGCAACTAGTTGACAGAAAGTAATCAGAGAGCATGAGAGGGCATCTGGGAGAGAGAGACACACAGGAAGTAGCAGGGTGTGATCAGAGAGTATGAGACGGCATCTGGAGTAGATAGAGATGGACCGGAAGTGGCATGGAGGGATTTTGAATAGTGTGGCTCTTTTGGTTCAATGGAGCAGAATGGAGATGCCAGCAAGGAGGGAATGTTAGCTGGTTGCTACTCAACCTCTCTGGGCTAGCAGGTTTTCACTTTGGCTTTTGAATCTCAAGTATTATTTATAAATAGAATGATAAAGACTTAGTTAAAGCTACATTTAGTGGCATCGACTGGATTTAGTGCCTGCAGGAACAGAATTCTCACCAGGCTACAGCCTGAGCAGTCAGGTTGCTTCTAGAGAAGCAGACCAGTAACTATGGAGTTGCAACTGCTAGTTGTAGATTAAGGTGCAGCCACTGTGTGATTGAGAGTCCTACAAATTTCAGCTTTCTCCAGGATGGGCACATCTATATGTTTTGTATTCTTACCAAATTCTTCTTGTTTTTAATGTTGCCTTCCTTCTTTTCCCCATACTGCTGTGCTAGAGCCTCATACTTGCTAGGTAAGTGCTCTGCCATTGAGCCCCAGCCCCAGCCCCAGCCCCAGCCCCAGCCCCAGCCCCAGCCCCAGCCCCAGCCCTCCTCTGCTTTCCTGATATCCTTTTCTCACAGCATATTCTTGGTTTGCCTAGCAGTAATCCCACCCAGGTAGCTTTACCCACTCACAACTCATCCTTTGCCATTTGCTTGTCTGACTCCTCAGTATCTTTCCAAATTTAGGCTAGATGACTGAATGGTGTTAGATTAACATCTAGTGGTGGTTAATCTGGATTGGCAACTCTATAGGTCTTCAGAGATTAGCAGAGCATCCCTCTCAGTGTATCTGGTCATGTCTGTGATTTCCAAAGAGGATCAGATCAATCATGAAAACCTACAATGGTTTAATACATTGATAGATTTAATGTTTTTGGGGGGAGGATAGAGTCTCACTATGTAGCCCTGACAGCCTAGAACTCAATTTGTAGTCCATACTGACCTCAAACTCCCAGAGATTCACTGTGAGACCAAAACAGGAACAATACATCTTTCAGGCAAGTTGATGGAAGAGCAAGACAGAAAAAGGGTTGCAGGTTAAGGCTTCTGTTTGCAGTTAAGAATGAGTTCCTGTTTGTCCTATGCTATGTCCTTGCAAGTTAAGATTTCTATTTGTAATCGAGAATAAGTTCCTAGGGGCTGGAGAGATGGCTTCAGTTCCCAGCATCCACATGGCAGCTCACAACTGTCTGTAACTCCAGGATCCAACACTTTCACACAGACATACATACATACAGGCAAAACACCAATTAAATTAGGGAAAAAGAGAGTAAGTTTCTGTTTCTTAGATCTGATGTAAACTACTTGCAACCTTCATTCCCATGATGTATATCCTTACCCTCTTTCTTTCCTTCCATTTTATTTTAAAGGACATATAACAGCCAACTCTCTGGCCCCTGTGAACACCTTCTCTCTCCAATAAAAAGAATTTCAAGAGACCAGCATGGGCTTCTCTCTCAAATCCTGACTTAGGGGGAGACAACCAGCTGGCCAGTCCCAGGTACACCCCAAAATACAGCTTGCTTTAATCATACAATCATGGATTGTGTTTTTTCTACTCAAGAATCTCAGGCTTTACACCACCTACCTCTGTTCCCCCAATGCTGGGATATATAATAGCATAGGCTTAGACTTAAGCTTTGAATAAATTTGGGGGATGGTGGAACTTTGAAAGGTGACCCAGATGAGGGTATTTGTGCCCTGATCCCTGATGTGGGATGCCTTTCTGTATGCTGTGAATTACCATTGGGTAATACAGGAAGTGTTCTGTCCTATGGAAAAGCAGTTTATAGGCGGGTGAGAAATCCAAACATAGATAATGAGGAAGGAGGGCAGAGTCAGACAGAGAAGTTTTGAGCTGCTGCCGAGAGACCTGATGTAATGGAACACAGGTAAAGCCACTAGCCATGTGACAAGACATAGACTATTGGAAATGGGTTGAGTTAAGTTGTAAGAGCTAGTTAGTTGGTAATGAGCCTGAGCCATAGGTCAAATAATTTGTAATTCATATAAGCCTTTGTGTGATATTTGGGACTAAGCAGCTGCGGGACCGCTGGTCCAGACCTTGGGCCTAGGCCGGGCCAGACACTTCTGACTACAGATCCTTTCTGCTCTTCTTCACTGCTTCCTGGCTGCTGTGAGGTGAGTAGCTTTCCCCCACCAGGAGCTTCCTCTGTTGTGTTCCTACCATGCCATGAGCCTGAAAGGAATGGAGTCAGCAGAGCCTTGACTGGAACCTCCAAACCCATAGCCAAGCAAGTGTGTCATCCCTGAACTGCCTCATGTCTCAGGCATTTCTGTTATAGTGATGGCAAAGCTGAGGCACACCTCCTCCAGAAAGCATCCTTGACCCTATGCCATGAAATTACATCTATATATATTTTTTAACCTACTCTTCACTTCTCTTTGAACTATAGTTTAAATTTTTAAAGATTTATTTATTTACTCTGTATATAGTGTCCTACCTGCTTGTGTACCTGCACAGCAGAAGAGGGCATCGGATCTCATTATAGCCAGTTATCAGCTGCCATGTGGTTGCTGGGAACTGAATTTAGGACCTCTGGAAGAGCATTGGGTGCTCTTAACCTCTGAGCCATCTCTCCAGGCCCTATTTATTTAGTTTTACAATTTGTTTTGTTGTGTTTTGGTTAAGTTTTGAGACAGATCTCTATGTCCACCTGACTGTCCTGGAAATCTCTGTGTAGACCAAGCTGGCCTCAGCTCACAGAGATCCACCTGCTTCTGCCTTCTGTGTACTGGAATTAAAGACATATACCACCCTGCCTGGTTCTTTTTCTTAGTTTTTGATGCAGCCTAGTGTAACCGGGGCAGGTTTCTGTAGCCCAAGATAATATTGAACTTTCTCCACTTCCCAAAGTCTGTGTTACAGGCTTGTGCCATCAGGCCTAATCGGAACTGCCCATTTTGTTGACTCCAGCAGTGTTTATCTTCCTACTTCTTAATCACTGCATGCTTCTTCCCCGTGTATGCTCTCCCATGCCCAGGG
The DNA here is from genome assembly GCA_033318265.1 of Phyllotis vaccarum. Taxonomy (NCBI): domain Eukaryota; kingdom Metazoa; phylum Chordata; class Mammalia; order Rodentia; family Cricetidae; genus Phyllotis; species Phyllotis vaccarum. The sequence continues at coordinate 38,214,771 of JARWLC010000014.1, forward strand.
TAGTGCCTGAATCAGAGATGAATGAAAATTTACTAAACAAATGCATTATTGAATAAATGACCTCTGTTTCCCCCTAAGTTCTTCACCTCTGACAAACACTTAACAGAGAGTTGGCCAGCTCTGTTCCCACTCAATTCTAGGATACTCAAACGCCACTGCCTCATTATCGGAGGCCCTCCCACTGGTGTGCCACACTGTGGTGTGACACTAAGTTAATTTTTGAAAAATCAAAAGGTTAAAAAAAATTCAATCACAATGAATCACAGGACTGACTCTTGAGCTCAACTCGAGTGTGACACATGGAGCCTCTCTCTGAGGAGTCCCTGGGTCTGTATACCAGCAGTGAAGGGTCCTCTACATCTTGCCCCTTCTGAGCAGCCATAACTGCTGCCTTCATCACACTCCTAAAATAGCACTTTCTAGGCAAGGAACCTGTTCAGCCGTGGGGCTTGGTACCTTTTCTTAGAGCAGCATGGTTGTCCTCTGTTTCTTCCAGCTTCTCTCTGGCATTCTGCTCTGTGCTTCCTGTTCTCAGAGTTTTCTTAGTCTGGTAGCCCCGCCCACACTTCCTGCCTACCTTTGGCCAATCAGCGCTTTTTATTAAATCCGTGGGTGGGACAATTATTTACAGTGAAACAACATAATCTCCCACAGTCCTGACCATGCTTTACTTTGGAAGAATGTAGACTCTGGGATTTTAGATTTGAGAAGCAGTTAAATGCTTGTGTGGGGATTAGTGGGCCATACTAGTAGAACTATGGAAGACGGTGAGTGGTGCTGAGGGTGATTTGAACTCTGGGAGCCTGGGTCAAGAAAATGTTAGTATGTGGCCTAGCATTTGCTCTTGTGATATTTTGATGAAAAATGTGGCTACCTTTGCCCTTATATGAAAAGTCCTTCTGAGGCTAAATTTAAGAGTTCTGGATTAATTCTATTGGCAGAGGAAATCTCAAAACAAATAGTATTGCTTCTATTGTGTGGTTATTAATGTTCACTCTTATGCAGATCTATAAAAAAAAAAGAAAGACAGAAAATATACAATTTGAGGAGAAAGGGGGCACCAGGAAGTGTGTTCAAGGAGATAAATATTTTTTTTAAAAGGTCTGGTGTTAAATGGAATAAAAGAAGTGGTGACCTCAGGGCAAGACCCCACCCAGCCAAGCTTCCAACTTGTAAAAAGGAAATAAAGAAAAGTTTACAGCTGTGTGTGGTGGGGCAGCCTTTAATCCCAGCATTTGGGAGACAGGGGTAGGCAGGTCTCTGAGTTGGAGGCTAGCTTGGTCTAGAGTTTTAGGACAGCCAAGCTAAGGTGAAGAAAAACCATTGAAAACAGAAGGTTGGTGAAGATGTAATTGAACAAGGGGCCATGTTACAGCCCCAGACAACAGTAGAACTTGGCAGCTTTCGTCATGTGGTTCTGGCTTTAGAGTCAAGGATTGAAGATAGGGGTTATGGAATCTCCCTGTATGACTAAAAAAAACTGCTGAGGCCATCCATGCGTTATGAGTGTCCCTGCATGAAGGCTCAAAGAGGTGAAGGTGAAGCTTGGATTTCCTTAGAGACCCCAAAATGTTGGAGATGCAAGAGCCAGGGGATGCTTGCTGAGGAAAATTGCTCACAGGCTTTTAGAAGAGCATTCTGACACCAGACATGGAGATGCAGAGCTTGCAGTTTGCCCAGTTAGTTTCTGATCTTGCTGTGGTCCAGTATTTCCTCACTGTCTTCCCCTCTCCTCCATTTTGGAATGGTAATGTATATCCCGTACCATTATAAATTTGAAGTATGTGATTTGGTTTTTTGGTTTTGATTTTACAGGGGATTACAGTTTAGAGATTACATAAATATCAATAGAGACTTTGAACTGTGGACTTTTAAACATTGTTGAGACTGTGATAGACTATGGGGACTTTGGAAATCGGACTAAATGCATTTTTCATCATGTTGTGGCTACAATCCTGTGGAGTGGAATGTGATGGTTTGAATAGTTATTGTCCCCATAGACTCGTGTTTGAATGTTTGGCCCATAGTGAGTGGAATTATTTTATTAAGAGATGTGACCTTGTTTGAGTAGGTGTGGTCTTGTTGGAGGCAGTATGTCACTCTGGGGGTAGGCTCTGAGGTTTCATATGCTCAAGCTACACCTAATATGGGTTGCAGTCTCCTGCTGCTGTTTGAAGATCAAGATATAGAGCTCTCAGCTCCTTCTCCAGCACCGTGTCTGCCTGCTCACTACCATGTCCTGCCATGATGACAATGGACTAAACTACCAATACTGTAAGCTAGAACCAACTAAATGTGTCCTTTATAGAGTTGCCATGGAGCCCAGTGGTGATGGGATACATCTTTAATCCTAGTACTTGGGAGGCAGAGGCAAGCAGATGTCAGTGAGTTTGAAGCCAGCCTGGTTTACAGAGTGAGTTCCAGGATAGCCTAGGGTTTCACAGAGAAAGTTTGTCTCCAGAAACAAAAGAAAACAAAACAAAACAGAAAAGAGTTTCTATGCTCATGATGTCTCTTCACAGCAATAGAAACCCTAACTAAGATGATGGGCACTCTACCAACTGAGATTCATCTCTAGACCTCCATGGAAAGTTAAATCTAGATTTAGTGTGGAGGGTGAAGTTCAGTGGTCAAGCTCCTGCCTTACACATGCAAAGTCCTGGGCTTGATCCCTAGCATGAAAACACAAGGGGGGGGGGAGGGAGAGAGGGAGGGACTTCCCTTCCCCAGCTGCTCATACTCTTTCATATATCTCTGGCTGTACTCTCCCTCATATATACAATAAAAATTCTCTCCTCAACTATACCTTGGAGCACTCATGTCCTCGTTTTATATACTTAGGATCTGTTCTGGGATGTGGGCCTGAAAATATTTTCAAAACCCAAACTGAAATGAAAGACCTGTAAGCAGAAACAAGCAAACAAGCAGATGTCAAGACCCTGTAGTTTTCAAGAGGACAATACAATGGGGCAAAGGGGAAGACAGAGTTAAGTGTAAGTGCATTCTTTTACCTTTTGTAACAAGAACAGCTGCCATATTCCCTGTGAAGTGAGGGCTTCACGTTACAAGAGAGGAAACTGGCAAGGCCAACATCTAGTTAATGACACATTTTTCAGCTTGTGTCTGTCTTGTGTCCAAGCTTAATCTTTATTTACTAGAGCTAGAATGTATTATTGGCATCAAAGAAAAACATACCTTTAATGTATTTTTCAGAAAGTACTTAAATTTAAAATGGCTGGAATTGGAACTCTCTTTCTCTTGGTTCCCTGGCTGCATACCTGTTCCTTCTGCAATTTCTATAGGAATTAACTGCAATATACTGACTCATTCCTCCCAGGCACTCCCAAAGAGGTTCAGGCTGCTTATCTGTCAGAAGCCAGCCCTTGGGACAAACCCATTCCAGAAGAGGTACACCAAAAATTGAACTGATGGCTGGAGAGATGGCTTGGCAGTTAAGAGCCCTGGCCCTGAATTGACCCAGGTTCAATTCCCAGCAACTACATGACAGCTCACAACTGTCTGTAACTCTCCTTCCAGGAAATCTGACACTCTCATACAGACATATATGCAGGTAAAATACCTGTACATATAAAATAAAAATAAAAAACTTGGGGCTGGAGAGATGGCTTGGAGTTTAAGTGCATTGGCTGTTCTCCCAGAGGTCCTGAGTTCAATTCCCAGCACCCATATGGTGGCTCCCTATGATGAGATCTGGTGCCCTCTTCTATATACTGTATAATAAATAAATAAATCTTTAAAAATAAGTAAATAAAATTTTTAAATGTGTCAGATGGCTGGGGATATAACTCCATGGTTTGTTTAGTTGATCCCCACCCAGCAAAGGGGAAAAATGTCTATCTAAACACAAAATGATAAATGAAAGTCCTGAGGGTCCTCGGTCAGGCCTTGGCACATTACACATTTATCTTAGTGTTGCTGCAGCTGTCTGTGATGTTTGCCTGCTGTGGCGGCAACAGGGGAGCCTGATATAAAGTGGAAACTGTTTCCTGGCTGTCTCTTCAAGGAAGTCTGTGACCTCTGGCCAAGGGCAGAACTTAAAATATAAAGAATTTAGGAGTCACACGTAAGTTTTAGGCCTGCTGCACAGAAAGCCCTTCCAAGCCCATCAGAGAACATTCTGGTATGCTGCAATCAACCTTATCCTGAGCTCAATCATCAGTGTGGCTCATTTTCCAACCCCGATCCTGCTCCACGGCTCTCCATCTTTTTCTCTCAATTTTGGTTTTCCAGGTGCAGAGCCCAGAGCACTGATACATCTCTCTCCTCCTCCTCCACCTCCCTACAGTGCACACTCCCCTCTGCAAACCCTGTTTTACCAACTTTTACCAAGTGTTTGGCCAGCAGAAACTGTAACTGAAGAAACCGAGATGGAGTATTTGTCTGCCTGACTCCTGTTCCCTGGCACACTACCTTCCTCTACCAAAGGCCATGGCCAGGCCTCCTCGTTCTGCCGTGGTCCACAAATTCTGAAGTTTTCTAGGCTCTTTTAGACATCAGAAGTTAATGGTTTCCTGCTGTTTCTAACCTTCCTTCCCCAGGATTTGACTACTCTGCTTCCTAAACCTTGATCACACTTTGTAAATACTCACTGTATTGACTGTAAATGGTTAATGCAAAGAAACTACCCTAAATGTAGTACCGTAAAAAGTAAACATTTATGAGGTCTGGGGGCGCTTGGTAGAATGTCTGCCAAATATGCATGAAGCCCTGGGTTCAATCCTCAGAAAAGCTTAAACTTCTAACCCAGCAGAAGGTAGAAGCAGAAAGATCAGAAGTTCACGGTTATCCTCAGCTACATAGAGAGTTAGTTCAAAGGTCAGCCTGAACTATATGAAATCTGATCAAAATAATAATAAAAATTAAACATGATCTCACACTTCTGAGGGTGGGAATCTGGTAACCGCTTTGGGGAAGGGAGTCTGCGTTCCACACTCGTGACATTGTAGTTAAATTGTTGGAGGCTTGGGGACTGAACTAGAATTCATTTTTCAGACCATCAAGGTGTTATAATTCAGATCCGCAGTGTCCTTCAAAGGTTTGTTTGTCAGGCTTTGGAGATGGCTCGGTGGGTAGAAACGCTGGCCATGAGAACCTGATGGCCTAAGTTCAAGCCCCAGAACCTGTGGAAAAAGGGATACAGTGATAGGAAGTGTGGTGATGCACATCTGTAATCCCAGAACTACTAAGGCAATGTGGGAGATGGAGGCAAGAGAATTGAATGGAAGCTTAGAGCCCTCTGGGCTGGAGTACCCAGAGAGGCAGCAACAGCAAGGGGAACCGTCTCTGGTTCAACAAGTGGAAGGAGAGAGAGCAGGGACCCACCTAACTCTGCCTCCCCATTGCTGGTACTACAAGCAAGTCTTAGTATTCACAAGCTAAATATGTCTTACTTCATTTTCGTCTTTTTAAAATCAGTGATCTTATGGATTGGAGGGCTTCTAACCTTACATGCTTTGGGAAGTGTGTGTGTCTGTGTGTATGTGGACAACCTTGGGTGTTGTCCCTCATCTTTCACTCTGTTTAAGATCATCAAATTCAAACTGTCTTTGCAAATCAGCATACTGGCCTACACCAAGAAATTGGTCTTGGTAAATATCAATACCTCTTTCCATCATATTCTCCATTGCAACTGAGGACTAGCTTTCAATATTTCTGTGACTAAATCTTTCCAGTCCTGGGGAATAATTCTATTCTGAGTTTCCCATGAATTTAACATCTGCCTCATATATGGTGAAGGCATACCATATGAAACAACCACTTTCTTAAATCTCCTCAAATCTAATATTTCTATAGAATTCCATTTAACTTCTGTGTGACCTCAGGGTAGGGAGGGGAGCTGTCTATTGTCTGCTGTTTCTTGTATAGTAACTGGATAAATAAGGTTGGTTTTCTAAGAATTGTGTGATGTGGGAATGTCTTTATGTATGCTGAATATCAATCTTTAAATACAGGAGCTGTTTTGGCCCATAATAGGCACCATAGAAAAAGTAGGAGGGGAAATCAGAGCATAGGTAGAAGAAGCACGGTGAGTGAGACAGACTGAGCCAGAAGCCCAAAGGAGCAACATGTAAGGAGCACAGGTGAGCCACGGGCCACGTGGCAGACAGATTAATGGAAATGGGTTGAGTTAAGATGTAAGAGCAAGCTAGCAAGGTGCCTGAGCCATAGACCAAACAGCATGAACTTAATATAAGTGTCTGAGTCATTTTGGGGGCCTTAGCAGCAGCAGGCAGCTAAGGGGTCTGGAGTTGCAGGTCTGTGGGTCTGGACCTCTGGCCGCCCAGGACCAAGAAACCTCACTGTTACAATCATGGGCTGCCTCTCTTCATTTTCATCATGTAATGGTGGGGTAGGTTTTTGTCTGAAGGAAGTTGATGATGGCCAAACTTTGCCAAGACAAGGTATACCAGTCCTCCAAAATCCCTGCTTAACAGAAAAGTATATCAGGTATTCTAGTCTGGTAGGCTGAAGATAGATGCCCCAACAATGCAGAAGAACCTTGGGTGACTGTCCAGGAAGCCAGCTGTCTCTGTAATTTCTATAGTTTTTGAAGTTGCTTGCTCTTCACTTCCTGTTTATTCAGGTAATATTTTATTCATAAGTCTCTGATGGGGTTGAAGACAAGACAGTTTTCCTTGTTACTAAATTCATAAAAGAAACTCATAACAGAGATGTAAAATTTTAAAGGTTGAGAAACATAAAAGCTCAAGTTGTTTATCTAAGAAAATGTTTGAGGTTCTAAAAAGATATTTTTGGGCTGGTAATACAAGTTATGATATACAGTGATTTAGGAACACAACTTTTGACTCACCAAGATAGGATAGATAATAGTACTTTCTCTGAATTTGCCAAATACAAATGGATTGGACATTGTGAATATAATTCTTACCTGAAAATTGTTCTTATTGCATATAGTTTTACTGTGTTAGAGTTAAAACCTCATCTTTTGTTTAGACAAAATGGGAGAGATGTTGGGAGATACTCGATCACCCTGTGAACCCCGAGTCTGCATTTGTGTTAATAAAATAAAATCAACTATGGGTCAGGAGGCAGAGTCAGCAAATAGTTTACTAAAAGTAGTCATAGAGAGTCAGAGGGAGTCAAGAAAAATGGATAGAGAGGCACACAAAAAATAGTAAGGAGGGATGTGGAGTGTGGCTGTCCTTTTTGGTTTGGAGTGCCTTCTATTTTTAAACATAATTTTTGAAATTGATTCTTTGGGAATTTACATCATGTACTCCAATCCCATTCATTTCTCAGTACCTTTGTATCACCCTTCACCGTTGTAGTGTCCCCCACCCCAGAAAAATATTTTTAAAAAAGTAAAAATAAAAAGTAAACAAATTAAAAATACATAAAAGTATAATTTTAAAAAATAAGAAAACAAAAAAGCTCAATCCTTCATATTTGTCCTCTGCTGCTGGTACACCCACCGTCAATACTGGACCCTCACAAAATTTCCTCTTGGACACCCTACAGCTATGGCTCCACAGGACCAGTCCCTTAATGCACCCTAGAAGGTCATAGATGGGGTAGATGTTAGGGAGTGCCAACTCAAAGCCCTGATGTGTGCGTGGGTAGTGCCTGACTAAATTGGTTGGTCCTGGACACTGGGATCACTGCTCTCAGGCAAAGTGCCAGCTCTCCCATGCTGGGGTCATTGGGTCCCCACTATCCCAGGGCCAGCGAGGGGTAAGGCCAGTGCACCCCTCCTCACTGGCCTCATACTTCAACACATGGTTCAAATGGGCCCCTGTGATAACACAGGCAAAAGGACATCAACAGAGACCTCAGCTGCAGCAGGACCACAACCCTGGATGTGGGATTAGCACCATCTTGGGCCCAGATGCCACTGTGACCCCAGGTATGATCTCTGGAGTCCAACTTGGCCTCAGGTATCAGCCAGACCCTGTGCATTTGTATAACCTTCAACTGTAACAGAGGCCATGAACATCACTATAGACCTTGCTATGGTAGGGCCATGAACTCAGACATGACCCTCAATGGTAGGTTGGACTCAGAAGTCACCATGGCCCTGGGTGGAAATCAGGCCACTGTGGTCTGTATAGCCTCAATGGTAGCATGGCCCTTGGACATCAACATGGCCTCAGATGTCAGTCCAGATCCCAAGCATCTTCACTACCTTTGACAGTAACAGGAGTCACCAATGGTGATGCAGACCCTGCCTTCAGTAGGACCACAGACCCAGACATGACCCTCAGCAGCAAAACAGCACAATTATTTATTTATTTATTTATTTATTTATTTATTTATTTAGTTAGTTAGTTAGTTAGTTAGTTAGTTAGTTTTTGGTGTTTTGTGACAAGATCTTTCTATGTCTCCCTGTCTGTCTTAGAACTAAATATATAGACCAGTCTGGCCTGAACTAGAGGTCTACCAGCCTCTACCTCCCGGGATTAAAGACATTCTGGTACTTTCTTTCAGCACATGAAGGAAATTCAGGGTAACTATTTTTTTCAGACAGAGTTAAGCTGCTGTTTTAATTACTGTAAATTAGTTTGTTTGTGGGAAGGAACAGAAATTTGAGTATGAAATAATGTGGTATATTTGAAAATGATCAGTTTAATTTTATCTATATCTTAAAATATTTAATCTCTATTTTAAAAAAATTTATTTTTATGTATTGGGACTTTTTTATTTTTGCCTGCACATATGGATGTGTACTACATGTGTGCCTGGTGTCTACAGAGGCCACAAGAGGGTGTTGGATTTCCTGTACCTGCAACTGGAGTTACTGACAGTTATGAGCTGCCATGTGGGTCTGGGAACTGAACCCTGATCCTTTGCAAGAGCTTTGCCAGCCAGCATTCTAGCCCTTGACTTTCTTTTTTCTTTTTGAGACAATATCACCATATCCAGCTGTCATCTTCGTCCACTTAATCAGAAAGTACTATCATTTCAAAACCAGGTAGTTGCAGAGTGGAAGATTTCCTTAGGGTGTACTGCCATATGCTGGGCTGACAGTGTCTTCTTCACATAAAAAGTGATATGGAAAGTCTCATTCTGAGCTGGATCTCCTCCTGCACACGCCCCAATCCTGCCCAGTGGTTTCACTGCTTCCTACACAGTGAGCCCAGAATGCCTTCCTCGACTCTCGAATACTGGGAGCACAAGCCCATGCCACCATGTCCAGTTTGTGTAGTGCTGGGGAGCCAACCCAGGGCTTCCTCCAGGCTAGGTGAGCCCTCTATCAGTTGAGCTACACCCCAGACTTGTTTGTACATTTTGATCTTTCATAAACTGTTTTGCTGTCCTGAAAAGTGGCCTGGGAAGAGGAAGGGCACTAATTTCCCTCTCCAGATTACAACCTGCTCATAGCCTAAGTGAAGCCAGTGAGCTTCCATGATGTGAGTCAATCTGCCCAGAACCTGCCAGGGGAGGGCAGCAGCTCCCTGCTTCAGATTCTTGCCCCCCTCCCTTCTCCAAACCTTTGCCAAGACAAATTCTATGGATTCTACCCGAGCTCGGGAATGCCACCCCTTTCTTCACTCAATGCCTGAGTGTTGTCTACTGTCAGAATACTCACTTGGCCACTGATGGGTTGGTTCCCTGTCAACATTCCTGCCCCATCCCATCCTACCTTCCCCCCGCTGCCAGAGAGATTATTATTAAAACGATTGAAAAATTTAGCTCTAAAGATTAAATACTCCTTTTCTCCCTAAACCCAGAGATACAATCAAACTCAAATAGTTTGGCATAAGGTTCGGGTGTTTTGTAATCTGCCCCCAGGTCCCTCCTGGTTCCTCTGATTACCCGCTCAGGCATGGTTCCGGTGCTGCATGAACCTGCCTACCCTGCCAAAATGCTGTAAATTGGCCAACTCTCTCATGTGCTGCCATTGGCTCCCCGCAGTCACCTGGCCATGTTTCTTGTGCTTGTCTTCAGACCTGAAATCCTGCTGGGGGCTGGGGAGTGTAGAGTGCCTGCCCTGGGTGAGATTCAGTCTCTGGCGCTTTGTAACCTGGGTGGTGGTGGCGCATGTTTATAATCCCAGTACTTCAGAGGTGGAGGCAAGTGAATCAATACCTCAAGGTCATCCTCAGTTGTATAAAGGGTTGAGGCAGGCCTTGCCATGTGAGATTCTTACTTTAAAAAGGGGGGGGGGGGAGGAAGAAGGGAAGCCGGGAAGAAGAGGACAAGAGCCCATCTACTTTCCTCTAATTGTTAAAATGCTGTTAACAAAGGAGCTGGAGGGATGACTTGGAGATAAGAGCGAGCACTGACTTTCGATGGACCCCGTTTGGTTCCCAACACTAATATGGCAGCTCACAACCACCTAGAGCTTCAGTTCCAGGGGATCAGACACCCACACCATTATCTGGCCCCTGTGGGTACTGCACCCATGCGGTGCAAGGACTCATGCAGGCAACACAATCATACGTGTGAAAATAAAGATTGTAAAAAATAAAGCCCTTGACGATGTGGCCTGATTCTGAAGGCGGAAATAAAGTCAGCATGAAAAGGAGGAGGCCACCTGGAGGAAATGGCTACTGCAGCACCTGTGACAGCTGCCTGCAATCATCCCCCTCAGAGAAAGGCAAGCGTGTCAACTCCTGGCTCTTTACCTGCTCAGGTAAACACTCTGGGCTGCAAAAGAAGAATTTCTCGTTTTATCGTCTTCACCTGGACCCTCTGAGGCCCACCAATGACACAGTGGTTCAGAAATACCTGTCAATACACCGAACCCCTCGTGGTTGCCCAGATGAGCATCTTCTCCACTGAGCCCAAGCTAACGGATTCTTCTTGTCACGCCACCGTGTCATTGTGATACTCCACTCTACCTTCTCCTTCCTTCCGGCCTTCTCTACTCCACAAATCCCTCTGACTCACTTTCCCCGAGGGAACACCTGCTGTGCTTGCATCCTGAACCCTTCCTTTTACTTTCAAGGGTAAAGGGTAGAGGATGCAGAGAGAGAGCTCACTGCTTAAGAGCATTGGCTGCTCTTTCAGAGGACTCCATTCCTACCACCCACATAGCGGCTCCCAATGGTCTGTAACTCCAGTTCCAGGGGGTCTGCTGTCTTCTGTCTATTCTGCCACTAGTCACACAACCCAGACAAAACCAGGTGACAGTATCATTGAAGCCAGGCCTGGTGGTGGGCAGTCAACCTCAGCATTTAGCAGGCTGAGACGGGGATCTTGAGTTTGAGGCTCTTGGGAGACTCTGAAGGTTCATTTAAATCATCCAGACTTAGAGTCATCTGGAAGCTGCTGGCATGCCTTGGTAGATTACCTTGAAAATGTTACATGAAGCGAAGATCTATCTGCCCACTATGGGGGTACTAACTCTTGGTTCGTTTTCCTGGGTTACAGAAAAAGGAGAGTGAGCTGAACACAGGTACTGTCCTGCTCTGCTCTCTGGGTGTGGCTGTAATAGGACCAGCTCCCCTTGCTGATACTTCTCCACAATGACAGACTGTACCCCTGAACCATGAGGCCCAGTCAACATGTTCTCCCCCTAAGTTGCTTTTCTCAGGATACGTTTTCAGAGCAACAGGAAAGTAACTAACAGATCTTGCTCCAAAAATGTAAACAAAATGCCTCTCTGAGACTCTTCTGCCAAAGGAATTTGGAAACGTGGTTTCCTTCCCACGAGGGTGCTAGACTAACAGGCCTACATCTGGGTTGCTAAGGAGCATCGTGTAGTCTAAGGGAGGGAGCTCACTTAAAGAGAAAGGGGTGTGAGCTGATGATGTCATCTGTGCTTGGACCCAGGTATGTTCCTGGACTTGAGCAGTAAATTGGGTTTTCAATTAATCTGGTCCATTTATGGCCATTGCACCTGAGTCTTCAAGTACTGGAGGTTTTTTTTGTTTGTTTGTTTGTTTGTTTGTTTTTTAAATCTCTATTTCTTATTTCAGATTCCCTTTCATGAGAAGTAAACTCACCCTCAAAGCTTGGGAGAGAACACGTCTGAGGTGACTTTGGTGTGGAATTCAGGGTCCAACAGTCATCTCTATGGTTTTCAAAAGCAACCTCACCCTTCCTTCCTCCTTCCCGTCTTCCCTTCCATCTCCTTCTCCCCTCTTTTTCTCACTCTCCCCTCCCCCTTTATTCTTTCCTCCCCTTCTCTAGTCTCATCTATAAATGTAGAAAGTTACCTGAAATTAAGCAAACCCATTTTTTAAATCAAATTTTAAATGCATTCCTTTGCCTAATGGAATATGTCAGTACCAATACCGGCCTGTATAGCTAGAGCTATTCACGATTTAGAAAGGCTGGACTAGGCTAGGCATGGTGGCACTCTGGAGGTCGAAACAAATTGGATCTCTATGAGTTCAAGTCCAGCCTGGTCTATATAGTGAGTTCTAGGATAGCCAGGACTACATAGTGAGACCCCATCTAAAAAGGTGTGGGGGGGGGGGAGGTGGAGGATGGGGAAGAGGAGCCTGGAGTAGAGCCAGGGCCTGTAATCCAAACACTTGGGAAGTTGAGGGAGAAAGAGCTAGAGTTTAAGGCTAACCTGGGCTACATAATGAGACTTTGCCTCAAAACAAAAGTTGTTTGTTATTGAACAGCTCAGTAAGCAAACCCAGTAAATCCATTTCTGGCCCTCTGCTGGGTGTTGGCAGCAAACCTTCAAGTTTATTCTTTTGTGTGTGTGGGGGGGGTGCAGGGAGGAGGGTACACATGAATGCTGGTGTACAGGTATAGAAGTGAAAGCCTGAAAGTCAACCTCTAACGTCATTCCTCAGGACAAGATTACTCACAGGCAAGCAGGCACAGCTGGCTGGTTATGGGGTACCAGGGATCCTCTGGTCTCTACTGCTACAGTATTAGAATCGCATGCAATCTTTTTTATGTGGTTCCCCATTCTTACGCCACAGGCACTTTACCAAATGAGCCATCTCTCCCTGCCTCACAGTCTTCTTATCAATACTCAGACAAAAACCAACAACAAAACCCTAAAATAAGCCAAATGTGGTGTCCCATGCCTTTAATCCATCACTTGGGATGCAGAGGCTGGTGGATCTCTGTGAGTCAGAGGCCATCCTGGTCTATAGAATGAATTCCAGGACAGATGGGGCTACATAGATAGCCTGTCTCAAACAAAGCCACCGCCAGCAACCCTGAACTGAGCACTTATTCTTAGACTCTTCTGCACATGTCTGTCCTAAGCATGAAGGTTCCTAGTGATGCTGAGCAGAAATGAACTAGAACCCAAGATGCCTCACAGCTTTGAAGTGAAGCCAACTGGTTCTTATTTTTTTCCCATTAAAAAATACATTAGTTTATATATGTACATTCACGTACACACTTACATGCCACAGCATGAGTGTGGAAACCAGATGGTAATTGGGGGGGGGGTGTCCTCGCCTTCCAACTCTATATGGATTCTAAGGATCAAACTCGGGCCATCAGACTTATGTAGCAAGTATTGTTACCTGATGAGAGGTCTCGCCAGCCCACCATCTGGTTCTTAGATGAACAGAGAGCAACCCAAGAGAAGGCACTGTAGAATCCATCTGGGCTTCCAAAGACTCTCTGTAGGGCATTAGGGGACACCGGCAATTCAGGGGCCATTTGGGAAAGGAAAACTATAGATGAGTCAGGGCAGACAGGAATAAGCTAGTACTGAAATATTTGCTTTAGATCAGAGGGAGTCGCAGTAAAGGCGAATGAGCTACAGGCTGACGGAAAGAAAGGGGCCCGGGAAAATACTATGGAAATACAATCATTTAGATACTCTCGCTTGCAGGACAACTGATCAGGATCAGGAGGGATCCATGAGGCAGTGTGTCCAGGAGTATGGCCCTCTGCTATAGTGTAGGTGTTGCTCACCCGCCCCTCCCCCAAGACTCATGGTCCCAGTCTGTGGTGGAATTTTTGAGAATTGAGACCTAGTGGGTAGAGGTTATGTCATTGGTCCGTGCTCTGGCAAGAATGGAGGACCCTGTCCCTTCCTTGCTTTTTGCTCCTCGGCTACCATGAGGGGAGCAGTTTGCTTCCTTCTCCACTCCACACCATACTTTCTCATCCCAGGCCCCAAATCAGTGACCCTCAAACGTCTATGAGCCGAGCTAACCTTCATCTTCAGGTTACTTACCTCAGGCGTTTTGTTACAGTCACAGCAAGCTGATTGATGTGCTTTCTTCTGCTCTGTAGTTCTTGAAGACTGCCAAGTCCAGCTACTGAGCTGCCATCGAGGGCATGACACTCACAAGCTGTCCACATGATACCAAAGAGCGCAGAAGAAGCTAGATGATAGGGCATCAGTCTAACTCACCTTTTATTGGCTTAGACTCTCCTGGCCATGTGGCACAATCTTGGTATGTAACCACTTCAATGGCAGCCCACCCCCAAAAGTCTCTGTCTTACCTTGCTTGTCTCCATGGTTACAAAATGAAGCCATTAAAATGTTTTCTGTCTCAACAGTACCACTCAGGCGGCATCTCTTATTTCAGCCACTCTTCGTGGGCCAACTTTAGGCCTGCAGGGGTACATCCCAAATCTCTTCTAGTTTATTCTACAGGCAACAGCACCCTGCTGCCTAACCACCTCTCGTGGCTTCCCTTTAGCTAAACTCTGTCTTCATGGCACAGCATTCAAAGCTGTTTGAGATCTGTCCCCCTTTGCCTTTCAATTCAATTTCTTCAAAACCACAGTCATGCTTCTAGCACTTTCTATCCTTTGCTTGATCACATGACTGTTAGTGTTTCCACCAGATTAAAGACTTGCTGGGGTTCTCCAATTCTTCTCAGCTACTGTCTGCATCCTGGCTGAGACAGTGAGCGCCTTGCTGAGTCTGCCTTGGGGCTAGATGTGCGCCTCCTTCCCCAAACTGGCACTCCAGACATTGATGCTGATGCTTAGACCCAGCCCTAAGCCACATTCCTTAAAGCCTATTATAAACATCACACCTATACTCTGTAACTGTGGACACACCTTGGTGACTATCCGTACCCCCCCCCCTTTCCTGTCTATTGCAAGAATGCTGTGGCCTTCAGTAACCAATAAGAGCTGGGCCAAGCACCTGGCCTTTAGTGCTTTTCTTTAGAGCTCCTACTGGGTCATCTAGGCACAAGTTTGGGCAGTCCCTTGAGGGAAGTGGTCTATTGTCACTGGGGAGGAACGGGGGGGGGGGGGGGGGGGGGCTCCAGCCATGCTGTATGGAACACTGTCTTTCATTTATGATTTCCAGTGGCTTGTCACTGAACCATTTGATAAATTAACAGCCTGACTAAATCGCCTCCTGGCAAAACTGGTTCAAATGAATGACACAGGTCAAAGGTGACATGGAGACCAGCTGTTCATAGCATGTCCTCTAAGAGTCCCAGCTGAAATTTTAATTGGAAGTTCCCTGAGGTGATCTCCAAATAATTTCCCTACCTCTTTTATTCCCTTAAGTCATTTCAGATACATTTGTGTTATTCGTGAGTGAAAACATCTTCCATCAAGCATGAGTCATACGCCTGCTCATCAGGACCACTGTGTGCATCTATGAATTTTCAGCTGTCAGCGTTACCTGAAGAAAAGGGAAGAGAAAACAACACAACAAACAAACAAACCTAGCTTCTTAGATTGTCATAGGCATAGACAGAGTGATGTGTCTCCAGGTGTGCGTCAGTCAATAACGGTGTCATCAGAGCTGCTGAGAAATCTGTAAGGCCAGTCAGGAAAGTAGGAAAGAAATAAAAGAGCCTGAAAACCTAGAGTAGACCTGCCCATTAGTAGGTTATCCCATCCTTGGCAATTTACAGTGCCATGTAATACTTTTCAGGTCTGAAATTCCCAGAGTTCCCACCTGGAGCCTTCGCAAAAGCTGTCCCCAGGCTTGTTCCTTGAGCTAGCAGAATCCAGTTCACTCAATCCTAGGAGGAAGACTCTATTTCCTCTCTGACTCTGCTTTAATCAGGTCCTGATGCCACCGATCAATCCTTCCCATCTGGCTCCATGTTCAAAACATGGATGCTGTTGCCATCTGGGCTCACAGAGTACCCCGCTTTGACTTTCTCTTCTTGGCACTTGTAGACGGCTCTCGATTGGAAGTGTTTGCTTAGGTACTGGCTAGGTGTGAATGATACTAAACAAGATACCTTTTGCCTACTAGCACAGGCTCCCAAGAATGTAGGTGGGAGACACAGTCTTGAACTCACTTCCTTGAGAATCTGATGGGGTATTTGAGATGTGGAGGAATGGAATTAAAGATTAAGAATTCTCTAGCCTAAGCAAATATGACCAATCTTCATGACTTGTTATGGCACAGCTATTCAGAACGTCGAAGAATTAATTGGTTGATTGTTGTAGCTGCTTGTTATGGACGCACTGATTACGACCCACATACCTATAGCAGAGCTAGTGGGCGACCATATAGCACAGCTGTATGACCCAATCCATTCATGGATTTTATAGCTATCTAAAACCAAGCAACTAAGAAATGCTCCTGGTTTCAGAATCAGGCTGGTACAAAGCATAAAGGGCTGATGTGTGCAAGTGAGACCAGGGTGGGGAGGTGGGGGGATGGGGTCAGCCATGCAATTATCAAATTAAAATATTGTTCTCTGGCCAAAAAAAAAAAAAAAAAAAAAAAAGCCTGATGGAGATTGAGAAACGGATGTGTGAAGGAAAAACAGTGGTTTTCAAGAGGGGAACACAGATGCTGGGAAACCCACATATTTCACTAAAAGTACAGCTCATGGCATTTTGCGGTGGTGATGGTTGTATGTTTAACAGTCACTGTGTCTAGAGTTATCATTATTAGAGTGAATAGTTTTCTAGAAGTACTGCGACCTTGAAGACTCATTGTGAAAAACAGTGATTGTTGCCCATGATTTGTAGAATTTTATTTGGGGGGGGGGGTACAGCTACTGCCTGTGTGTGGTCACGAGCTGCTTTGGCACACCTGAAGCTCATGGATTACTGGGACTAAAGTGTGTGTGCGGAGGCGACGTGATGCTTTCCTTTCGAGAAATTTATAGATTAATTAGGGATGAGGAAAAATACTTGGTATGAGGAAATACTTTATCCAAAAGAAACAATTTGTGTAACAGTTAATAAATCGTTTGAGGTTCAGTCCACCAAAGGCTGGACCTTCCTGCTGCTACACAGGCCTGAAAAATTCACGTTGGAGTGACTTCTTTCTTTGACTCACGCAGCACAGAACACCCTGACAGTGTGCACATGCACGTAGAATGCAGAGGTCAGGCAAAATCCACCGCTCCCACTGCACGTACAGCATCAGTGTTCTGCAGTTGTGTGCATATGTGTTTAGCCAGAGGTCAGCTGTAGGTGTTTTCTCTAATTAGCTGTCGGCCTTATTTCTTCCGGATAGACTTTCGGTGGGACCCAGGGGAACTGTCGAATCTTCCTCAAACCTGTCCAATATTGCACTTTATCACAGCCCACAGGCCACATGCTCTGCTACCTGGGGATGACTCTGAATGAGGCGGTGAAGGCTTTTCATCAGAGCAGGTGGATCTTGGTTCACTTAGTGAGCTTCAGGAAAGATAGGGCTAGAGAGAGTCCCTGTCTCAAACAAAACAAAACAAAACAAAAAATCATTTACTTACTTCAAACAGTGTGAGGTGGTTTAATGTTGCTGCCAATTTGTTCAGCTCAACTGCAGGGTTCTCAGGAGCGAACTCTTTAAGTGACAGGGTTCCGATACAATGTCAGCAGGCTAAAGACCTGCATGTGTCTTACCTTTTTGTGGTTTTTTTCCCTCACTGATTCCTGTGGTAGAAGGGTCCCATGCATTGGGATTTTTCCATTGTTCCCTCCACAGAGTACTTTCTCCACCCTATTTCTTGAATGGTTTTCTTAAGGATTTTTTTTTTTTAAATCTTAAGTTGAAATATCCAGCTCCAAGCAAAGATTGGGGGAAATGAAGACAAAAATGATTGATTTTCTTTTGGAGTTGCTTTTTGAATAGGCATGACGTGCACATAATTCAAATTCTAGACGTTACTCAAGGGTGGGTTGGGAAAGAGGCACTCTCCACCCTGTATCAACAAGGTGCCCTGTGAGGGAGATGAGTTGCCCTCTCCCTTGGCTCTCTTAGGCTAAGTTCCCAGCATTTCACAGCCCCCAGGTAGGGTGGGGCACTAGGGAGTCACCCCCAGATGAGCCTTACTAGCTTAGAATGTTCACTAATCTACTAAATGCAGCCTTCTCTACAGCCTGTAAATGAATGGACTTTCCTTTATTCTCTGGTTGCTACTGGATCTCCACAATATCTCAGCTTTCCCTGCACTGAGCCTTAGGGTTAGAATTAAAGTTAGAGTTAGGGTTTATTAAAAGATATGGCCTTATTAAAATACCTGAAGTTCAACTCAGAGCATTTTTTCTAACATACCAGGAAAAGATCTATAAACCACAGCCTGTTTCTCTTAATGTCCAATTGTCCTTTCTGCTGGAGACATCTGACACTATCAATGCCTGCTCTTTTGTAAATTTCCAGAGAAAAGCCACAGGTGAATTCCCCCCGTCCTTTTATACACACCATCCACTTATATCAATCCTGCAGTAACACGGCCCCCTCCACCCCCCTCCCCTGCACAACATGCACACACACACATGCATACACTCACACACAAGCACATGCACACACAAATACACAATACACACATGCATGCACACATGTGAATACAAACAGACACACACAATACACACACACACACACACACACACACACGCACACGCACACGCACACACACGCACACGCACACAGGCAGGCATGCATGCACACCACAGAGTTTCAGGTAGCCCAGCTGGGCTCAAACTTGTTGTGTTACCAAGGCTGGTATAAAGCTCTCAATCTTCTTGCCTCCTTTCCCCAAGTGCTGGGATTACAGGCATACACAACTACACAGAGAATAGCTTTTATTTCAGGTTTTATGCTGGAAATGACCCCTTGCAATTCGTTATGAGACACCCCAGTATTTTGTCTCTTTACTACCCTCAGAGTCATGATTTAGCATGAGAATAAGCACTGGATGGGTTTGTACATTTATTTGTTTATTTTCATTGTTGTGTCAGTGGTGGTTGTGTGTGTGAGTGTGTGTCTGTGTGTGTGCATGTCTCTGTGTGTGTGTACACGTGTGTGTCTGTGTGTGCATGCATGTGTGTGTAGTATGTGTTTGTGTGTGTGCACGTGTACGTATGTGTGCATGCATGTGTGTGTGAAATATGTGTGTGTGCTTATACTTTGATGAATGTATTGAGATCAGAGGACAGTTTGTAAGAGCTAATTCTTTCTTTTTACCATGTGAGTTCAGAGGATTGAACTAAGGTTATCAAGGTTCCCCAATGAGCCATCTCACCAGCCCTTATTTGTTTGTTGGTTTAATTTTTTTTCCCCTTTGAGACAGGGTCTTGTTATATAGTTCAGGCTCGGCCAGAACTCACAGAAATCCTCCTGCCTCACTGTCCTTTGTGCTGAAATTATGGGATAAATGTCACCACACCTGGTGAGAATCACTCCTTCTCATAAATACTTGACAAAATAATTACACTGCATTTGTGTGATGTCCCCTGCTTGCAATCCCAGTGCTGGGGAGACAAGGGCAGGAGGCTCCCTGAGGCTTACTGACTAGTAAGCCTAAACTACGTAGCAAACTCCCTGTGCACGCCAGTGATAGGCCCTGTTTCAAAAATGAAACAAAATAACTCCTGACATTGTCCTCTGGCCTCCACACTCAAGCTTACACATGTTCACAAACACACATGTCTATGTGTACACAGACAAGATTTGCATAAATAATACAACAGTTGTTTCTCCTGTTGACAAATGCAGTGTGGGAATTTTCTGTGGAAAATGGATTTTTGAAATGTAGTCTTTTTTATGTCAAGAATTTTAAAATCAGAAAGCAGCGCTGATCTACAGTTTCTGATGTTTCTTGGGTGTTTCACAATGCACATTGACTCCAAGTAGACAGATACTTACAGCATGAGGCAAGGATTTGAGGCTATCGTCTAGATCTGCCTTGGCCAGGAGCCCATGCTCCACCTGGTGTTGAAAGATTTGCCCTCCAGTCTCACTGCTGTGCTTTGAGGTGTGGCTTGATTCTTAGGTTATCCCAAATGTTGACATGGATAGCTCTGCAGTCTCCCATGTACATAGGCCAGAAAATGTACCATTTTAGGGCTGGAAGGTGGCATTCTGCGATTAAGTATATATGAGGTCCTTCGTTAGGTATCCAACAGAAAAAGCAAGCAAACAAAGGAACGAACAAATGTATCTAGTGTGGGTTCACATAGATCTGTAGAAAGAAGATACAGAGACACTCTAAGTGTATAAACTAAGGATGATGGGAAGGAGAAGAGCAGTGTCAGGAGTTGACAGCCAGACACAGGGGGAGTAGGAGATGAGCATCCATGCTAATAAAGGTACTGCCATTTGACGGAGTGTAAATAAGGAATATGGGTTAACTTAAAATGTAAGTGTTAGCTAATAGCAAGCCTGAGCTATTGGCCGAGCATTTATAAGCCTTTGTATGTTTATTTTGAACTGTGTGTTGTTGGGACAAGAAATACTTGTTTACACTGTACTCCTTCATTTCTCCCTTTCCTCAGCCCATGGCTCTATGAATTTAATCACTCTAGTTACCTCGTATAAGGGAGACTGTACCAGGCTTTTTCGTTTGGGGCCACCAACCAGCTCCTAAATCATGACTCAGAGACTTAATATTAGTTTTGAATGTTTGGCCCAGTCTTATATTGTTTCCTGCTAGCTCTTATTACATAACCTGTTTCTCTTCATCTATCTTTTGCCTCAGGGTTTTTTACCTTCCTTTCTTTTGGTATATCTTACTTTCACTGTTTTTCCTGTCTGTCTGACGCTGCTTGGCCTCTGGCCCTGGACCCGTGCCTCTCTTTCTCCTTCATTCTCCTCTTCTCCTTCTCCATATTCTTCAGCCTATTTGTTCTCTCTGCCTGACAGCCCTGTCTGACCTTCTCCTCCTAGCTATTGGCCCTTTAGCTTTTTATTAGACCAATTAAGTGCCTTAGGAGACAAGGTGAAACAAAGCAGCCCATCTTTACATAGTTGGACAAATGCAACATAAGCAAATGTAACAGATCTTTACACAGATAAAGTCATTTCCACAACCGGAGATCATACAATTTATAGCCTTTTATGACTGGCTTATTTCAGTTATCACCGTGTCTACTGTGTTGATATATATTGTGGCATCTGTGAGGCTTGCCTTCCTTTTAAAGGCTGTATAATATTTTGTATGGATATACCACATTTGCTTACTCATGTTGTGTCAATACAAGAACAGGTTGTGTTTGTTTTTTTACTGTTGCAAATAATACTGCTACAGACACAGTGAAAATGGAGTCGCCGCATTTATTAGTAGTTCACTTAGAGACGTAGAAGACTTTATTGTAGATTTTGGATCCCAGGTTCTATGAGTTGCAGACATGTTGGTACAGTTTGACAGCACCACTCTGCCACACATCAGCTACAAGCTATGCAGGAAGACACTCCACCTCTCTAGCTGTGTAAGGTTCTTGGAAACTCAAGTAAAATAGCAAACATACAATGGCTGGACAGGCAAAGACAGAGGGAAGCAGAAACGACAGCTGGAAGTTACCTGAATCCTCTTCCTAGCTTCCAGCATGAAGAAGCTAGCCTGGGTAACAGTGAATGTCAAGCCATCCCGGGTTGAGACCTGGTCTCAAAAAGGACAAATAAGGGACTGGAAAGACGGCATAGTGCTTAAAAGTTTGGACAAAAGTTGTATTTTCAGAACCTATGTTCAGTGGCTCGCACCATCTTTAAGTCCTGCTCCCGGGGATCCAATACCTGTGGCCTTCTCAGGATATACCCACATAGAGACACATAATTAAAAATAAATACCTTTTTAAAAGCATAAATAAAAGTCCAATATGCTCTAGACAGTGTTGTGTAACAAAATAGTTCCTGGGGAGTTGCTGCACACACATCTGATCACTCCAGATAGGGAGCCCATGACAGACCAAAGCACAGATTCCACCGAAGTCCAGCTTGGTGGTCTGTGAGTTTTTTGGGGGTTACTTGCAGGACTATATTTAGAGGTGAGGGGTTAGGAGCAGAAATGACTGTATTGCCAAAGCCTACCCCAGCATGCTCACAAAAACTGGGAACCTGGAGTACAATGCACAGCCTGCAGACAGCTCAACAGACTGAAAAATATTCATTTTAAAGTGACGCATTGGTCTAAATACTTCAAACAACTTGTCTGGTCTCACAGTCATCTTTGTAACTTGACTTTGTTCATTCTGTGATAGACAATACTTTTACTGTTTACTCTGGCAGGGAGGGACCTAGTGAGTCTGGTCAGTTTCAGGGACTTCCTGAGGCTATTTTGAGTTGTTTATCTTTCTGCTCAAGGAGCATTTCTGCAGGCTGTTTCAATCTCTAGGAAACTGTGATAAAACAGATTGGTGATATTTAATCACCTCTGTCCTTTATCCTTCAAGTTTCTTTGTTTTAGAGATAAGACTCTCAGGTAGCCCAGCTAGTCTTGTAACTGAGATTTAAGCTCCTGTTGCCTACACTCCCTGGTGCTGAAACACCTGTTTTGTCTTCAGTGTTCTTTAGGACTAATTAGATTTTTCCCCCTTCTGAAGGTGACAGAAATTTGCTATTGTTGGCAAGAATTCCTTCTTTGCCTAGAATAGCAAAGGGTCTTAATTCTCACCTCACTGCTGTCCGCTGACTGTTAAGTCAAAGATTTTTTTTTTAGGAAGGATCCAGAAGGACCTGCTCATAGGCAGAAAGATTTGGGGCTTAGGGCAGGTGGGAGAGATACGCCTTTTCACGTTATACATGTTATTATTAGTTATTTGTTTGTTGCTTACATCCCATTATTCTTTTTGTTATTTTGTGTTTTGTTTTTGAGACAGGGCTTCTCTGTGTAGCTCTGGCTGTCCTGGGACTCACTCCGTAGACCAGGCTGGCCTCAAACTCAGAGATCTGCCTGCCTCTAGCTCCCAAGGTCTGGGATTAAAGGTGTGCATTATCACACCACTCCATTATTTTTTTCTTTTTAAAATATATTTATTCATGTATTTTTGTGTGATTTGCATTTATGCCTGCATAACCTACTGGAGAGAGTATGAGAGAGAAAAGGAGATGAGATCCCATTATAAATGGTTGTGAGTCACCATGTGGTTGCTGGGAATTGAACTCAGGACCTTTGGAGGAGCAGCCAGTGCTCTTAACCTCTGAGCCATCTCTCCAGCCTACCATTATTGTTAAAAGCAAGAATAAGTACAAACTGCAAGTCACTGAGGGACAAAAAATTAAAAAGGCAGAGCAAATGGCTCTTGTGTTGGAAGGCAGAACCAACCCTAAGAAAAGTGCTTGTGCCCTGATTTCTTTCCCAGCACTGGGGGGCACACACCTGTAACCCCAAACATTCCGGAGGTGAAAGCAGGAGAGTCAGAAGTTCAGGGTCATCCTTGGGTAGCTGGTGAGTGGTGAGTTCAAGGCCAGCCTGGGCTACAAGAGACCTTGTTTCAAAACATTAACAACAAAACCAGGCAGATCTGTCAAGGTAGCCAGCCCACAGCAAAGATGGCTCAGTAGGTAAAGTGCTCAGTGTGCAATACTGAGAACCTGAGTTTGATCCCCAGTTCACATATTAAAACAAAACACAAAGAACCTAGGTCCAGCAGGTCCTGTATTCCTAACACAAGGAAGTAGAGACAATGGCCAGTTTAGATGAATCAGTGAATTTCAGGTTCAATGAAAGATTTTTTGCCTTAAGAAACAAGGGATTAACTGAAGATAACCTTTGGATTCCACTTGTATGCAAATATGAGTACATAGGCGTGTGTGTGTGTGTGTGTGTGTGTGTGTGTGTGTGTGTGTGTCTGCATGCATGTGCGTGCAACATATAAACAAATTTGCAACTACCTCAAGTTATTTTTATGAGACAAAGCATTGCAAGATTTGTAAAATTGGAGAGAAATTTGCTTTGTGCAAGGAAAGTTATGAAGCAGCTGTACACACACACACACACACACACACACACACCCTTTTAGGAGCAAAAAGCTTTGTCACATTTTAGGCCCAGTGTAAAATGCAGTAACAATGCCCGTCTGTTATCACCAGTGCTCTGAGAGTGTGCGTCATTTCCAGGGAGCCTTGATCACAGCCACCCTGGAAGAGAGAATTCCTTCTCCTCCTTGTGTGTGACATGTGCCGTTTACACATTTGCATGACACAATCTGACTACCTCCACACCTTGTGTTGGAAGGCAGATATTGCACTTTATAAGAAACAAGAGGCCCAGAGACGGTCAGAAACCTCTCACAGCCAGTGAGGATCAGGATTTGCATGAGGTCTACAGGGTAATAGAGTTTGGATCTCACCTTGCTGGCCCACCTGGAATTCTAGTCCCAGGAAGGCATGGATAGGTCCATCCCAACTGGCATCACTGGCACTGGGGACCCTTGGGTACCTTTCTTGGAGTCAGGGAGTTGTTCCCCCCTCCCACCAACAACAGGGACCATAAAGGCAACCAGGGCTTCCTCTGTCACACTTTTGTTGGTCACACTTAGTTCACTGAAGATCATCCTGCAAATAGGTGACCCTGCCTTAGTACCTTCAAGGCAATATGGAATTCATATGCAACTTCAGAGACAACAATTCTAATATTAATCAAACTAGATTCAGGAAAAAAAAAACTTTAAAATAATTTTTAATTCCAGTGCAAAGCTCAAACAACCAGAGAGCTCAGTGGATCAGAATTTTTGTTAATAAATAACTGATGATTGATGTTCTGTTAGGGACTGCTGATGTTGATTCTCTTAGGCACAGAGCCACGTGCATAGTGGGGGGCGGGTTAGTGAGATACAGGTCTGCTCTAAGCAAGGCCTGTCAATCTTATGTGCAGTCTTGAGGCCAACCCCACTTTCAGGCTTTCTTAGCCAGCCTTCTGCCATGTGTGAGGGACCCCTGGAGCCATTCTGTAGATAGATCCACAGTGCTGTCCAAATGCCACCAAAGGAGGAGAGCAGAATATTCTAAATGCAGGTGTGTGGCTTCCCTGTGACTGGGCCAAGATGGTCAGGGAGGTGGTTCAGGGGTAAGGGTGCTTGTCACCAAGCCAGATGACCTGAGTTCAATCCTCAGAATCCCACATGATGAAAGTAGAGAACTGACTTTGCAAATGTCCTTTGGTCTCCACACATTTAACACAGCACACATGCACAATACAATAAATAAGGGAAAACAATTTAAAAGAGTAAAGACTTGTTGCCACATTAAGTAATTTGCGTGGTTTTTTGCTTTCTTGTTTTTGAGGTACTGGGAATTGTACCAGATCTTGCAAATGTTCTGCCACTGAGGTACATTCTGGAGATGATGATTTGCAAGCTGAGTGAGAGAGGTCTCTCCTCCAGAAACACTGGCGTGCCAGGAAGCTTGTTTAGTTTTATGCTCCTTTGGATCCGAGGCTCCTATCAAGGTGGCATGTTGGCCAGTGGCAGTTATTGGTTGCATGTGCCAACGCATGCAAGGTTGGGTGCTACATGAAGGGCTAGAAGAAAACAAGCCTAACAGAGAGGAGATCTTGAACCCGAGGCCAGAACCAGGTGGCAGGTGGGAGCTGGGGGCACCAGGACAGTGTCAGTAGGGCTCAGGGGCAGAGACTGATGAGAGAGACATTGGCTATATGCAGCATGCAGGAAGGCAAGGCCTATGATCGTGGGTAATAGCATCAGGGCAAGGCATGGGGGAGAACCATGGAAAACCGGATAGAACAGGGTGGCTCTTGGTTCTTTATCATAAACAGAAATACCAGCATGGAGAGAAAGTTAAGCAGGTGATACTGGAATTCTACTTTAACTTTTTGATCTTTATTTATTTATAGTGGGAGTGGGTATGTGTGCACTGTGGCACACAAGTGATGGTCAGAAGACAGCTTGCAGGACTCAGTTCTCCTCTTCTACCCCGTGGGCCCTGGAATCAAACTCAGATCATCAGGTTTGACTGCAAGCATGCTTACCTGCTGAGCCATCTTGCCATCTCTGGAACTCTACTCTTGCTCAGACTTGATTCTGTTTCCAAAGTGCGGTGGTAGCGTGGTACTCAGCATTGATAGTGTGTCTAATGGCAGCTGTCAATCAAGTCTGACAGCAGGCCTTATGTCAACCGCCCCACTCTAGAAATGACCAATATGATGACATTGGTGATGGGAAAGTGATGTGGATGGTCATTGACGGTATCTGGAGTGGTGTCCTCCATACAGGGAGGACCACAGGATCTTTTGATTGAGTGACTGAATGAATGCTGCTCCAAGATCACCAACTTCTGAACTACATTGATGCTCCTAACCTCCCACTGATTGGCTGTTGGGGCCAGATCATGTTCTGGGTGCTGAGGATTAAGCAGTAAACACAGCAGACCACCGAGAAGAGGCATTTAGATCCTAGAGAGGGTAAGGAAGCAACCATGTAGATCAAGGTGGGGAGAAGGAACCCCTAGGAGAGGATGCCCTCTGTGAAGAAAGGCATCTACCATGGCTGGAGGAGAGTGAGCAGGACAGAAACATAAAGGGAGATTTGAAAGGTCTCCTGGCCTCTCAAATATACATATTTCCTATTTCCAAGGACTTGGAAGTCCAAGGGTGAGGCAGTACTTGGTGAGGGGCCTCTTACTGCATCGTCCCACGGCAGAGGTGAAGACACACACCACAGAGATGGGTGGGGAGGGACAAACCCACCCTTTTATCTGGGCCACAGACTGTGATCACACACACTCCTGCAATAGTGACATTATATCAACAAACACCTTATGACCTGCTCGCTCACAACATTTGCCATGGGGACACTGGGGAC
Organism: Phyllotis vaccarum; assembly: GCA_033318265.1. Taxonomy (NCBI): domain Eukaryota; kingdom Metazoa; phylum Chordata; class Mammalia; order Rodentia; family Cricetidae; genus Phyllotis; species Phyllotis vaccarum. The sequence continues at coordinate 38,241,588 of JARWLC010000014.1, forward strand.
ACACCTAGACCACAGCGAAAGCCAGACTTGTGGTGGGGGGGCCCTATGGGTGACCTACTTCAGGGGGTGAAGCGAAGATACCCTAACAGTACTCCAGATGAGAGGTGGGGGGCAGCTAGAGGGAAGATGATTTTTTTTCTTTTTGTCTTCAGAGTGAGGTCCTTTCTAATTAACTCAAGCTACATACATTTGAATTTGGGGTCCAAATTCGACCATCTACATTAGCCTCCAGAATGCTGGATTGTGTTTGCTTCTATTGCCTAAATCTGTTTCTTATAAAACTTAAACATGAAAATTGACCATGTCTGACCTTTAGAAGTATATATAGTTCAGCGAGGGGCCCCACCAGGCTTGGGGGTAGACACGTTTATCTGCTAATCATCTCCGTGGCCCAAGAGAGACATCTTTGTTTGTTTTAAAATATGATTTGATGGGGTTGAAGAAGTGACTCTGTGGTTAGAAATACATGTTGCTCTTGTAGAGGATCCGGATCTGGTTCCCAGCACCACCTAGTGGTCCACAACTATCCGTAACTCCAGTTCCAGAGGAAATTGGCTACTGATTTGTTACCACAATAAAACACCAAGACCCAGGTAACTTATAGAAGGAAAGGTTTATTTGGGCTAACAGTTCCAGAGGGTAAAGGGTCCATCACCATCATCCAGGGAATCTTGGGAGCAGCAGCCATGGTGACAAGCTGGATGAAAAGCAAGCTGACAACTCATGGCTTACACTGTAAGCAGGAGGCAGAGAGTGGGCTCAAAATGCCAAGTCTTTAAGCTTTCAAACCCATCTCCAGTGGCACACCTCCCCCAGCAAGGCTGCACCTCTATACCTCCCCAAGTAGTGCTACCAACTGGGAAACCATTTCTCACTCAAACCACCATACCGGTGATCCGGTGCTCTCTTCTGAGCTTCATGAGCAGCAGGCAAAACACCCATGCACATAAAATGAAATAAATCTAAACATTAATACAGTAAAATAAAATGTGACTTCTAAGGAGAGCGGAATCGCTGGAAGGTAAGGGTGAACGCAGGGACTTGGGCCTGAACAGATGGAAGATGAGAGCTGCCTTTTCCTAGGTGGGGAAGACAGTGGACAGAGTGGGTCTGAGGAGGAGATGATGCTTTTGGACACTTTAAGTTTGAGCTGTCTATTAGGCCCTCAAGTAGGGAAGCAAGGTGACAGTGGACACAGAGGCTGATTCACAGACAAGGTCAGGGCAGGAGATAAACATTTGGCAGTCATTACTGGAGAGATGATGTTTAAAGCTTGAGGACCATGCCTCAGGAAGTTTCAACATAAGTGCCAAGGAGACTGGGCATGACAGGGGGAAGCTGAGAGAGCTGGTCCCCTGGGAACCCATCATCCCAAGAAAGAAAAGATGTCAAGCCTGTAACTGAGAATTATCTTGGGGTGTAAGAGCAATGTCCAATCTTTTGATGCTCTTTAAACAAGTCATGTATAATTAAAAGTCAAATGTTCCAGGGAGGAAGGTCTCTCATACCTAAAGGCTAGAGCAGTGTTTCTCTACCTTCCTAACTCTGAGACCCTTTAGCCTCATGTGGTCACCCCAGCCATAAAGTTATTTCATTGCTACTTCGTAACTATAATTTTGCCTCTGTTATGAATCATAATATAAATATCCAAAATGCAGGATATCTGATATGCGACCCTGGTGGAAAGGTCACTAGACCCCCAAAGGGACCAAGAGCCACAGGCTAAGGACCTCTGAATTAGAGGATGGTTACACCATTGTTCTAGTCAGTGGTTCAGAATGGAAGCTCGGAAGTCGAGAAAGCTGGATTTAAGTATGGTGTCACGGGAGCTTGGATGAGAGCCACAGACCATCTGGATTCTTTTCAGCTAAACAGGAATAGTAACAGCGGTCTCTGCTCCATGGGGACAGTCAGAGAAGACACAAGGCTTTGTAAGGTGCCTGCCCTGTTTTAGGGATCCAAGGAATGGTAAGGCTAACACATACCACCAAGCAATAGGAAAAGTTGCTGCATCACATGACCACCTGATACTTTTGTGTTCTCATTTTAACAAGCAGAAAAGCCATCATTTTAGTTAGATGTATGCTTTAAACATTAAAAAAAAATGGTCATGATACAACTTGAATTGTGATAACTGTAATCTTAGCATAAATTACACTTAAAAAAAAAAATCTCTGGCTGGCTATGGTGATGCATGCCTGTGATCCCAGCACTTAGAAGGTGGAGAAAATAAGAGATCTGGAATTTAAGACCAGCCTGGACTTCGTGTGATATTGTGTCAAAAAAAAAAAAAAACTGAAAAACAGAGTCTGAGAATGTAGTTCAATTTATAAAGTGTTTGCTTACCATACACAAAGCCCTGGATTTGATTCCCAACATTCAGGAGCTTCTGAAGTTAGGTTACTCTTTACCTACAAAGAGAATTCTAGTTCTGAAGTCCTGGAAAAGTGGGGGGGAGAGAGAGAGGGGGGAGAGAGGAGAGAGAGAGAGAGAGAGAGAGAGAGAGAGAGAGAGAGAGAGAGAGAGAGAGAGAGAGAGAGAGAGAGAGAGAGAGAGAGAGAGAGAGAGAGAGAGAGAGAGAGAGGAGATGCAGCCCAGATCCTGAGGGAGGAAACTGCCTTTGAAAGGTCCTGGCTCCTTATGTCAGTTACTATTTTAACAGATGCTTAGTACCTGCATGAGGTTATTATTAAGCTCTACCTTTCCTTTGGACAGCATTTTTTTTTTTTAAAAGCTTTGGTCCTCCAGCTTTTTATTTGCTTTCTGTATTTAAGCAAACAAGTGACTAGTGTTTTCAAGAGCTCTGCAGTCTTGGGATGGTCCAGGAAAAAGCAGGACACTGGCTTGAGCACAAACCCACACCTGTCACACATCTGGTGGCTAGACGATCTCACTAAGTCTCATTGGGTTGGAGGTGTCTTAAAAACTTGAGCTAGACACTCTGTAGGCCTGTACAGAGCAAGGTAGAGGGCAAGGTGGGGTGGGGGCTGGAGGTTGAGACTTAATGTACTGCAATTAAATGAAGGACAGTAAATTAAAGCCGTGCCCAGGCCCAGATAGGCAGTTCGGTGGGGCTATGTGAGGGCCTGAGGTTAGCAACTCATTCCCATTCTTTACGTGGGAACACAGATGGAGTCTCCAGTCTGGAAAAATATCTTGGCACTGTGTAAGTGCAGCCTTAAAGTTCTAAACACAAACCTGTTCACTGCAATCGTATTTACAGTCTTTTTAGAAAAGAAACAGTTTGGCAGGCAAGATGGCCCACGCCTATAATGTGGGCACTCAAAACACTGAAGCAGGAGGATTACAAGGTTGGGTCCAGCTGGCTACACAGTGAAACCCTGTCTCAAAACACCAAAACCCAAGAGGCTGGGAGATGGCTTTGGGAAAGTGCCAACACCCTGAGTAGCACCTCCTTACAAGCCAGGAGGCAGAAACTGGAGAATCTCTGGAATTTCAGGCAGTTAGCCTGGCAAATGCAGCAGAAAACAAGAGAAACCCTACCCCCAAACAAGATGGATGGAGAAGAAGGGGCCTGTATCCACAGGGGAACATGAACACACAAGCACATTATACATTATTAGTCATAAATCAAGACATTTATTAAATACACTGGCAAAGGATTCTGGTTCCAGCAAAGCAGGGGCAGTTTTTTTACAGGTTTCAGATGCGATCTGGTGATACTCTTTGGACTGATGGGAGCTATGTGCACATGTACCCCTTCCCCCCCCACACACACAGGGTAAAGAAAAAAAAATAAAAAGACTAAGCATAGTAGGGTATGCCTACAGGTGGCAGACACTGGAGGATTTTAAATTTGAGGTTAGCCTGGGCTACACAGACTCTGTGTAAACACACGGGGGGGGGGGAGAGATATTATTAAAAAAACAAATAAACAACAAAAGCAGGGTAATAATAGGATGGTCATTGCTAGATGAGGTTTTGGTGACAGTGAGAACTAAACAAAAACAAAAAACCAAAGCAAAACTCAGGTACCAAGCATTTTAACAAGTTCCAGGACAGCCCAGGTTAAACACAAAGATCCTTTCTCAACACCAAAAAACAGGCCGGGAGACGAGGTCCAGTATGTAATAAAGTATCTTGCCATCAAGCCTGCCTACCCGAGTTTGATTCCTGAAACTCAAGGAAGGAGAAAACGGTTTCTTGAATTGTCCTATAATCTCCACGCATGCATCATGACACGCGTGCGCTCCCCACAAAAGTTTAAGAAGTCAAAGAAAACGAACAAAAAAAAATCGGTGTATGTGATAATGCAAGCGGCACCCCCTCTGGCTCCCCCACGCCCTTCCCCATGTCCCCTCCCCTCCACCCACCGCGCCAGCTGCCGGGCGGCCGGCAGGGGGCGCGCGTGCTCCGCTCGCCGTCCCGCTTCCGCGCGCCCCAGCCCCTCCCCGCGCGCGCGGATCGAGGAGGAGGAGGAGGTGGAGGGACAGTCGCCCGAGGCTCCCAGGGCTGGAGCAGCGAGGGTGTGTCAGGTACAACCGAGCCCAGCCTTGCAGCCCTCCACGCCGCGGGGAGAGGCGCCCACCCGGGAGCGGCCCTCCCGGAGCTTCCGAGGGGTGGGCGGTGGGGCGGGAGCGCAGAGGGGTCCAGGCCACCAACGGGCCACCCTGCCTCGGTGAGCCGCGGGTTCTCGAGGGCGTTGGTGCCCGACCCCGCCGGGTGGAAGCGCTTCCATCTTACCGGTGAAGAAACCGAGACTCGCAGCAGTTAGGAAAGTTGCTCCGAGTTACCCAGCTGGGGTGGCAGCGCGGGGATCCGACGGGGGCCCTGCGCTCCGGGGCTCTGGCTGGGGTCACTGGTTACGCTGCGGCCCCCACCTTTACAGGTTCCAAAGGGCAACAGTGTGCCCTGCCCTCCCCTGAGATGGTGAGATCGGGGCTCCCCACTAGGGTGCAGAGCTGGTGAGGGAAGGTTGGCAGGGTGTGTGAAGAGTTGAACGCTTGGGAGGTCGAGGGATAGAGTTCCCACGCGAAGGGTCACTTCAGTTTCCTCTCATGTACCCTGAGGGCGTTGGGGAGTCCCAAATAGCCTTCGATGGGGCACCCCAGGACGCCTGTAGTTTTCTGTCAACACTTTATATACACAGTTGGAAATACAACCATTGTTGTCTGGATTGTTAGGTTTTTTTGTTAACTTGACACAGGGGAGAGTCATTTGGGGAGAATGAACCACTGCTATTGAGAGAATGCTACCGTAATTAGTGATTGATGTGGGATTGATTGACACCATTTCCTTGGTGTCCTATACCTCTGGGCATGTAGGCCTGGGGTGTATAGGAGAGCGTGCCCTAGGGAGCAAGTCTCTGAAAATCTCCTGCTTTCCGGTTTCTGCCTTGAGTTTTTGTCTTATTTACCTTAGTGATGGAGTGTGACCTGAGAGCTGTAAGATGAAGTAAGCCCTTCCTCCCCAAGTTGCTTTTGGTCATGGTGTCTGATCACAGCCGTAGAAATCCTAACTAAGGCACTGACTTTACCATGTTGAGGCGTTTAGTTCCGTGGTGATAAATGAATTTACACTGTGGTGTCTATCTCTGGAATTCTCTGACGGCAATTTGCCGTCTGGAATGGACCGGCTTCCTGTTTCCTGATTCCCCAGCTCAGTACTCAGCACACTTTGTTTGTTTCTGTGAGCCTTAAGGTTCCTTATCTAGAGTCGTTTTTGTGATTGGCTTATTTCATTTAACAAGAGAATGTGTTCAGGATTAATCTATATTGTGTGACAAGGTCTCCTTCCCTTTTAGATCTAAATAACTAGTTCATTCTAGGTTCAGACTACATTGTGTTTATCCTTTTGGTATAAGATTTTGGGAGGCAGTGTAGGTATTTTATCCAGGGCCCTGTATAAGTGCACTACCACTGAGCTACAGCCTCAACCCCAGTAAATTCACATTTTACTAATTTTTTGATAATTTTATGCATGTAAATAATGCATCTGGATCATACCGCCGGCCACTCTCCCTCTCCTGTGCCATGTGGTCTCTCTCTTTTGTTTTAATTAATTGAATCCACAGTGCTGCCTGCTGGAATGTTGAGTGACCCTGTTGACCTGATCTTGTATAGGTCCATAGCTGCAGTGACTTCTTAAGGGCAGTACCCGGGCCATAGCCCTTTTCCATCCTGCCTCTTAGTACCCTTTCTTACCTCTCTTAGTGATGTCCCCTGAGATTCATGCACTCAAGTGTGTGTGTATGTGTGGTGTGTGTGTGTGGTATGTATGTGGTATGTGTGGGGTGTGTGTGTGTGTGTGTGTGTGTGTGTGAGAGAGAGAGAGAGAGAGAGAGAGAGAGAGAGAGAGAGAGAGAGAGAGAGAGAGAGGAATGACTGAGATCACTGATTGAGGACTGATATCTCAGCACTTGGACCAGTTGTGAGTCTGTTAACTGCTCACCATTGCAGAGAGAAGCTCTGGCCAAGGCTGAGGCAGAGCTGATCTATGAAACTAGTGTGTTCACCTTTGTAAAGACTTGCTGATTGAGGCCTACTACACATACAGAAAACTATGCTCGCTTTAATATGGAGTACAGCTTGCTAACAGCACCCACTGAATGTACTATACAGTCAGCAACTGTGTCCAGGAAACAGCACTGCCCATCTCCCAGGGTTCCCTTAGAGCCTTGTACTTTTATACCACAGGCAACCACCTCTCTATGAGAGTGTAGTTTTCCTCATCCTCCTCACTGGACAAACACTCCATCACGGAACTATATCCCTTACCTGATACCTTCTCCGATTTCTAACAGTACAATGTGTGCAGGTGTGTGTGGCACATGAGAACAGAGGACAGCCTCAGGTGACGGTCCTCAGGCACCTTCCATATTTTCAGATAGGGTCTCTCATTGGCCCAGCCGTTATACCAGACTATCTCTGTCTCTCCCTTGCCAGAATTACAGATGTATAATATTGTGCCTTTTAAAAATTTGTATGTGTATGTGTGTTCCTGCTTGTCTCGATGTGAACCAAAGCTTTCAGATGCCTGAGGAAGGCAGAAGCCGGCGTTCCCATCCCCTGGAGCTGGGATCCAGGTGGTTGTGGGAACATGATATGGGTGCTGGGAAGTGAACCCGCTGCTTCTGAAAGAACACAGACACTTAAAGCTGTTTCTCTGGTCCCTTCTTTTTCTTTGCTCTTACACTTGCCAGCAAGAGCTTACAGCCAGCCATCCACACAGCCATTGTTTGGCTTTTTGAAACCTAACACTACACACACACACACTTGCACACACACAGACACATATACACACAGGCATTAGACTGTCTATGACACGTATAGACAATTCTGTAGGCCCTTTCCCTGGAATGACACTGATGATCTGCCAGCAGCTTTATTAAATGCTCAAGCACATGATCCCGAGTCTGATGTGGATTTTCTCATAGTCTGGGTCAAGTTGCTAAGGATGCAGTGTCTGGAAGTCCTGAGTGACTACACCCAAGCATTGTTGATTCAGATAAACAAGGCATGACCTCAGCTCTTGAACATACAGTGGACTGGAGAAAATGCAGAGTCATGCATGATGTGTAGTCATGAGGAGGAGGGGCACCAGCAGTTTGGGGAGAAGGGCAGAGGGAGGACATTTTGGTGCTTTAGCTTAGCATTTATCATGTGCTTTTGCTATAGCATGTCCCATTCTTCCTTAATTAGCTTGTAAAAAATTTTCCTGCAGGAGTTTTGAAGATCAGGAATGTATCTCAGTCATTCTTGTAACTCCCACAGACCTTGGCTCACTGCCTTACAGGTGGGCAAAGGCATCCACCCCCATCAACAGAAGAGTACCTGCAAGTGAGAAGCCTTCCAAAAACTGATGAACTTGAACTGGGGTTTCTCAAAGATGGACCCAAGACCATGCTAAAGTTAACTACATGTGAGCTGGAAACTTAATAAGTTACAAACTCACTCTCCTGAACTTTAGTAGCTGGATCAGGAAGCAGAGTTTGGGTGCTCTGGGTGGGGGTGAGCCTGAGAAAGATACTGGGACCCCTGAAGCAGAGGTAGAGAGAGGAAGTAGGAAGCTGGGTGTGGACATCCTCCTGACTGTCATAATGAGAGAACCCGCCCCCCAGAAATTAATTTGCATGATCTGCAGGCAGTTGAGAAAAAGACTAGCTTTTGCCTATTTTAAAGTCATAGGTTAGGTCTTTGATTGACACTCTTCTCACGTGATTCTCTGTATGTGCACAGCCTACTTACAGCTTTTAAATATTTAGTATTGAAAGTAAAGTGTAGACTTAGAAAGGTTAAATCCATGAAAGGAAAAGTTGAGGATCTGTGTACCTTTCCTTCGGGGGAAACTGAGTGAACATTCCTTCTAGCCTGGTATCCAGCCCCGAGCTTCACTTTGCTGGTGAAGTTAGTCTGCCATTAGTGGAACATTAATGTAAAGTGACAATTGGGTGTTTACTCAAAAAACAATTTATCATATCTCTTCTAAAATTATTTTTGTTATTTTATGTGTATGGGTGTTTTGTCTATAAAACCACATAAGTGCCTAATGCTCACAAAAGGCAAAAAACAGCATTAAGTCCCCTGGAACTAGAGTTACAGATGATTATGAGCTGCCATGTGAGCCTGTGAACTGAACCCGGGGTCTCACTATGTAGCTCTGGTTGACCTTGAACTTTTCTAAGTAGATCAGGCTGGACTCAAATTCAGGGAGCTCCACCTGCCTCTGCCTCTCAAGTGCTGGGATCCATGACATGCACCACCATGCCCCTCTTTATTTTTTAACAGCATACAAAGTGGTGGGTTCATTATGGCCTTTTCTGCCTTGTGTCAGTATTAAACTGTGTTCTAATATGGGGATATGTTTCAAATTTAATAAGATATCAGATAAACATGCCTTGTTTATCTGATATGAGATATCAGAGGGATCTACCCACAGTCAGTCTAGGAGCCTTTAATCTCAGCTACAGGGAATATCCAGGAGTGGTGACCTCCACCCTTAATTCCAGCAGATCTGAGTTTGAGGCCATCTTAGTTTACAGAAGGAGTTCCAGGCTCCCAGGCAGACAGTGGTGGTACCAGGCCTTTAATCTTAACCTTGACGTGAAATAACTGGGTGAAGAGGGTATTTAAGGCAGATATTGAAAGACAGGCAGTAGAAGCTGTGGCACACACTGTTAGTACCAGCACTTGGGAAGCAGAGGCAAGAGAATCTCTGTGAGTTCAAAGCCAGTCTGGTCTTCAAAGCAAGTTCCCGGACAGCCAGGGCTGTTACACAGAAAACTCTGTCTCAAAAAAACAGAGCGGAAAAAGATGGCTCTGTCCTCTGATATTCCAGATTGGTTTTTATTAAACCCCACATATCCCCACATTCTAACTCATCCCCCAGCTGCTCTAGCCCTGGATATTTGACGTTTAAAGTGCATTACTTCTATACCTGTCTGTTTAACGGATAGGGGAATGGTTTTCAACTCTCAGGTGTGTTCAGAGTGCCATACTGAATGTGCTACCAACATTGATCAATGTGAAAAAGGTATTTTTGCCATGGTTGAGTGCTGTGGTAAGGCGTGTATACACAAGCATTCACTTAAGATAACCATGTGTGTTAGAGGAAAAACTGAGCTGGACAGGAAGTAGTTCACTGACTGAGAAGTGACTTATGGGAAGAATGATAGACTACCTCACTCAAGGTGACACTTTCTAGCTCCCATCCATTCACCTGTACATTTCATTTTTCCATTGTATGAATGTAGCACACTCCCATTGTCAAGTCATCAATTGATGGACATCTAGGCTGTTTGCTTCCACTGTTGCTATTAAGAACAGAGCAGCAATGAACATGGATGAGCAAGTGTCTCTATAGTAGGATGCTGTGCCCAAGAGTGGTGTAGCTGGCTCTTGAGGTAGATTGATTCGTGGCTTCCTGAGGAACCACCACACTGATTTCCATAATAGCTGTACTGCTTTGCACTCCCATGAGCAGTGGATGAGTGTCCTCCTAACCCCAGTTCTCACCAGCAGGAGCTGTCGTTTGTTTTAATGACCTTGGTTATTCTGACTGGTGTAGGATAAACATCTCAGAGTAGTTTTGATTTGCATTTCCCTGATGACTAAGGATGTTGGATATTTCTCTCCCTGATACTTCTGTTTGGTCTTTGGAGAATTTTCTGTCTCGTTTTTAAATTGGGTTGTTTATTTTCTAGGTGATCAATGTTTTTGTTTGTTTGTTCTAGCTCTTCATTTATTCTAGATATCTACCCTCTATCCTTTGCTATCCTGTGGGCTGCTTGCTTTGCCCAAATGATGGTGTGTTTTGTCCCACAGAAGCTTTTCAGCTTCGTGAGGTCATTTATCATTGCTGGTCTTAGTGCCCGTGCTATTGGTGTCCCGTTGAGGAAGTTGTCTCCTGTGCCAGGGAGTACAAGGCTGTTCCTCAGCTTTTTGTCTATCTGATTCAGGCTATCTGTCTTATGCTGAGGTTTGTGCAGGATGATGGATATGGATCTGTTTATGTTCTTCTACACGCAGCCATGGTTGGAGCTCCAGCGTTAGTTGACGATGCTGTCTTGTCTAGTGTCAGGAGTCAGTGAACTGAGTACGGCATCACAGAGGTCTGCTCAGGAGACAGAGGGCTGGCTTCTCATTATAACTTTGTTTTAGTATGTAAAAGTAATCCTGCTTTCTGGGACCAGGACTAGATTTCATTCTGCTTTGTATGGAGAGGTCAGGAAAAAAATCAGAGGAAAAGAAAGCAGTCAGACTCCGCCCCAAGCATCCTTAGTTTTGATCCCAGACAGCCCTGAGGATACGGATTAAGCTTACCTGTGGGTTTGTTTCTGAGACTTTCCTTTTTTATTTATTTATTTTTTAGCTAGATCTTATACCATAACTCTAACAGGCCTGGGACTCTCTAGGGAGACCCAGCAAGCCTCACTCTTGCAGAAGACCCATCCCACATCTGCCCTAAGTGCTGGGGTTTCAAGTGTACAACACCACCCCTGGCCTGAGAGTGTCTGTTGAAGCATCCATAGGGAGTCACATGGCTTCTCGGCCTGCCTCAGGTGTGGGCAGAGGAGGCAGGAGGCAGAGGTCAATTTAGAGGGACTTATACACAGCCATTTCTTTCTGCAGCAGGTGCTGGCTAATAGTCCTTACTAGATTAGATACAAGCTGTGACTGCCAGTGAGCTTTGTGACTTTAGACATTATGAGACTTGGGGATGTGGTGTTGAGGGAGATGGCTCAACATTGCTGCTCTTCCACAGGATGCCGGTTCAGCTCTAAGCACCAATATGTCAGTTCACAGCCATCCATAACTCCAGTTCCAGGTGAACCAGTATCTTCTGGCCTCTTCGGGCACCATACACACACTACACACACAGTATCTTCTAGTATCTTCTGGCCTCTTTGGGCACCATACACACACACACACACACACACACACACACACACACACACACACACACACACACACACACGGCATGTAGACATACATGAAGGTATAGCATCCATGTACATAAATAAAAATTAACAACAAAACACCTGAGATTTTTGTATGTGAGTAATGTATTTATGTTTGTAACTCAGTTGCATGATCCTTGAGGTTGACAGGGAGTCTGAAGGTTGGACAGGCCGGCACATGTGTAGCTAGGTCTCTCTTGCACTTTGCCCAATTCTGACATTGCCTATCTCACTCCTGTTTGAATGTTTGATCCTTCTGCTTAAAATACTCCTTTTGCTCCCTTTGCTGGGCAGACGGCCCCCCCCCCCCCCGCACCCTTCCCCCCACAAAGGCTAGTTCAGATGACAATTTTTTGAGTCTCCAGAGAGGTGCAGTTGTGCCCTTTCTGGGCAGCACTGTAGGACACAGTGTTCTGTGAAGCTTGCGGCTCAGCAAGGCTGTTTTGTAAGAGGAGAATTTCCTCTTTGGGCCTTGGTGTGGTGCACAGCAGATGTTGAGAAAATGTTTGAACATCGGGGCCTGACTTCTGTCTGGTTCCTTCCCTATGGTCCTCCTGGGAAACTCGGTTTTCCATTGTCTTTTTTCTCCCTTTCTTGCTTTGGATCTTCTGTAGAGGCTCACAGAGATGAGAGAGGCCGCTCACAGAGGTGAGAGAGGCCGCTCACAGAGATGAGAGAGGCCGCTCACAGAGATGAGAGAGGCCGCTCACAGAGATGAGAGAGGCCGCTCACACAGATAAGAGAGGCCGCTCACACAGATCAGGTGGAACCTGTTATGAAGGCAAAAGAGTGGGAACTTTGGTTCTGTTTTAGTCTGTATGTGTCTGTGTGTGCGTGTATCTCTCTCTCTGTGTGTGCGTGTGTGTGTCTGTGTGCATGTATATGTCTCTCTCTCTGTGCCTGTGTGTGCCTGTGTGCGCATGTATATGTCTCTCTCTCTCTCTCTGTGTCTGTGTGCCTTTGTGAGCGTGTATATGTCTTTCTCTCTCTGTGTTTCTGTGTGCCTTTGTGAGCGTGTATATGTCTCTCTCTGTGTGTGTGTCTGTGTGCCTTTGTGAGCGTGTATATGTCTTTCTCTCTCTGTGTGTCTGTGTGCCTTTGTGAGCGTGTATATGTCTCTGTGTGTGTGTGTCTGTGTGTGCGTGTATATGTATGTATGTGTGCCTGTGTGTATGGTGTGTGTGTGTGTGTGTGTGTGTGTGTGTGTGTGTAGGTCAGAGGTTTCGGTACCTTACCTTCTACCTTCTTTGAGTTAGAATTTCTTATTTTGCATCTATATATGAGACATTAGGTGACCTGAGAGCTTCCAGGTATTCTCCTGCCTCTACCTCCTGTTTCCTGAGTGTGCACTGGTATGTATGTCCCAATACCTGGTTTTCCATGGGTTCTTGCGACTCAGGCTTAGATCCTCACAGTTACGTGGCAAGTGCTTCACCCTAAGCCATTTCTCCAGCCCAGTGTGGGTAGAGCTTTGTTTCTTTGTTTCTTTTTTTAATTAATTAATTTTTTTAAAGGCTGGGTCTAACTGTGTAGCTCTGACTAGCCTGGAACTCACTAGGTAGACTAGGCTAGCCCTAAACTCAGTCCCTCTGTCTCATGTAACTCCTTATTTATTTTTCAAATTGTATTTATTCTTTTAAAATTTTATGTGTGAATGTTTTGCCTGCGTTTTATGTATGCATACTATGAATGTGCTTGGTACCCCTGGAGGTCAGAAGATGGCATTAGATCCCCTGGAACTGGAGTTGTTGATGGTTGTGAACCACTACGTGGGTCCTGGGAATCAAACCTGGATCCTCTGCAAGAACAACGGGGTGGCTGTAAACCCATTTCTCCAGCCCATGGGTCAGTTAGTTTAATCACTGCAACATGGGAGGAAAATGAGGCCTGGGAAGAAGGGCTGATAGCTGGCAGGCAGCAGTAACAGGTTTCTGTCAGAAGCTGCTTAATTATGTCGCTGGTATCTGATGTGACTTCCAAAGGGGTCATAGCCCACAGGTTTAGAACTGCTGGTTTAGGGTAGGACAAGTCCTAGAGCACCCTGGGCCTGGTCTCCTAGAGCACCCTGGACCTGGTCTCCTAGAGCACCTGTGGGCCTGGTCTTCTAGAGCACCCTGGGCCTGGTCTCCTAGAGCACCCTGGGCCAGGTCTCCTAGAGCACCCTGGGCCTGGTCTCCTCATCAGCCAGGTAAAGCGATGGGGAGACATTAAGCCCTTCCAGCCTCTCTTGATCTGACAAAAAGAAGATCAGATACCACACCCCTAAACTTAAGTATAATGAATATGATAATTCCAAATAAAAATACCAAACGTTTTTATAAATTACACAATATTCAGGGTAATTATACTTGAATTATTTAAGACATGCTTTTTCCTGGTCTTGGCTGCCATAGTGCATACCTGAACAACGACTAAGGTCTCTTCATTTTATATGGGTAAATAGATAGCTCACGAGAACAAGGAAGGACCTGTCTTACAGCCACAAACACACGGAGGTCCAAATGCTGTATTCAAAAACCATCTGGGTGGAATGATTTGCATGAAACTAGATTCTATATCTGGGATCATTTTCCGAAGGGAGTTTCCCTTAAATTTAAATCCCTTATTTATGAATTAGTTATTTGTTCTTCCAGTCTCCTCTCTGGTGCTGTGGTAAAAATACCCTGACGATGGAAAGCATCCTAGGTGAGGAAGGGGTATGCTTGGCCCCCTGACAAGGGTGCTGGGACCCAAATTTGGGAAAGCAGCAAGAATCCTCAGTTGCTGAGCCATCTCTCTAACCCTTTCAGGTCATTAACAACATTTTAAAAGATTTATTTGAGGCACTGGAGAGATGACTCAGTGGTTAAGAGCACTGACTGCTCTTCCAGAGGACCGGGGTTCAATTCCCAGCACCCACATGGCAGCTCACAACTGCCTGTAACTCTAGCTTCAGGGGACCCACCACCCATGGCAAAGCACCACTGTATATAAAAATAAATAAAAATCTTAAAAAAAGTTTTATTTGAATTGTGTGTGTATAAATGTCTTACTTGCTTGTCTGTGCTCCGTGTATGCCCTGGAGCTGGAGTTACAGACTTCTGTCAGCTGCCATGTTGGAGATGGGAACCAAACCTGGGTTCTTTGCAGGAGCAATAAGTGCTCTTAACTGCTGAGCCATCTCTCCTGCCTTTCAAATTGTTTTTTAAAAGGTGATATACTTATGGAATTTAAAAATATTTTATAATTCCTATTTCTGATTTTTACAGAGTTCTTTAGTGTTGCCTTTTAAATGATTGTGTCTTCTTAACAGCATCAACATTGATTTTTATAGGCAGGTGAGTCAGGCACGCCTTTAATCCCAGCACTTAGGAGGCAGAGGCAGGCAATCTCTGTGAGTTCAAGGCCAGCCTGGTCTATGTAGTCAGTTCCAGAACATCCAGGGCTACATAATGAGGCCCTGCTTCAAGCCTCCCTGGCCTCATAATTAGACAGGTGAATGGTTTGTCTCCTTCTCTGTGGTCCTTCAGTGATGCTTCCAATTCCCTCTGCGAGGTTCTAACTGTAGTAGGATGATTTCTGATGATCTCTGATGTGACTGTCCAGTAAACTAAGACCAACATCGCCCTGCACCCCCACACACATGGGGGGGGGGCTGGAGGGAAAGAGAAACAGAGTGAGAAACTGCTAGCATTAACCAATGCTCTTGAACTTCAGCCATTGTTCCTAACATCATAAACATTTCACAGACCAGTTCTTCAGAGGAGCGATGATCCTTTCTTGATATATGTTCTTGATCTCCTGCAACCGTGGGGTCCTGGATATGGTCTGTAATCATGTGAGAATAGGCTTGTCAAGTGAGGCAAGTGGGAGGTTCTGCCAGGTCTACCCCTCTCCCAGCACAAGCTAGCTTTAACCCCCCAGTGATATTCCTCACACACAGGAGCTGTAGCCAGGCCACTGTGGTCCTTTTCGGGAGCTTGCATCTGACAGAGCCAATGCGTCATCTGAGGAGTGTTTGTAAGGATGAAAACTGTTTTTAGACTTTGTAAGTCTAAAGCCTTGTCCCAAAGCTTCTTTCCAATTTAACAGATGATGCTAATGATTAATACGTGTTTATTGTTTTCAGTGTTAGAATTTTGCCCTCGTGCCTATTACAGAGGCTTTGGTCTTTTTCCTGGTGTTGCCAAACATACTCTGTTTTAGTTTTCTAGCATGTCTCACCCCTTGCAGACTTCAAAATGCACATGTAATTATCCATGTCTTCACTTTATACATTGGGCCATGCTTCTCCGTGTAAGCTCCCCCCCCCCCCCAGGTCTTGCATGGAATAGCTTCTCAGTTAATGGGGCCTCATTAGACTCTGGTAATAGTATGCAGTGTGTCTTGTGGTCAGAACAAAACACGGTTCATCATTACCACTGTATCAAAAGAAGCCCTCCCAGGGGAGTGATGTGGGTGAAACTGTCTGCTCTTGACCGAGTACATTTTGTTCAGGGGTAATGGGATTCCAGAAATTGTACATTTCTGATTTCTTGCTGTCTGGATACTTTTCATGTGGGCAGCAGGGTCCAGATAGGTGGGTGACAGACCTACAAAGGAGAAATCCATGACAGCAGAGCAGAGTGCGGTTTAAAACGTGGTCCAATTGGAAGTGATCACTCCTGGGCTCGCCTCTTCCTTCACCTCCAGCTTTGGAGTCTGCCAGTCTCTACTCTTGTCCTTTGAGAGGCACAAGCCTTTACCTTGTCCTCTGGAGTCTTAGGAATTAACTCTAGGGGTGTTTGCTGGGTTTTCGTTTTGCTGCTAGTTTCTGTAATCACAGAACAGATCATTCAGTCCTTCGCTGCTGCTCCCAAGTCCTTGACTCCCCAGATGAGGATGAGGAGGTGCTGAAGAATCTCTGCCTTAGGAGTCAAACTGTATCAATTTTTCCTTCTAAGTTTGTCCTAAATGATCCTGCTGGGACTCTGAACAGTAGAAAACGTTTTCACTGAGGGGTCTAGATCAGAGGACCGCCCTGTTCTAATGGGTTTTTGGAACTTTGGAGAAAAAGGGAACTTAAATCAAGAGAAGAGTTTTTTTTTTAAAAAAGCTATTTATTTATTTAGAGTCAAGACCTTGCTATGCAGCAGCCCTGGTTGACTGGAACTTGCTCTGTAGACCAAGCTGGTCTGGAACTCACAGAGAATACCTGGCTCTGCTGCCAGGGCTGGGATTGAAGGCATGTGACCCTGTGCTCAGCTGGTTTTATATTGTTGTTTTTAAATCTTTGAGAAACAGAATATTGGGAGGTGTTTTTTAAACATTTTTCCTCAGTACTGTTTTGATTTCTTTTTCTGTTGCTGTGATAAAACATCCTGACAAAAGCATCTTGGCAAGAGAGGTTCTTATAGCTCCGGGTTCTAGTTTACAGTCTGTCATTGTGGGGAAGTCCCACTGCATCTGTTACCAAGAGGTGCAGCAGGGACAGCCTTCTTGCTGGCGCTCAGTTTACCCCTTGGTATAAGGGCGTGATCCCCTGTTGAGGTAATGGTCCCACCCACATCAATCAACATAATCGGATAATCCATCCCAGAGATACTCAGTGCTAACCCTAATCTAGATGTCTGGAGGCCTGTCTCCTGGTGTCAGGTTGACAGTAATAAATGGCTCAGGATCCTTTACTCTTAGGACCCCGACAGTGAAAAGGCAGCTAGCATCTTAGG
This sequence comes from Phyllotis vaccarum, assembly GCA_033318265.1. Taxonomy (NCBI): domain Eukaryota; kingdom Metazoa; phylum Chordata; class Mammalia; order Rodentia; family Cricetidae; genus Phyllotis; species Phyllotis vaccarum. Next base: position 38,258,694 of record JARWLC010000014.1, read on the forward strand.
ATAATTGTTTTGCTCTGCACGACCCTCCGAAGGTGTTTGTGTGGTGAAGTCACTGGGACTCCACCTGCTCATGGAAATCCAGAATCAATCCTGGAGAGTCCTCAGCTGCATTGCAGCCCCCCGGTTTTCAGCTTCAGGGGTTTCTAGCCCAGGAGTCGAGGACTGTGACTGCAGGTGATGGAATGAGGTGTTTTTCTCCCAAATGTGACCAGGAGTGTGCCGGTGTGCCCTTGATAGAAAAGTGCTGACATCTGGGCCCCCACCAGCAACTGTAGCAGTTTATTCAGTCAGTAGGAAGAGCTGCAAATATACTCAACACTGTGTGCTCCTCGCCAGACTCAGCATCTTATGCATCTGCTTTATTTTTCTTACTTGTGACCATCTTTCCCCTTCTCTCGTTCTGTTCACACACACATCATACCACACTACACACACATCATACCACACACACACACACACACACACACACACACACACACGTCACACCACATACACACACGTCACACCACATACACACACGTCACACCACACACACACACATGTCACACCACACACACACACACCTCATACCACACATACACGTCACACCACATACACATACATACACACACATCAATCACATCACACACACATTACGGTACATCCATACATACATGTACCACACACACACACACACACACACACACACACACACACACACAGAGTTTCCTCCTAGAGAACAGAGAGGCACTGTTGTGGGGAGCTAAGATCAGAACAGCCAGCCTCTTACAGCAAACTTTCTCTAAAGTGATTGCTTTCTCCTGAACCGTTTGTGATACGTTCAGACAGCAGGCTTTCTCCTGTAAATATCCTTGCAAAAGTCTCCCAAGAACAGCAATGCTGGATGCAGCTAGTTCTATGCAGAGAATTTAATGTTGCTTTAATCATGTCATCTAATAGAACCCGCATTAAAACTCACTCAGTTGTCCTCCTACTCAGTGGGTTTCGGTCCGTGATCTAACTAAGCACCACAAGTTGCAGTTGGTAATCAGGTTATGTTTTGTAGGATCATTATGTAAGAGCCTCTTAGGAGACCCTTTCCTACACTCAGATTTCTCCTGTGCTGGTCCCCTTCACTCCTGGGAACTCATTTTTTCCATAAGTTCAGGGTGCATGTTTTGGCATGTGTTGTTTCTGGATTTTTTTTTTTTTTTTTTTTTAATGACAGGTAATGATGTTGTAACCAAATTGTCAACATAATGAAGTAAAAGGGGGTGCTTGAGTGCTGGGCGGGGGATGGGGCAGTGTGAGCGGGAAGCTGGACAGCTTTGGGAGGGAGAGGGGAGTGAGGCAGCTAACTGTCCCTGTGTCCTGAAGGACAATGGAGACACGAAGCAGGGAGTGAAGGGTGTAGTGTTTTGTATGTCTAATGCCCGAGTTCTCTCCAGAAAGCCAGTTACCTTACGCCACCACCCTCTCATGTCTGTGGGTTCACCTCAGCACACATTTGCCAACACTGCCAGTTTGTATTTTACTGTCCAGATTTAATTTTGACTATAAATAATATAAATGGATTCTTTTATTCTATATTTGATATTTCTTTTCTGATCAATTAGCTACTCTTATTTGTTAATCATTTTATAGTTTGTGGGTAGTTTTTTTTTTCCCCTTGCATTATTTTTGCCCTAAGTAGTCTCTCCCTATTCTTTTCTTTAGTTTTAAAGTGTTATTAGGATTTTGCAGTAGAATTTGTTGCATATTTTTTATAAAGCAAAGTTGGAGCTTATTAGAAATAGGGTTTGTGCATTGTGTGTATGTGCATGAACTGTCTGTAAACATGCATGCGAAGGGCAGGGCTTGATGGTTCCCACGTTGCTTTTTAAGACAGGGTCTTTAACTGAGCCTGGAGCTCTTCACTTTGTGACCTCTAAGTGTCTGGACTCCGGCCTTCATTAGCATGGCAAGCGCTTTACCAACTGAGCCGCTCCCCAGCTGCCAAGAAGGAGCATTTTTTCCTCTACATTTTATTTTAAACATTTGTCTGATTATTTTTATGCTTTCACACGTGTTCTTCGGAGTGCCAATGGGGCTTGTGGGAGAAGGTGAGGTTCCTGGGGGATTCCAGGGCACACTGTCAGCTTGGTGACACATTGACAAGTTCTCCTGCCTCTGTTTCCTCATGGGAGCATCAGGATTACAGACATGTGCAACGCTGTGTCCAGCTCTTTATGTGGTCACTGGGAGTCTGAACTCATGTCTTCATGCTTACATGAGTGTGTTACGGGCTGGGTCGTCTTCCTAGCTCCATACAGTGGTTATGGGAAGTAGTCTGTAATAGTTTTAAGAGTAGACATATGTGGTGCATGCGTGTGTGTGTGTGTGTGTGTGTGTGTGTGTGTGTGTGTGTGTGTGTGTGTGTGTGTAAGATAAGGGCAGTACTATACATCTTCACTCTTTTGGAGAGAACATTGGGTCTAAAGGCAGTTTGAGGTGGGAGGAACCTGTCCTGCTGATCTAGGTGCTGTAGTTCAGATTCTCCACACAGGGCCTTCCAGGGAAACGGCAGGCAGCTCCACTCTGTAGGCTCCGATGATCCCAAGAGATCTTCAGAGACCCCTCAGCTGAAGCCAGGGAGGGTCTCACGCTAACACAGTTGCTCTTTTCTTTTATATTTACTTCTAAATTTAGGAAGTTATTGCTTCTGGAGTTTACCTAGAAAAGGCCTCCAGTCATATGTTTTGTTGCGAAACCCAGAGAAAGTTTCCTAGTTGTACGGTTAAGTACTAAGTTAAAAATAGAAAAATAAATAGATAAATCTGAGCAGTACTGGCACATACTTTTAATCCCAGTGCTCTGCTGGGAACAGTGAGTTCCAGGGCAGCCAGGGCTACACAGAGAAATCCCATGTCAAAAAACTGGAAGAAGAAGGAGGAGGAGGAGGAGGAGGAGGAGGAGGAGGAGGAGGAGGAGGAGGCCAGGCTGTGGTGGCACACACCTTCAGTCCCAGTAGATCTCAGTGAATTCAGGCCAGCCTGGTCAACAAAGTGAGTTCCAGGACAGCCAGGACAGTTCCACAGAGAAACCTGTCTGGAAACAAAATAAACAAACAAAAACCCCTTCTTACCAAATTACCAAGTTATTACTATACTACTTAAGAATGTAGCTTCTGACCAGATGTGCTTGTACACACCTAGAATCCCCAAAGTTAGGAGGCTGAAGTCTGTGACTACTAGTCACAAGTGTGAAGCTAGCCTGGGGTACGTGTCTGTTTCAAAAAGAAAACTTTACACATTTTCCTCTTCATAATGGCTTTTTATATAAATTATTCTATATTTGTCTATTTCTGAGCTAGTCAATTTCATCTGTTGACCTCTATGATGATTTTATAAATCAAATTCAAATGTGGAGCATATTTTATTATTACCTTTGGGTTTAAATTTTTCAGTAGAAAACAGGATAAAGAAATGGGTGAAGCTTTAGAAATTGATCATGGGTGAAAAGTTAGAGAAAAAAAGAAATCATAATTGTAGCTTTTTCTGACCACCTGTTTCTGTAATGTTCTTGCAACATTTACTTAATATGCTTATTTGAATGCTGCTTCAATTTTATTACAAATTCAGAAAGAAAATGATCAATATATACATTGTGAAATTGTCAAATAATAGATATTTTTTCAATGGCCAATGAAGAAAAATCTAGAAAGAAAAATAGGTAAGCAAATGATAGACTCAAACATTTGTTTTCTAGGCAAATTATAAGGAAAATTCTAGTGATTTTAATTAGCTGAATAATTTGTGATTTGTAGAGAGATGCTAGCCACATAAATAAGTGTATCCATTGTCTGGTTGTTTTGGGAGACAGTCTCTCCTCGGTGAGACTGCAGCCTGCCTTAGTCATAGAAGGTCCTGTGATGTCCCTTTGTGCTGGCTCCTGAATATTGGCAAGTGTCCGAGCTTCATAGTTAGTTGGGTGGTGCCCTTGGCATGGATGCTATGTGAAGAATTATCACCTCCATTTAGAGTCAGTCATCAGGTGAAGGAGTCAGCCAGGCATAATGGAGTTAGGAGCGTGAGTGGCAGAGCTAATTCCGACACCAGTTAATGACCTGCCTTAACCTTGGATTCCTCATCAGTAGGAGGGGTTGACCTACTGACTCCAAGTCTCTCCTGGGATGCCATCCCAGGATCTTTCCATAGCTGTTCCCACTGGGAATCCTTCATTCATGTTGTCTTTAGAATAATAAGAACGGAGAAGAGAAAACTAACACCAGAGATTAAAACTCTTGAGGCGGCATTGGTGGGACAGTCATGTGTTACGTTGCTATGGTCCAACGGTTATGAGAAGTGCAGGTTAGAGCATCAATGAGCTTTTAAGGTGAATGTGTATAGGTCCATAAATATGCAGATATATATGGTGTGCTTGGGCTCCATGCCTTGCAGTTGTGGGTGAGCCCCAGGGAGCTATGCGTATACCGGCGTGAGTGTTAAAGGCCTTCCTGCACACCAGCTATTCAGAGGACACACTGATTCAGAAGAGTCAGATCTGGCGTCTTCTGTAAGGCCTCCAGTCACATGTCCCACTGATCTTTGGGACCCTATAATTAAATGGTGTAGATTTTGCTTTTTTTTTTTAAATCTTTTTGGACCTGATCTATAGTAAATTATCATGAAGTGGGAGGTTTGTAAACAGTGACATTTATTCCCCACCTTCTGAAGTCTAGGTATTCCAATATCAGTGTCCCAGCAGATCCCATGGCTGGTGATGACCACTTCCTGGTTCATAGACGGCACAGTCTTGCTGTGTCTTATGTGGTGGAGGAGCTCTGTATTTAGAATACTAGTACATTTTAATATGTGGTGGTGTAAAATTCCTCTTTTCGATCTTGTCCTGATATTGTACAATAGAGATTATTTTTAATTAATTAGCTTTAAAATTGCCTTTATAAGGCAATACATAATCATGGGCTAACATGTACTAAGCAGAATATATAATGAAAGATGGAAGTCTGGATTCCTGTTTGGGGGGAATTAGCTGATTTTGTTTAAGTTCAGCCTAAGTGAAGCTGTGGTGTACACACTGATTAATAATGCGGGCTCTTCATTTATGATCACTTGATTTTCACCAAGGATGGTAATATACCAACAGAGTACTTTTTTTTAACAGATGATATAGAAGTAACTAGTAATCCACACACTAAAGAAGGAAGCCGGATCTCTTTCTATCACACTAGATAAAAATAACTAACCCAAGCCAGCAGTGGGGACACACATCTTCAGTCCCAGCACTAGGGAGGCAGAGGCAGGCAGATCTTCGAGTTTCGGCCAGCCTGGTCTACCAAATTCCAGGACAGCCAGGGCTACACAGAGAAACCTGGTCTTGAAAAACTTGGGTGGGGGGAGAGAGAAAACGGAAAAAGAGGAATGTTTCTGATTTATCTAACTGAAGCCATTCCAGGCAAGGACTAAGACGGGCAGAGCCTATTTGGTGCAGGCTCTGAAGAAGAAAAGGCTTTACAGAAGCGACTGTCCTTTGGTGTTGATGGCTCTGGGCCACAGTGTTATTGTGTAGCAGGGACACGCCAGCAAGCTAGATTTGTGCTCTCTGTAAAATGAGATGGTATGTATGTATGTATGTGTGTATGTATGTATTGTGTGTTTGTGTGTGTGTGTGCACGTGCATGCGTGTGTGCGTGCGTGCATGCGCACCCATGCATTTGTTATAGTATGCATATGGAGATCAGAGGACAGCTTTATGCATATGGAGATCAGAGGACAGCTCCCTTCTCTCCTCCTGCCACGCGGATCCCAGGGATCAAACTCAGGTTGTCCAGACTGGCAGCAAGCGATGTCACTTGCTGAGCTGTCTTGTTAGTTCCGTGCTCACCTTTCGTGTGTGTGTGTGTGTGTGTGTGTGTGTGTGTGTGCATGTGAGGGTGTGTACGTACCCGTTCACCTGGGTATGTTCTTGTGTGCACATGAATGCCCTTGCACACATGTGTAGAAGCCAGAGAGATGTTTTCCTCTATTGTTCTCCACATTATTTTTTGAGACAGTCTCTCACTGACCCTGGAGCTCACCAGTTTGGCGAGGCTGGCTGGCCAGTGAGCTTCAGGGGTTCTCCTCTTTCTGCAGGGCAAGGCATACATATGTGCCAAGGGGTGCCACCTTTAATGTGGGTACTAGGGGTCTGAGCAAAGGGCCAGATGCTTGGTGGTAGGTGCTTCACCAACTTAAACCGTCTCCCCAACCCCTCTTGCTTGCTTTGATGCCTCATCAGCACCCCAGGGAGGAGATGTAAAATTGGAAGGCACTTTGTTGTTATTTTTTCCCTTCGGGGCTTGAAGGTCCTGTTCATTTACACAGAAGTTATTTGGGAAATAGGAACTGAGTTATTTGTTTCCACATTTTTGTGAGGAAGAGGTGGGTTTCTTTTGCCCCTCTCTGCACCCAACACACAGTCTAGATGGGCATAGTCCAGGCCCACTGTTTGTACCTTCCTTGGGCTCCCAGGGAAGGTTCACATCACTGCCCGAGACCAGACCCAGAGTGTGGCAAGCTGATCCAGGAATACTAAGCTGCTAGAAGTCTCCAGGGATGAGTCCTTCCTTAGATGCTGTATTTTGGCTTGGGGCTAAAATTGTGAGTGACCCTGATATTAGCCAGTGTGTTGTCTTGCTTTCCTTCCGGATAATTGCCATCTTTGCTTACATTGCTTGGAGCTAAGGATCATCACTTCATCCAGACTCTGCCAGAAAACCCAGTAGGCGCCACCCGCACTGCTGCAGACCACAGAGCCCTGAGGCTGGCCTGCACAAACAGTAGTGTGGTGGCCACCAGCAACGGCTGTACTCTAAGGTAAGGCCTTCACCCAGGGGGGATGAGAAGAGACTCAGCTCAGGAGCTGACAGGCTTGCAGGTGTAAACAACCGGGCTGCACCAGAGCACACACGTGAATTGTGAATGTTGACTTGAGAATACGGTTTTGGTCAGCAGTTGATTTCTGGGCCTCTCAAAGCTCAGTGTGGTAAAGGTTCCTAAAGTGTGGAGCTTTTCCTAGCTAGCTCTTTTTGTTCTGGCTTAGTGTGGGGAAAGTGACTTTACAAAACAGACACAAAAAACGTGTCTTTACTTGGTTCATACTTTTAGATTCATCAGGGAGATACATTTATCTCATCCTCGGCCAGCTGGTTTAATCCAGCTGGGAATAGCCACAGACAGAAGGTTGAGGCTGAGTCTACCAGACACCCTGGTCCTCTGCGTCAGGCGCCAGGTGCTTAAGTCCTTTTCGCTTTCATGTAGTCCCTGTCCGCTCCCTTCTGAGACCCAAGGAATTGTTTTTGTCATTGTCGTTTTGAGACAGGCCCTGAGCTTTTTATGATTTCTTGGGATCCACCTTCCAAGCCAGTGGTTTCTGTTCTGTATTGTTTTGAGACAGGGTCTCTTTATGTGGCTCTGGTTGTCCTGGAACTCTCTGTAGACTGGGCTGGCCCAAACTCACAGAGATCCACCTGACTTTGACTCTCTCAGGTGCTGGAATTAAAGACATGCGCCACCACGCCTTGGCAAGGCAGTGGATTCTTGAGTCATCTTTCTCGGTACGGCTTTAGGAACTGGTGTGCACTTGCATGTTCTCGCCCCTCGTGTGGTGTGTGTTGTGTGTGTGTATGTGTGTTTGTATGTGTGTGTGTATGTGTATATATAAGGAAAAGGGGAAGGTCTAGGATATGAGAATACCTGTGCCCCAGAGGAACCTTTGATCTGCTGCTTGTGAGCACAGCCTGCATCATTGCCACTCAGGCTTCATCCCCTCAAGATGACAGCAATGCTTTGGTGGGGGACAGTGTGTTGAGAATAAGGTCACAGAGGTGAACACCTAAGTCCTGTCCTAAGGGGCTGTAAACGGAGTCTGTAAAATGTAGGTTTATAGAGGAAAGTGGTGGGGGCTTGGTCGTATGAGCTTGAGGACCCGCCCGCAGACATTAGCACCATGAGAAAGCCGATGCCATGTATAAGCCAAGTGTCTAGAAGGCACGGGAAGACTAGACATCCTGGGCTGGCTAGCTTGCCATTCTGTCCTAACTGGTGAGCTCCAGGTTCAGTGAGAGACCCTGTCTCAGAAAATAAGGTGGAACCAGGGGTTGTGGTGTACACCTTTAACTCCAGCACGGGAGGCAGAGGCAGAGGCAGGTGGATCTCTATGAGTTCAAGGCCAGCTTGGTCTACACAGAGAGTTCCATGCCAGTCAGAGCTGCATGGTGAGACCCTGTCTCAAAACAACAACAGCAACAATAGATGCTGCTGCTGATGGTGATGGTGATGATGATGGTGATGATGATGGTGATGATGATGGTGATGATGATGGCGATGATGATGGTGATGATGATGGCGATGATGATGATGGTGATGATGTTGTAAAAAGCAAAGAGTGATTGAGGAAAACACTTGGCTTTGACCTATGGCCTCTATACCCACTTGAGAAGACACCTAAACACACACACTCACACTCACACACACACACACAGGGGGTGGGAGGAGAATGGGTAGATAGGATGATAACTATGCTGAACTGAATATGGAGTGAGGGATACAGGTCATCAAGGTTAGATAAGGGCTGGAATTAGAACTCCGCTGTGTCATTCTTGGCCTAATTATCTAGCTCTTAGCCTTGCCTACTTTCCCTGAAGATCCCCAATCCCTTACCTGAAAAAAAATCTTAATGATGATGGGCCTAGACCGATATATTAGTGGCTTCTTTTAGCTCTGTAATTATTAAGATTTCCAATCTTTATGTTACCAAATAATAGGTAAGAGCCTGGACTTCAAAGTTATAGTTTTGGCTCTGGCCTCTGGCTGACTACTGGCCATGTGACCATGGTTAGCTTGGTATACCTCCGTTTCCTCATCAGTAAATTATATAATAATAGTAGTTATGACATGGCTCTAATGTGAAATTTAAATTAGTTAAATATTTCATAAATATACGTAGCACCTAGAAAATGCCACAGAAATGTTTGTTAATAACAACAAAACCCCAACATATGTGTGTGTGCATGTGTATGGAGGCCTGAGGCACAAATCAGGTGCCTCCCTCAGTTACTTTCAACTTACTTTTTGAGACAGGGTCTCTCACTGAATCTGTTGCTAATCAGTTGGCTAGACAGACTGATGAACTTCAGGGACTTCTCTGTGCCAGGCCTTTCAGTGGGTACAGGGGGAGGGGGAGGGAGGAGGGGGGATCAGAACTCAGGTTCTCACACTTGTAGCAAGCAGTGTACTGACTGAGCCAGTTTCCTAGTCCCTTCTGTATTGAGCTTAATTCCAAATAAATTCGACAGGCATTGATTCCAAATACAGCTAATCCTAAACTACCCTGAGGGCTTGCCACAAACTGTTAATTGTTTGGCAAAGCTTCTAGTTAAGCCCTGTGAAAGAATTGGCGAGGACCATGGCTCTGCTGTGCTTCTGCGTGTGTGTGGTGCTACTCCTCGGGATGCCGGGTACTCTAGGGATGATCTGTACATGAGTCGTCTCACTACTGACGGGTAGGTGGAGTCTCAGGAAGTTGCTCCAGGTCTCACTCAGATCTTTGACCTGTCGTAACTCTCACCCTTAGCATCTCGTACCTGTTTATTATACTGATGCCACCATTTCCTACTCCCACTCACCTGGTGCTTACCCTTCCATTCGCCCCAGCCATACTTCAGTGAATGAGGGACTTCTGTAAAGCCGTGTTCACCATCTGCGTACTTTTTTTGTGGAAGCCTTATTTAATACCACTATCTGATCCTAGGCATGCCAGAATTGGACAAATAGTTTGTCTTTGCAAATGCCAAAACGTTTTTCTTATCACTGTGTGTGGTGTGTATGTGGACATGACAGGTGGTTGGAGGGTAACTGTAGATCAGTTAGTTCTTGTCTGCCTTGATGCAGGCTGTAAGGATCGCGTGGCGGATGCTTTAAGCAGCCTACCGATCTTGTTCTGATATCAGTTCTGGAGCCGTTCTGGATATACAAGCTATTTTCTCCCTCCTCCATCTCTACTTTAAGACAGAGTCCCACTATATGATAGCCTTAGGTGGCTTTCGGTCAAAGGCATTCTCCTGCCTCATCCTCCCAGTTGTACTTAAGCCTAGCTCTATACAAGCAGTTTTCAGATTTATGCCAATTAATATGAAACTTTGTTTTCAAGGTCTTTGACCATGAAAATGTCTGAATACTTCTCTTGGCAAATGCAGTGAGTTTTTCTAGCAGGACATTATTTGTATAATTAGCTCTTTTTATTATTGGTTTATCTTTTGTTGTTTTTTTGAGACACAGTGTCACTGTGTTGCCCAGACTGACCCTGAACTCAGAAACATCTTGTTTTTGCCTCCTGAGTTATCTCTAGGACCATAGGTTTGTGCTACTACACCCAGCTTTAATATTCTTTTTAAAAAATACCTTGATGTAGACTTTCCTCAGATGTTTCTTTCTTTGATTTTTGCCATTTCATTTAGCAACGGTGACCAAGTGACTCAGAGAGAGGAAGTTCCTTTTCGTGTTTATTCTTAGCCTGATTGACTCTCTGAGGTGGGGAATATCATTTTTATTAGTTCAAAGTGGGAAGTGCCCACAAGGAAATGAACTTCCAGGAAGATAAAGGCTTGTTGATAACATGTTACCAAGGTTTGAGTGTGGCCTGCTCAGAAGAGTGGGTTTACAGTGCAAAGGTCAGTTCTTTTCAGAAAATGTGATTTGCCTCCGAAAGAAAACTCAGTGAGCATGTGCCTCAAGGGGGAGGGGGGGTGATGACTCACTACAGCCGCCCTGTGTGTCACTTGCATTATTCAATACAGATCTTTGATCTCACACTGTGGAACTATGATAAAGCTCATCAACCCACACAATAATAGTTTCTTGAGGTGGGACAGTGTACAGTCTGGAGTCTAAAGAGTATATTTTCTCCATCTCACCAAGCATTGTTACTGATTTGTTTGAAGCTCTTTTTAGAATCTTATCTGCCCAGTGCCCTGCTTCACTTCTCAGGAGGAATTTTTCTTTAAATGTATGTTGTTGAGGGGGCTAGAATGAAACTAAGGTGTTACCCAGGAGCACAGCGGGGACCCCAGGGCTGTGTCCTTGAGTCCTTTCTCTGTCTCTATGGAGACGGAGTGCCTGGTCAGGTAGTGATGTTTTACTTTGCCTCTGTACATAAGTTCATTGTATGAATGGTTGAATTTAGAACTGGGCAAGGATGCATTGCCTCTCTCTTGACAGTTTAAAAAAGTGTGTGTGTGTGTCTCAGTGATTATACTTTTTAGAACTACTAAGGATACTTAATGTTTCCAAAACATTGCATAAGATTCCAGGGAGGAAAAACACACCCTTATAATATTCAAAATAATTTTTTTTTCTTTTGGCTAAAAGAAATCTTCAACCAACACATCTATTAAAAAAAAATCACATGCTTGTCTAAGTATGGTGCTGCATGCCTGTCAGTGTAGACTAGAGAGGTGAAGCAGAAAGGTTATTGTGAACTCAAGGCCAGTTTGAACTTCAGAGTGAGTTCCAGGCCAAAGGGGATCTCTACAGAAGGACACAAAGGGGTCTTTCGAGATGGCTCAATCAGTTAAGTGACTGCTGTGCAAGCATCCAAACCTGAGTTCAGATCCCCAAGACCCACATTATAAGCAAGGCACAGTGGTGCATGTTAGGGAACAGATTCTCCTGTAACTCACCAGCCAGCCTGCAAAGCTGATTTGGTAAACTCCAGGGTCAGTGAGACCTTGTCTCAAGAAATAAGGGGAAAGTAATTGAGAAAGGCATCAGCCCATGTCCCCCATAGGAAAGCTCATTCACATCTACACATATACTATATGCGCACGTGCACATACACAAACATGTATATACACATACACCACGTGCAAACACATAGACACACCAAAAAACAACCCAAACAAGATACATATGCTCAAGATTCCGAAAATTATACTAGTAAAATCCAAAATTGTACTAAAAAAGTTACTTTTGCCAAATCTACTAAATAACCTTTGAATTTGTGATAAAGGAGGATGTTATATAGATGCATTTAATAGACCCACAAATATTCTATCAGCAATACTTTAGGAAACTTTAGAATTATATCCCTTTATCACATAATTAATTTTTTAAGAAGACCAGAGGGCTTAGAGTTTGTGGAAATCATCAATTAAGAGGATGTATTCTTGGAGCTGGAGAGGTGGCTCAGCAGGTAAGGCTGTTCTTCAAAAGTACTGGGGTTCAGCTCTCAGCAAGAGCTCACAGTTGCTGAGATTCCAGCTCCAGGGGATCTAAAACTTGCTTCTGATCTCAACACACGTGCACAGACATAGCATACATACACACAGAGAGAAATAACAATAATGAAGATATTGTGCATGGTGGTGTTTCTTTAATCCCAGCACCTGGGAGGCAGAGGCAGGTAGAACTCTGTGAGTTTGAGGCCAGCCTGGTCTATAGAGTGAGTTCCAGGACAGGCTCTAAAGCTACACAGAGAAACCTTGTCTTGAAAAACCAAAAAGGTGGGGTCCATGGTTTGGTATGCCCCGTCACATGTTCTTTATGTAGCTGTATAGGTAAATGATAGACTAGAATAAAATCAACATACTTCAAATAAAGATCATTACTCTCAGGAGATACATAAAAATGAGTTGGAGGAGGGAGGGAAGCAGACCCCACAACTAAAGATCCTTGGCATAGCCTGACCTGTGAGTTCAGTCCAGGACCCAACTGGTGGAAGGAGAGAGGCCAGTCCACATGAGCATCATGACACACATGAGCACACATATGAATAAATACATGTAATAAGCCTTTTCTACTGAGCTGGGCAGCTCTTAGAGAAGGCTGCCTACAGAGGAAACTTCAGAGCTGGACATTTCCTGCAGGTCACCACCTCGTTGGTCATTCTTTCCTTAATTTTCAACTTCTTTTTCCATATAAAGAAGTTACTTAAGCCTGCGTATCCCTTGTCTGCTTCAGCTTGACAAGCAGGTAAGAGTCTGTTTTATAAATTGTGATACTTTAGCCTTTATCTAGTTTACAGCTGTGATGTTTCCTGTTATTGAAGTCACTGCCTGATAATCCTGAGCATAGTTACTGGTACAGTATTTGCTGGCTTCCTGGTGGCTTTATTTACAAATCTGTCTCCCTTCTCGCAAGTAATTCTGAAAAATATGTGACTCAAACACAAATTGAGATGGATTTAAAGGTCATGTCAGAGACATATCTTGTCAGGGAAAAGCAGCAAAGCCTAAGTTCCATGAAAGGAGCCGTGAGAAACCACTCCATGAGTCCAGACTCCCAGGGCAAGAATGGTTGGTGGAGGAAAAGTTGCTTCTAGAACCATGGTGCTCATGGCCTTGCTGGTGGGTCAGGATATTCCAGTGACTCAAGGCCAACACTAGGAATATAGTAAAATGCCCAGCGCTCAGAAATAACAGCCTGTGGTAGTAGCTTGGGGAAGTGGACGTGGGCATGCACAGTCTACCTAGTCTTCAGAGAAGGGATTCAGCCAGAGAAGAAAGACAGTGACAGTCAGCATAGGGAGCATCTGGGGGAGATGCTCCTTCTAAGGGCAGGAAGAGGTAGATGTGTGGCGAACCCTACAGACAGATTTCAACACGGAGAGTCCGGTGACAGCTTCCAAGTGTTGAGAGCCATCTGGCATGAGCAGTGCTCTTCCCGCTGGCGCTCTCTCCCAGTGGGAACAGGCTGCTTGTGGGAACAGAGCAGGGGGTGTAGAGGTGCCCATGCTTTAGGGGACCCACAAACTCGACCCCTGTTGGTGTTGTCTGCCATTTCTGCTGCTTTGCCCTTGGTTGTATAAAAGCAACAGCGGCAAGGCCATTAGTGTCTCATCAAGAGAAGGGATACTTCCTGCCCTAATAGTCATGGAATTCTCCACCAGAGTAGGGGAAGAAGATGTCTCACGAATGATAAGAATTAGCGTTTGGGGCTGACTCAGTGGTTAAGAGCACTGGCTGCTTTTCCAGAGGACCCAGTTTCCATTCCAAGTACCCACATGATGGTTCATAACATTAATGTGAAACTTCCTGTGCCAGAGACGTACACAAGTTCTCGAAGACTCTGAAATGCCATCAGTGATGTAGGTGATGAGTTAACCTTCTTAGGACAAGGAAATGAAATGCAGAAAAGCATTATCCTACAGAGTGACTAGCTGTCTGATGAGCACATTGGAAGTTCCTGGTAGCTTCCCAAGCTTCCTGTGACTGCTTCTTCAGAACCCTTGTTGGCACACCCCACCCGCCTTAGGCATGATGCTTCTGGTATCCTGGAAGTCATATTAGCTTCTGCAACTGGAGCTTGTGCAAGAAGCCATCACTACAGCCACATCTTAGCCATGCCCGTGGATGCACTGCCTTGTGTCTGCCTGGCATAGCTTTCTATGTCTTTGGCCTGAAGAGTAAACAGAACATCAATTAATATCAGTGAATATGAACTTAATATTGTTGTACACTGGTTACCACCTTAGAACCATTTGAATGGAACATAGTCTTAAATTTTGAGAGTACTTATATAACAGCTTTCCCAGTTTGTCCAGACACTGTATGTCACCATCAGGGGCTCCAGTGTGCATTCTTAGCTCCTGCTTGGATGCTTCCAGCAAGGGGAGAGTGCTCGGTGTTTGCATTCTTCTCATCTCAGGGTCTCTCATTCTCCTGTAGTTCCCAGGAGCCTTGTGTGGTTGTTGGACTGAATTGTATTTTACAGAGGAGGTAGTAGGTGCCGGTGGCTGAGGAATCTGTTCACTGTTGCTGTCAAGCCCAGACCTGTCTGCTGTCTCTGTTGCTCCTCAGCAGCACAGATACCCCCAGCCAGCTCTGGTTTCCCTCTCAGGTGTTGGTTCCTTCAGCTTCTGTGTTTTGGGCATCTGCTCAGGTGCTCCGTGCTGGGTGCTGGCAGGAGAACAAAGGTGAATGGACACACCTTGTTCTTATGGTCAGCCTATTTCTTGGTAACTGCTTCCTTGTACTTGAGTGTAATCTGTTATCTGTAAAGGGCATGGGCTCTCAGAGGAATGTGAGGAGATGTCAGGTATTTTCTTAGGAAAAGGTAGGGGCTAGCAATGGATGATAACAAGCAGGAGCAAGTTACACAATATCATGACTTCTCCACCGAGCTAATCAAAGAGAGGGCGGAGGAGGAAGGGGCTTTGACCTACCGGAGGTGAGGGTTCCTGGAAGTCACATCTTTATAGTTTTTTATGTGTGTGAGTCCAGAGGTGTGCACACCACAGTACGTGTCTGGATGTGTGCACACCACAGTATGTGTCCAATCAGAGATAACTTTTCAAAGCACTCCTCACCTTGGGCTCCCTGAGCTGCTCTCTGTTCTCTTTGCCCTTGTGAAGATGCTCCAGACTAGCTGCTTTGAGAGCTTTGGGCAGGCTCTCCTGTCCCATCCCTCTTTAGGAGTGTGGGAATTGCAGTTGTGTGGTGTCACACTGACTTTTTGTGGGCTTTGGGAATTAAATTCGGGCTTATGAAGCAAGTGCTTTTACCCACTGAGACAACTCTTCCGTTCTCTGTGTATTTTCTTTCCTTAATAAAATAAGATGGTCATTAAATATTGAGTGTTTATTTGTAAAAATATTAAACTAGAGTTGGGCTTGAGTGATGGCTGAGTAGGCAAGGGAACAGTGGAGGGTAGAGGGTATAGAGCAGCTTCTGGTTTCCGTGCATGCCCAGCAGGAACACACTCCAGTCAGAGAACAGGTCTGTGTAGTCGGGTTTCCCCTCTAGCCTTCACACGGACCCTTAGGGTAGAGCTCAGGTCACCAGGCCTGCACAGCAAGTACCTTACCCACCGTGCCATCTCGCAGTCCACCTTTTTATTTTTTTAAATTATTTATTAAAAAAACCCCTCATGTGTATGGGTTTTTTGCTGTATGTATGTCTGTATACCATGTGCATGCTCACAGAGGTCAGAAGAAGGTGTTTGATTCCCTACAACTAGAGTAACAGACGCTAATGTGGAAATATTGGGAATCAAACCCGTGTCCTCTGGAAAAGTAACCAGTGCTTTAACCACTGAGCCATCTCTCTAGCACCCTGGTACCCCTTTCAAAATTAAAATCTTTAAATGTGTGTGTGTGTGTGTGTGTGTGTGTGTGTGTGTGTGTGTGTGTGTGTGCCTGCTCATCTGGATGTGCACCATGTGCAGTGCATGCAGATACCTACGGGGGTAAAGAGATGTCAACTCTCCTGGGGCTGGAGCTATAGTAAGCCAATCGTGAGCCACCCAGCATGGGTGCTTAGAACTAAACTTGGGTCCTTTGCTAGGGGGGGTGGTAGCATGTGCCTTTAATCCCAGCACTTGGGAGACAGGTTGATCTCTGTGAGTTTTAGGCTAGCCTGGTCTACAGTGAATTCTAGAACAGCCAAGGCTGTTCCACAGTGAAGTCCCAGAATAGATTATTAGGATGGCTTTCTAAATCTAAGTACGAACCTTTCTGAAGTTTTGGAGCCCCTGAACTGGTTTGTTCATAATAACTGTATAAGGTCAATGACTTCTTGGTATTTAGCGAGTAGTAAATAAGAGCAGGTGTCTAAGTGTTATTGTTTGCCAACTTGAGAGGTGGAAAGCTGTGCTGCTGGGCTTATTGACCAGGGCGAGTGTTTTCCCCACGCCCTAGTACCTGGTCAGAATTGAGTTCTGTTCCATTTCATGTGTTGTCTCTTGTTTTTTGTGTTCCTCATGGGGTGCTGGTTACAGAGGGGAGCCTGACACAGTGATGGCCATGAGCCCTGCTGTAAATCTGTACCAACAGTGTGCTGAGGCAGCGATTTCTGTCACCTCCTTGTCACTGATAAGGAACGGCTCAAGGAGTTAAGTAAGTCACTCAAGGTCAGATTCCCAGCAAGACAGCTGGGACTTACAGCTGCAGAGTATGCCTGCAGAGTCCGGGATGCCCGTGAGTGCTGGTCATGGCATCACCAACGTGCTACATTAGTATTGTTTGTGGAAATAATTGCTACTGTTGTTGGAGCTCTGCTTACTTTTGTTTATTTAGTTTTGTTTTTGAGACAGTGTTTTACATTGTAGCTCAGGCTGGCCTGGAGCTTCTTTTTTTTAGCTCAGGCTGGACTCAAACAGTAATGCCCCTGCCTTCCTTCTTTTGCTCTTACAGAAAGGGATAAGGAGGTGTAGCTATCAGTGACTGCATAATACTCATGTAAGAATTTATACGTATGTTCCTCCTTTGGGCACATTTCTGTTTTCTAAAAGGTACAAAGAGTGTGGCTGATAATAACCCTCATATTTCTCACAAGGATTGCTCCAAAGTGAGAAACAGGTAATCTATCTTTGTGTTGGATACATCTAGGGCCCAGTTCATGCCAAGAGGGAATAGCGTGACCCATCTAGGTTCTTTAGTTATTTTCTTGTGGTGCGAGGGCCAAACCTAGGAACATGTAAATGGCAGGTAAGTGTTTTACCACTGAGGTGCACCCTCAGCCATCCATTCACTGGGGTTGGCTTGTTAGATTCAGATTAAGGTAATATTGTATATAATGTAGTAATTAATGAATGCCCCTATCCACCTGTTTAGTTGTTAACTGGACAGATTTAGATTAAGATTTTCATAATATAAGTTTTATTTAGTTGACATCCTGGTCAGTTGGTCTTGTTAGCATATAATGGAGGCCCTTCTCTTATACGTGAGTGATGTGAACCCTGCTCTGTTTGTGGTTATGAGTCTTAGTCACCACAAGTCAAGAGCTCTTGAGATTTATTTCCTCGTCTGTAACATGGAGAAGGGATGTGAGTACATATAAAATGTCTACCACAGTTCCCGACACGTTTATGGCTGTAGCTGCTAACTTGTGATATTAGGCATCCATAAAATGATTCACAGAAGTTTAATAGCATGGGAAAATTTCCCCATTGTGTTTAATGAGAAAATCAAAAAACTTAAAATAGATTTTTGTGAAATATCACATACTGCTTTGGAAAGTGAAGGAGGGCTGGAGAGGTGGCTCAGCAGTTAAAAGTACCTGTTCATACAGAGGACCCAGGTTTTGTTGCCAGCACCCACATGGTGGCTCCTAATTCCAGCTCCAGAGGACCAGAAGCCTCTTAGGACTACCATGGGCACCATAAATATATGCAGGCAAAACACGCATAGACGTGGTTTTTGTTGTTATCTTATTTTAAAGCACAGAAAAAAGGCTGAAGGCCTCTTGTGCTAGGGACCATGGAAAGACAGATAGATAAGATCTGGATTCCCCTTAGGAGAAAAGTTTTTAAAAATATTTTAATTCTTTACAACTATGTGAATTACATGTATCTGTGTGTGTGTGTGATACATGATGCATGTGGCTTGTGGAGGCCAAAGGCATCGGGCCTCCTTGGACTTTACAGGCCATTGTGAATCACTGGAAGTGGGGCTGGGAACTAGACAGTCCCTCTGCAAAAGAACGTGTCTATCTCTTCATCCGCAGGGGAAAGTTCTTGTAGAAGACAGAATCACAATCTGGGGTAGAAGAAATGGAGGAAATTCAGAGTGCTGTTCAGATTTCTGTCATGAAATGTGTGGGCTGTGATGCCATTCTCTCAGAGAGGGGATATGGTGAGACTGACTTCTAAAGGACACAATGATTTTATCTTGGCTGTGCTGTGGGTATCCAAGGTAGATACAGGGACAGGTGTACATGTCTGGGTGAGCTGGTGGTGCAGGCTTGAGATGGATTAATTACAGATGAGGTTCAAACTTTGGAAATGAGTTAGAACTCTAGGCAAGCCTGTGTAGTGAAAATAGAACCTGGGCCTTCACTGGATCCAGACTGTGGGAGCCTTTCTTTTAAGATGCCCTATACTGCAGTGCAGATGGTCTGGTTATGGTTCAGCTAGGCCACAAGTGTCCTCACACCACAGACTAAAATGGCTTAAAGTAGTAGAAGCCCATTTTTCTTTCCGTAAATAAGTCAGACAGAAATAGCCTGACTAGAAATCCAACTTCCCATAGTCCTCAGCATGTGGTCTTCCAACTTGCTTTCTAAGGTGGGTGCCCAGACTAGCCACTGCTGGGAAGAGGGTTGAAAGAGAACATGCACCTGCCATGTAAGAATAGTTCCTGGAAGTTACACCCAATAATAACAACAGTTTGCCTAGACTTGTTGACCAAAACGTAGTCACTTAGCCATATACATGCCAGAGGGACACTGAGAAATGAAGTCTGTATTTTAGGATGTTGTATGCCCGGCGTCCAGTTAGTGATGCTGAAAACATCTTGTATTTAGCTGTGGATGACTCAGGCTGGCTCATCTGAAAAGATAGTACAACGATTCCCATAGAGGTCATACATGTCTCCAATTTAAATGGCAGCTACAAGCAGTGCAGTGGCTAGGGTTCAGAGATATCTTGTGCTTCAGCTTGAGACTGACAGACAACACACTGAGTCTCCCATCTCAGAAACCAGAAACCAAACAAATTAAGACAACCGTAAATGTAGATATATGCTATATAGTGTGGCCTGTAGTGACAGCACACTGTCTTCTTGGACAGGCCAGTGGTTGCACGCTGAGCTGGAGGTCTAGCACAGATTTTTCTTCTGAGAAAGATGAACTCCACTAACAATTATCTTCGAAGCCTGTCTAGAATCCCGTCTAGGTAGGCCAGTGTCCTCCGCTGCACTGACTTAGAGTTCCCTAGAGTTTCAATGGTTAAACAGTTTCAGTCTGTAGATAAGAGAATTATAAGGAACTAGGTGGGACATGAGGTTCTTCTCTGTAGTGAGTGGAAAGGCTGGTCTTCTGTTTTGTCCTGGTGCTGTGGAATCATATGCATGCCTGGCAGGAGCCCTCCCACTAAACTACATACAGCCTTGCAAGGAAAACCCCTGCATCATAAGACATAGGTCAGTCTCAGATGAAACTAGGGCCTGGCAGGCAGCATTCATCTTTCATGTGGGTCAATAATAAATCATAAACTTCCTTGGAGTCATATGAGGGCTCCCCCTCCCCATTTTTAAAAGTAACTTGATTGCTTGGTTCTTGAGCATGAACTTGTAGATGACCACATCCTGTTGCAGTGTTAAAAGGGTAGACTAGCAAACTGTTCACCACCCATCAGGAAGATCCAGGGCTCCTTCTGGCTCAGCTCAGGAGGTGACTGTGGCCTTCCATCAACTACCTGTAGTCAGCTGTCAGACTTTTCAAAACACTGGAGGAAGATGCTCCTCACAGTATCAAGCACCTCACAGTAGGTGTACATATTTAGTGGGTAAGAAACAATATGATACTTCTTTGATCTATAGGCCATAAAAGCTGACAACCACTAATAATTAATCCATGGCTACCTGGCTGGGGTGAGGGTGGCTGGGCTCCAGTTTTACGGGACAAGAGATCTTCGAGTTTACTAGAATGGAGCTCATGCTTCCTGGGACTCTTCAGGCTAATAATTTTCTACATTAAAATCTTTTATCTTTCAGCTGGATGTGGTGGTGCACACCTGGAATCCCAGCACTTGAGAGCAGCAGGGGCTGTAGGAGAAACACTGTCTCAAAACAAACAAATGACCAAAATGGTTTCTCTTCTTTTAAAACTAAAATAGAATAGTGAAAAAATCTAAAGTAAATAGTGCACAGGGGTAGTAGTGCGAGCACCTTAGCTTTGTATGTGTGTGTAACACAAACACCTCACTATTCCAGTAGTGTGAACACCTTTGCTTTGTATGTGTGTGTAATAACACAAACTTCACAGAGTGTTTATACTCCTAATAAGCTGACTAAACAAAGCTACTTTTTTCCTCCATGGAAAGACATGCACTGTAGAAAATGGCGTGCTTGGGACTGGGGTTGCAGGTCAGTTGGCAGAGTTCGTGCCTAACATACAGGAAACACTGGGTTTGCTCTCCAGTACACACAGACAGCCTTGGGTCCTGTAATCCCGACACTTTAGAGGCGAAGTCAGGAGAATCAAGGCCATCGTCAGCCACATGGCAAGTTTAAGGCCAGTCTGAAACCCTATCCCGCTACCCCCAAATCGAATAAAATGACATGCTTCCTATAGACTGGGAATGAGAAGGTAGATGCTGCCCTTTGTGAACAGGGTCTATAATGCACTGCTGACAGTTCATGGTGAATGACTAGCCTAGTGTAGGGGAAATGAATGTTCAGCTTCAGACCATGTCAGAACTCTGTGGTGTTGATATGGATGACCCATCATGTTCTCCATCCTTTCCTGTTTACTCACCCATTCAGCAACTGCCACATGAGGTAGAGACCATTGTTTATCAGCACTTACAGGGGAGTAAACTGAGGCATGCGAGCCCAGCTGCTAGCAGAAAGGCCCGACTGTTGCTTCAGGGCAGGGTCCCCACCACTAAATATAATTCTCTAATATAGAGAATTGAGGGAGACGTGGCAGTGTGGGATCAGTCCAAAGATCTGCAAGTGAAGAGAACAGGCAGGATAGGGGCTTCTGGTGCACATTTGGAGTAGTGTGGAGTGCTGGTGAGGGGCCTCAGCAGGGCAGTCTGTGCCCTTGTTCTCTGAGGAGGCAGGGAGGTGGAGGATGTTGTAAGAGGAGACACGAAGAGGAAGATAGCTGGTACCCGGAAGTGAGCTCCTGCCAGCTAGGGGCTAGAGCCGCCAGTAAACACTCAGAGGTTTTATGCACAGACTGGTAGCATGGAGCAAGCTTAGGCTGAAGTGTTTATACCACAGACACTGGCAATGCTTCAAGTAAGGGCTCCTTACGCCTGGTCTGTAAGCTTTTCTCCGCTTCACTGATACCAAAGGCACATGAGTCCTAGTGCGAGATGAATCCAAACCTGGACTGTGTATCTGCTATGGGGACATGCACATGTTTCCAGGAACAGGGAAACAGCTCTCAAGCTAATATTGTGTGGTTGGGAGAGAACAGGCTGGTAGATTGTGGACTAGCTGTGAGTTCTCAGGCCAGTCACACAGCCTTAATTAAGTTCCTCAATGGAGACAACGCTAAGATTCTTAAAGGACCATGCGACAGGGCTGCTGGGAGACCGTCAGGCCCTGGCATGGACGGAGGCCCTCAGGAACAAGAGAAATGCACTCTGAAGAACGTCCTTAGTGTGAGCTGATGGAAGAAACAGAGGCAGATTGACTAGGTCTGTGTTTGAGGGGAGATGAGTTTGTGTGATCATGACCACCGTGGAGGATTTCATAGTTCCCAGGATGGATGCTGTGCAGATGAAGACTTCCTTGGCCCTTGTTGAAAAGCTACTGCTGTTTTTTTGTTTTTTGTTTTTTTTTTTTTTTTTTTTTTAGCTTTTGCATCTTGCTTTTTATACTTTTAGCCTGTTCCTCCCTGTGCATTACTTAACCGTAAAACAATAGATCTATCCGCAAGGCTTTTGGTTTGTTTGTGATGTGGGCTGTCTATATGCTGTGACCACGTTTTGGCCATGGCGTGCATGTAGAAGTAGGTGGGGAAATTGGACCTTAGGCAGGAGAAGGAGGGTGGAGTCAAATGAGACATGATTCAGCCACTCATGATGTAAGGTGAGCCATGGGCCACGTGGCAGACAGAATAATGGACATGGGTTGAATTAAGATGTAAGAGCTAGCTAGCAATATGCCTGAACCATAGGCCAAACAGCATGAAATCAATATAAGTGTCTGAATCATTTCTGGGGGGAAAAGTGGCCACAGGTGGATCTGGATCGTGGGGCTAGTTGGGCCAGTTGAGTGCTTGCATGTACACCTGTGCACCACATCCGTTCTGGTGGAGGCCGGAAGAGGAAGTCAAATTCCCTGGAACTGGGTTACATATAGTTGTGAGCTGGGAATCAACGCCAGGTCCCCTGGATGAGCAGCCAGTGCTCTAACTGCTGAATCATCTCTCCAGCTCTGTTATTTCTGACACACAATCTCCCTATGTAGCCCTATCTGGCCTGGAACTTACTACCCAGCTCAGGCTGCTCTTGAACCCATAGAGAACTTGTTCAATGCTTGCCAAGTACTGGAATTAAAGGCCTGGGCCGCTGCCGAGCAGAACCCAACTCTGACCTGCTTTGATAAGATTCTTTTAGCTTCCTACAGCCCTAGTTTCTAGTTTTAAATATTGTTTTTATTTTATGTGCATTGGTGTTTTATTTGTTGTCTATGTGAAGGTGTCAGATCTCCTGGGACTGGAGTTACAGACAGTTGTAAGCTGCCATGTGGGTGCTGGAATTGAATCCGAGTCCCCTGGAAGAACAGCCAATGCTCTTAACCACAGAGCCATCTCTCTGGCCCTCAGTTTCTAATATTTTACGGTGTGATACCTTGATGCTTTTGGGAATTTATTGAATATATTTGGAAATGAGCCAACCTCTTTCTGCCTTTGAATTAGAAATGAAATCTACTCTGTGTGTGTTTCACCTCCCTTTATGCAAAGATGTACTGTTTTCTTCCTATGATCCCAGCACCTTTTGGCTTATTGCTTGGACTGCCTGAAACCCAGCTCCTGAGGTAACTCAGCACTGTGGTCAGAACCAAGGCACTGGGGTAGTCCCAGCCCTGTTCTCGCTGTCTGGGGGCCAACAAATGTATCCTCTTACACCTCAGTTCTTTCTGTCTGTAAAATGGGGAAAATAAGACTGTTCCCCCTTATCAGATCATGTGGGGGGACGAGCTTAGTCATGCACAACTTGGGTTTACACTTGACCAACGGCCACCCTCACTGTTGACACCTTCATTATTTCCCAGGCTGTGGGTCAGGCACTAGGCTTAGGAGCCCTCCCTAGTGATCCCACACCAGTATCTGCTTCTCTTCTGTGGGTTCAGTGGAGCTTATGGAACACGGCATGTGAGCGTTCAGCACGGTGAGGCACTTCCCAAGCAGAGCACAGATGGGGTTTTACTCAGACGCCCAGTATGTTCTCACTGTTGTCCCAGCTTCCCCGAGAGATAGCAAATCCTTACAATTGAAATTTATTTCTCTAAAACTGTAGGAGACCCCCTGACATTTGTCAGGTTAAAAACTTGTTTTCCCTCTATGGAAAAGATATGATCTATAGAAATTAACTAGTAATATCCTCAATTTACAGATTTAATCTTTGAACAAATATTTACTGAGTGATTACTATGTGTGCTATGTATTACTATGTATTAAGTGTTGGGCATATAGTGTGATAAATTGTAATTGTAGCTCCTGCTTACTTGTGGGGATTTAACTGAAACCAATTAAATTTAAATAAAATAAACAGATCTATGCTTATGCAAACTGTGAACAGTCACATGGCGGGGGGGGGGGGTGTAACAGATGAGCATCTCTGTCACAGAGAAAGTTCTATTGACTGCTATTCTAAAGGAGGCTGGCATGGATCAAAGAGTCCCAAATAAAGTATAATTGCAACTGAGTACCAGGCAGATGTGGCAGAGAAGCCAATAGGGCTTGGGCTTCTTTGATCGCATCCTCAAGGAAGACAGGTTTGAACTGGATTTGCGGAGTACTTGGGAGTCAGGGAAGCCTTGTGGTGAGGAAGCACAGTAATTAAAGGGATGGAGGGCAGGCTAATGACTGGGGGAGAGGTCTGTGTGAGATGAAGAGGTGGAAGTACCTCAGAGGTCATGGTGGGGAGGAGATAAGGGAGCTGGGAAGCCTCTAGTTAGATAGAACTGAGCTCTACTTCAAAGCCTTTCTGCATCATCAATGTGTGTTCAAAGAGGTTCTGCAGTCACCTTGCCCCTCCCCCTTGGGACCCACCACACTACCCTGTGGGGGTTATTCCCTCAGTATGTCAATATGAAAACATGCTATCATCATCTCTTTCTTAGAGGAACAAAAGAGCCCAGCACTGTTGGCCCATCCTGCATCCTTGAGGCGAGGCCCCATTCCCCAATCCCTCTTTTTACTGGTTTAGAATGAAATGGTTGCCTTTTCTTCCCACCTCCTGCTTCTTTTCTGTCCTTGCTGACCTCTGGTGATGTTTCTCTTAGCATTTTCAGGGGTAAAGACTGCCTTCCATAATGAGCACTGACTTTACCCAGCTACATCAAGGCCGGGGGGGGGGGGGGGGGGGGGGGACGGGGGGGGGGACGGGGGGGGGGGGACGGGACGACGGACAACAACGACACCACACTGAAGAGAAAGCACCTTGCCTGCAGAGTTCTGCTTAAATCTCCAGCCTGTGGATTCTAGATTTGTTGGCCTTCTAAATCACTGAGCCAGGTCTTTGAGACAGGGTCTCCTGTCATTTTGGCTGGCCTCAAACTCCCAAGCAAATGATCCCTGAGTTTCTGACCCTTTGACGTCCACTTGCCAACATCAGGATCACAGGCAAATGTGGTTCTTTTTTGCTTCACTTTCCCCTTTATCCTCACATATCCCATGGATTGTTTTTTTTTTTTTAATTCCCTAGAAAACCCTAATGTATTACAATATTTTTATTTTAGTCATTTAATTTTGACGCTGTGTATTCTTGGCTAGCTAGGAATTCACTTTGTAGATCAGGCTGGTCTTGAATCCACCGATATCTGTTTCTGCCTCCACTGGAACTGAAGGCAGGTGCTACTACACCCAGCTAGTACATATATGATGCCATTTATACTGGAGTCTGCTAATTTCCAATTTTTACTTTTAGCTATGACCTGCGGATCCAGTTCCCTATTGAAAATCTCCATCTAGGAGACAAACAAACAGAATGCAACTCTTAAGTCAGACTATGGATTTGTACCAAACTAACTTCCCTAACTAACTGGGAAGTGCCATCGCTCACCCAGTTGCCAAGGCAACGATGTCTGGGATCTAGATTCTTATCTTCCTTTGACATCTATCATAGGGCTGTCTGCAAACCTGTGTTTACTTTCAGCTTCTACCTCACTAGTTCAATCAAGCCTAATGGCGTCTAGCCTCACCCTCCACAACAGCTTCCTCCTGGATTCCCTGTTTCCTTCCCATCATGCCTTTCTGCTTCCCTGGCTTCCGGGGTGATATGCTGCTTTGTTTCTCACCTCTGCTAAGAAAGGTTTGCAGTTGTTCCCATGGTGTGCATCTTCATTTCCCTTTGGTCTGCCCCTCGGGCACATTCTTAGTCTCTTACTTTCCTACTCCCCTTATTGTTCTTCAGTGTGCCAAGAGCTCTCCACACCCACCTCATCCCCCGTGAAAGGAGGTGATGGCTTCTATGAAACAAAAACACAGGAACGATCAGGTACAGGACAAAGTGATGACGGCCAAGGGACATCTTTCCAGATGAAGCTGTTGAGCAGAGAGAAGGCAAGAACTGTTGAGAGCCCACACAGGAGTGAAGGACACTTAGAGCCATGACAAAGAATTTAGTAGCTTGGTGGCCATGGAGGAATTCTGGGAAATTCTGTCCAATCCGTTCTGTTTTCTTAAATAGAAACTAGGTTATGAGCAGAGGTAAGGCAAAATGCAGCAAGCAGTGCTGTTAGAAATGTGAGAAGAGAAGGATGGAAGAGTCACCATGACAGCTGAAAAAATATGGAAGGGTGAAAGGCTTGCTGAGCAGGGATGAGGACAGATATGAGGTTTAGGGTTGGGGGTCTTGACTTAGAAATCACTCTTACTCTCCAGGTGTTTCTGCAACAATATTTTGCTGCCTAAGTAGGGTGCAGACTGTGTAGACAGCTAGCTTTAACAAGAGTGGACGTAGCCGATTGTCGTTGGTGGGCAATAAGCACCTTTAATCCCAGCACTCTGGAGACAGAGGAAGGCAGAGCTCTGAATCCAAGGCCAGCCTGGTCTACAGAGTGAGTTCTAGGAGAGCCAGGGCTACACAGAGAGACCCTGTCTCATAAAACCAAACCAAACTCCCAAAACCAAGGGTGGATCTCATTTGTGCTATTGAGAAGCCTCAACTTGACCTCAAGGGCCCCAGAGAAATGAAGATCTATCTAAAAAGTAGTTGTTCCATCTCAGTGTGCTCTCTATAGTGGACCTTTCACAATGGGCCACTTTTAATTCGAGATGACTGATATCATCTGCCTTAAGCTGAGATAATAATTCAGAAATAGGCGTTTTCCATCATTCTCTGAGCACCTGCCCTGTACTGCATTCTGGAGAGGCAAGAAATCTAAGAAGGATCTGCTTTCCCAAAGTTCAGATAGATTTAGAAGGTTTGCGATTTTTAGTAGGTATTTGGGGCCACAAAAAGGGAAGAAATATTAATAATAGGTGAGAATGAGGGAATGCCTCACGTGAGGAGAGCTGGTGTTCTCATCTTGTTTGGTCATGTAAGAGAAGGTGACTTTTCAAAAAAGTAGTCCTGACTACATACATAGGCTGCTAGGGAAGAAAGATAAGATCAGGAGCTCAGGGAAAGCAGTTTAAGGTGTTTACCTAGTACTTGAGAAGTAGGGGAAGTTGAGGAGGGGCCTCTTCCCCTAACCTGTGACTAAATAACTGGACTGGAGCCCTTCCAGTTGCCTGTGCCATAATTTGCCCATCGTGAGAGCAATGGAAAGTTGAAATGGCTTTAATGGCTTATGTAGACTTTTCTAATAAGCTGTTAGAAAACTCAGCTGTGACCTCGACCAGTCCGTGGAAGGCATGTTCAGTGTCAGGCTATTGGAAGCCATTCATCCCTGCATTCAGTGAATTGTTCCAACTGTAGTGATTAAAAAGCCACTCTCTACCCTAAGCTGAGCTCTGAAAACAGGCTGTACTGTCCATATTTAAGAATGAGGTGCTCATGGCTATACTTTATCAACTATCACTCAATGGACTGCCTGAGATAAGGCAAATAGAATGCTTACTGCAGAGCTTGGCTCGGGTGGAGCCAGGGCTAACAGTAAGAACCATCCATCCCTTAGTCCAAACTTCCTTTTCCTTGGATTTTCCACTTTTTGGTCCTTACCCACATTGTCCTGAACACGGAGGAGAGGACACCTCCCTCAGGGGTGACACTTCGTGCTTTCTTACTTGCACCTTGAAAGAGCCTAGAAGGGATACAGGAGGCCACCCAGTTACCAAGAGGTGTGGCTTCAAGCTGTTCGGAGCCAGGAACCCTTTCACCTAGTTTTCTTTCACCCTGGCATTAACTAAAGTCGTGGGTCAGACGCTTCGATCATCCATCCACCCACCAGGCATTCTCACTGACCTAGGGGCAAGGAGGCATGAGAGGGCATGGCCTTCCTTCTCTGGCAGATGCTGGTGATGCTGTGCCAAGTGCTAAATATACTCAGTTTTCCTTAAAGTGAACGAGTCAACCCCAAGCCTGACTGGGACAAGGAAGAAGTGTTTTCAAGAGTATTAGTCACTTTTTTTTCCAGGGTTAGTCAGGATGAAGTAGACTTGCTTTAAAAATCCAGGTAACTTCCATTAGGGAATCACCAAACTTGACTAATCCATTGCCTTAGGGCAGTGAGTCCCTAACTTTGTTGTCAATTACAATCACTTTAGGAGTTTTTAAAACCTAGTTGCCCGAGTCACAGCCAGTACCAAGGACATCATCGGCACATCTGTGTGGTGCCAGGCGTCAATGTTTTAGAGATCCTCATGTGACTATGCAAGATTACGTGGAGAGCGGCGCCTAGAGCAGAGGCTAGTTTACTCTCTCCAAATTTAACTCTTACTGGGGTCTGGTTCCCAACATTCTTCGAATTGCAGCCGCAGCCTTGGGTCGGGGGCGGGTCTGAGCAGCAGGATGTGGAGCCGTCCAATTAGGAGCTCTCATTCCGCTGCTCCGACAAGCACAGGGTTGCCAGGGCTGCACGCGGACTGGATTTTTGCTTTGTCATTCTGACACTGGCAGTTCACCCGCCTACTAAGAGCAGGGCGTGGCTTCCTGGAGCCACTAGGAACCCGCCGCTCTTTATCCTCAGTTTGCTTCCGTCAGGCCTTGCATCCACGCGGAAGGTGCGGAGCGCCGCGGGGCTAGGAGAGCTGGTGTTTTCATCTTTCACGTTCACGTAAGCTCTGTGTCAGCGTGGAGCTGACCGCCGGAGGCCGGGGATGCCCTGGGCGGTCGCTGGCGGGTCTAGAAGCATAGCTCCGGGGTGCTAATGCCGAAATGCACGGGAGGGGGACTTTCAATGTGTGTCCGAGAGGGCTGGGTCTCCTGTGGATGAGCTAGGCTGAGCTCTTGGCTGAGTGCAGAGGTGGCCCGGGTCGCAATCTTCAGTATATGGGGACTTGAGTCTTGTTGGTTCATAGCTACTAGTGGCTTATGTGAGTACAGATGCTTTCTCCTAAGAAACTCTTTGAAATTGTCACCGCATATGCAGTGTTTCCCAAATGGCTTTGCCCTTCTTGACCCAGGCTGTTAAACAGGGCGGCTGAGATTGCTACACAGCCCTTCCCTAACTGAAGGTGGTGTGTAGGTTAGTGTTGAGCAGAGTCCTGCCTCCAAAGTTAACTGGCTGCTCACCCTTGTGCAAGTTGCTTGGATAAGTAGCTCAGTCTCTCTACCTGTGAAATGGACGTGGTAATAATTCACATCCACATCTAAAGAACAGTTGTGAAGACCGAACCCATCCATACACACACACACACACACACACACACACACACACACACACACACACACACACACACACACACGGATGGCATTACATATGTGATTTATGTGTGTGTAGTTATGGCTATGTTAACTGTTGGTATTAGTACTGAGTATTCTCTTAAATGCTGGTATCAGTGTAGCTATGGGCTTCGTTTTTAATTGTCCAACTCTTCACCGAGTTCACCCCTTAGTAAAATGAGACCATTCTCCCCTGATCTCATCCCCAGTGAGGATGGACCGGGATCTTTGTTTTGCCGGCGGTTTCACATTCCAGGAAGTCCTGGCTGTGGCATCCTCCGGGTGCAGTGTCAAAAGCCAGACACACTGGGACGTGTTAGTGTGTCTTTAGCTGCCCTTCAGAGCTCTTGAGTTCTGGCGGTCCTGGAGTCTTGCGGGTCGGAGTCCACTGGCGGGAGTGACCGGAGGGCGCGTGGTATCCCGGAAGCCCCGCCCGGGAGGAAGGCTCACTGCTGCTCTGCTTGCTTTGTGCTACAGAGGGCTGCCGGGCCTGCGGCGGTGGGTACGAGCGAGCAAGCCAGCGAGCGAGCAGAGAGTGGCGGCGAGCCGGCCGAGGGCCTCCATGGTCCAGCCCTGAAGGTAGGAGCTGCGAGCTCCCCGGTCCCGATCCCCGATCCCAGCCCCGGGCCACTTCAGACTGCCGACCCACGTGCTCAGGTCCCTGAACCGGGAAGGCCAGGCTAAGCCGTTTCTTTTAAAGTGACCGACCAGAGTGCCCTTTGCTTGGATTTCCCCTTACAGCCTTAAGCGGCAGGGTGAGTGGTCAGGGGAAGTCTTGAGAAAGGGCCGTCAGGCCACCCATCACCTTCCTCTTTAATTCTCCGAGGCTTGGAGGAGCAGCCATGAATCCCCTGGGTTGAGTTTGTTTCCCGTGAGGCATTTTTCTAGTCCAGAGTTAACAGTTGAGTGAATATGAAGGAATGGAGCGCTACCCTCCATTGGCAAGTATGCCAGATACCTTTTTTTCCCCGTCCATCCACTTGGATGCCGGGGTGACAGCGTGCAGAATTACAGAAATGCACAATGAGACACCAGGCAAGGTGTTGAAGTCAGGACACTGTGGAGTCTGTTCTTCTCTTCCCCCGTGTGGATCCTGGGGATCAGACGCCCCTGTCCGTCCTGTCCGTGAGTGACAGCAAGTGCCTTTCCCCACTGAGCCATCTTGCCAGCCCTTTTGTGGTTTTCAGAGTAACATATGCTCTGTGTAAGAACATTTAGATGGATATACTGTTAAGAAGGGTATCAAGGGAAGGGAAGCAAGGGTAGTCCTTGCTTCCTTCTAAAGAGTGAATATACAGAATGGAATTAGACTTCAAAGATAAATAGCAAATGGATGGAAACTAATTAAGGGAGATAAAAGGCTTTTACCTTTAGTTAAAGTACTTACGTTACTCAGACCTTTAGTTTGCAGATAAAATAGCACAAAGATCTAGTAATGCTTCTTCCTGGGAAAACTTTACCTCTGTTGTAAATGTGTATTGAGAAGTTATAATCATTTGATTTCTACATAATCTTATGCTCTTGATTTTAATACCAGTCGGAATAAAAACTGCTGGGGTAAGCTTTGGAACTGACTATTGACATGCCCCTCTGACCTTTCCAATTTCATATGAGCAGTTTGAGGCGTGTGGTGAGGTGCAGAGCCATGAATGAAGTTTGCACACACTTAAATCTACCTGTGTGTTTTCTTTTGGTTTTAGTGGGTGTTGCTAATGGTGGGAGGAGACAGAGGTAAGATGGGGCTGGTGTCTGGGCCCCAGGGAGTATATTATATACAGTGAGGAGGGGACCTGGTCAGCAGAAGTGACTGCTTTGAAAGGACTTTGTGTAAATGTCCCTCCCCCCTTTTTGGTGTGTGCATGTGCCAGAATTGAGTAGGGCTGTAAACCTTCTGGATAAGTGTTCTACCACAGAGCTATAACCTCAGAGCAACATTTTAGTGTGTGTTTGTAATGCTGGGGATTGAACCCAGGGCCCTTGCTCTACCACATAACTACACAGCATTCCTAATTCTTTTGTCCTTCGTTCGTTCGTTCGTTCGTTCGTTCGTTCGTTCCTTCCTTCCTTCCTTCCTTCCTTCCTTCCTTCCTTCCTTTGTTCCTTCCTTCCTTCGTTCGTTCCTTTCTTCCCTCCCTCCCTCCCTCCCTTCCTTCCTTCCTTCCTTCCTTCCTTTGAGACAGTCTTTCTGTATAGATCAAGCTGGCCTTGGAATTATTTTTCTTCTTGAATGCTAGGATTACAGGTGTATGTCACCAAACCTGACAGCATTTTATTTTTGGGATAAGATTAGAAGTATCAGAATTTAGGAACCCTGCCAGAGATAATTTTCTGGCTTTCTTATCAAGGTGGAGAGGAAGATGTACTTTGTTATTATTCCTATCTGAATGAGTATGCCTCAGTGACAGCCATTTGTGTGCTGGATTCTAAGTCTTCACAACTGCCTGATGAAGGACCTGGTGTTATCCAGTATTACAGATAAAATAAAACCCTCCAGAGTTACAGGAGCATGCTCAGTTCACACAGCTGGCTACCATGCAGAGACAGGGCTGCATGCTAGAGACCCCCTGTCTGTTAAGTTCACTCTGCTCACACTTCTGGCTTTGTGTTTCTACTTCTGAGACTCTTGCCAACTTCTGATCTTATTCTTATGTTTGTGAGTAGGAATGGGGCCCATGCAAATCCCAATATTCTAGCATAGTTCCTGCATACAGTAGACCCATTCATTAGAGGCTTGCTGGATGAGACTTCATTAAATCAGAACAATGTATGCCTTTCCACGATATGACCTCATTTGTCCTTTAGCTCTTTGTATGTATTCCATAAATTAGCACTTCATTGTAGGGGGATTATGTTGTTACATTGTAAATAATTGTCATGCCTACTAGTTTAATAAAAATGCCAATTGGCTGAAGGCAGACAAGAAGTGTGGTCAGGGCTACCAGACTAAGAAAACTCTGGGAACAGGAAGAACATACCAGAGAAGCAGATGCAGAGGACAACTATGCTGCTCTTAGAAAAAGGTACCAAGCCGTGTGGCTGAACAGGATAAGAGTCATGGGTTAGTTTAAGGGTAAAGAGTTAGCAAGTTATATGCCTGGGCCCCAGGTCAATCAGCATAGAATTAATGTAAGTGTCTGGATGTCTCTGTGGATTTGTGGGTCTTCAAGTCCAAACCACAAGGCTAGGCCGGAAAGTCCAGGCCAGAAACCTCATGCTATACTTCATCATATACTCATCCTGTAAATATTCAATAAGGGCAGGAACATAAAGACTCACTTAAGGGAGTTAGCGTTGAAGGTTCCGATCTCATTGAAGATGGGTTGTTGTCAGACTCTGGGGGGTCAGAGCTGGTCCTGAGTAGCGCATTGGGAAACAGTTGAGGATTTTTTCATCTCTGACAGTCAGTGAGGGCCTTTAGCATGACGTGCAGGTGAACCATTGTGGGGAGAAAGTTCATCCACAGTAGCTAGTTTATCAGGCATCTGTGCTGTCAGCACTAGGCTAGGTATCACCATGTTATTTCTAACACAGATAGCACTCTGGGCAGAGGAGGCAGGTCTCTGTGAATTCAAAGCCAGCCTGGTCTACAGAGCAAGTTCCAGGACAGCCCTGAACCCTGTCTCGAAAAACCAGCCAACCCCCCCCCCCCCCACACACACACAAAACAAAAAATCAAAAACCAAAACAAAACAAAAAAAAAGGTTAGGGCTTAGGGTGCAGCTCAGTGGTGGAGGGATTGCTTGGCACCCACAAAGCCCTGGCTCTAATACATAACACTACCAAAAAATGTATGCCAGCAATTTTTTTTATATATAATTAGAAAAGGTCAGCAGCTGTATTTTTAAGAGTGATTTTGCAAATGTGGAAACTCCTAGAGAGCAGTTAGTGGAAATTAAGCTTTTTTTTTTTTTTTTTTTTTTTTTTAAGGTGTGTGTGTGTGTTTATATGTGGATATGTGCATGAGAGTACAGGGCCCTGGGTGAGTCATCTGACATAGGCTCTAAGAACTGAGGGTCCTCTGGAAGAGCAGCAAGTGCTCTACTCTTCAGTCCTCAGAAGCGGGTGTTTTGCCTGTTTGAACCAAGGCCTGTCCAGTTCTACCTCTTGATCACAATGATGCTTTTTTTTGGGGGGGGGCATGTCTTAATTCTGAAGTATGTGGGTCCTCATTAGTTTTTAAGTGTCACAAAATATGTACTATTGCCACAGAGGAAGGGTGGAGGTTTTGTATATTTTTAAATACTTTAGTATCTGGGTGCAGAGTATTTAGTGTGACTTTGTGTTTCATCTTTTGCTTTTTGAATATGCTACTGCCTTGTGCCTGGGTTATACAGCTCATTGGTAGCATGTGTGATTAGTGGGCTCAATCTCCAGCACTGTAAAATAATATAATCTTTGAAAGAAGTTACTCAAAGACCCTTTGGGATACTGTGCTAGTGAAATCCAAGGAGTCGTTGATGACGACAATACCTTTATGTGTAAGCCCAACCTCTTTGTGGACCTGCCTTGGAATAGCTGTTAGGAGGAGTTCAGGGTTCTTTTTAAGGTTTTACTTATTATATAGCGTCCTGCCTGCATGTACACCTGCACACCAGAAGATGGCATCAGATCTCGATATAGATGGCTGTGAGCCACCGTGTGGTGCCTGAGAATTGAACGGGAAGAGCAGCCAGTGCTTTTAACCTCTGAGCCATATCTCCATACCCCTCTTCAGGTTCTAAATATATTTTTCATTCTTTGAAACCTTAATGGGGTTTTGTTTTGTTTTTTTTCAATTTTTTAGAGCGTTTTTTTTTCCTTCCTACGGATTGATGTTCTTTACAGTGGAATATGCTCATTTCTCCTTGACAGTTGAACCTTTGAAAAGTATTTTTTCCTTATGTCTTCTTTTTGAGTCAGGGTCTCAAGTATCCCTAGCTGGCCTCAAACTGGCTATATAGCTGAAGGTGAGTTTGCATTCTGATCCTCCTGCCGCCACCTCCCAGGGGCTAGGATTGCAGGTGTGCACTACCAAGGCCCAATGCTGAGGATCAAACCCAGGGCTTTGTACACTTTGGACAAGTACAGCTGTGCTACATCCTCAGGCTAAAAACATTGTCCCAATTCGCCCCCCCCCCCAAAAAAAAGCAGTGAAAAGTAAATTACTACTTTGTAGGTAAAAGTATCTTTGAGATAGTAAGCGTCTCCTCAAACATGCCCATCAATTAATCTTGATTCTATACTTAAGGGTAATTTTGTAATTTCCATTTTACAAATGAGGAACAGTGGTGGGTTGAAGGTTTAGCCACCTATCTAAGCTAATTCCAAGTAGAGTAGATAAGGATTGAGAAACAGGCTTTATTCCAGTTCATTTTTAAATTATGTCTCTGTGTGTATCTGTTTCTGTGAATGTATCCCGTGTGTGGGTTAGATTCCCCTGAGGAGGAGTTAACAGGGTATTGTGAGCCTCAGACCTGGGAGAGCTAGCTGCAAGTGCTCCTAACCTCTGACCTGTGTCTCCAGCCCTTCCGGTCCATTAATATTTGTAAAAATTAGTATTCTGGTATGTGTATGATATATGTATAGGCTTGATTATCATGGTCACAGAGTTCAGAGGGCATGTATATGTAGCCATGAGTACCATGGTCAGTGTATGGGGTTCAGAGGACATGTGTGTGTAGGCATGAGTACCATGGTCAGTGTGTGGGGTATAGAGGACATGTGTGTGTAGGCATGAGTACCATGGTCAGTGTGTGGGGTACACATGAGTACCATGGTCAGTGTGTGGGGTATAGAGGACATGTGTGTGTAGGCATGAGTACCATGGTCAGTGTGTGGGGTATAGAGGACATGTGTGTGTAGGCATGGGTACCATGGTCAGTGTGTGGGGTATAGAGGACATGTGTGTAGGCATGAGTACCAAGGTCAGTGTGTGGGGTTCAGAGGACATGTGTGTGTAGGCATGAGTACCATGGTCAGTGTGTGGGGTTCAGAGGACATGTGTGTGTAGGTTGCTTCTCTCCTTCCACTTTTGGCAGTTTGTCTTTTTAAAGTTTTATTTTTAAAAGTGTGTGTGTGTTGCAGGAACTCTAGTTAGCACATAACAGCATGAAAACCTGGAGCCAGATATTGGGGGAAAGCTGGAATATCAGAGAGAGGAAACAGACCACAGTCAAGTCTCACCCAGAGTTCTTCTCAGGCGGAACAGGGTAAAGGCTGTCTTCATAGGTCCTCAGCCTGGCTGGTCGCATCTACAGAATGAGTGAATCTCTGCCTCCACCTGCCTTAAATATCTTTCCTGCCCAGTTGTTTCACTTTTGGTTCAACTCTCCGTTAGGATTAAAGGTGTGAGCTACTACTGTTTGGTGGTTAGGCCTTGAAATCCAGAAACCTCTCTGAGTGAGGATGAGAGGTGTGGGTCATCACTTGGTCACCCCAAGTGATGGCATTAAAGGTGTGGGTCACCACTGCCTGGCTTTCATGACTTGACCGTGGGGATTCTGTTCTCTGATATTCCCGGCTGATTTTATTAAGTATACACTGCATCACTGTGTGTACATGTGTGCATACATGTGTACATGCTTGGGAGTCCAGCTCCAGCAGGGTTCAGGTCCCAAAGAGCAGGTGTGGATTCTGTGAGGGAAGGAGACTAATACCTGAGAAACAGACCCATAGGAACACTGTATTAGACCATTATCATTTGGATTCCTTCAGTGTTTACTGCTGCATATGGCAGAGGGGTAGCAAGGCAGTTAACAGAATCTGCTCCTCTGGGGCCGACCAGACCTTGCCACTCGTCCAGTAAACCACCAATTATGGGCAGTATGCTCTACTTAGTAACAGAATACTTGCCCTAAATGGCTCTGGGTCTGGACTCACTGTTTCTCTGACTGTGGTTTATCTCTGGGACCAGTGTGCCCAGTTTATACACCTTTAACATCTCTGTTCCCGGTGTAATCAATCAAGCAGGCACAATGGGGATTCTTTGTGGGAACAGGCAGATTATATTGCTATATGGCTCCACACTGGCAGAGACTTTTTTCCAGAGTTATTTTGTTTAAAGAGACCACTGTTGTGTACCTTCTCACCCTTCACCAACGCTCACGAAGAATCCCCAAAGGAAAAGGCATAAGGGAACTCCCACAGTAACACAGGGAGAATTGTTAAAAAAAAAAAAAAAAAAAAAAGGAAGGTAAAACAATGCTGGACAATTGTGATTCCTCCGTGTCGAAATGCTGGAACTTGGGTGCCAGTGGAGGTCCAGGCAGTAGAACCAAGCCAATGTCCTCTGCCAAAGCCAGGAAGGCTCTCAAACACTGAGACATCGCTCCAGCTCCAAGGAAGTATTTTTATATACTTTAGGGTTTTCCTCACCTTTCTTTCCCTTCTATCTTGTTTGTGAAATAAGGTCTCTAGACAGGACAGCTTGAACCTCTGGGGCTGGAAGTTAAAGAGCATTCACTCCTTGAGAAGCCGCATCTGGGACCCTCCTTTGACCTCCTCAGGCACTAGACAGCCAATGTGCACATACATACATACATGTAGACATGCAAAATAGCATTATTTTCTTTCTAATTTAAGAAAAAGTGTTTCCGTCTTTTTGTTTTTCAAGACGGGGTTTCCCTGTGTAGCTCTGGCTATCCTGGAACTTACTCTGTAGACCAATATGGTCTTGAATTCCCAAGGGCTTTCGCCTTTTCCTCCCAAGTGCTGGGATTAATGGTTTGTGCCACCACACCCAACTGTGTTCACGAGTTGCTCCTGGATAAAAGAAATTATTGCACTTGAGTAGGACTTTGGAATAGTTTAGTATAGCTATAAATGTGATTTTTATCCTCACTCATTGTGAATAACTTTGTCTAGCTATCTCCCAAGGTTTGAGTGAACCAAAAGGAAAAAGGGCCTAACGGTTTGCTTATCCCCTGGCTCTGGGATTGACCCAGTGCTGTGGCCTGTTGTACTTAGAAACAACATACTCCTTACATTGTTACATTGCTGCTTGCTGATAACACAGCAGCCACCTTAACTGCCCCATGAGTTCCAGTGAGCACTGGTGTGTGGGTTTTCCAAAGCAGATTTTCACCCAGTACCTGGTAACACAGATGGTATTTAAAGGCTTGGTAGATTGTTCATTTTCTAGGATTCAGGTTTAACCACCTCAGAGGATAAAAACCTTTATATTTAGCCTTTGGCAGGCTTCCAAAACAACAGCTTCTTTGCAGAATCCTGCCCACTGTTCTTCCACCCTTGAGTGGAGACGCCTCTAAGATCCCTTTTGTGTAACGTGACCATCCCTCATCCACTGGTTCATGAATTAGCATGACATAAAAAGGAGGCTGGGGCCAGGCCTGAACCTGGCCGGCTGCAGCTGGAGCTTGAGCTTGGGGGCGTGGCCACGGAAAGGGCTGGGGGCGGGGCCGCTTGCGCATGGGCAGGAGGCCTGGGATCCAACGTCTGCTGCAAGGGTCGTCGCCGCCGTTAGTAGCTCTCTAGAGCTGTTACCTGCGTGCCACCAACATGTCGAAAGAAGGTGGAGGCAAAGAGAAAGAGGAGCTGGTCGGAAGCCTGGCCTGGCGGTGCCTGGCGAAGCAGGGGGAGGAAGAGGACGAGGCGCTGAAGGAGGAGGAGGAGGACCCTGACTGTTGCTCAGATGACCTGAGCCCTGAGGCCCCCTGCATGCACCCGGACCTCCTGGAGCTGGCGGTGGACCGAGCGAAGTGCCGCAGCATCCGCAGGCAGTACCGGCAGCTCATCTACAATGTGCAGCAGAACCGCGAAGACATCGTGAACTCGGCCAGCAACACACTGACTGAGGCCCTGGAGGAAGCTAACGTGCTGTTTGATGGAGTGAGCAGAACCAGAGAGGCAGCCCTCGACGCCCAGTTCCTGGTTTTGGCCTCTGATCTGGGTAAAGAAAAGGCAAAGCAGCTAAACTCTGATATGAGCTTTTTTAATCACGTTGCGTTCTGTGACTTACTGCTGGTATTTGTGGGCCTGAATTGGATAGAAGACCAGTGTGAAGAGCTGGGCGACTGTGATGACAGCATGGCGCTTTCCTTCTGGGGGATGGTGCATAAGGAAGCGACATCCTGGATGCTGAGAGCTGAAACATTCCACTTCATTTTTGGTTCATTTAAGGCAGAACGTGCACGAAAGCCCCGGCTTGAACGTCACAAAAGAGGTTGCAAAATGGAAGGAAATGGAGATATGCCTACAAAGTTGAGGAAGCTGGACATGCATGCTAATCAGGAGACGACAGAAAAAGAAGTTGAAAGAATCTTGGGATTGCTGCAAACCTATTTTCAAAAGTACCCTGATACTCCAGTGTCCTATTTTGAGTTTGTGATTGATCCAAACTCATTCTCCCGCACAGTGGAGAATATCTTTTATGTCTCTTTCATTATAAGGGATGGCTTTGCAAGAATAAGGCTCGACCAAGACAGACTGCCAATATTAGAGCCAACCAACGTTAACCAGGCAGATGAAGAAAGTGATTCCTGTTCTTACGGCAGGAAACAAGGAGTTATATCTTTGAGTTTACAGGACTGGAAAAATATTGTCTCCACTTTTGAAATTTCAGAGGCTATGATCAAAAACTCATACTAAAGGTTTTTGTCTGTATTGCCTTTATCTTGTACTAGCGCATCTCAAAATGACTCTAAACAGAAAGCACATGCCCTAGTAAACTATTTTCAAGAACAAATCAAATTGTCTACTTGCAGTATATTTTTCTTGGTAACATACAAGGTTATAATCTTACTTAAAAATTCATTATTGTGCTTAAGGGAAGTTTTTTTGAGAAAGCTAGAGTATCTTAGAAGTTGTTAGCCGCCTTGCTAAAGACAAAAACCGGACTTTCTGATACTGAGCTTTTTTCTGTCATGTAAGGGGGCTTCTCACCACGTGGGGAAATTGAGAAAAGTCAGTAGTTGGGTGGTATTCGGACTAAACAAACCATTAGGTGACACGCGTCCTTTCAAAAAGCCAGATGTTCAGATTCCAAACAATTTTTTTGGTAAATGAATTTAACAGTGTGTGTGTGTGTGTCTCCAAGGTATTGTGGGTTTTTTTGGTTGGGATTTGTTGTTTTGAGACAGGGTCCTGGAACTCGCAGAGATCTGCCTGCAGCTGTCTCTGCCTCCCACTTGCTGGGATTAGTGTGCACCCTCACCCTTTGAGAAGACATTCCAGAAAGAAAACAAGGTCAAATGTGTAGAGATGTGACAAGTAATGACCGAGAGGACTTGAAAGATTTATAGAAAACTTTTCTACTCGAATGTTAAGCTGGGCAGGAATAGCAGTGACCTTTCCAGTCCTCTCAGGTAGACGATATTTTATCGCTTTGGCTAATCTCACCACTCTGACATCTACACAGAACATCCTTCAAAATCACTGCTGGTTCATCCTGTAAGAACTTGGGATATTTGTCCCAATTAACCTTGATTAGAAGGGGGAGGCTGGAGAGGCTGCTCTTCCAGAGGTCCTGAGTCCAATTCCCAGCTCCCTCATGATGGCTCACAGCCATCTGCAGTGGATCCAGTACTCTTTTCTGTCTGGTTTCTTCTGTCATGCAGGCACTACTGTGCAAGTAACATACGCATATGTAAATAAAAGAAAGTATTTTAAAAACAAGGGTTTTTTGCTCGTCTCTGGACCTGTATGGCAAGATTTATGAATTCTCCACCCACCCCTCATGCTCACACTGCAAACACCCAGTTTCTTGTGGGCCTAATTGGACAGAAATGGGTGCTCATTGGGGGGTCCTGCTGACAGTACAGCCTTTTGCTTCTGAAAGATAAGACAAAGGAGGCAGTGCTCTGGATGGTGCAAGTTGGAAACTCCTGTTTAAGATGCTTATGAGGTTCTTTGGTGCTTGCAGCTTTAAGAATATAGAAAACTTGGGTTATTAAAATAATTTCAGAAGAGGCTGCAGACATGCCCCAAGCTACTTTTTATCCCTTCAATGGCCTTTGCTGATGCACAGTTCTACTGGTGTGGTCGGTGGTATTTTTGTTATGCTTAATAGTAGCAGTAAATTTTCCTACACAGGAGAGGGAAGTCCAAAGTAAATGATACCAAGATTGAGGGGAGGGATCTTTGTGTGGAGAAAGTTCTTTTCCTTACACCAGTAACATAGAGAACTGGGGGGAACCGCAGTGAAAGCAGCATCTTCTGTAGTAACTGTTCTTCCCGTACGTGGGGAAGTGTGTTTATCCCTGCAGTACTGGCCAATGGGAAAGGAGAAGAGCAGCATCGTTGGTTTGCTGGTCCTCATCCTGACCTCTCACAGGAGGTCTGCTTTAGGAAAAGAAGGTGGCTGCTGGGATACAAGGTCTGACTCGATTCCTCACAGGCTGCTTTGTTGAATGCCTTTGCGTGCTTGTGTTCTGACCTGCAGACATGTCTTAAAAACATGAATGGAAAATAGAGGCTTGGGGAGAGGTTAATTTTCTCATCAGTTTGGAGGGGTGTTTATATATATATATCTCCATTTGGGCCTCTTGCATGAGCTTTTACTGGTTGTAACATGGTACAGTTTGTTGCTTTAAAAAAAATTTTTTTTTAAATTTAAACTAGGGGCCTGGGAAGAATGATTGAGTAATAGGGGATGAATTCAGTCATAAAATGAACTGAATTTCAAATCTGCTTATCAAGATTCAGTAAAGGAAACTGGCTCTAAGGAGAAGTTTTACTGGTTTTAAGTTAGCACCCTGATGGCACCAGACACATGTAGTACACACACATACGGGCAGAACAGTCCATCTAAAGCAAGATTACAGGATTAAGTTGGGAAAATGTATGTGATTAAATAGAGTTACTAGATGTGATATATTGGGAAAAGCAAGAGATTAAAGATGTGTTTGAGTGTGGTGTGTGTGTGTGTGTGTGTGTGTGTGTGTGTGTGTGTGTGTGTGTATGCGTGTATGCACGTGCTTGTAATGCTTGTATGCATGGAAAGGAAAGGACAGCCTCTTCTTTCTTTTTGAAAGAAGTCCTGCTATGTAGACCAAGCTAGCCTCAAATTCACAGAGCTCCACCTGCCTCCAAACGCTAATTTAAAGGTTAGGCCACCACGAAAGGGCAGCTGTTGAAAGTTGTTTCCTTTATCATATGATCTGGGACTTGAACTCAGGGCATTAATGACGTTTGTGCAGCAAGTACATTTACTGATTGGACCACTGGGCAAGTTTCTCCCATTTTTTTTTTTTTTTTTGGTAAACATTGTAATTGGTTAATTTATTTGATGTGCATGGCCATTTGGAGGCTAGAGGACAACCTTTGGGAGTTGTTTCTCTCCACTCCGAGTCCCAGGGGTTAAACTAAAGTTGCACCTGATCATGGTGGCTTTAACTGTTGAGTGATCTCACCAGCTTGGGCAAGTTTGACGCCATAGCCCTGTCCTATCTGAACAAATGACATGATGGGATTTACTGTACACAGAGCACACCTAGCACAGTATCTGGCATCGCAGGGTGCCATCTACTTCTGCTTTGACAGCTCTGTGATGGTTCTTTTACTAGGAGTCTCATGTTTGTAACTTGCTTTGATCTGGGCAGTCTATTGCCGACTGATCGGGATGTGAGCACTGCTGACTCAGTGATGGGTAGGTGCTCGCTATTCCAGGCACAGCCTGGGTTCCTGGAGGAGAGCGTTGGTGTACTCTCCATCTAGAATGTGAGTTGCATTGTCCTGCTTATGTTAGTTGCCTTCTGCAGCATCAGACAACACTGCTGGAGCAGTCTCGGAAGCTGGGTCTGGCTAGACTAAAATTAGGACATGGATAAGTATGGCTCCTCTCCTCTCAGTGGGACACCCTTTAGCTGGAGCTGAGGGGTAGCTAATTCAAGGTTAAGTGGGGTTTAAAGTGAAAGTCCATCATTCAGTTCTAGGGTCAGCCAAAGGCTGATTCACATCTTGCCAATTAAACCCTATAGATTTAGGCTCCTTTGGCACACTTCTGTTTTTGTTAGAAGCTGGCTGATATAGTTTGATTTAAAGCTTGAACCATAAAAATTCATTAGCTACAGAACAGCATAGAATAGTTTAGAAACTATTTTAGTTGGAGTTTCTACTGCTGGGAAGAGACACCGTGCCTGTAGCAGCTCTTAATAAAGGAAAATATTTAATTGTCTGGTGTATGGGTTTAGCGGTCTAGTCCATTATTGTCGTGGCAGCAGACAGACACGGTGCTGGAGAGGGAGCTGAGAGTTCTACATCTGGATTGACAGGCAGCAGCAAGAGAATGCCACACTGAGCCTGGTTTGAGCTTCTGAAATCTCAAAGCCCACCCCCAGTGACATACTTCCTCCACCACGGCCACTCTACTCCAGCAAGGCCACATCTCCTAATAGTATGAGTCATGGGGGCTGTTTTTTTTCAAGCCATCACCATGTAAACTTTTGGAAGAGGGAGTGTGTGGCCTTCTAGAATACATTTGTTTTTGCTTGTTCTGGTTAGGTGTATTTACAAAAGGTTGAGTCCAAAGGTAAGAGGTTTTTAGTTTGCTGTTGTGGGGCTGTCTTCCCTAAGAACATGCAGTTAAAATGATTATGAGTTATTTTTTAAGTCAGATTTTTATTCATGGAGTTTCAAATGTGATTCCTTTGTTGTCCATTGAGGTCGCTGAAGCCCAAAATTTCTAAGATGGCCTTTTCTCAAAGGCCAAATGCTAATCCAATCGTGCCATCAGCTATGATCCTTTCATCTGAGTGAGTTAGAGACAGACGTGTTCATGACTGCTTCAAAGTTCTCTACTGGATTTCTTTAGCTTCCAATCTCTTCAGTTTACTCTAGGATAGATCTGCTTCTACTTGCTGACATTGGTCTCTTAAGAATGGGTTCAGATCACATTCATTGCTACCCCATTCAGAATACTGTGGGTATGAATGTGGGACATACCACTGTTCCATGGGAACATGCGCCCATTCACAGACAAATATCTTCAGATTGAACCTTATGTTCCACGTAGGGGGGGCTATTCATCCACGGAGTGAAAATTGGAATGTATCTGTACATTTTAACTTTCTCGTTACTTTTGGCTTAAAATTATGAACTCTTAGAGCTGACGTCACTATCAGCCCCCATCATCACTGTGTGCTGTCTTCTATGTCCATATTCTTGTGTTGCATACCGAAAAGTGGTGCCAGAAGAGGATTTATTTTTGTGCCTACCCTTTGTTTACCAGTTGCCCAATGCCTGTGGAGTTAGACAGTTGTGAGCTGCCATGCAGGTGCTGGGAATTGAACCTAGGTCCTCTGGTAGAACAGAACTGTAACCCCCTCCATTTAAAAGATTTTTAAGTGTGGGGTGTGTGTGTATGTGTGTATGTGTGTGTACATGCACATGTGTGAAAGCTGGTGTCTGGGAACCAGACTCTTTAAGAACAGGACACTGAACGGCTAATGCATTGCCCTAGCTCCACAGTAGTTACTTTTAAACATCTGCTTAAGTTTGTTTACCCTTTAAAACCAACAGATGAGACTCCTGCTTTTGGTGACCCCTAGGGAGGAGTCATGCTGGTCATCTGGCCTTCCTTTGGTCTGACGGGCTGTTACCCCAGCTTGTTTTTCCCCCACAGTGCC
This sequence comes from Phyllotis vaccarum, assembly GCA_033318265.1. Lineage (NCBI taxonomy): Eukaryota > Metazoa > Chordata > Mammalia > Rodentia > Cricetidae > Phyllotis > Phyllotis vaccarum. The sequence goes on from JARWLC010000014.1 coordinate 38,302,717, forward strand.
CTGCATTGAAGGCGAAGCCTTGGTCATCATGCCAGCTCATCAGTGCTGGCTGTGCTTCCCAGCTTCTCGAGGTAGACCTTTTGTGCAGACTGTCTGGGTGGCGCAAACTTGCCCCAACTGTTGCTGGTTTCCAGGTTTTCTCCCTTCTGCCCCCCAGCCACTGTGTGTGCCCCGTGTGCTGCTGAGGGGTACTCGTGGGACGGTGCTTCCTCCTTCACGGTCCTCCACGGCACCCCCCTCCACGGCACCCCCCTCCACATCCCAGGTGCCCTGTTCTTCTGACCCCCGTCTCTGCCCTCCACCTTCTACATCTGATTGTAGGCAGGAGAAAAATATGCAGTCTGGGCTGGTAAGTTTGGGGCTTTCTAGTTATTAAGGGCAAAACTGGACTTAAAAATATTTTTATTGTACACTTAACTGACTTAACCTTTTAGTCATATTCTCATTGGCCCAGGGTTTTATTATAAGGTAATAGTAAATGTATTGTTAAAACAGTCTTCCAAACAATGTAGAATGTAGCCAGTTACATATAAAGCTAATGTGTGTACTCTAGAACGAAGAGATATATTTACATCTTTTCCCTTATTACCTGTTTTTAAAGTCTGGTACATGGAAATACAGAAGCAAAAGTTAAACAGAAGTTGATGTGCATGGTAAAGCAATGGGCTTCACAGAGCCCTCACTTCCTGCCTGTTTAAATGCCTTACAAGGGCTGAGGGGTAGAGTGTATGTGTAAGAAGCTTTGAAGCTGAGTGCAGCTCTGCACACCTTTAATCCCAGCACTTGGGAGGCAGTGGCAAGTCTATGTAGTGAGTTCCAGGAGATCCAGAGCTACATAGTGAGATACTATCTCATAAAACAAAATCCCCCAACCTATAAAATACCTTGTAGAGGTGGAGACTTTTAACTTACATGTGGATCAATACTGGCTAGTGATTTTTCTGAGACTTTAGATTTTTGTGTCTTAGCTACACTTTGCACTTGCTGTGTTAACATTATTGTGTTCACTGTTTTTTCAGACCTACCTTGTCAGCCTTTACCCAATGATTCTATTTTTACTAGAAAGTAAAAGTAATTGTTAAGTTACATTGCTGGCACTATTAAAAACATGCTGGGGAAACTATATCTAGTAATCTCACAGTGTGCTTGCAAGTGGAAGGATTTCAGTGGAAGTGTTTTGTTCTTGTGTTTTGTCTTTTTCTAAAGTGAGGGAAACCTAATTTAAAACTTAGTGTAAGCAGATTTCTGTGAGTTCAAGGCCAACCTGGTCTACAGAGTGAATTTCAGGACAGCCAGAACTGTTACACAGAAAACCCTGTTTCAAAACAAACAAACAAAAAAACCAAAAACAAAATCCCAAAACCCAGTCTTGGAAAAAAAAAAAACTCCCACACAAACTAAAAACTCTAGGAAGGGTTGGTGAGGTGGCTCAGCAGGTACAGGTGCCTGCACCAAGCTGATAAACTTACTCCGGCAGATTTCCCTCTGATTTTCATGCTGTGCAGGTGTTCTGCCCCCTCCCCCCAATAAATAAATAAATAAATAAAATGAGATAAGACAAAACATTCCAAGGCAATCAGTATGAAAATATCAGCGAAACCCATGATGTATAATTAATACATGTTTGTAAAACCGTAGATTCTGGAGACAGAGTACTGATCTAAAGTTAGGTGTCACTTTGGATGGGCTGTCCGTGTGTGGAATTGTATGGAGACCGGAGTAGGTAGATGGGGAAGGGCATAGGGAGGCAGTACGACCCTGGCCTTGGTGAAAAGAAACACAGGCTGGATGTTTCCATGTGTGAGAGTCAATGTTGTCTCTTTGAAAATGACTTTACTTCCTTTAAAGAAAGACGTCTGGAGCTCTTTGGACATTGCTGCCTCCCAGTTAAATTCTTTCGTTTATGCTCTTTCCCTGCAGCCACATCAGAAAGGTGACCCTCAGAAGCTGCCAGTGATGAATGGCTCTGAAGATCCCCCCGGCTCCTATGACTTCGACCTTATCATCATTGGAGGAGGCTCTGGAGGACTGGCAGCAGCTAAGGTGAGACCTCTGTGCTGAGGCACCTGGGCCGGGCTTAGGACACAACACTCCACCCTGGCAGTCTCACGTACTCAGGATTTTCTTCTTGCAGGCTTGTATTTTAGCATTAACTTAGGCATAAAGGGCCACTTTGTAAATCACTTTTCCAGACTGAAATGTTGGGTCTTCAGTGATTTAAGGAACATTTTGTTTCGTTTTAAATGTGCTTGATTTTTTTCCCCCAAGGCTAATAAAGGTGGTTTGAAGTCACATACATTATTTTTCTGTTTTTTGTGACTTTTTTTCACTTGGATAATTTCTCTGTAGTTAATCTTTTTTAGCGAACAGTTAGAGTTCTTAAACTTAATTAAAACTGATTTGCCTCTGGTGTGTATGGGGTGACTTGAGAATAACTAGTCAGTCAGGGCCTGCCTGGGAAAGGGATCTGCAAATAGTAAAATTGCTCAAGTGAGAAACTCTGGCCCTGGCTTGAGGTGTAAAGGAGAGGCGTGTGTGAGGCCCTCTGGCAGGCCTGTCATCCTTCCAGCAGGGATTTCTAAAAGGTGAAAGTGGTTACACCCTCTAAGGTGCCGCCCATGATCATCCAGTAAAGGGAATCTCTTGACTGTCTCCCAGCAGGAGCAGGTGCTTCTGGGTGAAGCAGGGCTTTGCTAAGGGTGACTCACACCTTTTGTTTGTGTGTTTGAAGGACACACAGCCTCAGTCCTTGCTCTCTAGTAATCTTTGCAGTATACTCTGTTATTCTGTGAGGAAAAAATAGTCTCTACAAGGCAGTTTCAGAGAAACAAAGCCAAAGCCCACTCTATTACTCTGGCTACGTTCTTAGATGTTGCCTTTCAGGGTACAGGGTGAGACAAACACTTTTCGATGCCAGTTAACCAGCCTTACCAGGTGTGTACCCCTTGCTTGGAAGTGGAAAAAATAAGTTTTTCAGATTTGTGCTGTATCTGTTAATGTTTGAGAAGAACCATGCAGGAGTCATCCGAGGCCTGCTAATTGTTTCTAGCAATTTTCCGGCTACGCTCTGTGTGATCTTTGAGGCTGTGTAACTTGTCCTACAGCTGAACTAATCAACAGTGTGTAAGGTTCCCACACATCCATCTGTGACTGGTTGTGAGCATAATAAAAGGTGTGAGGACGAGCCCCTACTTCCATTCTGTTGTTAACTCGTTTTAATAATTTTGTTTTCCAGGAGGCAGCCAAATTTGACAAGAAAGTGCTGGTCTTGGATTTTGTTACACCAACTCCTCTTGGAACTAGATGGGGTGAGCTTTTGAGATACTATGTATGTGGTTTGCTAGAAGCAGGTCCTTTCCTCTGGCGGTGATGTTAATGACTCCTAAAACCCAGCTTTTCCAATTGAACTGAGTTAAAGGAGACCCCGTTAAATGCTGTAGATTTAGGCTCAGCAGAAACTCTGACCACAAGCTGGCTGAGGTGGTGGGCTTTTGCAGTGGAGTTTGAAGCTTCAAACATTCTTTCTTAATCCACCTTGTACATTCAGGTACCTAAATAAGAGAGTGAAGCTCTTTGCTCCTTGGTAAATTACATACTGGCTGCTCATTCACTGACTGTATCGGTTACTTGTGAATTAGGAGCATGGGGCTGTAGTGGTGGACTCGCTGTGGAAGAAGTCTCTATTTCTGTGGAACTTCTGCTTTAGTGGGAAACAAAAGAGAAGTGAGCCCTTTACTGTTGGTGCTGAGTGGGACTGACAGAGGGGCCTTCTGGATAGAGGAGACCTTGGCTGTGGGATTTGTAAGGCAGGGTTTCTGAAGAAGTGCCCACTAAAAGCACTACAGAGAAATGGGATGGATGCTCTAAAAGCTGAAGCACAATCTTAGGGCTCTATTTGCCAACATTCTCTCAGAGTAGATTCATAGGTCCCAAGGCAGTTAAGAGCTCTTTGTGCTGGGTAGTTGGAGCTGGACATTGTAAGATGTAAAAGTGGAAAGAGACAGGTCCACTGAACCACACTTTCTAGGCCAAGTTGAGGGCTTTGGACCAATGAAGGCAGAAAATGGGGCTCGTTTGAGGAATTTGAGACAAGAGCAGTGATTAATCCGTTTTATAAAGATTCCTGGGCATTAGCAGTAGTGGGTGGCAGTGCAGCCAGAATGGTGACATCACAGTCTATTAACTCATCTGTTCAGCACGTGATTAGTGTTCAGCATTCCCTGACCTGTGGAGTTTGAGCCTCTGGTGAGACTGGTGCTGTTCTTCTCAGAGGAATTGCCTCTGAACTGTGAGCTCCATAGCCACCTCCTTCCTGCTTGATTTTTGTTCCAATAGAAATAAGTGATCACAGTGTTCTTTTGCTTAGAGATAGCGGTGTTGGTAAAGAGCAGTTTTAATATAGCAGCTCTTTTGAGAATCAATTAAAGCTATAGGCTGCTTTCTCAAACATTAAGACACCAAATTTTATATACATTTTCAGACCTGCACCTAACCATGCTTAGTAGAACAACCTCTTTATTTCCACGTGTGGACTTAGTTGCAGATATAGCCTTATACTATTGTAAAATTTCAGTTTTGTGTTGCTCTCAACTATTTGAATTTGGGAGTTATAGAAATTATAGAAATCTGTCGGTTTTGTTTCTGGGTGACTCCTGTGCTTGGTGCATAGGCCCTGTGACCCTAGGGATACCATAGGCTTGGGAACAAACGTTAACAGTATTGGCCACATTAAGCAACAGTAATAATAATATAATAACAATAATAGTAATTACAGTGTCTCATTACAGAGTAGTCTTTGGTTTCTTTGAAGGTCCTGAGGTGGGCTATCAACTGACTTCTCTGTTGTTGCAGGTCTCGGAGGAACATGTGTGAACGTGGGATGCATACCTAAAAAACTGATGCACCAGGCAGCTTTGTTAGGACAAGCCCTGAAGGACTCACGAAATTATGGATGGAAAGTCGAGGACACAGGTGTGGGAAAAAAGAATGAGCTGTGTTCTTGCAGTGTATCATCTAAATACCTGGATCTTTGTTCTGAGATGAGTTCTGCTGGTAGCCCCAGGTGGGCTGGCGTAGCCCAGAGCTGTCCGTTGTAAAATTTCCGAAGCACTTGTTAATCTCTGAGCTTGAGAGGAGCTGTGACTGGCACTCGGGGCTCTGAACAGAACTTGTCTGTAACATATGCATTGCATGAGAGTTGGAATCCCTGGCTTTGGGGGGCCCTAAGTGACAACTGCATCCCTACATCATGTGACCAGTAATGACTTACCTGGGTTTGAGGCTTGCCTCTGTCACTTGCTAGCATTGTGATAAGTCCATTATCTACTAAATGTATTTAAAATGTAGTACTTAAAAATCAAAAACAAACTCAACCCACATAGGAATGGAAGTTAATAAAATATTGGTGGTTATTATAGTTAGATGATTGGTATATGGGGCAAGATATGTACTGTCCCCTTCAATTCCTGATGGATAGTGAATTCTGTTCTGGTAAACAGGCCAGCCAGGCAGGCTTTTCAAGCTCCCTAAAGCATTCCCACTCCTAAGTATCTAGTTCTCTTGATGCCAGAGCCCCTAAAATGAATTTATCTCGTAATGTTTCTCTGGTTCTAACATGGTCTGCTGTTTGAATTGTGTGTCTGTGGTCTTCCTAAAGCACAGGCCCCCCCCCCCCCTGGCTCATCTTCAGCTTACCTTCAGTGTATTTTATCTGTGCCCCTTTTGCCAAGTAATTAGTAACAGTGATCAACCAACAGCTAAAGGCCGAGTTTGGTGGTGGTGGTTGGAAGTTTTGAGACAGGGTTTCTTTGTGTAGCCCTGACTGTCCCGGGACTTACTTTGTAGACCAGGCTAGCTTTGGACACACAGATTTGCCTACCTCTGTGTGTTTCCTGAGTGTTGGAATTAGAGGTGTATGGTTTTTTTTTTATTTGTTTTTTAAAAAAGACAAGCCTTATTCTGTAGCCCGGGCTGGCCTGGCTCACACTGTGTAGCTCATTTGCCCTCTTAAATGGTGGTACAGGCACGTGCCTGTCAGAAAAGATTGGTTTTTATCAGGTGAACATTTGAAATCTAGTATTTAGTGTCTTGACTCAAAGGATTAATTTAATTACAGAATGGAGAATTTTTTTTTCCAGGTGAGGATTTGGGGACAATGGGATTTCAAGTTCTCTGAATAAGAAACCAGCCTTCATGCAGATAAAGCAAGTGTTTGAGATGTTGGGGGCCTTACATACAGTTTATTTGATACTCATTCAGCTCTGTTTTCATATTGTGAAAACAGCTTGAGATGACATGTAAATAAATTTGGCTATATTCTAGTAAAACATCATTGACCGAAATGATGACATGCCTATGGTGCCAGTGTGCCCACATGAGTATGTGTTGTTACCAGTGTGGTAATTCCACACCTGCCTATAGCAGTCTTGGGGTTTGTTGCAGATGTGTTCCTAAACCTTAATGACAGGCACCCTATTCCCCATGAATCAGTATTTATAATCCAAAGTAAACTGTCAGTAAAGAGGAAAGGAATTTGTGTTCTGGTTTTGGATCTTGAACGTGAGGAAGTGGCCTTTGTGCTCCAGGAGAACTTGTTCTTCTGGGTTGGAACTGCCTGGTTCTGGGTGAGAAGCTTCTTCTGAGAAGCTCTTGAGGCATCGGAGGGACTGAATGTTTCCCTCCTTCTTATGCAGTTAAGCATGACTGGGAGAAGATGACAGAGTCTGTTCAGAATCACATCGGCTCACTGAACTGGGGCTACCGAGTAGCTCTTCGGGAGAAAAAGGTCGTCTATGAGAATGCTTACGGGAAGTTCATTGGTCCTCACAGGATTAAGGTAATTGTCAAAGTACAGTCTTTACTCTTCTGCTTCTTCAAAAACAGTGTTCATTGGTATTGTCAGGAAAAGAATTATTTCTAGTATTTTTTTAAAAGTTAAGGCTACTGTGACCTGGATTGTCCAGTGATGTCACACCTTATGGGGCCTTCTGTGGGTAATGGAGGGCCACGGTCATAGCCAAGTTTCCTGAATTTGAAGCTTACCTCTGCCAATTGCTAGCATCATTCCTTAGGGCAGTCGGTAAGGGACTTTTACTGTCATCTTGAGGACTGAGGGAGATGTTGTGTAACGCCCTTTACTAACTGTAAGGTTCTAAGGGACATACTGTACTAGATTTGACATGGTTTTCTTTGCAGACAACAAATAACAAAGGAAAAGAAAAAATTTATTCAGCAGAGCGGTTTCTCATCGCCACTGGTGAAAGGCCTCGCTACCTGGGCATCCCTGGAGACAAGGAGTATTGCATCAGCAGGTGGGAAGTCAGGCACTCGACACATCACACATTAAGTGGACACTGGAGATGTACATTTCTCTTTGCAGTCGAAATTAATTTATATGTATTTGAAAAACCAGGTGGGCATTCAGGAACATTTTATAAAATAAGTGTGGTCGTGTATGTAGGTTTATTTTTGCAAAGCAAGGATCATGTCCTTACTAACACTGAGAGGATTGACTCCGATGGCTTCTAGGGTCTTGGCTCCCCACTGCCCAGTTCCTCCAGGCCCCTCCAATGGTTCCAGTGTCCTGTAGAAGGACCTTTTAAAATATATGTGTCAAGAAAGAAGATTTTGGCCATCCAGGAAGAACATTACCAACACTGTTCAAATTACAAAGTCATTAGGTCACATTTCCAATCTCTGCCTTTTGGGATGCTTTTTTGGCCTGGGGATTTCTGGTTGTGTTTAACTGCCTTCCGTGCTGGTTTCCTTCTTTTAAAAGTGTGGGTCCGTGAGCTTCATGCAAGGGGCAGCTTCTGAACATACTGCCTGGAATGTGTGGTCTTATGCTCAGTCTGTTCGGGCTGTTGTAACTGACTAACTGGGGGCTTTGATGGAACAGACTTAACAGTTCTGGAAGTTTCAAAAGTAAGCCCAAGGTACTGGCAACGACTCCCAACCAAATTCCTAGTTCATAGATGGCAACCTAACCATCTACTAAAAACCCATTAACATTGGCACACTCGGGAGAAGAATTTAGCAGGAATTTTGATGTTTGGGCATATAAACGTTCCCACTCTAGCAGGCTTCCTTCCCATTTTATATTCTTAGAATTAGGGTTTCAGTGTATTGCTGGGCTGATCATGAATTCCTGGGCTCAAGCAACGTTTCTGCCCTGAGAAGCTAAGAGTAAGCTTGTGCCACTGTGGCTGATAACTCAGTGATGGGCTGGAAATTGGATAAGGCAGGGCATTATGTACCCCAGACAAGCCTCAAACTCAGTCTGTTTCTGAGGACAACCCTGAATCCATGGTCCTCCTGCTTCTCTTTCCCAGGTGTTGGATGTTGGATTATAACATGCACCCTTTACCCAGCTGTCTTCATGGGTCATTTCGGTTTTCTTTTTCTTGTTTGTTTTTTGAGACAGGTTTTTTTTTTAATCTATAGAGACCTGGCTGGCCTCAAATTCAGAGAGCATCCTCTCGTGCCTTTGTCTCCATGGGCTGGGGATTAAGGGTGTGTACTGTTCCATCTGGTTAATTATAAGATTATTTTTTAAACCTCATTTTCTTACCATGATGTTATGATCTTGCTCTCTCTTTTTCTTTCCACCTTTTTTTTAAAGGCAGGGTTTTCTGTGTAGTCCTGGCTATCCTGGAACTCACTATGTAGACCAGGGCTGGCCCTGAATCCACTTTTGCCTCTTGAGTAGAGCTGGGATTAAAGACGTACATCACTACACCCAGCTGATTTTATGATTTCTTACTGGTCGTGTAATTACAAATTTTTGTTGAGTTAAACTTTCATGATTTTTATATTACAAAAATTAGATTTTCAAAGCTTCCTTTCCATTCTTGGTACTGGTCAAACCCACCCAGAAGAAATAAAGCTGAGTGGTAGATCAGTAGTTTGGGTTTGCACATGGGTAATGTTTTCTGGGTGTCACAAAATGATTGTGGAATCTTGTGCCAGAAGTCACACTGGTGCCTGTTTTTAGCCACTAGCATATTTGAAAAACAGCTGGGTATTTCCAACAAAGAATACAGCACGTAAGACTTTTCTCACACTTTATGTGTAGGGTGTTACCAAATATTTATAATATTAAAAGTTCTAAATTCTTAGGAGGGTAGAAAATACTTGCATGATTATCCATATGTGAACATTTTTCTCTTTCTTTGTCCCTTAACTATTTCAGTGATGATCTATTCTCTTTGCCTTACTGCCCGGGGAAGACCCTCGTGGTTGGAGCGTCCTATGTTGCTTTGGAATGTGCAGGATTTCTTGCTGGTATCGGCCTAGATGTCACTGTAATGGTACGGTCCATTCTCCTTAGAGGATTTGACCAGGACATGGCCAACAAGATTGGCGAACACATGGAAGAACATGGCATCAAGTTTATAAGGCAATTTGTTCCAATTAAAGTAAGTGGGTTTTCTGGGGGTCGTTGGTTTTATGTTCGTGCAAAAAGGCAAAAAGGCAGGGTTGGTGGTAGAAGCACCATACACCTTGGTGAACTCGAGCATTATAAACCATGGAGGCTGTGCTTATGCATGAGCATGTGCTTGACAGATGCCTCAACATCTTTGCTTACACACCGGAATCCCTCTTTGTTTCTTTTTAATTTATTGCATATTCTTTTATGTTGCTGACCCCATCACTAGAGCGCTGTGCATGCACACACTTGCACACTAGACCAAAATGGTCCATGGGCTGACTCCTTCCACTTCATTTAATCTTTGCATTAAAGGTTCTAGAATATAGCAAATTAGGTCAGTGACTTCGTTACCATTACTTAGAAGTAATAAAATTGGGTTGGGATGTGGCTCAGGGATAGTGTGCATGCCTACTGAGCAAGAGGCTCTGGGCTCACTCTGTGGTAATACACACACAAACATGCTACCAGGGCAAATCTCTCACTCGGCATCTCAAACTAGCAGTTTCCTCTAGTATGGGGAAGGTGGCTTGGTTTTTGTAAAGTTTAGAAATGCTAGGTGGTTTGTTTTCTTCTTGCTGAATTAAATTTGACTGAACCTCTTAGTGTTGACATGATACACATTTTGAGATGAGACTTTACTTGTCAAATACTCTGCTGTCATTCAACTTAGGAGATTCCTTAACCTCCCCAGGCTTCATTTCTTCTGTAAATTGAGGATAATGGCAACGTCTATTTCCTGTGAGGGTGGCACTAACTAGTGTATTAAGGAGCTAAAGCAAAGTGTGGCATATAGGAAGTCCAGAGTTTTCTCTGTTTAAGGATTATTTGAGGAAAAGCCTGTTAAGTAAACAAGGTTGGTATGAAAGCAGGGGAAATGGAAGTTGCTTGTCCTGATGTTACTGTGTGAGGGAGCTGGTGTAAAAACCCTTTCATGGCTCAGTTCTGTTTCACTGAGGACAAAGCAGATGGACAGAGAGGAAGCAGTTTTTACCCTTGTCTGTGTTTCTGTTTAAGACCCAAACTTGATTACTTTTATAGGTTGAGCAAATTGAAGCCGGGACACCAGGCCGACTCAAGGTCACTGCTCGGTCCACGACCAGTGATGAGACCATTGAAGGCGAATTTAACACAGTAAGATGTGGGCCCGGGTCAGGGATGTCCTTACTGGGTGCCTGTTATGTACTTCAAATGACTCTCCTCTTTCTAAAATGCCCTCATCTTTGCCCGTTCTAAGACATTAGCATATCTTGGCACAAGGATGGCTTCAACCATTCCTCTGTAACTCAATATGCTGCTGTCAAGTGACCACAAAGTGGGCTTCCCCTGTCCAGGGTCTTCCCTTGTCTCCCCAAACTGATTGATTGATTGATTGATTGATTGATTGATTGAGTCCTGGACTTAACAGGTGTGAATTTTGCTAATGAAATGTGTTTTTCGGCTCATCGGTCTTTGTTAACAGTTCATTATTTTTTCAGGTGTTGCTGGCAGTGGGAAGGGACTCTTGTACGAGAACTATTGGCTTGGAGACAGTGGGCGTGAAGATAAATGAAAAGTAAGGATACCGGCACGGCCATGTTTCCTATGCTTCCGTCTGCCTTTGCTTTAAAGTTAATTTCCCTGACGACTGAGCGTTACCTGCAGCTCTGAAAACTCCCCTTTGGGCCCTGCCAAATCAGTGGGTGGGGGTGAGGCTGTTCTTAGTGAGGGTTCTCCTCTTAACCACTATGCTAATGGGTCTCTTTGTCCTGTTTTTAAAAATACTTTTTATATTTGATTTTTAAAGTGGTGGCCAGGATTTTCGCGGAGCACTTTGGTTCCCAGCACAGTTTTGTGGTTAGTTATTAGAGCAGTGTTCTTCTGGGAAGAAGAGGACATAGTTTTACTGCACTAATCATGGCAGTTGATGGTTGCAGGACCGGAAAAATACCTGTCACGGATGAAGAGCAGACCAATGTGCCTTACATCTATGCTATCGGTGACATTCTGGAGGGAAAGCTGGAGCTCACGCCTGTGGCCATCCAGGCGGGGAGATTGCTGGCTCAGAGACTCTATGGGGGCTCCACTGTCAAAGTGAGTTTTGTGCTGTTACTTGCTGACTGTGTTTGCTGTCATCATTTCGCCTCTTAATTTCCCTCTCTTTTTTCCTTTTGAGACAGTGTGACTATGAAAATGTTCCAACAACTGTATTTACTCCTCTGGAGTATGGCTGTTGTGGCCTGTCTGAAGAAAAAGCTATTGAGAAATTTGGGGAAGAAAATATTGAAGTGAGTTCTTCTTTTCCTTCATGTTAATTTTTTCAAAAATTCAATGTGGCTTAAAATGCACAGAAAACTACAATTATAGGTTAATGAACATTTTATTATTTCTTAAACTTATTTTTGTCTCATGTGGATGGGTATTTTGCCTGCATGTATCTCTGCATCACATGTGTACCCTTGGAGGCCAGAAGGCAGCAGATCCCTTGAATCAAAAGTTACAGGTGGTTGTGAGTCGCCAGGTAGATGCTGGGAATTGAACCCCAATCGTCTGGAGGATAGACAGTGCTGTTCATACTGCTGAGCATTGTCTGTGAACCTATTGTCTATTTCTATGATTATTACCAGAGGATAGATTGTCTACCAGAAATAATTTAGGAGCTAAGTGATGTAAGAACACTTCTATGCCAGCATCAGAGCGTGAGTTTAAATCCCCAGCACTCACATAGACCCAACATTGGTGATGGGGGGCAGGTGGCAGTAGAGGATTACTGGTCCTTTGCTTGCTGACCCAAACAGTGGTGTGCTTCAGGGTCAAGGGAATAAGGCAGAGAATAGTCAGGATTCCTAGTGACGTTCCTCTGTAACGGGATTCCTTCTCCCAACCCCATGGGTGGGCACACACCTGCACAAAGGTTATTTCCCAAGTGTCTAAGTTAGGGTTGCTATTGCTGTGAAGAGACCATGGCCACAGCAACTCTTACAAAAGAGACATTTATTTGAGGTGGCAGCTTACAGTCCATTATCGTGGTGGAAAGCGTGGCAGCATGCAGGCAGACATGGTGCTGGAGAAGGAGCTGAGAGTCTATAGCTGATCCACAGGCAGCAGATGGGTATCGCTTGAGCATCTCTGGCCTCAAAGCTCACCTCCACAGTGACACAGTGCTTTCTCCAACACAGCCACACTTCCTAACAGTGCCACTCCCTATGGGCCAAGCATTCAAACACACGAGACTTTGGGGGATTCCTATTCAAACCACCACACCAATTATTTTTTAAGTATTTATATTTTCAGTTTCTTAGGAAACAGTTCACACTCAGATAGTCTTTGATTTTTCTTACTTTGATTTGCTATTTTCCTTACAAAAATGATATATTTGCATTGAAATTTTGAACAATTTTATTAAGGAAATAGGAAACAATTGCTCATAGGTTATATCTGTAATGTAGCAATTTGGAAGTTTTTTTTTTTTTTTTTTTTAAATCTTTTCTCTATGCAATTTTGTGGTGCTTTGCACGTGTGCATATCAGAGCACTGTCTAATGCCCTAGCTCAGGAAGCTTTTAAAAGGTCACATGCTGTTTCCTCACACTGAGGCTGGTGGTTAGAGGGGAAAACAGTCCTATTTGTCATCCGTGAGACACATCAAAAAGAATCCCTCTGCTGGCTCCCTGTACCTGTCTGTGTCCCAGGAGGAGGTTTCTGGAGCAGGAGGCAAGAGAAGAACTAGCTAGATGGTTGCTAAGTTGTCCTTGTCAGCTTGTAGGCTTCTGCCTACGGTTGTCATTTCTCTAGGACATTGATTCTCAATCTTCCCCGTGCTGCAGCCCTTTACAGTTCCTCATGCTGTGGTGACCCATAAGATTTTTATTGCTGCTTCATGATTGTAATGTTGCCAGTGTTATAAATTATAGTGTAAATAACTTTTCCATGGTCTTAGCTGACTCCCATGAAAGGGTCACGACTTCCAGAGGTTCAAGACCCACAGGTTGAGAACCATTAACAAAGTTGTCATTTTGTATTTTCGTCCTTCCTTCCTTTCTTTTTTTAAGGTGGGGCAATTAACACATCTATTATGTAGCTCTAATTGTCCTAGGACTCCCAATGTAGACCAGGCTGGCTTCGAACTCCCAGAAACCCACCTGCTTCTGCTTCCCAAGTGCTGGGATTAAAGGTGTGCACCACCCCACCTGGCCTGTGTTCTTATGTAAGAAGTAATCACATGGCTTCTCCATTTTCTCGGTCTTTTTGTTATGCGACTTAAGGTCTAAGCAGGATGAAATAAGCAAGATTAGTCAAAGGGGCTTTGACAACAAAATGAGTAATTTTGGCCTAGTCATGCTTATTTTATGAACTGTCCTGTTAAACAGAAGGCTAGTTACCGAAGCACCTGCATGCCCACAGCTTGCCAAGAGCCTAAGGTGGGGAGTCAGAATTGTGTTTGTGTCTTCCAGGTTTACCACAGTTTCTTTTGGCCATTGGAATGGACGGTTCCGTCCCGAGACAATAACAAGTGTTACGCGAAAATAATCTGTAATCTTCAGGACAATGTAAGTGCCGTGAACCTTACGGTGAGGTGTGACTTTGACCACGAGGTGGCATTGCCATTACTAGTCCCCAGGGACACCACTTGAGGCCAGGGTCTGGGCTCTGCTGCTTGCTGTCCACTCATATTTCCTGGTCAGAGCACCCCGGAGTAAAGGGGCGTCAGGTGCATGGAATGCTGCCGATTGGTGAGGGCAATACTGAGAGTTCTTACCTGCTCCTCCTGTCCCTCCTGTGGATGAGGAAATTACAGCAGGTGCAGCAGCCCAGTCGCTCACCTCGCTAACAGCAGATGGGCAGCCAGTGACAGCCATCTTGTCTTTCACACCTTTTGAAGTGGGTGGGAGTCTGTGGTGACTGTTCAGTTTTGTTTGTTCTGTATGCTTTGTGGTTTAACTGAAAGAGTCATCCTACGAGTAAATGGAGCCTGGTCCTTTTACCTTTAGTGTCAGTTTTTCAGAAAGGACAGGAGATGGAGCTCCACGGAGAATGCTTGTTTAGTATGTCCGCGTCTCTGGGTTCAATCCTGTCATGGCTACATTTTTGTGTTTTCCTGCATAAGGATATACAGAACGAATGTATTTTAAATGTCTTTATGATTAGAGCACATGGGTGTACGTTATCCATACCGAGGACTAGAGTTGTCTGATGTAGAATGTGTAAAGGGACTGCAGAAGAGGGACCTTTGACTCTAATGAAGCTTCCGCACATTAGCTTGCAGCTCATGGCCTCATCTGTTCTGAGGAGAGTAGACAGGTCTAGTCTGTCAGCTCTGACATGCACCAGTTGAGCAGTGGACTGCACAAGATTTTTGTTCCTCACAGAGATAATGTGGCTTTGAGATTTAGATTTTCTCCAGAATAAAAAATGCTCACACGGGTATTTCAGAGTTTCCAGGTATTTCCTTTTTGTGTGCATATGGAAGTTGCTTTTTTTTCTATGCCAGAGTGTTAGCTAAAGGATTTTGAAGTCTGAGTGACTTTTGGTACGTCTGTTTCACTGATTGTTAGGCACTGAGAAACCATAGAGAACCTGAGGCACTGCCCTCTGTTAGGGATTCCTGGAGCCGTTGTGGAGCTGTGGAGCTGCAGGCTCTGCGCTTTCCAGCTGCTCCTGTGTTGCCCTCAGTTTTTGGTGTTTTCCTGCTGCTTGATAATGTGTTCATGGTCCGTGTTGCCTCATATCAAGGCCATCACCCTCTGCAGCACACAGTTGGGTTTTAATAGTTCGAGGCAGTCATTTCTGTGAGGGCTTCTTAACTTTCTGAGGAAATGCCCCAGGCCGAGGGAAGAGACAGGAGAGACCAGCTTACCCATGTCACTTTATTTTGCATCTTAGGAACGTGTTGTGGGCTTTCATGTACTGGGTCCAAACGCTGGAGAAGTGACACAGGGCTTCGCAGCTGCACTCAAGTGTGGATTGACCAAGCAGCAGCTGGACAGCACTATTGGTATCCACCCTGTCTGTGCGGAGGTGAGTCACGAACCCCCAGCCCCCTGAAAATGCCCACATTTGCCGCCAGAGCTGCGGGCCTTGGGCTCATTGGCCCTCTTCCAGTATTTCAGCTGCTTCTGTACCTGACCTTGTGGCAGTGGCTGATAATGCCTCAGCAGAAGGCTCACCTTCTACACTGGGGTTTCCCCTTTTATTTTTACTGCTGCTAGTATAGGCCACATACTTTTGCCCTGCAGATTGATGGAAATTGTTGAGAGTGCTTACAGAAACTAGCTTTAAATTTTTTATTTATCAGTGGTCACACACACACACACACACACACACACACACACATCTCAAAGGAAGAAAAAAAAAGTTTCCCACATGTCCTAAAGTGTTTCCATGCTGATCATTTACTTTCTATGTTAGTTGTCTGGGAAAATCTCATAGCTAAAGATGGTAAAATGGTGTCTGCCTCTGAGCGTGTAGATCTCCTAGAATGACACTGGGAAGATGCTTTTAAAACATCCAGCAAATGGTAGAGAAACTGGTCCGGGCCTCTGGGTGTCAGTGTTTGCTCACTGTCACTGATTTTCCAGGACTGAATACTGTTACCATGTAGAGATCATAAGCCAAGTGTTAAGTGGAAGAGTCAGTGGATTAGGTGTGGGCTGATAATGGCAGCTTTGATCCGTGTGCCAGTAGCCGCATGTTGTATTTGTGTGTGCTATCCTGGGTTTGTCTTTGAGGGCCTATTGTGTGCCAGGTACCAGGCTCTCCTGGGTTAGCCTTTCCTCAAGCATCTCTTGGTGACAGACAATGACATTGAAGACAGATGCTTTCTCAGCCTGAGTGGCAATCTCATGAAGTCTGGTGCGTCTTTGCTTTTCAGCTTTAGGAACAGTGTCCGATGTGGAGCTGATGGAAAGCCGTGACAGAGCTTTGACATTGCACCAGCTGAGCGGGTGCCTGTCCTTCCTCAGGATCTTTCCTCAGGGAGGTTTCTGTTTGCCGTTTTGTCTTTCTTGCCCATGACTTCTGCTTGATTAGAAATTATAATTTTGGCAAATCAAAGACTTTCCCAACTGCAGAAATCTTTTTTATGGGGAAAGGGCTTGATCCAGAAAAGTAAAGTTTGACTCTCAAGGGGTGCTTCTGTGATAAAGGCTGAGCTGATTGAGGTAGCTGGGAGACAGTGTCCAAGACTTGCTGTCTGGAGTCTGCCTGGTGTGGTCCCCGGGATGGTAACTGCTGGCCTGTGAGAGACGTGGACAGGAAAAAAGAAAAGGTTCAAAAATGTGAGCCATTTGACAGTTTACATGCCTTTTAAAATTTCATCTTCCTGATATATTTTATTAAATTTCACATGTCAATCCATAGACTAGAAATAATAGTAAATTAGAAACCTGTCCTGAGCTAGTGCGGAGTGTTCTGAAATGGCTGTGGCACCTGGGCTATTGGTTGCCTTTCAGTGAGACACTAAGTGAACTCTGCCTGGTGCCACATAAAGGATCCCAGGAAACAGCATTGTTTACCACAGAGGAGTAATTACTACAGACATGGGAAGATTGTCCACTGCATCTCAAGGTGACGCCATTTCCTTCTGGAATCTCCGTAGGAAACCGTCCTTTCTCTGACTGGGGGTCTTGGAGAAGCCCCAGTGCCTAGAGTGTCAGTGGCCCGAGTGATACTCAGTGATTCCAGCTAAGCAACTTCACTTTGGGGGGTTGGGGGGAAGCTAACACAATCTCTGTCTAATGTCTTAAACGAGGCTGGCTGCAGCAGCATCTGCTACCTCATCCAAGTGAGCCAGGGTTAAGCTACACACAGTGAGACAAAATAACCAAACCTGTCTTAAAATGTATCAGGAGTTTTCGCTTGTTTTTAGCATTCAGTACACTCCCATTCTAAAGAGAGAGTGGGAACAGGGGCAAGCCGGCAGCATCCAGCAGCACTTCTTCTATGTCCTGTGTGCTGCCCTCTACGGTCATTGTTTACAGACAAATATTTTTGCAGAAGTTCTGAAGCAGGTGCTACAAGAGTAGAAATGTCTGGAAGGTCAACCCTTCCAACTTTCCATTGGTCTGTGATGGGTTAGTTCTTCCAAAACGCTTTCTATACCCTACGAACAAACTATAAACTTGCAGATGTCAGGAACCAAGAGTTTATTTAGACCCTTTCTCAGGCTCATTCCTTTTCTCCCACCACAAGCCTGGGAAGAGCTCATCCAATAGTATCTTAAATTGTACACAACACCGTTACCCTGGCAGCTATTTTCATTATCGCACATTGTTCCCGTCTTCATCTATAGTGCACATTTTTAAACAAAGGAATTGTGTTTCTTTTCAGAAACAGTTGGGCTGGCTCACGTTGTGTCAGCGTTGAATGTAAGGGTGCTAATGAGCCTTTTGGAATTCGGTGTGAATGCACATTTTTCTGTAGTTACAAGAGGATGAGTACTTTAGAGATTTTTGCATCCTTTCTAACAAATATGAATTCTCTATTATAGCTTCTTGGTTTTTTATATGAATTAGTCATATTTTAGGAATTAGGCTTTAAGTATTCACGTCTGAATACTTGGACTGCTGATGGTTTATAGGAAAAGACCATGTCTCTGCTTGAAGGTGAAGCCAGAGCCAAGGCCTTCTTAGGATTAGAAATCCGCTTTCATCCAAAGGCTGCTTGATAGATTCCCTTGCTTTGATCTATCCAGGCCTTGGCTTCTTGCCCTTTTCTCCTTGTATGAGGTAATGGTGGTTCATCTGTCAATAGTACTCAGAATGCTGTGAGCCTGAAATCCGCTTGGGTGACAGTGAGGTCCTGCCTCAAATACATGGATAAATTCTTGAGAACCTGTGAAGGTATTATTTGCCAAAACAGTTTGTTCTAGAGTATCAGTGAAGATACATGCAGTCCGTGACTGCTTCCTCGGAGCACTCCTCCAAACACTCTGTAGATCAGACTTTCTGGATGTGTTTTAAGGGTCCCTAGGAGAGGGTAGGAACAGTCGACCATGCTGTAGATGAACTTTGACTAGAGTCATTAGGGGACGGCCTGGTGACTGAACCCTGAGAACGTCACAAAAAGAGAAGGTGTTGCCAGAGAGGAGCTGGGGGGAATTCAGCAGCGGCATGCAGCGTTGATGGTTAAGTGTTATTGGAAGAGCAGCGTCCAGTTCAGGAGATGGCACGTATCTGAGAACCCACAAGGAGCTGCTCCCAGAGTCAGCACTGATTACCTGATACCAGGAAGCAAAGGTGGACCTCAGCAGAGCTTTCTGGCTGTTGATGTTGTGCATCAAGGCGGGGGACAGCCTGTAAGGCGACTGGTCTGCAGGGTCTCACAACTCTGAGCTGTGACCGAATAGCTCCAGAACAGGACAAGGACATGGGACCGCTGTTGTGGAAACAAGAAGAGGAAAGGGTGGGTGAGAATGACAAGAAACGCTATAGAATGAGGTTGTGGAGTCCCTTCTGGCGCTGCCTGCGTTCTTCCCGTGCCTTTGATCTCCGTGAGCTGGGGTTAGCCCTCCAGTGTGTAAGAACAAGGTCGTGAGTACCTCCTACCTATTGAGTGTTGGCGTGCGTACAAAACCGCTCATTTTAATACGGTTCCGCCTATTATCCTCTGGGGAGCTAGAGGATATTCCTGGTCACACTTCTGTTTTTTACCTGCCACCTAAGTCATTTTAATGCATGTGATACTCGTTTATTCAGAGTTTTGAAAATTCTTCCTCTTTTGCCTGCAGATATTCACAACGTTGTCGGTGACAAAGCGTTCTGGTGGAGACATCCTCCAGTCTGGCTGCTGAGGTTAAGCCCTGGTGTGATTGCTGCTGCCAAGACTACAGATCACTGCCTTGCTTCCTTGCCCACAACCAGGTGAAGTTCAGGAAGACAATTGGGCTCTTGGCACCTATCCAAGGTGCTGTCCCAAGACCACCAGGTCCCTGGGATCTTAAGGGTAGGAGGTGGCAGATAGAAGTCTGCAGCATCACACCGGGGTCAGTCACCTTAACAGACTCAGAAAGATATTCGGCAGTGCATGAAGAAAATGCATCCATGAAGTTACCAGCCTCAAGCCCAAAGTGGTGGGCGGTGATGGAACAGCTGTCGGATCTCTCTTCAGCTCAACCTTTAGGTTTATAATCTTTTTTCAAGCCGTCTAGTGTCAATTCTAATTTCTTTCTTCTCTATGGGGTTAATGATACTAGTGATAGGAAATGTTAGCAATCAGTTTTTGTCTAAAAGCATGTCTTGGCTGGACTGTCCATAGTCTTGCTATGTGGAAGGGGGGTGAATTGTCCCAAGAAAGAGCAATTGCTCTGTGACTAAATACACTGATCGTTTCACTGACCTGTGTAGCAGCGTCTCTTTTAATAAGTCCTCTGTCTAGGACCAGACAAACGTGGTCCACTTTCTGTAAGCTTCCCCGCTGTGCACATTGCTGAAGCTGTTTAGGAAGGAGGTGACAGCTTGGCTAGCATACTTGACCTCCATTGTATGGCCCTTGAATAGTGCAGATCACCGCTAGCACAGAGGCTGACCAACAGCGAGCGGTTTTCTTGATGCAGTTCATTGTTGGTCTGAGTGAGCTGAAATTGTTTGAGATGGAAAATGCTTAATTTGCTTTAAACTTTTTTGTGAGGTAGTTTTAGTTTTAAACTTCTGTCCCCTGAGAGCTATATTCATAGGCAAGTAGCTCTTTCCAGACATAGCACATAAATCTGACATAATTACTTTTGTAAGGAAACTGTCCATAACGTAAGTTATTATTATTGAACACAGGTGGATGTGAAGGATTTCCATTGAAAAACCAAATGGTTTTTCCTTTTTTTGCTGAATGAACCCAATGGGGCTCTGGCAGCATTGCAGCTGGGGTTTCTACAGCGTGATTTTAGCTCCTGGGTTATGTGACTGTGAATGTGCAGGCTAAGGACCGTGTTCAGCACCATCTTTCCCACTGGAAACAGCCATCAGGCTGCCTGTCCTGGTCCGTAGCTCTTTTCTTGCCCTCGCCTCTGCCCATCTCTCCCTGCAGTACTGAGTGGTGTTTCGCAGTAGACTTCTGGGCCACCTCAGGGAACATGTTTGCCTGGTATTCAGCCAGCAGCACCTTCCCCACCCAACAGGGTCCCCTCAGGTCCTCACAACAGAAGAGGAGAAGGACACGGGAACCAAGGAGGGGACTGCTTCAGTTTTATTTATTTATTTTTTATTTTTTCTCCCATGTCTGCCAGTCTCTGAGATTAGAATGACAGCATAGTTAACTGCACCTAATCATGTTATGATTCTCTAGTGGGATGGAATGTTCTGCCCCTCCCAGAAGGAATAGTCTTCATTGTTTATATTCTGTAATCGCACAATGTACTGTAACCCAGATTCCAATTCCATGTATTTTTTGTTACAAATTTTCTGGGGGAAATGTGAAACAGTAAAAGGTGTTACTGTGCGTGTGCTGTGTGCCTTCTTGTTGAGGGATGGATGGTTGGGATCCTCGGCACTGCACAGGGCTGAGTAGGCTATGGCTTTGTGTAGCAGCCTCCATGGTGCCATTCTCTTGGGAGGTCTGTATCAGCTGAGGGTTCTCTTATAGGGTCCTGGCTGGCCTGTCCACTCTGGTCCTAGAGGAGGCAAAGCTATCCACACCATTAAGTCACATCCTGGGTTTCCCAGCATTGTGTCCATGGAGAGCTGGCACGTCTGGAGTCTTCCTGTCAACCCAGCTAAATACTCCCCAGCCCCTGTAAATGCAGTCTGATGAGTTAAGTGTACAGCAGTGCTGTATTGCAGATCCTTTGTGCATTGTCAGCTCAGCACCGGTGATTAAGAAGAAGCACCCATTTGGGATTAGTTCTTAGCAAGTATCTTCCCAAAATGTATTTGCATTTCACCATGATCAACTGCTGGCCGCTGTCAGTAATAGCTTCATGAGTGCCCTGAAGCATGTACCAGACACAGGTCGACACACGCCCGCTGGCTTCAACCCCACAGCACTGTGAGGATGCTGACAGATTTGACCCTGACAGGATTGCACCTCACATGAGGGGAGTCACTTTTTCAGGATTTTAGTCAGTTGTGGGTTCACCAAGTTATAGAGGCCAGGCCTATAGTACCAAACCCCTGATACACTGCATCTCTGGCAGATGGGCATCCTGGACTGTGTATCATCCTGGGATGTAGCATTTCACAGCTTCATCAGGTGCCCCCTGTACTCTGAGGTGCTCTAACTTCCCTACAGTCCTACCCCTGCTGCCTCACTTCCCACCATTGCCCTCACCTCACCTCCATACTGTACAGATCTATCTCCTAAATCTCCCTAGGCTCAAGCCCTTGAGGTCTCAGGTGTAATCAGGTCCAATTCTGCCAGTTGAGTTTGCCATCGCTTTCTGGCCCCAAACACACTGCTGGCTTCCCTTAAAGGTCACCTGCTCTGTGAGGTGCTCAGTGCTGCCTGGGGTGAGAGCCACACTTCTGCCTCACCCCAGCCCTGTCCTGGATAACTGCTACTTTAGTGTGTGGTCATGTCCCAATTGGATTGACCTGTGTATGTCCCACTGTAGGTAGTGCCTCTGGGCAAATGGCCCATGAAGCTAGCTGAGCCAGACAGACTGAGCATTTCTCTATGATCTCTTCCCTGGCTTCTGTCAGTGATGGGCTGTTACCTGGAGGTACAAGTTAAAATAAACTCTTTGCTCCCCAAGTTAGTTTTTTAGAGTTCTATCACAGCCAGCTTTGGGTACATTGAATTTCCACAGCAGTCCTGACTTAGGCAACCTACATTTGAATCCCAGCTCTGCCTCCTGGTGGACTGCCTGAGCTGGAGCCTCTGCCTGACCTCATTCTGCCTCTGGTCCCTCAGCTGTAAATGAAGCTCCTACTACCCACCTGATAAGTTAGCAGAGCTTGTTCAGTAATGAGCTGGAAATTGAAAGACCAAAGCGTTGTACCAATGTCTGGGGCTCACCCTCTCTCCCTTCAGGGTCTTTCATAGACACCTGAACTTGCTCATGCTTCCAACCAACCAGCACTCATGGCAATTCCAAGCTTATGTAGAAATTTCACACTTCTTTGGACTGAAAAAGCACACTGTGACATATCATAGATTGTATTGCTCCTTTCTCGCTTCCATGGCAACTGCCTCTTTTTGATTTCTCTGCATCTCTTGCTGATTTACATTACTATTACCTATATGTTATCCTTCCAACATCCCTTCACATTCTTTATTCTGGTCAAATTGCATAACAATCTGGATATTGTGTGCCCATCCCCTGAATCCTCAGGATCTGGAGGGCAGCAGAGGCTGTCAGGGAGAAGATGGGAAATGAATGTCGCCCATGAACTTGTTCCTAAGGCAATGACAGCTGACTGTCTCAACCACTCAGGACCATGAACAAAAGGCCAAAGCCTTAAACATTTAAAAAGGTTTCAGAAGGTGATGGCACAAATCTGGCATAAAGAACGAGAATGGCCTAAGGATCTGTCTATTGAGGCAGATGGGGCTAGTTCCCATACACTTGTAGATGAACTTTTAATGTGAAGCTCTTTTGGGCTGAAGAGGGCAATTAAGAAGTGCCCATGCTCAGGAGGGTGATGACCGGCATATGTCATATAGGCCTAAGGGCCACAGAGAGAAGCCTGGGGCAGGGTAACCTGGAGGCACCCAGTCCCTGTCGACCTGTGACCTGCGTGTTTTATAAGGATAGACACTTGAAGCAAGGACACACACAGCCTTGATCACAGCCATGACTTCCCTGTGATGACTGAACAATCACCCTCACCCCCACCGGCCACCTCTCAAAGGTCTCACCAAGGGACTGGCAAGATGGCTCAGCTGGTAACTACATCTGCCACCGAGCCTGCTGACCCTGGGAGGGAATGAAGGAATTAGCTCCCTCAAGCTGTCCTCTGGCCTCCGTCACACACTTGCCCCTCCCCCTGCACACATTTTAATTAATTAAAGATGTAAAGATCCCACATACTCCACCTTGTTACTTTCCCCCCTTTAACATGTGTATTGTGTGTGTATGAATTTGGTCCACACCTTCCATCTTGTTTGACTACAGGGTTTCCTGATACTACCCTGCCTCAGCCTCACACTACTGTAGGAGTTCTGGAATCACAGGCATGCACTGCCATATGTGTCAGTGTTGAAGTGGGCTCCGGGGACTCCGCACATGGCACCTTTAGTGCTGAGTCAGTTTCTACCCGAATTTCAGTGGGAACCTTCAGTCTGATAGCACATTCTGAGCCACGCGGACAGATAAATGTCACTCTGGAGCCCACTTTTCTCTCTTGAAGGGGACCCTGTAGTATTTTCTAAACAGCTGGCCAGTTGTTTACTGTTTTCTAGGGTCTGTTAGGTGAGCTGTGAAAGGCTCCATTACATAGGGGGCTTTTGGAACTTTCCATCTCCCCACCTCTAAGTGGAAAGCATTTCTGACTTAGCAGTTATTTTTGGCCAACACAAGCTGCCCTCAGAAAGGGCCCTCAGTACAGAGTGCCCCTGCCAAGCTGGTTGCTGGAGTCTGTGGGTGAAGCTGTAAACTGCAGACCCTAGGCAGCGCCAGGAAGGTTCTCTTTCCTGCTCTGTTCCTTCCAATGTCCTCTCTCCCAACCCTTGACTAACAGCCAGGGTGTTGTGTGCTTCCTCAGGTCTGTGGGGATTGTGGGGCACAGGTCTGTGTGGTTGCCTCTAATACATTCTCTGTAGACCTGCTCTCCCTCACCCCAACACCCTGCTCTGGCTAACACAGACAACCTTTGCCTATTCCCATACTGCCCCTTCCAGGAGGCCTCTATCCTGATTGAGACCCTGGATTTCTGTGGGAACTGTGGGTGTCCTGCCTGGGGCTTGGTAGATTGCCCCTGGATTTGTCTAGGCCTTCGTTTGCCTCACAAAAATAGATCTCCTGGGAGGTCCAAGCCAGGCTGATTGGGCATTTACCCCACCCAACTAAGTAATGAAGAAGCAGAGTGCCCAGGCCACCATGGCAGCCTAGCCATTTCAGGCCACTGAGAAAAACACCATTGTAGCTCCTGTTGGCCAACCTTCCATCCTAATCTCTGGGTCTTCTGTGGTGAC
Organism: Phyllotis vaccarum; assembly: GCA_033318265.1. Lineage (NCBI taxonomy): Eukaryota > Metazoa > Chordata > Mammalia > Rodentia > Cricetidae > Phyllotis > Phyllotis vaccarum. The sequence continues at coordinate 38,327,185 of JARWLC010000014.1, forward strand.
TTTGGTGGCCCAGTAGATTCTGGGCATTGGCTCTCTATGTTCCCTTGGTCCATCCTGGCATGGCAGGAAAAGCTGCGACAGTCTAGTCTTGAGTGAGTACCAGGCAGGGACAGTCTGAGCATCCCGCAGACCTCCTTCGTCTTCTCTATAGCTCTGGCTCGTGTGTGCTCCTTACCCAAGGAAAACATTGAGGTGACAAAGGACAAGGCACTGGGGTCACCAGCCTGTCAAAGGTCAAGCCTCAGACCCAGATCATTTTCCTCCAGAGCAGGTGACTTTGTCTTCAAACTGTACCCATCTTCTCTGTTCCCCTAAGCCAGTGTCCCCTTGTGGGAGCTGAGCTCTAGGGTCCACTTCTTCAGAAACCCAAAAGCATTTGGTAAACAGCCATGTTTCCTTTTTCTGATTTCGTGTGTGTGTGTGTGTGTGTGTGTGTGTGTGTGTGTGTGTGTGTGTGTGTGTGTATGTATGTGTTGGAGACTACTAGTACCTGAAGCAGAGGAAATGAATTTGTACTCACTGGGCCTGCAGACAAAGGGGATGTTTTGTTAGCTCTCTAAAAAAGAAGCTTGTCGGAGCTGGAGAGATGGCTCAGCGGTTAAGACTCTTCAGCAGTCTTGGGTTCAATTTCCAGCACCCACATGGCAGCTCACAACTGTCTATAATCCAAGTGATTTGACACTCTCACACAGACATACATGTAAGCAAAACACTAACACACATAAAAATAAAGCATTAAAAAAAAAAAAAAACAAAAACCAAAGGCTGGTGATGAAGATGAGTTCAGGACTGGATTTGAATCCAGCATGCTATCTCATGTTGGAGTCTAGGGGAGGAGCTTGGAGTTGGAGCCATTTTGGATAGCGACATTCTGCTTTCTGGTTTATGACCCAACCACAGGAGGAACATAGCTGTGAAATCTGGGCCCTGATTGACAGCAAGGACCAGAAGAACATTTAGTCATCACAATAGGCATTTAAATCATTGGAGTGCTTACTCAAGGACACCAGACTCTGTGGACTCAATGTTGAACAGGAGTCTCCACAAGAGCCCCTGGCCCCCTCAAGTAAGTAACAAGGTATGCAGAAGTGTAGTGTAGTTACGGCCCAGAGGGCCTCAGGGGCCTTGGCCTATCTGGTTTCTGTGGAAATGGGCATGAAAGGGGACATTCGTAAGGATAGACAGTGGAGTCCTGTCGCCTTCAGCATTATCTTCCTCTCCCCAAATAACCTCTCGACCTTTAGAGTTGTCGGAAACTACTTCTGCTTCCCTTATGAGATGAGCCACTGTGCACCAGGCCACTGTGCAGGCTGCTTTCCATTTTAGATGAAGAAACTGAGGTAGAAGCAGTTCAACTGATTCAAATCTTCCTGGGTTTGAATCCAGGCTGACTGCAGGCAGAACAGGGGGCAGCTCACGGTGCGCTGGGAGAGACCTCACAAATAAGAGCTAGGGCACCATCCATCCAGAAGCAGTTACAGGATGTGCGTGGGCAGCCAGAGCTCTGTGTAGGTTCCTCCAGAAACCCAGAACAAGTGGTTAGGAAATCCTGAAGGCAGGTGACTGCCCTCTTCCTCCTCTGCCTCCCTCCTGTTCCTACTGACTGAGCATCTAACAATCACACCTAACACTTAAGGCTGACATTAAGGCTGTAACACAAACACAGTTGTGCTCTTCCCCTTAGGTTACCGTCTAACAGGGACCCGGGAGAGGAAGCAGTGATGACGCAGAGCTGACAGCTTCCAGGTAGAGTGAACTGACTTGCCAGGGACTTTCCTGAATTTAGCACAGAAAGTCACAGATCCCCAGACATCCCCCTCCCCCGTGCCCTGGCAAAATACAACCTGCTTGTAAACCCTGTGGCTGAAAGGGTGAAAGGGTGGGGTGTGTTACAGTGGGAAGCCCTTGCCTAGCCTGTGTGGGGTGTATCACCTAGGTAAGGCCGAGGAGAAGGTGTATTAGAAGGGAGAACCCAGCTGGAGGCATCTGGGACACTGCGGACTGAACAGACCAGGCCGGGAGAGGAGGGGAAGGGAAGACAGGAGACAGCAGCCAGGGAACGAGTGGAGAGCCTAGTGTCTGTTATATAGGAGCCGGAAGCTGGGGGAAGGGAAGCCCAGGTCAGGGGCTGGAGGGATTCAGGGTAGGGGGCAGGGATGAGAAGCTGAGCCAGGACTCAATAACAGGTACGGCCATGCTGAGGACCACCGTCTGCTTTGGTATGATAGTAGCCTCAGTTAGCCATTTGTCCTGGGTGTCCTTGAGACCTACCACTAACAGGACAGGTATCAAGTGACATCTCATTATTCTCCCATCTTTGGTTTTTTTTCCCCAATCACGGGGGTGGGGGGGTTGACATTAAACATTTTTTTTTTTTTAATTTATGGATTGTAGACCCTAGTTCTGGTGGGATGTGGCTTACAGACATTTTCTGTCACTTTCATCTCTCATAACAGGATCTTTTGCAAAACTCGTGCTTTATTTTGATAAGTTGAATGTATCAGCTTTTCTTTTTATATATTGTATTTTAAGGGTGGTTTCGAAGAACTCTGTAGCCCCAGATCTCAAGGATTTTCTTTTTGTTGCCAGAACCGTTAGACTTCGCATTTATGTCCACAGCTGTGTTCATTTTGGATGAGTTGTGTGGTTTGGGGTTAGAGGTTTAGATGTTTGGGTTTTGTTTGTTTATTTGGTACCTGTGGATGTCCAGCTGTGCCAGAACAATCTGTTGTCATGATATTTTTCCCCTATTGAGTTACTTTTGCACCTCTCAAAAATTAGCTGTGAGCAAGGGAGCACACACCTTTAATCCCAGCATGTGGGAGACAGACAGGCAGATCTCTGTGAGTTGGAGGCTAACCTAGTCTAATGGTGAGTCCCAGGCTGGCCAGGATTCTGTGACAAACAAGCAAACATGGGCATAAACAAGAAACACCTGTTGAGGGTATTCCTGCTACCCCATCCCACTGATTCCTGAGGCTTCCTTTGCCAGCCTCACACATTTTGGATTGCATTGACTCTTGAAATGGAGAGACAGATTTCTCCTGAGCATCATTCTTCTTTTCAAAGTTGTCTGAGTTATTCTGGTTCCTTTTCCTTTCCATATAAAGCTTAGAATAATCTTATTCATAGCTAAACATTTTTGCTGGCAGCTTAACACAGAACCAAATTCTTTACTATGATGAAGCTGCCAATCATGAGGTGTCTCTTTATGTATTTATATCTTTTTTAATTCCTTTCATAAATATTTTATAGTTGTCAGCATAAGGGGTGTGTATACAGGCTGGGAATGGAACTCAGTTGCTTGCCTGGCACACACAGACCCTAGGTTTGATCCTCTGCCCCCTGTAAACTGGTTGTGCTCATGGAGGCTGGAGGATCAGACATTCAAACCCTTCTTCAGTTACATGAGAGATCTGAGACCAGCCTGAGCATTAGACAACAAAACAAAACAAAAAACCACAAACTATATATTGACAGGTTGATAACTAGTATTTAATTTTGATGTGTAATTATAAGCAGTATTGTATTTTATAATTTGGTATTCATGTGTGTTTATTGCTTAGATACAAAATTGATCACTGTGTATTCTTACACACTGTGTCCTTCTTTGCTTCCTCCCTCCCTCCCTCCCTCCTTCCTTTCTTCTTTCTTTATTTCTTTCTCTCTTTTATTGTTTTTTTTTTTTTTTTTTGAGGCAGGTTTTCTCTGTGTAGCCCTGGCTGTCCTGGAACTCACTCTGTAGACCAGGCTAGCCTCAAACTCAGAGATCTACCTGCCTCTGCCTCCTAAGTGCTGGGGTTAAAGGTGTGCACCACCACACCTGGCTTCTGTGTCCTTCTTAAACCTGTTAGTTTGAGGGTTTCTTTTGCTTTGGTGGTTTTGAAGATTGCATTAACAATCTGACATCTGCAATACTTCTGGTCTCTGCACCTTATATTTATTTTTCTTCCATTATTTCACCCAAATACTGTATCGTTAGGAGTGGGAGAGTGAGTTCTGTCACAGTCTATGGGGAAAGCCCCTGGCCTTTCTCCATTAAGTATGTTAGCTAAAGCTTTTTCTTCTATATATTTCTGCATTAAATTGAGAATACATTTCTAAATTAAATATGTTTAATTTAGCTCCTCTATTCTCATTTTTCTGGGAGTTATTTTATTTTACTTATTAAGAGAGGGTTTCAATGTAGTCTTGGCTGGCTTGGAATTCACTCTGTAGACCAGACAAGCCTCAAGCTCACAGAGATCTGCCTGTCTCTGCTTCCCTGTGCTGGGATTACAGACACGAGCCACTACATCCAGCTCAGAGACTTCTTCTAAAAATCCTGCATGGGCATTGCATTTTTTCCAACACCATTGCTACATGACTGTGCTCATTCATAAGATCGTATGATTTCTTCTTTTCAGCTTGTGAATACAGCAGGTTGCTCTGACTGACTTTAAGGTTTTCTGCTATCCAGTCAGTGTTGTCTTGCTGTGAAGCAACATCATGGCTGAGGAAACTCTTATAAAAGAAAGCATTTAACTGGGAGCTTGCTTAAAGTCTCAGAGGGTCAGCTCATTGTCATTGTGGTGGGAGCATGGTGCTGGATCCACAGGCATAGAGATACTAGGCTTGGCACGGGCTTTTGAAACATCAAACCTTACCCCCTCCCAGCCCCAGAGACACATATCCTCCAATAAGGCACACCTATATGAGCCCATGGGGGCTATTCCTATTAAAACCACCACACTTGGCACCCATGGAATGAACCCACTGGCAATAAAGTATAACTTTCTTCATATTAACACATTTTATTTAGTAATAGTTTATTAAGGATGCTTGTGCCCAGGCTCCATCCTCTTAAGCTTTAAAAGTCAGAGAAGACCAGGCTCAGGGAGTCTCTGTACTGTCTCTGGCTTTATTGCCTGAATCACGCTAGTTTTATAAAATGCACTGGAATTTCCCCCTTCTCTTCTGTTTTCTGAAAGAGAGTGTGTAGAGATTGGGCCAACTCCTCTTTCAACATTTGGTAAATTCTCCAGTAGAACCATCTGGAATTGGAGACTTTCTTTCTGTGAGTTTTTAAATTATAAATTTCGTTTCCTTAACAGTTGTAGCTCTATTCATAGTTCAATGCAGGGTGGGTTGTATTTTTCAAGGTTTTGGTGTATTCTAAATTATCCATCATGTTCTCAGAGATGGCTCTAAACATCACTTCTTTATTTCTCCCCTCAAGGTGAATTAATGCTTTGATTCCCCCCGAGCCTGGCCACCCTCTCAAGGGGTGCCCCACAGATGGGGAAAGTCTAGACTACCAACCAGAATACCTTTCTGAGCATCCAGGCAGAAACCTGGGGGGATTTCACAGAAATGACAAGCCTTGGAGATCTTGGACATATCCTGGGGTCAGGATAGGGCTAATGACTTTGTCCAGACCAGGTTTACATCAAAACCAGGGGCTCTGGTACCACCACTAGGTGGCACTCAGGACACACACTTGTCACCTGCACTTCAGAGCTGTTCTCTTCAGCTGGGAGGGTCTCTGTGGCGTTTTGTTCCTTGGCTGAGATGCACTTTGAAACTAGAATCTGTAAGTCCCCTCCCTCCTACCCCCGCAGCTTGCACTTGATTTCTATGGATAGAGGAGGGACCCTGGAGAGATGGTGCTGGCTAGAGAGGCTCTGTAAGAAGTCAGTAGCAGGGAATAGTACTGCCCAGACAAGAGTCCCATGCTGAGCTTTGGTTAGGTGACACTAGCAGCCTGTGACATCTTGGGAACTGCAATGCGCCCGTTTGAACTCTCTGAGTAGCTGGCTTTGAAAGTGGAATCGCACCTCTGCCCCCTTTGCCGACCCAGGTATGTTTGTCTCAAAGTGTCCTCAGGGCTCCTGTCTAGCTAATGATTGGCTACCCATTCCCAACTCTGAAACAGGATGGGAAGAGAATAGCAAAACAAGTCATCATTATGTCCTTGTTCTTAAAAACAGCTAGAGGGTGGGGCTGGAGAGCATTGGCTACTCTCGCAGAGAGGACCTGTGTTCAGTTCCCAGCACCCACGTGGCAGCTCAAAACTCCAATTTCAGAGGATTACCATCTTCCTGGCCTCTGCAGGCATCACGCATACATACACATATACTCATGCAGACAAAACTCTGTGTAAAAATAATAAATCTTTTAAGAAACAGCTAAAAGGTAAATTATTTCCAAGAGAAAGTACTAGTATTTAATCTCTTGATATAAAAGTGCCTGAAGTAGGAAAAAGAAGCAAGAAGTTTAGCTATGAGAGGCCGAGCCACGGAGAGAAAATCAAATGGGACTCCAGCTGACTGCCTCAACTTCCCAGTCCTGGACTATTTACTGCCCTGCCAGCAGGGGGCACTATCTCTTCAGTTCACTGCTAAGATAAAGGTAAGACTAGCTTCCTCCATGGGGTTGTAGAGCTTCTGTCCCGGCAAGCAAGAGCACAGAGGAGCTTGATGGCTGTTTAGAAAGCTCAAAAGCCCAGGCACCAGCCTCCCCATAGACTGAGCTCAGTTACCTGTCCTGATCACTAATTAAAGATAGGCATGGTGGGGGAGGCAGAGAAACCTGGTCAGCAGCCAGAGGACAGTGAGGCAGACAGAGCAGAGTCCGGGACTGCAGATCCTCAGGGCCTAACTCTAAGGAGGAACTGGGACTTGGGTCCTGACGTGTGTCCCCACCTATTATCATCCTCAGCTCAGGTCCTATGGAGTAGTCATCAGATACCTTGTTAATGATCACAGAAGGGAACAGATCTGTCCCAGGATTAAGCCTTCCCAGCATGGGTAAAGCTCATTTTGGGCGTGGTCTGTCCTGCTTGGGCACTGGCTTCAGGCTCTTGCACGAAGATTTTACCCTGTTGTTCCCGAACTCCAAAGTGACCCCAAAGGACAACTGAAGCAAGATAGAAAGAAAGGGGCACGGGATGAGAAAGAGCCCCTCACTCAGAAATCTGAGCTCCCACCAGCTGGGAGGGAAGAACTCCACATTCTCCATTCACCTCACAATAGTCTCAAACAGGAACGTGAGGCCATCAGTGAACGTGGCCTGCCTGTGCACGGTCTTTCCCTCTGTGTGAGTCTGAGCTTCTTACAAACACGGCTATAACTTCACCCGTAGCAAAGGCGCATCTTAGTTTATGTGTGTAGCCCCTTGTGACCCAGTCCTCCCTACTCAGGGTGCCTCAGGGACCATTCTGTGATCTCATTTAATAAAGGGAGGAGAAAGAAGGGAAAAGCTGTCATGTAGCTCACTTGATAAGAGCTGTGGGCCAATGCATTTGAAGGGCTTGGGACACAGAATGACAATATGTTTCCATATGTATATGATGCCTTCTTCATCATCATCATCACCACCACCACCCTCATTATCACTATCAGCAGCAGTAGCATGACCACAATAACCGCCACCGTGTTGCTGCTGCCACCCGAGCAGCACCATCAGCACCACCTCCATGGTGATCGCCATTGTCACCATCCACAGCATTGCCAGCATAGCCATCATCAGGAGGAGCGTGAGATGGGAGAGTCATCTGTACTAACGTCCAGTGTGCAAGCAGGGATCAAACCAATTTGATCAAATCTGATAAAGGCCAAAGCTACTAATAGCAGTGGTGTGTTGTTAATTAATGACGCTAGTAAAAAATTCGGAAGGTCTTTTACACATCAGCGATTTTCCCTCCTTGGGGACAATCAGGGCTCTCTGCTCCCCTCATTTTCCCTCTTTCACCTCTGCACCCTAATGGAGCATGACTAACTGGAATGCTTTCTGGGATGAGTAAGTGAAGCTCGGAAGTAGGAGAGGGCGCCCATAATGAGACGTTAAAAAATACATTTCTGCATAGTTGAAATAGTTCAGCAGCTTCCCTGAGACCAAAGAGACCACCTTCTCTGCCATACTGTAAGCAGTCTGCACAACCATGGCTATGCCATAGACTCAGAACACCGGGATTCCAGGATGCTCTCCGGTGCTGGGTGCACTGCCATTCATTCAACTCCTCACTCATGTATGGAGTAGCTGCCAGACAGACACTATTCTGGGCAGCTCTGGGGCCAGACTGACTGGTGTCACAGGTCTCCCTCTCTCCTGCTATCCTGTAGGTTCAATAATAAACATATGACTCTGTGTCTCTAAAAGCAACTCAGAAAAGACTCACAAACATCTCTCTTCCACAGGACCAGGAAGAAAATGAAAATGAGTTTTAGCAGTCAGTGCCTAAAAATGCCAGGAGATTTTCATCAGAGCCAGTAACAGTGAGGAACGGGAAGAATCTGTAGTGTTTTGTTATGTGAGCTGTGGTATGCCAATACAAACCGAAGCCCCGCTGTAACTTAAAATGATGCCAGTCATAAAATGTGAAGAATGGTTTACAGAACAACCCTAAGGAAGACAAGCACTCACAAAACTCTACATGTTGTGATGATGGCTTTGTGAACATTACACAGGTTTTTAAAAACTGCATTTAGAAAACATAATTAGTAAATGAAAAGGGTCACTTTGTAAGGTCACCTGGATTATGAGTAGTTAGAAAATATCATATAGGTGTTGGGAACTGAACCCAATCCCCTGTAACAGCAGTCAGTGTTCTTCACTGCTGGGCAATTTCTCCCAGTCCTAAAGATGTTTTTAAAAATATGTATTTATTTATTATGTATGCAGCATTTTGCCTCTAGGCTAGATGAGGGCACTGAATCTCATGATAGATGGTTTTGAGCCACCTTGTGGTTGCTGGGAATTGAACCTAGGTCCTTTGGAAGAGCAGCCAGTGCTCTTGACTGCTGGGCAATTTCTCCCAGTCCTAAAGTTTCTTTATCTTGCAGTTAGATGCAGTCTTGGGCCCTGGGGATTTGCCAAGCTTGGGTTGCTGTATTTATGAGAATGTAGCAATATTAAGTCAATTTCATGATTTTAAGGTGTGCATAACACACACACACACACACACACACACACACACACACATACACACACTCCACATTTTCAGCAGCTGTGTTTTCAAAATATCTTATGGTCTTTGACTTATGGTCAGTGATGCAAGGTCATAACATCATTGCCATTACTCAATACTTTCTGGCAAGCTCCAGAAAACTCCAGTTACAAACTTTCATTTCATTTATTTATGTATTTATTTATTTATAGACAGGTTCTCTCCATGTAGTCCTGGCTGTCCTTGCTACATAGACCAACTGGCCTTGAACTCACAAAGATCCTCTTGCCTCTGCCTCCCGAGTGCTGGGATTAAAGACATGCACTACCACACCAGGCAGTTACAACATTTTAAAGTGAGCTCCAGCAACACCAGAGAGCACATGTGGGTAGAAATCCTCCTCCCGAATGCCATGGATGGCATGGGATGACTGTGTGGAAAAATACCAACTCGAACAAGACTAAGTTGAAAATCACTAAGAAAAATTGGAGATTATGTAGTCAATTTATTCCCATCATACCTCTCTTTTTTAGATGTACCCCTAAATAACATGTGATATACCTCATTAAGTCTAAATGAGGACTTGCAGGAAGTCTAAAGTTTGAAGAGATAAAGGAGCCCTGGTTCCGACTCCACTACATGGAACACACTCTCACCGACCTCACCTAAATTCCCTGAAAATTCTTGGTACTTCAGCGTTATGATCCTTGACTGAAAAGGAGGAGACAGAAACCTTCAGGAAGTTTGTATAAAGAATTTAAAATATTTGGAGGCTGGTCATGGTGGCACATGCCTGTAATCCCTGTCCCTAGGAGGCAGAGTCAGAAAGATCAAATGGGGACCAGGGTAAAGGGGCTTGCTACTGAGCCTGACGACCTGAATTTGATCCCCAGGATCCCTCTGGTAGGACAGAACTGATTTTCTAAGTGGTCATCTGACCTCCACACATGTGCTGTGGCATGAACATCCCCACTCTTACACACATGAACACACACACAAATAAATAAATGTAAAGAAAATTAAAGATAACTCAAGCCACATAGCAGGCTATCTTAAAACAAGGAGAAGATTGGTTTCGCTTTAAACCAAATAGCTATGTGACCAAGGAGTTATAAAATAAAACTGAAGCTAGTGGACACATTTTTGGCTTCCTGGCCAATCTCAGGCACAACAAGCCAAGCCCTCAGAGTTGTGTGGTCATTTTTGTCTGCTCTAGGATGCTGCTGTGGAAAACTTTCACTAGTTCCTTTCACAAAGAGCCCCTTGATTCTCCCGGCCATTGGTCATTAAGCAAAAAACCACACCCAGTTCCTTCTGTCCTGGGCTGCTGTCCATGGCTGTTCATCCTTACTGTCATCTGTCTATTGGTGGGCAGTGTCTTCAGAGCAGCACACAGCTTGGCAGAGTGTGTTCCCTGCAGTTTTAGCCAAGGAGGCTCAGGTAGTATGGTTTCTAAGGTTAAATCAGAGACCACTCTTGATTTGGAGGGTGAAGTTTTGGCTTTGGAGTTGGGATGAGCGGTCAGAACTAAAGATGGACACGACACAGAGCCCTATGCCAGTAGAGTCCATCTATACTCACAGAGGATCTTGAATCTCAGATTTGGTTTCTTCACTGTATTAGACTTCAGAGAGACGAAAGGTGGGGAGGGAGAGAGAGAGGAGAGAGACTATATTACCTTTCTCCCACCAAGCAGCCTTCTCTCAAGTGTGGGGCACAGCAGTAAAACAGGTAAAATCTGTGTCCTTAATAATTTACTGTAGTATGAGGTTTCTGGCCCGGACTTTCAGGCCTAGCCTCAAGTTTTAGGCTCTCAGACTCATAGACCCACAGAGACACACAGATGCTTTCAATAGTTTTAGGCTGATCTGCCTAAGGCCCAGGCATATAACTTGCTAACTCTGTACCCTTAATCTAACCCATGACTCTTAACCTGTTCAACCATGCGGCTTGGTACCTATCTTTAGAGCAGCACTGTTGTCCTCTGCTTCCTCCCGCTTCCCTCTGGCATTCTGCTCTGTGCTTCCTGTTCTCAGAGTTTTCTTAGTCTGGTAGCCCCGCCCACACTTCCTGCCTGCCTTTGGCCAATCAGCGCTTTTTATTAAACCAGTGGGTAGGACAATTATTTACAATGTAACAACATAATCTCCCACAATTTACACATAGGCAGACAATAGTGGCTCACACCTTTAATCCCAGCACTCAGGAGGCAGAGACAGGCAGATTTCTGAGTTCAAGGCTAGTCTGAGTTCCAGGACAGTCAGGGCTCTACAGAGATATCCTGTCTAGAAAAACAGCCCCTCTCCCAACTCAAACAAACAAACCTTACACACTAAGGTAAGAAATCAGGGCATGTAAAAGACAAAATTGTATGAATGGTGGTACGTGCTATAAAATAAGGGAGGAAGAAGAGTCACAGCCTTGGTAAGGGGCAGATGGAACTTAAGTTGGGCAGAAGGGAGCAAACAGCCAGAGATACTGGCTCAGCTGCTTTGGGAAGTACCACAGGTGTGTCTAGGCTGCAAGAGAGAGAAAAGGTAAGGTCAGCCAAGCAGCAGCCAGAGGAAGACAAGGTTCACAATGGCCTGATGGCCACTGCCGCCCAGTGGCTTCTCTGCCCGCTGAGTTGGTGATGGACTCAGTGACTCAAGTCTCTCGCTTTCATGACACACACAGTGCTAACTTTCTTGGCCCGTCCTGACAGATTTACTTTTATTCATGTGCGTATGTGTGAGTGTGCAGGTGCTTGACAAGGGTATCAGATCCCCTGGAGCTGGGATTATAGGTGACTGTGAGGCACCCAGCATGGGTGCTGAGAACTGAGCTCCCCAGGAAGAGCAGCAAGGCTCTTCACCACTGAGCTCTCTCTCTAGCCACACTTGCTCTTCTTGATGAAGCAAATCTGCCTTAGCGTGGTCTGTGTGGCAGGGAACTGGGGTGGGCAGCCCCAGGCCTAGAGCCAGGGAAGACTGAACAGAATCATGTCAATAACTGGTGAGATGGCCGGCTGCAGCTCTACCCCAGTGAGCCTTGAGATGAGTCCTGGGCACCCGCTGAGTATGGGGCTACAGCCTGAGAGGGTCCTAATGAAGAGGACTCAGCTAGACTGCGTTCAGATTCTTAATCAAGGATGCAGGAGTTGGTACATACATTTCTAGATGTCCAATTATGGTTGATTTGTTATGCAGCAGTTCATAATTAATACACAAGGGCTTTTGGTCCTGGCAACTAGAAGAATGAAATTACGATTTACCACAGTGGATGAATGCAGGTGTAGGGTGGGAGAAGAGAGCGCGGTAAACTTTGTTTATGATGTGTGTAATATGCACATATTTCTGTTTTGTGGTTTATGTCTTTCCTGCATTTTTCAAGTGGCAATTAGCTACTAACATCCGAGATCTCTATCTCTTCCAGGAAGCACTTTAAACTGAGGTTAATTAAGGCAGCTTCAATAATCAGATCCTGCAATAATTTGAATATAGATATTTCTAGATACCGAGAGCATCAGATACAGCATCAACAAAACAAAATTCTGACATCCCATTAAAAAAAAAAAGTAGTTTGCACAAAAACTGGGATAAAACTGATTGTTGTGTATCTTGGAGGGGAAGATTTGGGGATCAGTTTGACAGTACAGCCATTGGCAGGAAAGAGCGTTTCATTTGGCATCTGAGGACTCAATTTCTTAGGAAGTTGCTCCCTCTTGGAAGTATGACTTACTGGGGTTTTGAAGTAGGTAGCCTGGTGGCCTACCCGAGCTTGAAAGTCAGGTGTGGAAATACAGGAAACCCAGGAGGTAAGATCTGCACGCCATGACGAAGAGGAGGAAGGGAGGAAGATGTTGAAGGCTGCTGCTATGCTGTGCCCATCACCCACCCCAACTTCAACCCCAAAATGGCACCATTTTGAATTTGGTTCTGGAATCAGGTTGCCAATTCCAAGAGCTCAGGCAGGTCTCCACCCAACCCCAGAGGAAGCATGCTTCACCTGGCCTCTCTGATGAGCCCATGGGAAGTCCTTGCCCATGACTGGTTTAGCAGCAACAGTCGATGCTGTCACAATCAGGAGACATGGAAGAGACTGCCGCTGGAGAGCCTCTGGGAGGACTTTCTTCTTCAGAGACGGTTGGGCAGAGACACTTTCGCTTCCTGCCTTTGGACACTGCTATCTGCATGAGATACCTGGAGCTAGGGCAGCCATCTTGGGGCCGTGACTGTGTGATGATGGCTAATACTGTCAACTTGTTAGGACCTGGACTTGCATAGGAGACAAACTCCTGGTAATGTCTGTGATGACATTTCTGGTCTGGGTTATAACTGGAACGGGAAGACCCACCCAATATGTGGGCTGAAGCCCTGTACTAAACACAAGGGAGCAGGCAAGCTGAGCACCAGCTTTCTGACTCTCTGCTGCTATGTCTTCCACATTGTGACAGAGTGTACCCTTGTCCTCTGAGCTCCAAAGTTTCCTTCCTTAAGGTGCTTTCCCCAGGCACTTTGTCTGTGTAAGGAGAAAATGACTAATACTGGTGGGACTAAAGATAGAGCAGCCGAGGGACTCAGGTCCTTCATACTAAGTTGAACTACCCTGATTTCTGGCTTTAGAATTGATGTTATAGACTTATTTTTATAGGCAAAGGGTTGCTTTCCAGTGGTTCCAGACATATTTTGAGTTGGATTTTCTGTTACTAGGAGATGGTCCAGCTTCCCAGCATGGTCAATGGACTCATTGTATAGGAAATTGACAGGCCTGGGGATGTGAGAAATGATGAGCTTCACTTGACATACGTTCAGTTAGCATGTGTTCAGATAGCAGCACATGTCAGGGAAGCCCTAGTCAACTTTAAAGGTGTGTGGAAAGCCTTGCAGATGGGGTGAACGGGCAGCTGCCATGCTGGTCTAACCTGAGTTTGGATCTCAGCTTTGCCTAATAACTCCTTGTCACCTGGGGCGGGACACTGCCACCTCCATTTCACTCAGTAGGAATTCCTGTGGTGTGAGAGACCACCTCAGCTTTTGCTCTCCCCCTCACGTCCCAGCCCCAGTGCACCACCAGTCTCAGACGGTATCACATGAATGGATTCAGAACAATGGGATGGTTAGTAGTTTTGCTTCTCGGGTTTTCAGCTGATGTAGGGAATCCAGGGCAGTGTGGTGGCTAATCTTGGTTGTCAGTTAACATGGGAGGGGAACCTCAACTGAGGAATTGTCTCCACCAGGCTGACCTCTGGGACATTTTCTTGATTGCTAATTAGTGAAAGTGGCCCAGCCATTGTGGGTGGTGCCAGCTGGCCTGGACCATATCAAAAAAGGAGCTGAATGTGATCCTGGGAGCACGCATTCCTGTGTGGTTTCTGGGTAAAGCCTTAGCTTCTCTTGTGATGGGCTATAAGCTGAAACAAACTCTTTCCTCCCAAAGGGTTTTTTTTCTGTTTTGCTTTTTTTTTTTGTTTTTTTGGTTTTTTTTTGCAACAGAAAAATCATTTACTGCTCTAAAGACAGGGATCTGGGGGATTGGAGCTGATAAATGAGGCAAACTAAAGTCTTAAGCAAGAGCCAACTTTGTTAAGTAAATTTATACTCTGAGGGTTAAGAGGAATCACATGAGAAAAGTTCATGATCACAGCACAAGCCACACACAAGTGCTCGTGGCAAAGACATGTTTTTCCATAGAGGCATATAAACAAATAACAATAGCCAGTTGCAATGAGTAATCTGAGGTAAACTCACTCCTATCTGCTACACCTGGGAGGGGAGGAAAACACATTCCAAGAACAATTCCCTGGTTTTAAATAAACTGAGGTCACAAGACTCTTGTCTTGGTTTCTTACAAGCACTCAGAATTCTCACGTGACTCCATTCATGGACCATGTTCTGACACCTCCTCTTTTTATTTTTTTAAGTGCATGACATCCAGAGTGGTTTTGACTTGAGGGGTCTTAGATAAAGATAATTGTCATTTGGTGTCCGAGTATCCTATAAGCAAGCAAATTTTAAATATAATGAACAATCTTAGAACACTGAAAGCATTGTGTGTAATGCTCTGCCACCAAGGGCAGGGATCCAAATGATGTCCAGTACTATTGGTTACATTGCTGACCAGAAAAATCTAGAGAATAGCTTGAAAAGAGACTCATATAATTAGTACTTTCGGCATCCTGTAGAATACAAGCTCACCTTTTCATTGTAATAGAAATACAAATGTTTATGGTGTCATATGCAAACAGGAAGCGATCCAAACCCCATGGATAAATCAAAAGCAGATGAATAAAAATTCTCCAGATGAATGAATGAGTCTATCATGGCCCTAAGATCCAGTCATAATCAAATCATTAACAGAAATAACAGGAGCTGGATTCATTCAATCTACAAGTTGAAGCAAAGGAGGAGGCAGAACATAATGTATGTGCTCAGAGTCACTCACTGCAGATGCCCCAGTCAAAACAGCTAGCATTACCGGAAGAGACTCAGGTAACATAGATCTTGCCAATCTTTGTGCAGAGGGTGGTAACTTGGTCCCAGGTGGGCAGACTTGACTCCTTTTGTCCTTTAGCTGGAGGCTTGCTGTCTTTCTGGTGAATTCTGCTGCCTCCTCACCCTCCTCCATTGTCTTTGACGGCCTGGGTTGGAAGGAGCCGAAGAGGAATCCATATGCTTCTGTGGATCCATCTGCAATGACAGATGAATATCCCTTCTTGATTTTCTTCTGGAGAAGTAAAAATGGAGCAGGTTAATGTGTCAGCTTGCTTATTTCTTTCTGCGGTAAGACCAGAGAGGCTAGAGTGTGGAGCCATTGCTGGAAACAGCCCTACAGCATAAGGAGAATCTGAAACAATATTTAAGGGTTTTTGAACTAACTGTAACAGATGAATAAAAACAGCCAGTTCCACCTATTACCTGAGAAAAAGAACTTATTAATAGATCGATGAATATCTGGACCATATCTGAATCCCTCCTATACCTCTTTGATGAATCATCAATAAAATAAGCATTCGCCTGTGGAATGGGAGAAGGTTGGACAATTTTTTTGTAATCACGAATTCAGATCTTATGAGAAAAATTCCATAGTTTACCAGATGGATAATGATTTCATATCTTTCTATAGTAATCTACAAATGAAATTTGAAAATTCACAGAGTTCTGTAATCTTCTTCTTAAAAAACTGTTAAGAGAAATATAATAAAGCAAGGATCAGATTCATGTAATTGTTGACATTGGGTCCTAAATTATCAACTGAGCAAGAAGAATTAGGTAAGCAATAGTATTTTATGGTTCTTTTGGTTTGAATAAATCTATTCCAGAGGTATATTCTCTTATGCTTGTACAAGACAATGTAATGGGACAAATAAATAAAGGCAGTGCAGAATGCACATGCTATACATATACTTCTTCCAGTCTGGATTCAAATAGTTCTTTTCTTGCCTCTCAAGATAATATGTGAGAACTTCTCATTCCTATCTCTCCTTCTAGAGTTTTAAATTGATGGGTCAGGGTGTCGGAAATAACCAAGTACAGCCCATGAGGCCTGGGAGAAGCTGGGAAATGAATTTCCCTTTCCTGCCCTACCTTGTCTAGATTGTAAACTTAGCATAGCTTTTCCTAAATCCTCATCAGAAATGGGAGGAAATTTAAGATGAGTCTGATATCAAAATCCTTGTCCCATGCTTCAGGGTCAGTTCAGGCGATGGAGGATATGATATATACGTGAAGAGTCTCCAGTAAAGAAACATCACCAGCAGAGTCATTGACGTAACTGTTTTAACTTTCAATTTTCTCTGACTGAGGAGAATATGATTTTTTGCCTCTTTTACCAGTTTTAATTGGTTATCTAGTTTATATTCATGCACAGGATTAGCCACATCTTCCTCATGATTAATAGCCTCCTTAGCTTTCTTAGGTATTTTGATACTTGTCTGAATTAATGCCTCAGTGGTCCAGAATTGAATGGAGATGTTTCCCCTTGTTTATGTGCCTTCTCAATATTCTTCCAGACTCTTCCCTTGCTCCTTCATCTGAAGTCCCAAAACCAGGGATTATAATCATAAACAACTCACACAATCTACTAATGGTGATTTTGATACCTATGTTTCTCCTTTCTTTAAAAATGATGCACAGTTCAACATAAGGCAAAGCCCTCCCCGGTTTCTGTCCCATTACACTCTCTCACCTCCTTCTGGGCTCCCACTCTCCCACCTCAGCCATCTTCCGGTCCCTGCTCATTTGCCCCTTGTTTACAGCTCTAGAAGGCAGGGGGACCTGAGAGGATGGGGCTCGCTGGTGGTTTGAATAAGAACAACCCTATAGGCTCTTACATGTGAATGTTTAGCCTTGTTGAAGTAGGTGTCGCCTTGTTGGAAGAAGTGTGTTACCGGAGGTGGGCACTGGGGTTTCAAATGCTCAAGCCAGGCCCAGTGTCTCTCCTTTCCTGCTGCCTGCTGACCTGGATGTAGATCTCCCCGCCACCTCCTTAGCACCATGTCTGCCTACTTACCATTATGCTTCCTGCCATGACAATAAATGTTTTCCATTATAAGAGGTGCTGTGGTCATGGTGTCTCTTCACAGCAATAGAACTCGAGCTAAGACATGGACTAAAGTCTCAAGCCATAGCCAACTTCATTCAGAGCATCAGTCAGTTTATACTCTGAGGGTTAAGAGGAATCACATGAGTAAAGTTCACAACTGCAAGGGCAGGTCACACATGGTGAACAAGCCACACGAAGCTGCACGTGGCAAAGACATGTTTTTCCATAGAGGCATATAAACAAATAACAATAGCCAGTTGTAATGAGTAATCTGAGGTAAACTCACTCCTATCTGCTATACCTGGGAGGGGAGGAAAACACATTCCAAGAACAATTCCCTGGTTTTGAATAAACGGAGGTCGCGAGACTCTTAATTTCTTGGAGTTTTTCTCACAAGTATTCAGAAATCTCCTCACACAACTCCATTTGTGGACAGTGTTCTGACAGTAGATCAGGGAGAGAGAGTCAAAGGGTCCAGGGTGACAGAGAACCTTTAGAAGGAAGGGTATGGGTCCCGAATTGGCTTAACGAAGATCCCTTACTACTCCCTCATCCCCCACGGTAGGTGTGGCACAGCCAAGACATAAACTTTGGGCTTCCAAGATGGCTGGGCAGATAAAGGGGCTTGTGCCAAGTCTGAGGCTCTGTGCTCAATCTCCAGACCCCACGGAGGAAGAAGAGAGCTAGCTTTTGCAAACTGTCCTTGACCTCTTTCATGGCATGGTCTCCCCCCCCGCCCCACACACACACTATAAACTTAAAACAAACAGAAAAGTAAACTTTGACCCTGTTTGATAGTAGCTGGCATTCTCTATCCTGTCTAGCTACATTCCCCAAATATCTGATATACAAGATGGTCTAGGTGGGATCCAGACAGATGTAAAGTTTGACTTGTATATTATGTACTGAAACCAAAATGGAGTGGACTGAGCGAATACATACTCTTTCTTATGGTCCTGGGAGTGGGGAGTGTGAAGTCAGGTGCTAGCCTCGAAGGGACCAGCAGGGCACTCTTCAGATATGCCCTGTCCTTTTCTGGTTCCTTCACAATAGGACTAGAGAGTTCTTGGGCTTCTGTTAGGAGGGCTTGGTTAAAAGCTTGGACATGAAATTACCTTCCACTCAGGTGTCTGAACACTTGATCCTCAGCTGGGGGTGCTGTTTAGGGAGGTGATGGAGCCTGTGGATGGGAGGTGTGGCTGGTGTTTTACTAGGGTGGGTTTTAACCAGCTCTGCTTCTGAACACCACTTCCTCAGCTGCCCAGCTGTAAACAAGCCACAGGCCCTGCCTGCCCCACCTTCCCGGCCATCATGGATGGCAGGCTCAGACTCTGCGAAACACTGTCCTGTAAACTGTATCTGTTGGGTCACAAGAACAAGAAAAGAAGTAATTTCCTCAGACACTCATGGGTCGATTTCTTCCCAGAGCCAGAAACCTATTGTTGTTTAATGGGAGTTAATAGGAGTTAGGATCTTAACACAATTGTGGGAGCTGGGATTTCAATAGATCAAGTCTTGAAATATCAAACCACTTCCATCATTATGGTTTTAGAGATTATTTAGGAGAAAGACTGGCCTGATGAATGCAAACAGGCTAAATAAAAAACATCAAGTAGCCAGACATGTTGCCGCATGCCTGTAACCCCAACAGAAGCAGGAGGATGGTAAATTTGAAGCGAGCCTTGGATTACTCTTGAGAATCTGGCTATAAACACAATTGGCAGGCCACAGCAGAAAGGTTTCCAGTAGAGAAGGTATTAGGTAGAAATGGTGCCACATGGCTTCCTTGATATGACAATATGCATGCGCAGCATCATCTCCAGGCTAGCACACAGTGTGGTGATGGCAGCTGGAAGCAAACTTGAATCATTGGGTTTACTCCTCTACAATCAGGATTCCCCACCTGTGTGCTTACTTAACACCTGCTACCCCTGAGCTCTATGAGGATGGGGTTCTTTTGTCTGAGTCAAGAGTGGTGGGTTAGTGCCTGGTATCCAGCAGGGTTCTTATTGATACACTACATGTTTGCAGTGCCCAGAGAGATCACAAGAGGGCATCATATCCTCTGGGACTTGAGTTGCAGATGGGTGTGAGTGCTGGGAATTGAACCCAGATGGTCTAACCACCTCTCAAGCCCCAGAAGGCAGATTTTGAACTTCGAGGTGGTGTTATATTAGTACCTATGTTCTAAAAACACAAATTTCTGACTGCTCTTTCAGGGGGATCTGGGTTCAATTTCAAGTACCCACATGGCAGCTCACAACTGTTCCAGGGGACCTGACACCTTCATACAGACATACATGTAGGCAAAATACTAATGGTCATAAAATAAAAATAAGTAGAAATACAAATTTCAATGCACAGAGCTGTGAGTTCCATGCTGTCTGGCTCTGCTCTGTGCTCCTAAAACCAGCCTAGAACATGGTATGTTATACATAGTTAAGAACTTTTGGAGGAGTATGTGTGTGTATGTGTGTGTGTGTGTGTGTGTGTGTGTGTGTGTGTGTGAGAGAGAGAGAGAGAGAGAGAGAGAGAGAGAGAGAGAGAGAGAGAGAGAGAGAGAGAGAGAGAGAGAATCATTGAGTAGTCCTGGTTGGTCTGGAAGCTGTTCTGTATATTAGGTTGGCTTTGAACTCACAGAGATATGCCTGCCTTTACCTCCCGAGTACTGGGATTAAAGGTATGTGCCACCACACCTGCCACATTTTTATTTTAATCTTTTGCATAGATTCCTTCCATATCCAAACCAGTCCATGACTTGAGAGAAATGTTTCTCAGCTAAAGACGAGCATAGTTTAAAGTACAGGGTCTTTTGTGGGTCACATGGGCACAGATACAGGCGGTGGATGTCTGAGCCACATAGAAGGTGGACAGCTTGGCATGTCCTTTGTAAGATATTAGTGCCCACACCAGGGTCTGGAAATGGCAGTATCTCTAGCTATTGTGAACATCAAAGATGTTCTTGTGACCCTCCACACGGCACTGTAGAGCACTGTAGTTCACCCACTGTGAACCCACCTTATCACACGATGAAAAGCTATGGCCCAGAAAGGAAGGAGAACTAGACCGAATCCCAGAGCCAGAGCCCGGATTTGGACATGGATTCTATGGATTCAATAGTCTTTCCCCAATGGTTGATACAAGCTAAGCATCCCTGACCCCAAATCCAAAGCTGCTTAAATGTCAATATCATGATGCAAATAAAAAATTCTCCACCACACTTATTTCATGGTCCAAATTATTAAAAAATATTGATGTAGAATTACCTTCTGGCTGTGTGTACAGTGTGTATAGAATATGCACACATTTTGTGTTCTTGACTCCCATCCCCAAGATGTCTCATTATGTACATGCAAATGCTTTAAGATCTGAACATGTTTAAAGCTAGAAACTCCTCTGGTCCCAAGCATTTTAGATGGAGGATTGTCAGTCTGTAGTGTGTCTTGTTCAGATCAGAAAGCAGGACCACAGAGGGACCAACATTATATGTACCGCCAGGATATGGCACCTGGGATGGTGTTAAGGGTTTGCTCTCCTAAGTCCCAATTCTTGTCCCTGGTCCCATGCATTTCTTCTCCCCAGGAGTTTAGCCTGGGTAGGGAGGAGGGCAGCTTCACGTGGCCCTGGGAGTTGGGCAGACATAAGCACTCCCAGGCCATGCCTAGCTTGGCTTCCTAATAGGATGGAGATGAGAATGTGCTTTAAAGCACATAACTGCTGCAGGAGCTGAAGAAGAAGCCATAAACGGCTCTATTGGAATCTAGAGGAATTTGTTTTCCATTAGGGACAGCCTTCCTGGGAAGCACGGTTCAGCCAGGGTTAGACATGGAAAAAAATCACTGTGGCCGAGGAGATGGATGGACTCCATCCACTCGCTGCTCTTACTAGGTTCTTAATTAGCTTTCTAAACCTACAGCTGCCTGTGGCTGGCACATGGAACCACACTCACCTCCCCCTGTCCTTTTCACGTTTTTTGCCATTGGGCACCGTCCTCTCCTGTGATGTCACCAGCGCACTAAGATGCCCGGCTTCCCAGACACCGGGCATCTCCACTGGCATCTTTGTCTGCCTCACAAGTGGTGCCCATCAGCGAGTAATGAGACGTTTCCCTCGCCCTTCCTAGTGATTATTTTAAACAATGGATGGTGTTTGCAGAAGTGAGAGCGGGAATAGAGATTCCTAATGAGTAGCTCTGGCAATAATTAGTTATTTTCTATATTTATTGAAAATGACTGCGTCCAGCATTGCTGTTTTCTCTGAAGAGGAAAATGAGATGATTCGGCTATTTATCTACTTCCCGATTTTAATGACTAGTGGTTGCCATCTTTTTAATTACTAGGACTAAAAAAAAAATGTTAACCCTTAGCTGAGGGGGCTCTGGTGTCATTAGCAAGCATTTGCACATTTGTATCAAAATGTAGTCAACGGGGGTAAATAGAAGGTACTGGCCAGGGCTGTTTGCCACCACTAGCCTGTAGGACCACACTGGTGGAGCAGGCAAGGTCTCCCTTTCCTGGGAAGCACCTCCTTTCAAAGGCTATCTGCTCATTATCTCCAAGCATGCACTAGGAAATGTAACTAACTGCTTCCTTCCTAGGGGGATGTTTCCTAATTGAGCAGGTCAGTTTCCACCGTGTACCTCCTACTTCTGCTGTGGCAACTTCAAGACCTCAACGCAGCACTGTGGAATAAGCATGTGGGGTCAGACGTGTGCCACCGGCTGCAGGAGCTGGTTCTGGGATGTTGTAGATTTAAAAAAACAACTGTGACATCTTCCACATCTGTAAACCAGAACTTGGTAGGTAGAAACCAAAGGATTAAGAGTTTAAGTCTAGTCTGGACTGTATAGAATGTTTGACGCCAGCCCGAGTTATTTGAAACTCTCAACAAGCAAATGAACATAAAATGCTATCACGATAAAAACACATTTATTGAGGGATTCCTATATCTCAGGAAGTGCCCTAGATGAAGACGGAAGTACTGCCTAGTTATGCCCAGAGTAACAGAACCAGCAGCAAGGAGGGTGCCATCAAGAGTACAGAGGAGGGTGGGGTGAAGTGGGATGGGAAGGCACATTGGGACAGTACACAGGGCTGTCTTCTCTGAGGACTGTCATGAGCACAAATGTGAAGTAAGGAGGTAAGTCCAGGAAAATGCCTGGGCAAATAATGGGGTGGGGGAAGGAGAGATAGAGAGGCAGAGAGAGAGCAGGTAAAGTGGATGCGGTGGGAGGTGACAAGAAACTGGAGAGTAGCTTTTTGTTTCTGCTTCAGGAGGTCCTGAGATTCCTGAGTGTTAGGGCATCTTCAGAGATAGCTTGGGAAGCAGGCCTGCCCTTGGCTGACCCTCTCTGGCTCCTTGGACCTCCACTTCTTGAGAGCGTGTGACAATCCTCATTTTTATTACCAGGTCTCCACATACTGCTGGCTCCTTCAGTTTCTCAGACAGTTCCTGAAGGCCTCACTCCTCACGTTTCCCGTGGTCTTGCCCAGGACGATTCCACAGGGAAGGGGTTTATTCACCCCTGAATCCCATCCTGAGAACTGAACCTCAGTCACCAACACGAGTGAGTATTGCAGGATTCATCAACTCATGAGACACAAGCACCTGATTATTGCATTAGGACATCCAGACAGACATGGCCTGCACAGTTACCCCACCCTCGCAGCGTGTGAGCACCCCCTTTCTGCTGGCTTTGCTGCTGCTGTGCCTGGCTGGAGGCACTCATAAACATTTGTGGGATGAGTGAATGCATGGGTATTATTTTATTCTAAATCACTGTTATTTTCACTGCAAATTACTTTTATTTTTCCTTCACATTACAGCGAGGACGTTTTATTGATTTATTTGAAATTGTATGTGCATGGAGGTGAAATTATCTATGAATTTCATTTTAGCACCATGCAGAAGCCCTGGGGGTCTCCTATTTAGTTTTGGGGATGTGGGAGGGGGACATCAGAATGGTTCCATTCAAGGACAGGGCAAATAGAATTTCCTTGTATATATTTCTTGTTTTTTATTTTCAAATATTTATTCATATATTGTGTGTGTGTGTGTGCGTGCGTGCACACATGTAGAAGTCAGAGGACAATTTGAGGGAGTTGATTGTCACCTTTTACCATGTGGGTCCCCAAGTGTTAAGTTCAGATGGTCAGGCTTAGCAGCAAGGGCTTTTACTTAGAGTGACTCTCTGCCCTGGTTTATTTTCTCAGACAGCGTCTCACTATGTAGCTCAGGCTAGCCTCAAGTTCAGGATGACTCTGTCTCCATCTCCTGCGTGTGTGCTACCACCTCCAGCTTACCTTACTGTTCCATTTGAGCCACTAGGGAACTTGTGTGGCCCTGGGGACAGGGAACCTGAGGACACTGCTGGAGAGTTCCCTGAGCCATGATCTGTACAAATGTGGGGCTGCCTTCTCAGAATGTCCCAGGAGCACAGGCTGGAGTGGTAAAGCCACGGAGCTCACAGTGAGCAGTTCATTTCATGCTACAGTGGGTGTTTAGTGCCCAAAGAAAAAACAATGGCATCCAGGTGTGGTGGCACATGCCTTTAATCAAGAGGTAGAGGCAGGTGGATCTCTGTGAATTTGAGGCTAGCTCAGTCTACATAGTAAGAGTATGTCTCCAAACAAACAACTACAAAAACCCAAAGTCAGAGAGGCAGCCCCAGAGGGAGGGCTTGGCCTTAACCCTTGGCTCTCCACGAACAGTGAGTGATATAGGAGCTCTGCTCACATCTCAGATGCTTTAGTGTGCAGACAAAGCAGGTGTTACATTTGCTCTCAGCATCTTCACATTCTTGGTGCTCTAGAGAGTTCTGTTATTTATTTATTAGTTCATTCATTTTGCACAGACTTCTCATGTGGAGAGATTCACAGCAGTGCTTTACCTCCAGAAACATCTGGCAGCTCAGTGGGACAATAAATAAGCTTGCTGGGAGCATCCAGCAGGGACAAACCTGGGCTCCAGGTTAGAGACACTGGATCCAGCCTCAGGAGTGAATGAGTTTGCCTCATATAAGCCTCTTCAGTTAGGGGCAATCTGGAGCTTAACCACAGATTTTCTGGCTCTGTGCTTGCTGATGTCCCCCAGAAGCAGCTAAAAGGAGTCAGGGGTATATGTAGGGTGTGCACGTGTGTGTGTGTGTGTGTGTGTGTGTGTGTGTGTGTGTGTGTGTGTGTGTGTTATGTCTCACAGGATTGTGGCAGCTTGGAAAGGCACATATCTAACAGAGACCCAGGGAAGAATCACAGGAGCAAGTTTAAAGGCAGCCTTTGGCAGGGTTCCTTCTTGCATAGGGTCTCTGTTCTCTTTAGGTCTTTGAGTGATTTTGTGAGGTCCACCAGAAGTTTGGGGTGCATTAATTTGAATGTTAATATCGTCATCAACAACACAAAGACTCACATAAGCATCCAGTCACAGTGGCCAAAGAGGTAGGCACTGTGATACAGTCAGGCTGACCCATAAAACATGGCATGTCATTTTTTACATACACACACACACACACACACACACACACACACTAAAGATAGTAAATGCCATCATATTGACTGCATGTTCTCATTCATCTGGTCTGGATGGAGGGGAGCTCTTAGGGAGAGAAGGCAGGCTAGGTGGGTGAAGCCCTGTCTCAGGCTCTGTCTCTTCTTGACCTTTCTGCCCAACTTCCTTCAATGTTCTTGCCATATCTGCAGTTCTGGCCTGATCAGGCCTGGTGAGTGTCCTCACTCTCCTGACAGAAAGCTCCCCAGCCATCTCAGTCAATGTCAAACTTTAGGCAGGTCCTGCCACCCACTAAAGAAGAAATTGACCAGTTATGGGTAGAAAGTGAACCTGGCAAAGAGCCTGCAGTAATTTTTTTGGAGAGATATTAACAACAACTATCCTCAAAGCAAAAGAATTGAATTTCTAAAGAAAACTAACTGGATTCTTCGTGTTGTACGAGATAAACCAATTTCTGGAGCTCCTACATTTTATACCAATGCAAACAAACCAGGAAAGGCTGGTTACAAATCAGAACATATAAGTAAAGTGGCTCAAAGCCCTTATAATTTTGTTCAAAAGTCAGAATTATATGGTATCGTGATGGTATTAATGGACTTTACTGAACCTCTTAACATAGTCACTGACTCTCAATATGCACAAAGAGTTGTTCTACACATTGAAATGGCTGATTTTATTAATGATGAATCAGAATTAACTTCATTATTTATTCAGTTACAAGAAATAATCAGGACTAGAAATCATCTCTTCTATATAACACACATTCGATCCCATATGGGTCTGCCAGATCCTTTAGCACAAGGTAATGATGAAATTGAGAAATTATTAATAGGAAATGTGCTAGAGGCCTCAGAGTTTCATAGAAAACATCACGTCAATAGTAAAGAATTAAAACAAGATTTCTCTATCATTTGACAACAAGCCAAAGAAACTTTAAAAAGGTGTCCCACCTGTTCTTTCTAAAATCAAACTCCATTGCCAGCAGGAAGTAATCCTAAAGGTATACATAGAAATGAAATCTGGCATATGAATGTATTTCATTTTACAGAATTTGGAAAATTAAAATATGTACACCATACAATAGATGCATTTTCAGGATTTCAGTGGGCAACTGCTTTGAGTTCAGAAAAGGCTGATTCTATAATCACACATTTGATAGAAGTTATGGCCATCATGGGAATACCTGTACAAATTAAGACTGACAATGCTCTGCTATATGTCTCTAGTAAAATGAAACAATATTTGCTTAATATAATATAAAGCATATTACAGGAATACCACATAATCCCTACAGGGCAAGCAGTCATAGAGAGATCAAATCGAACTTTAAAGGATATGCTAAATAAACAGAAAGGAATAACAAAGACCTGTAGAAATAAACTACATGACGCTTTATTAACTTTGAATTTTCTCAATGCTAATGAGAAAGGAACAACAGCTGCTGAAAGGCATTGGACTATAGAAAAAACAGCTGAGATAAATCAGCCTGTTTACTTCAAAGATGTGCTGACCTCAGAATGGAAGCCAGACTATGTGCTATGTTGGGGAAGGGGTTTTGCTTTTGTTTCCACAGGAGAAGAAAAGCTATGGATACCATCAAAATTAATAAAGACTCGATTTGAACCAGAGAAACTTCATGAAAATAAGAATTGATAGCTCATCCACCTGTGTTACAATTCTTTAAGTTTTAAGAAAAAACAAAGGGTTGGGGCAGGTTTTTGCTTTTGTCTTTACAGAAAACTAGAAATACCCATCTTCAAGAAGTTAAAAGACCTTGGATATCTGGACGTCTAAAGCAGAAGGGAGGCTATACAGAAAAATTTACAAGCAAAAGAATATCGGACCTATTGTTACCAGTATATTCTATAGGGTAAAATCTCATTGCTTAACCTCTATATATCTTTTTTTTTAATATATATATAAGTTGAAGTCTCAGTTTAATTGTAATTTAAAGCTGGCTTTAGAGTTGGAGTGTGGCTCTCTCCTCTAAACTCAAGCATACTTGTTAAAGGAAAATGTAAAATCTCTGTATCATATCAGAAGAGCCACCTGATATGGGACAGAAGAATAATTAAAAATAAGGGACTATTCTATTGTTACTAATCCTATGCTGAATAAATACTTGTATATTTAGCTTCCTGTATATTGTGTTGGATTTTAGTCTCTTATCAGTTTTATCCAATGACTCATGACAATGCCTAATTGTGAACTTGAAGTACCTAAAAGGAAGATGAGGCTCCACAATGATGATTTCACATGAACTCTGACAAAGCCACTAGGCTGACAAACACCAACTAATGATCAGATTTGGACTACAAACTGCTCAGGACAATTTAGAGGCAGCTCGCTGAGATGAACCAGATTCACAGACTACTATAGCCAGGACTTGAGACAAGCCGTGTGCTTTCCTGTTATGCAGAGACTGGACAACAAATGACACAGCTACTTATTTCAGGACTTGACATTTAACAAAACCTTTCTTTTCAGGATCCCCTAAAGATGTCTTTGCCCCCAGACAGCAGGAAGTAAATTTAAGAACACAGCACCCACATTCCCAAGAAGGTGTAGTGGGTGGTTTTTGGTCTTTCAATAGGTTATGGATGATTGTCATTTTTAGGATAATTTGTTAAAAATTGTTATTGGTTATGGTTACGGAAAAGCTAAACAAGAGAGATTTGGATTCTTGCTTTAAAAAAAGAAAGAAAAAGGGGATACACATGTAATAGGATATAAGGGTAGATTATTGAATCTTTTAAAAAGAAGTTACTAGCTTTAAATAGTTTACATTGGATTGAACTTTGTGTATATTATAAACAAATTGTGTATATTGGGATTAATTTTGTTACTGTACATATATCTCTATGCTTGCTCAAGATATTATACTTAGAGAGTTCATCTAACAATCGCTAGTGCATGAAAGTTTTTATTGTCAACTAATTAGGACATAAAGAAATGCAAGTTAATAGTTAGACATTACAATCAAACTTATAGTCATATTAGATATGTTTTCAAGATCAAACAGATGTATTTTAGATGAACAGGTCTTCCTCAAACACTTCAGAGATCCTTAGACTATGACATTTAAGATATTTTAATAACATAGTTTCTTATTATTGTTATGACAATGGGACATCTGTTCCTGGAAGCACCAATATACTTCAGAGAACATTATGACATCAAAGAAAATCCATATGGAGCTGACCTTCTTTGTGATGAAAGTTAGCCACTGGGCAAGAAAGTACTCTTGCCTTGACTGCTGACAGTATGATGCTCAAAATGTACAAGCAGGAGACACACCCGCAAGAGAATTGCAGAATTTTGCCAAGACAAGGTAGCAAGATCTTTGAGAATATCCTGCTTCACACAGAAGTCTGACGGACATGTTAGGCCTGTGGGCTGAAGATGGATGCTTCAATGATACAGACGAACCTTAGATGACTGTTCAGGCAGTCAGATGTTTCATGTTTTATATTTTTTGAAAGTTGTTTACTTGCCCATGCTGTTTACTTAGTTAATATTATTTCCTTCTTGGTTTTGAGGGAGTTGAAGATGAGATAGTTATAGTTTTCTAATGACAGTTTTAGAAAAGTGACTCCGAAGTTAAAGTGTATAAGTTTGAGAGACATCAACATAGAGTTCTTATTTAGTAATACAAATTAGATAGAAAAATGAGTTAGGTATAATAGGATAATTAATGGAATATTTTCTTTGAATTGTCAATTGTTAACAGATTGGACATTTCTCATGCAATTATTGTTTGTATATATTATATATAATTATTGTACAAGTGTATTTGTTTTTGTTATGTTAGTTATAACCTTCTTTTATTTTTGACACAAAAGGGGATATGTGGTGATATGTTGTATATTTAATAAAATAAGTCTGAAATATCAGAGAAGAGATCTACCCACAGTCAATCCAGGAGGATCAGAGAGTGGTAACTCACGCTTTTAGTCCCAGCACTGGGAAAGACCAGGAGTGGTGACTAGTCTTTAATCCCAGCAGATCTGAGTTTGAGGCCAGCTTGGTTTACAGAGGGAGTTCCAGGCTCCCAGGCAGGCAGTGGTGGTGCCAGGCCTTTAATCCCATAACTCCAGAGACAAAGGAGATCTTTCAGTGTTTCTGTGAGTTCAAGACTAACTACCAAATAGTAGTAGCCCACGCCTTTAATCTTAACCTGGATGTGAAACAACTGGGCGAAGAAGGTATTTAAGGCACATATAGGAAGACAGATGAGGCAGTAGAAGCCACAAGGAAGCTGAAAGACAGCTGGGTAATATTTGACTGTGGGTTTCTTCTCTTTGATATTTCAGATTTTCACCAATATCTGGATGTGAGTTTCTGTTACTACAACCAGAATCCATGCTACAAAGGAAAGCCTCCTTCACAGATCACTGACCCCTGTACGTTCAGGGTTTCCTATTCACACATCCCCAGAGAAGCCTCCTTCTCAGAGCACTGATGCCTGCATGTGTAGTGGGATTATGTTACATTGTAAATAACTGTTCTGCCTACTAGTTTAATAAAAACACTGGTTGGCTGAAGGCAGACAGGAAGTGTGGGTGGGGCTACCAGACTGAGAAAACTCTGGGAACAGGAAGAACAGAGCAGAGTTGCCACAGAGATGCCAGAGATGCCACACATGCAGAGGACAACTATGCTGCTCTGAGAAAAGGTACTGAGCCCCATGGCTGAACAGAATAAGAATTATGGGTTAGATTAAGAGTGAGAGTTAGCAAGTTATATGCCTGGGCCCCAGGTCAATCAGCATACAATTAATATAAGTGTCTGTGTTTCAGTGGGACTATGGGTCTGTGGGTCTGCGGGTATGCAGGTATGATGGTCAGCAGGTCAGAACCTCAGGGGTAGACCAGAAAGACTGGGCCAGAAACTTACTACAATATGTATGTGCAGGGTTTCCTATGCACACATACCCAGGGAAGCCTCTTTCACAGATCACCAACCCCTGTATGTGCAGTGTTTCCTATTCGCACAGACCCAGGGAAGCCTCCTTCACAGAGCTCTGACCCCTGTATGTGCAGTGTTTCCTGTGCACACAGACCCAGGGAAGGCTCCTTCACAGAGCTCTGACCCCTGTATGTGCAGGGTTTCCTGTGCACACAGACCCAGGGAAGCCTCCTTCACAGAGCTCTGACCCCTGTATGTGCAGTGTTTCCTGTGCACACAGACCCAGGGAAGCCTACTCCTCAGTGTTGGCACAGCTAACCTTTGAGAAATCAGAGCAGTGGCAATGTACATTGAAGGAGTCCCCTAGCATTCCCGACACCCTGAGTTCAGTCCTCAATACCATTTTTACCAGTTGATGAGCCTGCGATCTCAGTGCTCAGAGGGTGGAAGATGAAGGGTCAAAAGTGAGTTCAAGGCCAGTCTGGGCACATGAGACCCTGTCTCTAAAACAAGAGCCAGTGAGATGGCTCAGCAAGCCGAGACACCTGCCGCTCATGCCTGGCAACCAGAGTTCAATCCCCAGCTATGAAATAAAGGTCAGAGAAAGAACTGACTCTTGGCAAGTGGGCCTTTGACCTCTATTCAGTATGGCATGTGCACCACACAGGAGTCATTGCCACACATACTAATAAATAGAATTTTAAAACAAACAAAAAAACAAGCTTGTAGAGGGACTTGCTTCACAAGCTAGACGACCTGAACTAGATCCTGGGGAGATGAAAGGAGAGAACCAACTCCACAAAACTGCCCTCTGATCTCCACACGTATGCCATGACACATTTGATCCCCTCAACACACACTCACACACACACACTCGGATTAAATAAAAATGCAATAAATGAGAACATATGTGATCTCTTCTTCCTTTCCCTCCTCCTGGGGTGAGTTGGGGCTGAACTCACCCTGTTATTAGATAATGCTGTGTCTGACACTGCATTAGGTTACTGCAAAAGGGTATGAAACACCGTGACAGTCGGTATGGTGAGACATGGCAGCTAAGTGACGGACAAGCGACAGATAGAGT
The DNA here is from genome assembly GCA_033318265.1 of Phyllotis vaccarum. Lineage (NCBI taxonomy): Eukaryota > Metazoa > Chordata > Mammalia > Rodentia > Cricetidae > Phyllotis > Phyllotis vaccarum. The sequence continues at coordinate 38,358,129 of JARWLC010000014.1, forward strand.
AGGGTTACCTGGATGGGGGATGATTCCATCCCATGAGGTACGAATCCGATTTCATAAGACTCCACCATGTGGCTCAGAGTGGCAGTCAACTGAAGGTCTAGGAATTATTTGGTTGTGGAATTTTCCATGAAATCACTGCTAAGCTCAGGAAACTGAAAGTAGAGGAAGTGAAATCATGGCTAAGAGAAATCATGGGGCTAATGTGTGTGTAGGAGGCAGGAGATGGTGGAAGCTTGGTTTGCCACCCAGGGAGCTGCTGGGGAGGAATTTAATCCGGCAGGTGACAGTGGAGACAGGGAGGGAGAGGGAGAAGGAGGGGTGGGTCACAGTATCCAGGCATGAAGTCCATGTGACTATGGGAAAGGACCGAAAGGGAACAGATGGAAGGGATTATGAGGAGGAGGATGCTGGAGTGGGCTTGGGTGGAAGGGACTGAGTGGGCATTGATGGTGCTCCACAGAGGGAAGTGCCTGAAGCAGAAATGGGAAGTGAAACTGAGGAGTAGATTCTGAGGAGGTGACAGGGTGAAAACAGGAAGGCCTTGCTTCAGCGTGATGGAGCTTTGACCTGCAGACTGAGGTGTAAGAGAGCTGTCAGCCTGGTTACTGATGGCAACATGCAAGTGGTAGGGAGGGAAGAAATGTTCCCTGGAGACCCAGACTTCAGCTGCCCTGGCTAGCACCTCCCAGCTGAGCTTGGCTGTTGCCATCTCTTGTTACTCCCAGCTTTGGAGTTATATAGTAAGGAGCCTACATGGAGAATGAACAGCCAGGCACGGCGGAGGGCTAAGGAGGGTGAGAGAGGCATCATGAGACACAGACAGAGGCAGGTACAGGATGTTGTACCACAAAGTCCCTCTAGGATCACAGCCTTTGTACAGCAGTGGGTTGACTGGAGTCTGAATCCTGAAGACCCCTCTGACTCCAGGATATCTTCTTCCCTGGGGTCTGCCCCACGCAACAGATCAGAGCTGTGACCGCAGAACAAGTTCAGATTCTCCCCTCCAATACCACTCCATGGCCTGAACCCACCCCTTATAGGGCAGATTCTCTATAAACATGCTGCATGAGATCTCCATCTTTGAATCTAAATCACCCAATTCAATCTTAGTAGATTGTTTTAATCCATGAGACTATCAGGTGTTGCTAGTGGGGCAGAATTTTAAACAACATACTGAAAATTCTCTACCTAGAAACTTGGAAAGAGCAATGTGCTGGAGGTTGAGCACATTGAGGGTTGAGTCATGAGAGTTCTCAGGTCTTTTGGAAAACCTTTCTTAGGCTATGGACTCCCTTGGCAATAAATGCTTATAGATGCCCAGAATAATGCATGCATGCTTGTGGACACACACACACACACACACACACACACACACACACACACACACACACACAGATTGCAGAGAGCCAGAGCTGTTGAAGCCTAGCTATCAAGCCTATAGAGATAGTGATGGTACTAGAATATGGTACAGAGGTATGGTGATACAGTTAGTGAAATACAGTCAGGGGGTCCAGTACTCCAGAAGCAATGAGAGTGCTAATATGTTTCTGGCCTGGACTTTCCATCTTAGCCTTGAGGTTCAGACCAGCAGACCCACAGTCCCACACACACGCAGACCCATAGAGACACATAGACTCTTACATTAATTTTATGCTGATTGGTCTAGGGCCCAGGCATATAACTTATTAACTCTTTACCCTTAAACTAACCCATGATTCTTCTCCTGTTCAGCCATGCGGCTCAGAACCTTTTCTCAGAACAGCATAGTTGTCCTCTGCATCTGCTTCTCTGGCGTCTCTGTGGCATCTCTGCTCTGGTCATCCTGTTCCTAGAGTTTTCTTGGTCTGGTAGCCCCACCCATACATCCTATTTGCCTTTGGCCAATCAGCATTTTTTTTAAACCAGTAGGTGGGACAATTATTTACAATGTAACAGTATAATCCCACTCCAGTGAGTGTTGGTGTTTCTTCAAGATACACAACAGCTGCAGTGCCTGGAAGTCAGAGGCATTGCAAAATAAAAGTCAAAGAAAAAAGATGTGATTTTTTTTTTCACTTCAAATCACAGACCCCTGAATTTTGTTTTGTTTTGTTTTCCCGAGACAGGGTTTTCCTGTGTATCCCGAACTGTCCTGAAGCTTGCTTTGTAGACCAGGCTGGCCTCAAACTCACAGAGATCTCATCTCTGCCTCTCTAGTGCTAAGATTGAAGGTATGTATGTGCCACCATGCCTGGCTTAGAGACCTGGATTCTATGCACGGACTTCTGGGGGAGAGGGGAAAAGGAGCTGTGAACTTCAGGGCTGAAAAAAGAAAGGCCTTGGTGTTACAAGGTCTGCATTCTACTCTTAGGACATTCAGTTGTAGATTCTGTGAAATAATGTTCGCTAATACTATAGAAGTGCCTACCTTAAATTCTAATGTTGAAGTCCAATCCACAGGACATGGTATTTATTGAGTATGAGGACTTTGGGAGGGGCTTGGTAGGCAATGTTAGTGCCCTTGGGAAGGGATCTTTATCTGTGGGCACATCATCCTGAATGTGCCTAGTCTTGGAAGCTAAGTAAATACTCTTTTTACCAGGGGTGAGTACTTGGATGGTAGAAAAAGTATTTACTTGTCATGTGGGAACAGAAGCCTCTTGTGTCTAAGCCATCAAAAAGGCATTCACCAGACCCGGAATCTGCCTGGATCTTAAGCTGCCCAGCTTCCAGCCTCAACAGGTGTTTGTTGTTTAAGCTGTACAGACTACAATTGTTACAGTTGCTGCATCTGGCTAAGCCAGGTAGGAATCCAGAAGTAGATGATGAACCATCAACCAGATGGATTGGACCACACATGGAGATGCTGGCTGAAAGTTCTGTTTGATATGCCCTTGACCAACACCAATTAGGCCAGAGAATAGCTGCAATAAGTTTATTAGTAACACGTATAGCTAATGTCTAGTGATTAGAATTGGCCTCTTGCTCATGAAACTAATGATACTCAAAATGAGATGGTTGACACTTCTAAAGTATTTTAAATAAAAAATTATGTGTATTGTGTTTGCATACCCAGAAGAGGATGTTGGGTCCCATGGAATCCCAGACATGGGTTCAGGGAACGAAGCTTCTCTGGAGAGCAAGAAGTGTTCTCGATTGAGAGTCATGTCTCCAGCCCTGGCTGAACCTTATTGCTGTGGGACTATGCTCTTGCACAATGTAAATATTTGTCACTGAAAATATTGGTTTAATATAATGCTGACTGGCCAAAAGCTAGGCAGACAGGAAGTATAGGTGGGTCGACTAGAAGCAGAGAGTTCTGGGAAGAGGAAGAACAGAGTCACTTCCCAGATGCAGAGGAAGGAAGATGAGAATGTTGCACTGAGCAAAGGTACCAAGCCATCTGGCTAAACATGGATAAGAATCATGCGTTGGTTTAAGAATGAGAGTTAGCAAATAATATGTCTGAGCTATAGGTCAAACATAAGCCTCTGAATAATTATCTTAAGAGGCTGTGGGACTATAGGTATGAAAGATTTGTCTGGACCAAGGGTCCCATACAGGACAGAAAAGCTTCCATCTATACCTTAGGTACCAAAAACTCAATAAAACTTGTCCTTTCCCTACAGAGCTGGTACCTGGGACTTTGCTCAGTTGGGCATCAGACAGAATCTTGTTTTCCAATAACCATCCTATGCAAAACAAAGGCATCTTTGAATGCTTTTAATGTTTAAGAAAATGTTTCCTGTACTGTGTGAGCAGATCACCTAAAAGTTCAGAGAACTGAGACCTGAAGGGATTTGCAATTATATGTTGTGAACTGCTTATTAATGGCGTGCCTGTCAATAAATAAGTCTGGGAGAACCATTACTCTCAATGACAATAAATTAACAGAAGAGTAGCTAACTGTTGTCCTCATAGAATGTTCTAGAAACCCAAGATGTGTGCCATATTAAGTTAGATGGGTATGTTACAATGGCAGTTAAGTGTCCAAAATACTTCTTTATGTCTCAAATTGTCTCTGTTGCCACCTGTGCTATAGAAAAAACCAACCAAACAACTCAACAGATTTAGAAGAGGCAGAAGAGTCACTGTCAAAGGCTTTGGGGAAAGTTAGGCAGAGCAGAGAGGTCTCAGAGGTCACGGAAAGGTCAATTGCCCAGTGAGCATGTGTATAGTTAGCCTGGAAGAGGGTCACAGGAAATCAGAACTTTCCCCAAATGCCCCAGACACAGGGTTTGTGGACCTGACTTCTGTTCTGTTTGGCTAACAAGGACACAGGCTCTTATTTTGTGGCAGTGAGTCCAGCCTTAGCAAGAGTAGGCAGGGCTCCCGTAAGGCTGCCCTGAGAGCTCAGGACTGGGCTCCATGGGAAGGTGCTGCCTCCTGGTTCCTTGCTGTGCTGTGCCTTAGAGGGGATGACGAGAATGACCAGGGATGGAGCACAGTCTGCTCCTTTGTGTGAAAATGGGAGTAGCAATCATACGCAGAGGTGAAAGGACATGGGAGTGTGAACTGAGGGTGGGCTGGAGTGTGACCTAGACTAGGTGATCGCATAGCTTCCTGAAGGTCTGAAATGGAACATCAGGGTTCTATAGATTCTATATGCACAATGTTCCAAATGGTAACTTAAGTTTTATAGGGAGCAATAAAGTTAGAAACGGGACGAGGAACAGTCATAGGGAGATTGGTGTTGTGGTACTTGAATGGCCAGGGAGGAGTTCCCTGAACAGAGAACCTTTGAATAAAGACCTGAAGGATAAACAAAATAGGGGTATGCAGATACTGAGAACTTTCCAAAAAAGGGGACAGTAAGTGCAAAGGCCCTGAGGTGAGTCATGTCCAGACTGTTTCAGACAGCAAGAAGGCCCATGTGGGTGGCCCAGTGTTTAGTACTGTCCAGAACTCAGAACCAGTGTCAGGAACAGGATTTTCATTTGACAAGGTTGTACTGTTGAGGAGCTTGCTTTTCCTTTTACAGGGGAGAAACAGAATCTGCTACTGTGCCTTAAAGGGACCATTTTGGCTGCTGTGTTGTGATTTGATTGCAGAGGGGTGAGGCAGATACAGCAGACGGAGACTTAACTGTAGTAATGTCAAGGAGAGGTGATGATTAGCCACATCAGGGCAGGTGCTTCTGGAGATGGTGAGAGTTAGTTGGTGTACCCTGAACACAGGGGAGGCTTTGTTCATGGGTCACATGTCAAGCAAAGATTTTTGCCCGTGTCTGCAGCGTGATGACATTGCTATGAACCAATGGAGACAGTGAGAGAGCCATTGGGCAGGTTACAATCAAGAGCCCAGTTTTAGAATTTTAAGATGGAAAATAGAATGATAAAAATATAACAAGGAAATCTATATATAGGGGTTCGTTATGCATTCTTGTACTAATCTGTCAGATATGTGCACTGCAGATTTCTTCTCCCAGTAAGGTTAACATCTCTCTCTCTCTCTCTCTCTCTCTCTCTCTCTCTCTCTCTCTCTCTCTCTCTCTCTCTCTCTCTCTCTCAAGACAGGGTTTCTCTGTATAGTCCTGGGTGTCCTGGAGTTCACTCTGTAGACCAGGCTGGCCTAGAACTCACAGAGATCCACCTGCCTCTGCCTTCCCGTGCTGGAACTAAAGGCGTGCACCATTACCACCTGGAAGTTTTTTTTAATTGTCTTTAGGTAAAAAGACATGCTTAATTTTAATGTAAACCAAAAAATGACCAATTTAGGGTTGATTCTTTCTGAGAGAAAAATCTCCTTTCCTGAAATTAGGATTGAGTTAACCTAAAAATTTTTTCTGAAAATTTCAAGTTTTTTTTTAAATGCTTAAGTTCTTAATATTAAAATAAGTAAAAGTGTTCTTGATGGGTCGGTGATGGGGTTCCATAAACCAAGTGCCCCGAGGGAAGCTCAAACTGGCCGTTCCATCCTCTCCCAGTGCAGCCATCCTTCCAGCCTAAGGTCTGTCTGAAGTGGTTGTCCAGCAACCACTTCACTAAGTCCTGTTGACCGATAGGGAAGGTGTGCATGTGCTGGAAGTGAAGGCTTATCAGTTGACACAGCCCTTTCTAGAGGCTTCTTTAGATCTGCTAAGGGCTTGCTTTTCTATGTGTGGCCTTTGGATAGTCACAAAGGTAGACTCACAACAGATGCTTTATTTAAAAGAATGTTCCTGAACCCCAACTCCCATCCACTGGATCATGGTTTTGTGAAATGGAGCCCTCTGCCTTCTCCATTTCTCCCTTTGTTTATATTTTTTCCCTAGCAACAACAATAATCTTTATTGTCTGTAATTTACATACAATTAATTATTCCCTCTCCAGCTTCGGTTTCATGAATTTTCACACATGTATATAGCCATATAACTCAACCATCAGAGAATAAAACATTTCCTTGGTCCCCAGATTCTATCCTGTAGTGTCTTACCCATAAAGTCCCCCCTCCCCATCTCTATCGATCTGTTTAACTCCTAGCCACCCTTTACAGCCAGCCATTTGTTTCCTGAGTCAACATTTACCCGGCACTTTCTGGAGGCCCATCTATATGGCAACATGGATTCAAGTCAGACACAGCTGCAGTTTGGTACACAGAGGAGGTCATTTGAGCCAGCTTTGGAAAGGTGACTGCCTGGGGGAGGCTCCCTGGAGGGGGCAGGGGGCAAGCTAGTGGAGAAAGCAGCCTTTTCCACTCACCACGTGGGAAAACACAGGGTGTGGGAGGGGAGAGGGTGTGTCCTCATCTAAGGCTAGAATCCCCATCCCAGAGAGGGACAGACAGAGTACTGGCAGCTCCTGGAGCTTCCCTCTCCCTCCTCTCCCTCCCCCTTCCCTCTCTCTCCCCTCTCCCCCTCCCTCCCCCTCCCTCTCCCTTCCTCTCCCCCCCTTCCTTTATTGTTGTTTTTTTTTTTTAAACACAGGGTTTTTCTGTGGGATAGTCGTGACCATCCTGGAAATCACTCTGTAGACCAGGCTGGCTTCTAACTCACAGAAATCCTCCTGCCTTTCCTTCCCAAGTGCTGGGATTAAAGATGTATACCTCCACTGCCAGGTTTGTCCCTACTTCTTTCGATGATGAACAGCAATATGGAAGTGTAAGCCAAACTTGCTTTTTGTCTCTGTGTTTTATCACAGCAATAGAAACCCTACCTAAAACAATTGCTCCTGGGCAATCCCGCTTAAAGCTAGTTCCCAGTTCCCAGGCTCATCAGTACATTTGTTAGCATTTCATTGTCTCCAGTGAGGTGGTAAATAGTGTTGACCTGAGTATGGTCTTATGTTACAGATATACTTTACACATCCTCTCTGGTAGAATTCTCTAGAATGCCTGTGGTTTTGATGAGCTGCTCTATTTTAAGCAACATGTGTAAAATAGGAAACTCCCTTGGGGGTAGCTTCATTGGCAGGTTAGAGATTTTTGCAGCTCAGGGTACAAGCCTGTTATGCCTTTTGGGGGGGGGATGGGCGGCAGAGTGAGGCTGACACACCCTGGAAATTGGCAGATTCTCCTTATTCACACAACATCATAGAGTAAATGACAGAGGGAGTGACTTATCACAAAGACTTCCACAGCCCATAATAAAACCTTTTGTTTTACACCAGACTGTCACAGCCTTGGAGTCAGATAGGAAAAGGAGGCCCTGAGACCGCAGTGGGCAGCATATAGTCCCTTTTTATTGCTGGAGTCTGGGTTTCCCTGCATCACACATCGGCTGTATTTCTCTCTTTCTAAGGTGATGGCAGCATTGCCGTTACCCCTGCTACTTGGTCGGATTGTATTCTCCTGCTTTGCTGTGTGGCCCCAAAGTGCAAGCACACTTGTGCAAACGACTTTAAAGTAGGTATCATCTTGCGAATGTATTCTGACCAGTCAGTCTCAGGTCTCCAGGATTTGCATAGCTCACGTCTGAGCTGGAAGCCATGACATTGATTACACTTTGAGCAACTGACATTTTCCTATTTGGAGATTTGATAAAACTTAGAGGTAGATATTTGTGTCTTTAAAACTCTTCTGTTGCTCACGTACACTATAATTTATTATCATTATCATCATCATTAATGAACTAATTTATTATTACACACACCCACTTCCCAATCCAACATGCCTTATCTTCTATTTCCTGTTATTGGAATCCTAACTGTTGTGGTCAAATGCCAGCATTTTTATCACACCAGATACTAGCCATACCAGTGGTGTGATGGTTAATGGGAAGCCAGTCATGGCCTTGCCTATTGGTTTCTCTAGTGCTGAGATTCCCACTGTACTGACTTCCAAGTTATCCTTACTAATGAATGGACTCAGAAAATTCCTGAAATGTAGCACTTGGAACCTGAATGATCTTCTTGGGGTATAAGCAACATCAATACAGTGTGAGCACTGGCCCGAATGGCAGTATGTGCCACACTCATGTACCCATTACTGTTAGTTCATAACTACTTCCCTCTTCATCAGTATCCCCACCAAATCACCAAAATATCAGTCATAATTCTCTATTGAGTTTGAGAATATCTACAAATTGCCCAACAGATCGTGGATAGAATTGTATTCTCTTCCTGTTTGCAGCATAATGCAATTAGCAGCATCACTGGCTATTCTGGAGCTCACTCTGTTGAGGCTGGCCTCAAACTCACAAAGATCTGCCTGCCTCTGCCTCCCAAGTGTTGGGGTCAAAGGCTTGCGCCACCAACCAACCACCTGTTATCTTTATTCTTTTTTAATTTTTTTTTTTGAAACAGGGTCTCATGACTCACCGTGTAGCCCAGCCTGACTTGGAACTCACAAAGATCCTTCTGCCTCAGCCTTCCAAGGGCTGGAATTATAGGCATACATCATTATGCCTTTCTTCTTAGTTCTCAAAAACAAAAGCATTTTTTTGTTTTGCATGTATCAAAAACAAGAAGAAACAATCTAGAGCTAGAAAGATCATCAGTGGTTAAGAGCACTGGCTGCTCTTTGGTTCTGTTTCCTGCATCCACATAACCACTTACAATTATAACTTTTCCGACCACTGTGGGTACCAAGCATGCAAACAGACAGACATGCAAATAGACAGACGTGCAGAGGCATTCATGTAGACAGACAGACATGCTCATAGACAGACATGAAGAAAAAACATCCATACACAAAATGAAAATAAGCAAATCTTAAGGAAAAAACCCAGAGAACTTGAAAAACATTTTTCATATGATTTTTTTCTTTAATATCCTCCAAATAACTGAATTATACCACATTCCTTTGTGTACTGCCGAGGGAACGGTATCCAGGCAGTGGTACAGTGTACCTGGCTGTCAGAGGGTGCTGTGGCTTCTCAACAGTGGGCACAGAGAGAACAGTGATGGCTGGCTGGTGGATCCTGGCAGCAGGAGCTTCTGAGATAATGATGTGATGAGGATGTCTAGGGAACTCTCGGGAGGCACAGACTCTCATCTCAATTCAGGTTTCTAACTTAACTGTAAGGGTCAAAGGAAAAAAAAAAACTTAAATGTTGGTAACTTATCACAGAAGCCAGTGCGCATTACTAATCTGTTTCACAGAGGAGAGTGCCAGGGCTTGGGAGCAGTCATGCTAGAAAATGGCAGTGATTCAGTGCCCATGCTCTGAGCTACCACAAGCCCTGTGACACAAGGACCATCACAGTTTAGCAGGAAAGGCAGATACATACATAAAGCAAGGCACCAGGCAAACAGGAGATGACAGGATGACAGGATGTGTCTAAGGTCACTAGAGGCAAAGTGAAAAGGTGGCCTTGCTTCATCAGGAGGTAACTAAAGCAACCCGGGAGTTCCACAGGAACAACAGACCAGAGTCCCACCAACTTGGTGGCCCATGAGCACCAGGTCCAGGAAATGCAAGCCCACCAATGTGAGCTGTGGATAAGCCACACCTGGAATCAGACCTCTTATTTCCCAATCTGCTCTCCTCTTATCCAGGTCAACTTGAGATGGCCAAAGCCACAGCTGGTGACACTGCTGATCTCATCATCCTGATGCTTGGGGCTTACCAGACCACAGTGACTATGTGTCCGTCCATAGAGCAGTTAGTCTCAGAAGATGGTTGACCGGAGTCCACCAAACATCAGAAGTTTCAATCCAAGACATGAGTCCCAGGAGTTGGGAAATTGGCCATATGCTAAAAGGAGACCAAGGCTATGCATCAGAAGAAAGCAGATAGAATATCAGTTAGGCAGAAGCAAGCGACTGCTTCTGCCTTAACAGCCTGATAAAGTCAAGCTGAACATCTCAGGGTCACGGATGTGATATGTATGTCTTTATGTGTAACACATGCATTGTCCTCTTCCTCACCCCAACAGAACATGGAACATGAGTTTGCTCCAATAGAGGTACAGAGCCCTTGGGCTCAAGGACAGTGGTCCCTCCTCAAACTCTGTTTTAAATTGTGATTGGGCTAAACTTAGCAGGGCACTTTGCCTAGGACTGTCTTTCCCATAGTCCCTTGCAGTTAGAGGTGGCCCTGCCAGATTTCTGTCAGGGAGGTTCTATTTGGAAAAGTTTTTTGCATCCCAATGAAAGTCATGAATTTCCTATGCTCATCCATCTCAGCTCTTTCTTTGAATACAGTTGCCTAAGGACAAGATGCCTAGAGCTGAAGCAGCTATCTTGTGAGCGTGAATCCACAGCCCTAAGATATAAGGCAACATGCCGAGGATTATAGGGCAAAGAGACAGGAAGCCTCTCTAGGTCACTGCCTGGAGCTGCTCTGGACATCCTCTTGTGCCAGATGAGCAAATGTCCCAGCTGTCTCCAGACACATCCTGACAGGACTGTAGGAGTGAAGGACTGCTACACCCCAGGCTGTGGAGAGGAGCCCTGAAAGGCAGCACATGGGCTGCATTTCTCTCTCTCTGTCTTCAGCCGGAATGGGTCACGTTGCTCTCTCCCCATCAGGTCATGGTGGCCCCACTTCCACTGGACACATGCTTTACCCCTCCTCATCCTATCTGTTTTGTACTTTGGGGGACTCTGGTAATTATATTGGACTCACAGGCTGATCCTCCCGTCTTAAGGAGGGCCGGTGTGACCTTGACTCGGCAACCTTTTAAAAATTAAAGCAATGCACATTTATTTTTGTTTGTGCGTGTGGCAGGTGTGAAGGTCGGAGGATATAACTTGTGGGCAGGTTCTTGTCTTCTGCTGTGTGGGTGCTGGTTGGATAGCAAGTTCTCCTGCTTGCTGCTCTCACAAGCTCTGCAACTTTAAAAATATATTTTATACATCATGTGTCTTTGTCTGCGTACTTATGTCAGAAGGCAACTTGGTTTTTGTTTTTGTTTGTTTGTTTTTTTAAGACAGGGTCTCTTTGTATAGTCCTAGCTGCCCTGGCACTTGCTGTGTAGACCAGGCTAGCCTCAAACTCACGGAGATCCTCCTGCCTGTTTCTCCTGAGTGAGTGATGGGATTAAAGTCAAGCACCCCGCTTGCAACCTCCTGAGTACAACTTGTGAGACTGGGTTCTCTCTTGCCTGTTGAAGCATGGTCTCTCTTACTGCTTCTGCTACTGTGCTATGTACACAAGGCTCCAGCCCATTCTCCTGTCTCTGCTTCTGGCAGTGTGAGTGCTGGAATTACAGAAATGAGCCTCTGGGTCCAGCATCTGATTATTTTTCTACATGCTATGAAAAGACACCATGACCAATGTGACTCTTAGAAGAGAAAGCTTTTAATTGGGGGCTCCCTTATAGTTTCGGAAGCTTAGTTCATTGTCATCACGATGGGGAACATGATGGAGAGCATAGCAGATACAGTGCCAGAGAAGTAGCTGAAAAATTTACATCCTGATTCATGGGCTGAGGGAATGAGCCATAACTTTTGAAATCTCAAAGCCCAATCCCCAATGACACACTTCTGCCAACAAGGCCACACCTTGTAAACCTTTCAAACAGTTCCGCCCTCTGGTGACCAAACATTCAAATATATGAGTGGAGGCCGATCTCATTCAGACTATCAGGCATCGGTTCCAGGGATTGGATTCGGGTGGTCTTGGTTACATGAAAAGTACTTGTACCCACTGAACCATCTCATCTGTCCCCCACAACCTTAATCCCCACGGCTAAGTAGCATAACATCTTTACAGATAGTGAGTCCTAGCCACAGGTCCCAGGAGGCTGGATGTGAGCCTCTTTGGGGTCTAGCCTCTCATGGGTCATGCGTTTTTAAGGTTGAAATGAGATCATACAGGAATGCTGGCACACGGCTGGTGATCATCATGTGTTCTACACTCCCTGCTCCCTGTGCTTGACACAGAGAAGATACTTGCAGAATCTCTTTCTCCAAAGAAGTGATTTGATGCAGAATTCTGGGATTGGGATTTCCAGGCCAGGAGAATTATATGCATAGTGGAGGGCTCAAGGGAGCTGGAGGAGGTTTCAGGATCTCAGACAGATCTGGGGAGGTACCTGACAGCTTCAGGGCTTGAGGGCACCTCAAAGCAAGCTACAGCCTTCCCCATTTCTTCTTACAGAGTACACAGGAGTTTTCTGTATGCTGTACATGGGATTGGTAGGGCACTTCTCTGGTTTCACTTACTGTTGTAGCCTTGCTACACTTTGGCCTGACCCTGCATCAGGCTGGTCATCCTCACAGGCCTGTGACGGTAGACTGTCACTGTCTTTGGAACCCTATGCCAGGAATGAAGATACTTGAAAGAGACACTTGTGTCCCCCCCTTTGGCTATCGGAGTATGGAAACAGTAGACCTTGAGGAAGTAGAATTTCCCCAGAAACTCATTCTGGGAAATGGAAAAGGCTGATATTTGTGCCATCCAGAGGGAGAACTGATCTTCTAAAAAGGAACCACAGAGTTCTGAGTCACGGGGCCACCTGGAGACTGGAGCCCGGGTGCTGATGTGTGAGACCACATCCCACATCTTTTTTTTCTTTCTTTTAAATTTATTTATTTTTATTTTTTGCCATGGGCACCAGGTCTCCTGGAGCTGGAGTTACCTACAGTTGTGAGCTGTCATGTGGGTGTTGGGACCTGAACCTGGGTCCTCTGAAAGAGCAGTCAGTGCTCTTAGCCACGGAGCCATCTCCCCAGCCCCACTGTGACCTCATTCTGACTGCTTAGTTATTTGGGTCTTTTGCTCTCTATTTAAATCTGAACCTTATGGTAAGACCCAGAAGATAGAATTGGGGCTACAGTCACTGGGCCACTGCTCCTTCAAATGGACCACGTTGAATCAGGCCCCTTTCTTTCTCTGCCTTTGCCCTGTTTTTTTGTGTGTTAAATTGGCCGTTGTTTGAATCTGGCTTGTCAGGGATGCCAGGGTCAGGCTCTGACCTACCAACTCTGGTAACATCATAGATTATAATGTCCCTTCAAATGCATGCCCACCTGGGGCCACAGGGTATGATCTTAAATTGAAATAAGGTCTTTGTCCACATCCTTAGTTGCAATGAGACCAGTTGAGGTCAGTGGTGTCCACTGAGCACTATGTCTTTGAGAATGCTGGTGAGGACTTAGCAACTGACAGGAAGAGGCAGATGGAGGGATGCAGCTCTGGGCCATAGAAGCCTAGAATTTCCAGGAGTTCAGTATCTGGGAGAAGAGCATGGAATGGGCTTCCCCTGGGGCATCTAAATGGAATCAGTCCTGCCAACAATCTTGGCTTTGGACATCAGCCTTGGGAGCTGCACAAGAGGGGTCTCTGCTTCAGTGGTCCTGTGACAGTGATAGTACTGTCAAGGGCCAGGTGCTGTAAGCAGGGCAAGACAGGGCCAAAGAAGCCCTGGAAAGAGATGGAAGGGGGATAGAGAAGAGACCCCGGAACCCACTGCATAAGGTGGGTCTCCTCTTGCCATACCCTTTGGGGTAGTTGAATGTAATTGGTCCCCATAATCTCATAGGGATTGACACTATTAGGAGGTGTGACTTTGTTGGAGTGGGTGTGGCCTAGTTGGAGGAAGTGTGTCACTCTGGGGCTTTGAGGTTTCCTTGACTTCCCATTCTCTACCAGATGTAAGATTCTCAGCTACTTTTCCAGTACCATGTCTGCCTGCATGTTTCCATGATCTTTGCCATGATAATAATGGACTGAACTCTGAATCTGTAACAGAGCCATCCCAATTAAACATTTTCCTTTATAAGAGTTGCCATGGTCATGGTGTTTCTTCACAGCAATAGAAGCCGTAACTAAGACACCCAGGATTAAAACCATACCAGCACAATGGGGCTTTAGCTGAAGCTTCAGTTCTAAGGTGGAAACCTGGTGTAATGAGCTCCTCACATACACCTCTTGATGGTAAGCAGACTGACCTCAAAACCATAATCAAAACATCACCATATATCCAGGCATAGTGGCACACATCTGTCATCCACATCTGTAATCCAAACACTGGGGAGGCTGAAGCAAGACAATCTTGAATTTTGAGAGCAGACTGAGAGTCCCTGTCTCAAATTTAACAAAACAAAATATTATATACAGTAGAGTGTTTTGTACACTGGGTATTTTCATTGGACCATTCACGTTCATCGATCACGATACCATTGGGGTCTCATCTCCTGCTTCTGTTCCTGCTGCAAAATTTCGTCCGTGGTGACCTGTCTGGTCATTGTTATGTCTAAGATAGTCTAAAGCATCTGACTATTGTGAACAGTATTTTTTTTTTTTTTGCCTATTGTGCATTTATTCAGATCTTGGGTGCCATCAATGTGAGAAACATCCCAGATTTTAAAGACACAAAAATGTGAGAAAAACATGTGTGCTATAGTATTTACTCCATTAATTTACTGTTGGCACAGAGAAATGCGCTGATTTGCATAGCTCAACTTGTATCAGGAGATGTTGTCTATAAGGTGTTGTTACAATCTGTTGAATTTCTAGGTAAAAGATGAGAGTTTTGAATCTTTGTTTCTAATCTGGCTCCATCTCCCCTCATAGGCTAAGACATCCAGTGTTACATGTTGTACGGGTAAGAATCAGCTATGAGCTTTCTGTTTATAAGCCAGGTTCCTCTTGCCTCAGCTTCCCAGGTGCTGGAAATGAAGCCATATGCTGCCATTTTAGTTATTGCTGTGATAAGCACCAAGGGATGGCCCTTGTAGAAGAAAGCATTTTGGGGAGGGGTTAATGGTTCCAGAGGGTCAGAATCCATGATGGCAGAACAAGGGTGTGGCCCAGGTGCAGGAAGCTGAGGTTCACATCATAAGTGGCAAGCACAGCACACAACAAACTCAGAATGGTGCTTGTCCTTAAACTCTCCAAGCCCAGAGACATACTTCCCCCTAAAGAACCAGAGTCGGCACAGGACACAGTGAGACCAAGTTCTCAGCACAAAGGAGATGAGGAAGAAAGACAGAAATGAGAGACAATGAAAAGGGGGAAGGATATTTACTAGAGGGACAAAGGACGAGTTCTGGATAGAGAGGAGACATGTGACCCATAGGCAAATGGGGGCTTATAAAGGCAAAAGGGGAAACCCCATGGTAGGATGAGTTGGTTTGTTTTGAGCATGCATGTTAATTAGGTGAGCCAAAGGGAGCTTTGACTGCTGGGCCTTGGATCAGCCTTAGGAAGGAGGAGGTGGCAAACAAGGGAATAGACCTTGGTGGCTCGCTTTAGGAATGTAACCTAACAGTTTATCAGAGGGGAGGGAGGCAGGAAGGGCAGGGCATTCCAGAGTCCTGTTTGCCATGACCAGGTCTGCCAGAGCTCCTTAACCTCCAACAAGGCCACATTTCCTAAACTTCCTTATCAATGCCATCCATTGAGGACTCAGCATTATGGAGCATGTTTATCATTCCAATAACCACAGCCACCATGTCTTGATAAAGTGACTCATTTATTCACTTTTTTCTTTCTTATTGTATGTGACAGGTCTATATACGCGTATGTATTAAGTTTTTGCTTTGTTTTTTCAAGACAGGGTTTCTCTGTGTAGCCCTGGCTGTCCTGAAACTCACTCTGTAGACCAGGCTGGCCTTGAAGTTGAATTCAGAGATCCCTCTGCCTCTGCCTCCAGAGTGCTGCCATGCCTGGCTACTTGTATGTATTGTGTATGTGCATGTATGTGTAGACGCCAGAGGTAAATGTTGGATATTTTCCTTATTCATCCTCTCCACCTTATTTATTTATTTATTTATTTATTTATTCATTCATTCATTCATTCATTCATTCATTCATTCATTCATTCACTTATTCTATCTATCTATCTATCTATCTATCTATCTGTCTGTCTGTCTGTCTGTCTGTCTGTCTGTCTGTCTATCTATTCTATCTATCTATCTATCTATCTATCTATCTATCTATCTATCTATCTATCTATTTATTTATTTATTTATGTGTGTATGTATGTATGTATGTTGGGTCAGGGTCTCTCAGTGATCCTGGAGCCTGATGACTTAGCAAGGCCATCTACCCAGTGAGCTCTGGGAATCCTGTCTCGATCTCCTGAGTGCTGAGATTATAGGCAAGTACTATCATGCCCAACTTTGTGTGAGGGATCAAGACTCCACACTCTGTTCCCCATGCTTTCATGGCAAGTGCCCTTATTGACTGAGCCATTTTTCTCTTTGTGTCTTAATTCAATGTGGTTGAAGTTTCTGAAGCTGATAAACCAGGAAGCCGATTTAAATAAAATATCATAAGTCCTTCAAAGACCCTGCTGTGGGACTAGAGCCAGATCTTAAAGAATTTAGAGTGTTCTGTTACCCCGCACCATTTGATGCAGTTGGTGTTGATCTAACACCTCTTTGGTTTAGGGAGGGAGAGGAATTTTCTTCTAAGGGGCTGCATCAGGAGAGGCATAATAGAGGGTTTAGTGCAATAATAATAATTATTAATATAACTTCAAAGAGGATGGCGATCCATTGGTCTTCCTGACTTCACATTTCTTTCTCAGGAGCCCTGTATCATATTAGATTCACAATGAGGCTGGGTTAAAAAAAGAATCATTAGCTAATTTTTTCCTGGAGAGAAAAGAGATGTGGATTTTCTAGATGAATGTGTGAACAGCTCCTTGGAGATCAGCTTTGAAGGTGACAGACACAAGACTCTCAAACTAGGCTAACCTAGGAACTTCTTTATTTGAAACTACTTTGTGGTATGGGTTGGGAGAGAACTCACCATGTGTGTGGGACTGTCCGTCTGAGCAGATACCCACCATCATTAGTTCTGCTGCGTCTGCTCATGGAGCATCCTCACTGGGCCTGTTGACGGTTTACCTTTCCTCATAGAAGGAAGGGGCAGGAAGAGTCATCATACACTCCGAGTGTCCAGCTACACCCTCAGCCAGTTGTGTTCAATGCTTATCTAACTTCATTTGATCTTGGGGGAGAAGATGTAGGTGGGGAAGGATGTCAAGAAGAAATTCCATCTACATAGCCATGCGGAAGCCATTATCCTGAAGTGAGAAAAACATATTTGCTAACTCCTGACCCAACCTCAAGCTAAAACTGTGGTCAGCCTGATTCTCAAGCATGTTGGACACTTAAAAGGAACTTTTGCTAACTAGAGTTGTTCTGCCCTGTAGCCACAAGGCTTTCTGTTCTCCCTCCATCAAACAGATGTAGTGACACAGCTGGATCCTGTTCTTATTAAAGTTCCTATCCTGACTTGCTTGCTAGCGGCCATCACAGCTACGTCAATGGGATGTCCCAAACTTGTGACTTTTACCTTTGTAACCCTTCTGCTCACTAAGCCCAGGGCTACCTCTAGACCTGTAGTCTATCACAAGAGTATTTGCCTCCAGCTGGGTCTGTGTGGCTCAATAAAAAAAACTTCAAAGCTCTCTTTGGTCTCCTTTTGGGTGAGAACAGCCTGGATACAGCAATCCCTGCTGTGTGCAGACCTTCTAGCATGGCTACTGTGAGGACATCTAAGCTCTTGCTCATAATCCCTTACACACTGCAAATTAGTGATGTCATTGACTCTCCCAAGTGAGAGAACCAGTTTGGTGGACTCACATCTCTACCTTGGTTTGTCCCTGGGACCTTAGAGAAAGGGGTAGATGCTGTCACATCACTCCCAGGAAAGGAATTTTAACAACACCACGAGAGGGTGAACAATGCCACAAAGAATCCCCGGTCTAAAAGAGAAGTTCCATGGAGCATTTAAACAAGGCGTTGACCAGGTCACCATGGGAGGGACAGTCACACTTACCAGAGGGGTCTGTGCTCAGAGGAATCCACCAGCTGTCAGTGACTAGTGAGTTCTTTGTGCGCCTGGAGGGTGTGTGCTGGGTTGATGACACGGCCTTCTCCCTCCTAAATATCACCCTCATACTCTCCTTTGTTGCTGCTAAATTGCATTTGAGGTCAAAGAAGCTCATGGATGTGAAATCAGAGGGAAAGGTTAAGGCTAAAATGGGAATTTACCACTGTGACTCAGCTGTCCCCACCTGCCTTCTTGCCAGTTACTATAAACACTGAAAAACATAGAGTGTAGGTTCGAAGAGAGCTGCCAGAGGGCTTACATTTGTTGCACTTTCCTGAACTTACTCAGGCCTTCTGTTTCATATTTCATTAACACCCGTGCATTACAAGCTCTTTGGAGGGCCATGTGCTAAGAGTCGAAGATGAGGCATGAAGAGTCTCATTGTGTTTATTTACTTAGTGGCACACAGAGACACACAGACACACACATGTAAATATATACACACACAGACACACACACAAACACATATACATATGCAGAGACATACACAGACACATGCAAACACATACACAGACACACATAAATGTACACACACATGTATACACATGTACACATACATACAGAGACACATACACACACACGCAGAGACATATACACAGACACATATAAACACATAGGCATGTACACACACACACACACACACACACACACACACACACACAGAAGCACTATGGCAGAGGAAAGAAGGCAGCTTGGGAGAGTTGGTTTTTCTATCCTTTTGTGGGATTTGGAGGTTGAATTCAGGTTTGGTAGCAAGTACCTTTTCCCTTCGTGTCATCTTGGCTGCCCTGAAGAAGAATCTAGCCTTGAAGAAAAGTCACCATCTAAGCAGCCAGTGGTAAAGCCTCACCTACAGGGCCCCAAACCGAACAGGGACTGAGCCCTTGGCTTCATCCTGAAAGGGGCTTCTTGAAGCCTTGACCCTGTGTGATGGTCTGTGGATAGTCTTCAGGAAGAAAGTGAATGAAGAGCCCTTGTGAATGGGATTAACATCGTTATAAAAGGACACAGGAAGAAGGTCATTAGTAAATTTAGAAGAGGTACCTCCCCAGAACACAGCATGCTGGTCCCTGGCTTGGGATTTTAGTGTTCACCATCATGAGGAGTAAGTGCTGAGACCTGGGATGTAGCTCGGCTGGTAGCATGCTTGCCTAGCACATAAGAAGACTGAGTTTGATCCCCGGTGTCACATAAACAGGACATGGTGGTGCCCACCTGGGATCCCCTGAGAGGTAGGGACAGGAAGGTCACAAGTTCAAAGTTATCCTTGGCTACACAGCAAATTCAAGACAAAACTGTTGGCTGGGTGGGGCTATTTAAGCCACTTGACAACTAACCTACCTATGACTTTGCTGTGTATGTATGTGATTATGGGGATTATGTGTGTGTGTGTGTGTACTATGTCTTGGCATATGCAGGCCAATCGTTGGTATTAGGGTCTCTTTCCCCTTGATTACTTTACACCTTTTTCTTCTTTTCTTGAGATAGGTCTCTTACTAGGGTCAGTGTTTCAGCCAGACTGATGGCCATGGAACCCCTGAGATCTGCCTGTCTCCATCCCTCAGCACTGGGTAACAGGGACATGTTGCCGCACCTGGCTTTTTATGTGAGTGTTGGGAATGAAAACTCAGATTTCTGTGTGCACAGCAAACACATTTCCCCCCTAGCTAACTCCCCAGGCCCCTGCTCACGGCATGCTCACCACAGCAGCTGAAGTAAACAGTAGTATCATGGGCAGAAAAGCTTTTTTTTTTTTTTGTTATGAGCTTTCTGCGATCTTGTGATGCATGTGGTCCCAGCATAGGGCCCTGCATGTCTCTGGAAAGAACAGTGAACTGAAAGTCCTGGGCATGTGCAAAGGGGAGTGTCTTCTAAATAGCTAGAGTCTCAAAACAGGCAGTGCTTCTGCAAAAGAGTCATAGGAAGCATCTTATCAAGCCCTTGAACCCAGAACAATGCTTGAAAAAAGAAAGGTCACAGAACTGGAAAGAAGCCAGTGATGTCCTAAAAAATTATAGGAGTGAGTGCCACAATGTGACTTGGTATGAGAAACTGAAAAGGTTTCATTCTCAATGAACATACTAGGTCTGTCTGTGGATGGCAGTCAGGTGATGATGAGGAAATTTGTGTAATAAACTCAAAAATGGTGGCTGGTGTACCAGTGGATTTTGCCAACCCATGGTGGTGTAGCATCTGTAAGATTTATAAATGATAAAATTAAAAAGAATGCATTTTAGGGCTGGGGGTGTGGCTCAGCTGGTAGAGTGCTTGCCTGGAATGCATGAATTCTGAGTTTTCCAGCACCAAATGATTGTACCAGTGCGGTGATTCATACAGTCCAGTGCTGCAGAGGCCGAGACAGAGGGTAAACATTCAGGGCCTCTTCCATCTAATTCCAAGACAACTGTGGGTATGTGAAACTCTCAAAAACACAAACAAACAGAGAGCGAAAAAACAGGAAAGAACATGCCTTTGTGCCTACAAAAAGCTGCTCCAGGTAAACAAAATCAATACATTTATTTTTTCCTGTGCAATTTTCTATTTTTTAAATCAATTTTTAGTGAGGAATTATTGATATGCAATAAACTGCATGTTAAATGAATCCTGTATGTTTGTAGGTCTCTGAACTTGTTACCACACCCTGGATAATGAGTACACTTATTTCTTCCAAAACTTTGCCCGGGTTCCTATAACCCACTGCTGTCTTTTCCCACACCACACCAGGCAGCCACTGATTTGCAGTTTTTCTGGAGTTTAACATGAGGTAGTGTACATTCTTTTGTATATGGGTTGAGGAAGGACTTCTCTTCTCTGGAAAGCTCGCTCTTGTGGCCCAACTGCTGCAGAGCACACCAGCTAGGTATGGGGACAGCCCACATGGAGAGAGGCCCTGGCTCTCAGCTCCCACTAACCAATCAGAAATCATGTTGCCATTGTGAATGGCCCAACTCCAGCACTACTCTAGAGATACATCCAAGAGGATTTACCAAAGTGAAGCCAATGCTGACTGCTTACCATATGGTACCGATGGTGAGAGGTGATCCAGGGCCTGTCATTTCAGTCACTACATTATGAGACGGTTTATCACAGTGGAGCAATCCAGATCAGCCCTTCAGAAGTTTCTGGGATGTTCAAACTTACCTGTTAGAGTGTGAGATCCTCTTCTGAAGTCTTTGGTAGTGAATCCTCTTTACTGAGAAAGAGGGAACTCTCAGTCTCTGGCTCCATGTCTGGTCTCACAACATGTCCTGAAACTTTCTCTGTGCCTTGTGCTTCTGTGGTTAGGGCCATCAGGGTGTGTGACCTCACGTCATTGTAGCATTAGGTGTCTGAAGCATTTCAGTGTGTACTGTTTCTCTAGAAAGGCCCCTAGTTCTTGGGTTTGTTGTGGATAAAGATTCTCATGATGTAGTAAAACTCAGTTCCCAGGCCCTGCTCTAGAGTCTATGGCAGCGGTTCTAAATCTGTGTGTTTTTGACCCCTTTGAGGGGGGTGAATGACCCTTTTGTAGGGGTCATCAGAAAATACAGATATTATATTTCTTTGCTACTTCAGAACTGTAATTTTGCTACTTTTAAGAAGTACCAAAGAAAACAATGTTATGGTTGGGGTCAGCACCACATGGGGAACTGTATTAAGGGTCGCAGCATTAAGAAGGTTGAGAAACACTGGTCCAGGGCTTGCTGAGGATGCCAGAGCACTAGGAGACTGATGATGGTCACACAGAGCCACAGGGGGCCGTATGTGAGAAACACTGGGATTCTCAAGGCTGTCCTGGAAGGTGGGGACAGACTCCCTTGTCCTGAACTGCTCCTGGTGAGACAACAAACCGGCTGAGGAGCCTATGGTATTGTGGCAGGGGCTAGACCCTGGGCAGTGAACAGGCTATGTTGTCTGGAAGAGACTGAGTGAGGGATGGGGGAGTTCCACTGAGTGACACAGGCTTTACCCAACACATCAAGCTTTGTAGCAGTGTGTTCTGACACAAGCGGCTACCCCGGGACAGGTGACCTGCTTTTCCTAAGAACCCACATGTCTGGTCTGCATTCAGGAGCCTCAAGTTATTAAAAAGTGTTCTGTATGTGGAGTGGGCAAAGGGCAAAGGAAAACCATGTAGAGTCAGGGGCATTAGAGCTATGTAGGAGTTTGGCAGGTTCCAGGCTCCCTCACAGCACATGGCTGTGGAGGATTGGCTTTGGCATTGGCAATAGGCAGGTCTGGGTTGCAGTAAGGGTTCACCTTGTTTATGTATCCCACCCTTTTATATCGCAGATAAGGTGAATTCATGATGCATGAGCCTGGGTATCCGTTAGGAAACTCTCCCATGGAATGTTGAACTGATATGATCATAGTAATAATTACAAGTATTTATTGTGTCTCTTCCAAGTTAAAGGCTTCGGTGACATGAGCTCATATCATTTCAACTTGGGTGATAATAGGAATTTCTAGAATATTGATACTGAAGCAAATGTTTAAAATAAAATTAGACAGCTGGGTGTGGTGGCTCACACCTATGATCTTAGCACTTGGGAGACAGAGGAAGAAGCAAGTAAACTATTGCAGGTTCAAGGCCAACCTGGGCTGCAGAGTGAGTACCAGATTATCCAAGGCAGAGTTGTAGCTTAAAAAATCAAAATCAAAACCAGAGTTAATAAGTAACCATTTAAAATATAAAACTTTAAATAAAAATTAGTATAGGAAAATGCACAATGCCCAGGCTGTCCGCTCAGTGAGTTATCACAGATGATCTGGAATGAGTCGCCAGTCCCCCGGTGGAGGCTTTCCCGAGTCTCAGAAATCCATGTGGGATCCTTGCCTCTAACTCCATCACTTTCCCCCAAGGTAGTTGCTATCTGGATCTTGAACACTATGGCAGCACTCAGATGTGTGTGACTTGAGTCACATATGTGGCTGACTTTTTACCTAACTTACTGTTGTGCAAGATACATCCATGGAGAGTCGTGGTCTGACTGCTGCCTGGCAGCCCATCATCTGACGGTTAACATTTAAAATAATTTATTTGGAGTTGGCAAGATGGACCAGTGAGTAAGGGCACTTGCCTCCAAGCCTGACCTGAATTCAGTCCCCAGGACCCACATTGTGGAAAGAGAGAACAATTACTAAATAAAACTATTTTTTTAAAAAGTATTTATTTTCATTTCTTTTTCTCCTCTAGAGACAGGATTTCTCTGTGTGTTGCCCCGCTGTCCTGGAATTCACTCTGTAGACCAGGTTGGCCCCAAATTCACAGAGATCTACCTGCCTCTGCTTCCCAAGTACTGGGATTAAAGGTGTGTCCAATCACTGCTGGGAAAGCATTTATTTTTATTGATTTTATGTGTGTGGCTGTAGTACTGAGTACCTGCACACACGTGAGCGAGCACATGCTGGGTTGAGGTACTGAAGAAAGAGAAGAGAGATTGCGTCAATGATAGATAGGGATCATGATGGGGAGACCCATGTAGTAGGCAGTCCAGAGCTGTTGGGAGCTGACAGACTCTGAATTAACAGCTGACGAACCTTCATGGAAGGTTCTGGATCCCCTGAATGTAGATAATAGTCTAAAGTCAAGGGCAGTTCCAGGAGCCTCTTGCAATTGGGCCAAAAGTCTACCTGGGTCCATGAACTGGCTTCTCAAAGGCCACGCCTGGCAGGAAAACACCTTTCTCAGCCTTGATAACTTGGGGAGGGACTTGGTCCTACCTCAACTGGACATGCCAGACTGAATTGACTCACCTTGGGATTCCTTGCCTTCTCTGGGGAGTGAAAGGAAGTGGGGAGGGGAGAGGCTGGGGAAGGACAGCCAGAAGGGTGGGAGAGGGAGCAGTAGTGGGTATGAACATTTTTTTAATACAATTTTAAAAAGAGAGAAATATTTTGTATGTATGCGTGCACATTTCTCTGATGGCTAAGGATGTGGGGCAGTTCTTTAGGTGTCTTTCAGCCATTTGAGATTCTTCTGTTGAAAATTCCCTATTTAGCTCTGAACCCCATCTTCCAATTGGGTTCTCTGGTTTTTTGATCTCTAGTTTCCTGAGTTCTCTGTATATTTTAGACATCAGTCCTCTGTCAGATGTAGTGTTGGTGAAGATCTTTTCTCGTTCTGTAGGCTGTCGTTTTATCTTATGGACTGTATCCTTTGCCTTACAGAAGCTTCTCAGTTTCAGAAGTTTCCGTTTATTAATTGTTGCACTCAGTGCCTATGCTACAAGGGTATTTCCCACTTTTTTTTTCTGTCAGGTTCAATATAGCTGGGATTATGTTGAGGTCTTTTAACGCACTTAAATTTGAGTTTTGTGCAGGGTGATAGACATGGATCTATTTGCATTCTTCTGCACACCACCGTCCAGTTTTGCCAGCACCATTTGCTGAAGATGCTTTCTTTTTTCCACTGTATATTTTGGCCTCTTTGTCAAAAATCAGAGGTGTGTGGGTTAATATCAGGGTCTTCTATTCGATTCCATATATATGTGTGTGGTGTGAGTGTGTATGTGTGTCTCTGTGTGTTTGTGTGTCTGTGTGCCTGTGTATATGTGTATCTGTGTGTGTATGTGTGTGTCTGTGTGTATGTATGATGTATGTGTGTGCATGTGTGTATGTATGTGTCTGTGTGTGTGTGTACACATTTGTGCCACAGCCTATGTTTGAAGGTGGAGGACAACTTAGGGCATCAATTATTTTACCTTATGGGCCCTGGAGAACAAATTCAGATCAGAGAGAGAGAGAGAAAGAGAGAGAGAGAGAGAGAGAGAGAGAGAGAGAGAGAGAGAGAGAGAGAGAGAGAGAGAGAGAGAGAGAGAGAGAGACTAAGACTTCCCTTGTGTGTGGTGGTATATTTTGTTGTATATGTGTGGTGAATTCTTGTTTTATGTATGTGTGGTATATGTATGTGGTGCATGTGTTGTATAAATGTGGTGTGTGTATGTGTGGTGTATGTATATGTGGTGTGTGCATGTGTGGTGTGTGTATGTGTGTTGAGTGTGTGGTGTATGTATGTGTGGTGTGTGCATGTGTGGTGTGTGTATGTGTGTTGAGTGTGTGGTGTATGTATGTGTGGTGTGTGCATGTGTGGTGTGTGTATGTGTGTTGAGTGTGTGGTGTATGTATGTGTGGTGTGTGCATGTGTGGTGTGTGTGTATTGTGGTGTATGTCTGTTATATATGTGGTGTGTGCATGTGTGGTATATATGTAGTATATATGTGTGAATGTGTGATGCATGTATGGTATGGTGTATATGTGGTGTATGTGTTGTGTATGTATATGTGGTATATGTGCGGTGTGTGTATGTGTGGTGTGTGCATGTGGTGCATGCGTGGTATATATGTGGTGTATGTGTGGCCTCATACACCAGAATACAAACACCTTTACTAGCTGAGCCATTGTGGCATCCCAGATGTCCTATATTTTATGTGACTGTTCTGATATTGATAAAGTTACTCTACTCACTATTAAAATTCTGCCTTCTAATCTGGACATGTGTCTCGCTGGCAGTGTAAGTGTGCCCTGATGCAGCCCTAACTTGTATCTGTTTCTGGAAGTGACCATGCCCAACTCCTCTCCGTTCCTATATCACTGGTAAGTCTTTTTAACCCCTACCATAATCCAGTCATGGTTCAGGGAGGTTAGGTATGGAGCAGCCTAGAGCCTAGGCCTCCATCTGTGCTTGACCCCCCCATTCCCTTCCTCTTCCTCTCCCCCGGTCCTCTTCTTATTTGTGTGCCTCCAGTCTGATGCCCTTTTCTCTAGGGAGCTGTCTATATGCTTGGGAGCACTGGCCACCGCTCTCTGAAGGAGCGCTATTTTATGCACTGCCCCATCTCCTTCAAGCTCCCAGAGGGCAGGACTCCCCTTTCCTTGATGGCTGTCTTGACTTTGTTAGATTCTCAGCCCACCCTAAAAGAACTGCCAAACGTGATGATGTCACAGGCTTGTACTCCCAGCCCTTGAGAGCCTGAGGTGCTGAGGGGGGCCTATTACCATGAGTTTGAGGCACAGCCTGGGCTACATAATTAGCTGAGAGGGAAGGAGGGAGGGAGGGAGGGAGGGGGAGAGAAAAAGAGAGTGGGGGGACTGAGACTTCCATTGCATGTGGTGTTGTATTCTGGTATATGTGTGGCCAAAGAAGTCAGGCTGACAGAAAGCAGCTGCACAGTTAGCATACCAATGATTTGGCATGATTTAGCACTTGCCTTGATGGCAGAACCCTTACAGATAGCTTTTGGGGTCACTGGGGCACATGATGGATGTAATGGGCTAACACACAGGCCTCTGCAGACCCTTTGCTTTCTTCTCGGTTAAATGGAAGAGTTGCCCTTGCAAGGTCCAGACTGGGGGCACAGGAACTGGCCTAAGGCAACAGAAACTCTGGGTTAGTCACACAGCTAGATTGATGGCGGTCATTTCAAATCACTGAGTGGTGACCCTAATAGATGGGTCAGGACCTTCCAAATGATGTTTGCACAAGCTGCAAGGGCCTGGCTCAGCTCCCCCTGCACCTGCTGCTTCCGGCCTGTTTCTGGTTCCAGAAAAGAGAGAGAGTCAGAGCCAAATCCAGCTTCCTTTGAAGTCCAAATTCTGTTCCCCGGCTATCCTGATGGGGCCTCAGGGAAAATGAATTATTTCCTTATCTCCCAGGAAAAAACAACCTCTGAAAGGTCGTGTTGAGGGAGGCTGGGAGAATATTGATGACCAATGGGACTGAGAAATTCAAGTTCAAGTTTACCGATGAGAAAATGAATGGCTAGGTTCATTCATTTGTTTCTTTAACAATATATTGAATATCCATGCTGTGTTCACGTGGAGCATCACGCTAAACAAGACACCAAATAAGCTGGAGACGTGCAGAAATAGAGGTGACAGGTCAAAGGGTGACAGAGAAAATAAAACCAGTTGGGAAGGTGCTGCCTCTGAAAGGCTAAGAGGAGCACCCCCCTCCTTACCCCCTTCCCCAGTGCCTCCTCACCCCCTCCTCACCCTCCTCCTCACCCCTCACCCCTCACCTCCCCCACTCCTCCTGCACCTCCCTCACCTCTCTCATCCCCCTAGTGAGGAGCTAAGGAGACCAGAGCAAGGAAAAGTCAGGAGCATGTGAATCCGGGGCACCCCAGGGGAGGGACGAGCTGGAGGCACAGAACCCTAGAAAAGGCCAGCCTTGCACTTTAATGGGCAACTCTGGGGCTGAGCTCAAGAAGCAGCTAGGAGCTCGATTACATAGACTTTGTTAGAGACAGTGGACACGGCTGGCCACCTGCCATCACCCTGGCTCTGGTCCATTTTTATTCCTTGGTAACAAACATCCCAATCTTTCTGTAACAGAGTCCACAGGCGAGGTATGGTGGTGCCTGCAAATTCAGAACTGGGGAGGCTGAGGCAGGAGAATCGTGATTTAAAAGGCCAGCCTGGGTTACCTAGTGAGATTGACTTAAAAAATTAAACCAACCAACCAACCAGCCAATCAACCAACCAACCAACCAAGCACTGTTCCAGTGTCTCTCACAGCAAACCATTTCTCTGTAGCTTTGACTTTCAACTTCACACCAGTATTCTGACCTGATGAAGGAAGGAACTTTACACTCTCCACTCAGGCCTGTTTTATTTATTTACTTATTTATTTACTTTTGAGAGATTCATATTTGAGCAAAGTCTTAAAATATATTGTAAACATGCCTTGTGAACACTATGCTTCAGCTCAGAGAGGAAACAGAATGATAGCAATTTGGGGGTCTTCAGACTTGAGGTTGGTAGATAGATATCTTTATGGTGTTTCTTACTCCAACAGGTGTTTATAAAACTTGGAATTGAAGACAGATGTGGATGTTGTGAAGAATGTGCTTTCACTTTTTTTTGTGGCAGGTTGAAGAATGGTCCCCAAAGATGTTCATGTCCTCATCTGCAGGCCTCGTGGTTACACCCCCTGACTGTCACTAGTGTGATGTCATTGCAGTGTGATGACGGATATTGAGAGAAGTCCTTATCTAGGACTTAATGGTGATGCTGGTATAAAGTGTTTTTTTATTTGTTTGGCTTTCGAGACAGGACTTCTCTGTATAGCTCTGGCTGTCCTGGAACTTGTTCTGACCACCAGGCTGGCTTTGAACTCACAGAGATCCACCTGCTTCTGCCTCCCCAGTGCTGGGATCAAAGGCATGTGCCACCACTGCCCGGCAGTCTTAGGGTTTTTTTATAAGAAGGAAATAAGAAGAAAAGGAGGAGGGAAAAATAGGCATTTATTGGAAGATGATGTGCTGTGCCTTCTGGGATCGCAGAAAGGCCATGAGCCAAAGCAAGCAGATGGCCCTCAGGAATACAAGAGGCAAGGAAACATATTTCCCTTGGCCTCCAGAAGGGACTCAGACTGCTGACATTTTGATGTTAGCCTTAGGAGATTGATTTTGCATCTCTGACTTCTAGAACTGGAAGATTACACATTTGTGTCATTTAAAGCCCCACTTTGTGGGAATTTGTCACACTAGCCATAGGAAAAGAATATTTACAGCCTGACTTCTCACAACAGAATCTATTGTGGTCTCTTAGGATGGACCCCCAGAACGAGATGCCAGGGCATTTCACTTGGGCTTCTCAGCATCATCCAACCCTTCATGGTGGGGATGGGTTGTCCCCACTTCTGGATTTAGCATAGGGCATGTCATAGGGCCTATTAGGTAGGATTTCTTAAAGGGACAGATTGGGCTGGTAGAATAAAAGATATTGCAAAGGTGATTTATTAGCTTGGCCTGCAATATGCATGCTGAGTGTCCCCCAACTGGCCACCTGTACCCCAGAGGGGCTAAGGACCACTGCTCAGTCCATAAGGATGGTAGCTTCTGTAGTACTAGTCTAGTGCTGACGCCCTTGAAAACTCCTGAAGAATTTAGCTCGCACTGGAAGTGAAGGCAGACAAGCAAGCAACATATCCTTTATGGAGGACTGTATATCTAGACATTTCCTCACAGACCCACCCAGAAGAGAGTATCTTAGTTCATTCTAGACCTCATCTAGTTGTCAGTCAAGATCAACTGCCATGCTGGGACTGGGCAATGAGAATGCCATACTTTCTGGTCACAGTGGTAGGTGCTGCTGGATAGGTGATCAGAATGCAGCAGGAGCCATTCTGGGCTGTTAGGAAGTAAGATGGATAAATGGCCAGTTGATGAAGGGAAGCCTGGGGTTTGGGGCTAGCACCTCACAATGGAGAACATTCTAGGTCAGCAGAAATAGTCATTGATTTTAAGACACAGCTCAGAACCTGAGTCCAACCTTGACTCTGAGGGTCCCAATCCAGGAGCCGAGAAAGCAGGTCTCAGTTCCAGACAGTTGGAGATGGTAGCCTGAACTTGACCTTCTTGGCTAATTCAGCTGCACGGTTAGGAACCTGCCATGCAGAATGAGTTCATGAATGGCTTGGTTAAAATTCAACACTCTGAACATAAGCATCTTCTTATCTACCTACCATTGGTTTAGCAATTAAATTTAGGCAGGAAGGGCGAGTCCTTTCTTCTCTCTTGCTTCCTGCTGAGAGTCGCCATATCAGGGCCTCCCACAGACCTCATCAACTCTTGCCTATCAGCATGCTGCTCTCTCAGGGTTCACCTCATGCAGCTGACCTTGGAGAGGGGAACGATTTGCTTCAAGACACCTGGCTAGTGACAGGCGAGACAGAACTCTGAGCTTTATACTACTGTGTACTGTGAGGCATGCGAGGCAAGCTCCCCCCATCCCCCAACGGAATCGCTCTCAGCTGGATCTGTGGCTCTGGAAACTCACATCCTGCGATTCCTAATTAGTATTCCCTTCTTTCCTGAGGATGATCACCGCTCTTAATTTTATTTTCAGAGCCTAGATTAGCCATTATCATAAAGAAATTACTTAACATCTCAAATATTCCCCATCTAAACTCACAGAACAAGGTTTTTATTCCATGGACCATTCAACTCATCCTCCCCCCCACCCCCCATAAATATCACTTCAGGATGTTAGAGACATCCCCTCACCAACCACCATGGAGGCCATATTAAGAAAGATCTTTGAGGTCATAATAGTCATGGCATTCATGGTTCACATTTACAATAACCAAGCTCAGCCTGGTGCAAGGTGCACACCTTTGATCCCAGCACTAGGGAGGCAGAGGGAGGAAAATCTCTGAGTCTGAGGCCAGCCTGGTCTACACAGTGAATTCTAGGACAGCCAAGGCTACACAGAGAAACCCAGTCTTGAAAACAAAATCAAAATCGTCAGATCAACACCAGATGCCAGAACCTGCCTTGTCCAGTTGTTGAATTTTCCAGTTAAAAAGATAAGACTTGGAAAAATCAAATCCATATCAGTCTTCACTCGAGGGTTACCACTCCATCACCTTAGGATCATTACAGCCAGACATGCTAGTACCCATTACATCTCCCCACTGGAGGGGAGAAGTAAGGAGGATCAGGAATTCAAGATATCCTTGGCTATATAGCAAGTTCAAAGCCAGGCTTGGCTTTATCATCTTGGTTTTTAAAAACAAAGACCATGAGTGTTTTTAAGGATTCCCAATAGCTCATAGAAAGTTCAGGAAGGCTTGAAATGCAGGCATGTACCTACTCTACTGGAAATAAGAGCCTGTAGGATTGTTCTGGGAAAGATATCTTGATTTCCTGTCTGTGGTGAGCTGAATGATGGTCACTAAAAAAAGTATGTCCACATGGGGAGTCTGGAACCTGTAAATGTGGCTTAATTTGGGGAAAGCATTCCGGCAGTTATGTTGTAATTACAGATCTATAGTTATATCTTGGTTATCACGGACTATCTGAGTGGATGCTAAATCAAACAAATCTGTCTCTTTCAGAATCAGAAATTTTAATTGCAGCACTTGGGAGGCAGAGGCAGGTAGATCTCTGTGTTTGAGTGCCCCCCCCCCCCACAAAGCAAATTCCAGGAGAGCCAGGGCTACAAAGAAAGACCCTATCTCGAAAACAAAACAACACAAGTCAGAAAATGAGGCAAGACGGACACAAAGAAAGCCACATGAAAGCAGACAGGGGTTGGAGTTGTGTGTCCTTATGAAACATGTTAGGAAATTCCTGAAGTCATCAAGAGTTGGAAGATCCCAAGGACGACCCTTTCATAAAGCATCTGGAAGGAGCAAACCTCGAGGGCCCAAGACTGTGTGAAACTACACTGCTGATGTTCTAAGTCACCAAGTTCATGGTGATTTGTTAGACTGCTACTTGGCATGACTCCATGGCTCATCTAGCGGACCCTGGGACTGACTTCCCAGGCTTCCTAGCTGCTCCAAGCTTGGCACTACCTGAGTAGCAGAGCCTTCAGGGTTCTAGGAGACCAAGGCTCACTCTCCTCCCTTAGTAGGGTGATAGAATATACTGGGAATTTCTGAACATGACTGATGCCCTTTGTAAAGTGATGGACCCAAGTCACTGTGAGTCACCTGGGCTACTGTAAGAAAATACCTCAACTTAAACAACACGTACTAACATTTTCACGGCTCTGAAAGCCAAGGTGCACAGCTAAGTAGCCAGCAAGACTGGCTTCTGATGAGACTTGCAGGAGCTCTCTTCTCCCGTAGTCCTCATATGGCCTTTCCTCTGCGCATGTGCTTCTGCCGCGCATGTGCAGAAATCAGCTGTTTGTCTTTCTTTTTTAAAAAATGACTCCAGCCCCTTTGGATTAGGGCTCACCTTCATTGCCTTATTTAGCGCTGATGTCTACCTTACAAGTTTTTATTAGTGGCTTTTCTCTAGTTGTGACAGATAGCTAATGAATGGTTTATTTCTGCTCACAGTCTGAAGGAACGGTCCCTCAGGGTTGGGAAGGCATGGCAGCAGGAGCGTTTGCAGTCAGAAAGTAGAAAGTGATGCACAGTGGTGCTCAGCTCAACCCCTTTTTTGTTCAGTGTGGTACCCAGTCCGTGGGATGGTGCCGCTCACATTCAGGATGGCCGTCCCATCCATTAAAACCTTACAGATACACTCAAATGTGTGTTCTCACTATGAAAACACTGTCACAGGACCCTCTCTGCAAACACATTCAAATTGATAATCAGGACATTAATTATCAGGATATTCAAATTGTGTGGGACACAGCTCAGACCACACACTCACTACAAGGTGTATGGGGACCCAAGCCTGAACTGCGTCCAACTCCATCCCTCAGCTCAACCAGGGTCAGACTTGAGCATTGCCTTTTAATCCTTTTTCTATTGCTGCGATACAATACTCTGATAAAAGCGATGCATAGAAGAAAGGGCCTATTTAGTTTACGGTTCCAGGTTCCAGTCTCTCATGGCAGGGATGTGAGAGGACATCGCATTCACAGTCAAGAGCAAGGGATTAATGCATGCCTGCTAGGGGCACATCTCTCCTCTACTCATACAGTCCAAGATCCCCCCCAAATGTTATCACCCACAGTGTAACAGGCCCCCAGATTCCACGATGGAAGTACCATTCAGGCTGTAAATCTCAGCATGTAGACAGACCTGCCTGCCAGAACTAAAACAAAGGCCTCTTCCATCCAAGTCCAGAGTCCTGGGAAAGTCTGTAGACGGACTAACTTGCTTCTTGGCTTTTGCAGTTCAGCCTTTGGCTAACTGCTCTTGTTAACTGAAGTTTGTCAACCCAGAACATATTTTTTATGCTTAAGAGATCACATTGAGGCAGGCTCAGTGCTACACTGGGATCCTGAACATTCAGTGTAGTTGCCAGCCTGCTAATAAAGATCTTCTATTACCTTAGACCCATGTCTGAGCAGACTTTTCCGGCGAATCCCTACACAATAGGCAGGTCTTCCCTTGAATCACCATGATCCTCCTCAGACGTGCCCACAGGCCGACCTAGACAGTCCCCCACTGGCCCCCCTTTCCAAAGTGATTCTAGATTATGTCAAACTGACAATTTAAACAACAAAACAAAGCCCAACCAGACAAACAAAAGAAAATAAAACTTAACTTTCACAGACATTTTGATCACAATACTGTTACAGAATATTGTTTTAAGGTGCGTTACCTTTGTTTATGCTGTGGAACATTTGTTTAATGATGCAAAGATGTGCTGCGTTCTTTTATGTTTCGGTTGCTTAACTCTGTGGAGCTGTGTTATGTGCCTGTCTAAAACACCTGATGGTCTTATAAAGAGCTGAGCAGCCAATAGCGATGCAGGAGAAGGAAATGGGCGGGATTGGCAGGCAGAAGATATAGAAGGAGCGATCTGGGAGAAATAAAGAAAGATTGAGAATAGGAGGAGGACCCCAGGGGCCAGCCACCCAGCCACCCAGCCACCCAGCCACCCAGCCACTCAGGCACACTGCCACTCAGGCACACAGCCACCCAGACACACAGCCACCCATACACACAGCCTGCCTTGGAAAAAGAGTGAAAGTAAGATGTATAGAAGTAAGAAAAGGAAAAAGCCCAGAGGCAAAAGGTATCCAGGGATAATTTAAAGTTAAGAAAAGCTGGCAAGAAACAAGCCAAGCTAAAGCTGGGCATTTATAATTAAGAATAAGCCTTTGTGAGTGATTTGTTTGGGAGCTGGGTAGTGGCCCCCAAAGAGCAAAAACAACCAACACAACACATGGGGCCTTTGGGATCCTTTGTTTTAGTGTACTGCCTTGGAGGAGGGGCCATAAATAGAGAGAAACGGGACAAGTCCCCTTTGACATGTGTGTCCCTGATATTGTGTGGACCTCTCCATCTAGACCTGCAATGTCTAACAGCCTGTGATTTTAGCCATAAGCAGCAGGAACTGTGATACAGGCAGAAATGGGGTTTTGAAAAGGATATTCCCACCTGACAGGTGAGGAAACAGAGCCTGAAAATGGCACTAGCTGATTCTCCAAGGGTAAATAAATTTTGTCTACTTGAGTCCGAAACCATTGCTGAGACAAAGAGCTTCCCAAGAGAACAGAAAGGGATCCTGCTACCATCAACAGCTTCCACCATGAAAGCATTATTTCCAAAGACACTTGCTATTCTCGTAGGCTGAAATGGAGTTTTAAATCTTTGGTTTGCTTTGGTGACCATTGAATATAAATTTTTGTTCATATTAAATTATCAAACTATTTCCTTTTGTGTGAGAGAGTAATCTCCCCAGTTTTTGTTTACATCACTGAACTTGGTGAGGCCATCTTAGCTGTTTGTATTGACTTAGTGAAGAAGTTAAAGCTTCTTTCTTTCATTCTTAAAATAAGTTTTACGCCATCATTTTATCTATTTCACATTGCTCATTTTCCTTTGATATCTAGGAGTTTTGCATTTTAGGGGTAAATACTGTACACTATGTCTTAGGCTGTCACATAACATGAGAGATTGTTGGGAGAAGTCTCTACCCTGAGTACTTGGGTAATTTCTACTTTTGAACCCCCTTAACTTCACAATGCATGGGGGTCTGAAGGTTTGTGGGGAAAGGCCTTCTGTTGCTAGAACCTCTACCCCTTGTAGCTGTGAGGCCTGATCTCACTGTGGTGACAAGAAGACACAGAAGCATGATAGATTCACTCTAAAGTATAGGCCATGAAGCTGTATACCCTCGGTTCAAATCCCACCTCTAGCACTTAACAACTGTCTGTCAGTCCTTGGAAACTTGCAAGGCTCAGTTTGTCTTGTGTATGAGAGACACGTGTAGTCACATATGCTTGCCACGAGGATCAGTGGTTTGGGGTACTGAAAAGAATTAAACATTAATTCATGTGGCAAGGTGAATGCCGAGGGCCGGGGAGATGCTCTGTTGCTAATGGCTTGCCTGGAAAGCATGAGGCTGAGTTTCACCCTTAGAACTTATCTAGAAAGCTGGTCATGGTGGCATGCTCTTGTGATCTCAGTGCTGGCAGGGGAGCTGGAGACATCAGGGTCCTGGGGCTTGCTAGCCAGCCAGCCAAGGCTACTCAGCTGCAGATTCCGAAAAGACCATTTCTCAACAGGGTGGATGGTGCAGGAGGAATGATACCCAAGGTTGACCTCTGGCTTCCAAAACTCCAACAAAGGCAAGATAACTGGTGGCTGCCTACACTCTGGGTCTAGGCTGGAGTCAACTGTTAAGGGCATAATGGGAAGTTTCTGGACTGGTGTAAAAGTTTTCCAGGATTCTCCCCCTCGTCCTCCCCCCACCCATGCCTTGCACAGTCTCACTATATAGCACAGGCTCCAACTTAAACCAACCCTCTGTCTCAGCCTTTAGAGGGCTGGGTTCCAAGCATGTACCAATGCACCAGCCTTAATTTTGCCCTGGCACCATGTCACAGAAAGCCCTCTTGGCTATGCATTGGTCACATTGTTCACCTCAAATCATCTGCAGGGTTCCTCAGTCTTTGAAGCTCCCTTAGGTCAGGGTTCAGTAACTTCTGACCCTTGCTTAGGGCACTGTATTCCCTGGGGATAATAAAGCCACTGTGCCAGGTTCCTGCCTTCCCTGTCACCAAGGAAAGCTGCTTCCCAAAGCAAAGGATGGGGGGGGGGCATGTAAGTCTCCTTTCTCAAATCCCATCCAAAGCCCATTTTCTTTAGCTGGAATAATATCTTCTGGGTTTCAATATTTTGTCACTGAAAACCTTGATGTAACCCAAGCCAGTTCAAAGCCTGCTTGGAACAGAGGAGAGGTTTAAAGGGGGCAGGGAGTGTGTGTGTGTGTGTGTGTGTGTGTGTGTGTGTGTGTGTGTGTGTGTGTGTGTGTGTGTGTGTGTGTAAATACAGTTGATTATAAATGAATGTCAAAGTGAGCTCCCGAAAGGCGACTCTGCTGTGCCTTTGCAGAAAGAAGGCCGGAGGGGGTGGGCTCCTAGAGGACTGATCTGTCAGGGAATCAGTGGTTGGCCTGGAGGGGCTGGTAGGGTTGAAAAGACAGTGAAGGAGCCCAGCGTTGGAGAAAGTCAGGCTCAGAGAGTGATGTCACCTGCCTCCTGCCTCCCAGGCTGCTCAGGAAGCAGAGGGGTAACCCTGGTGCACTGGTGCCATCACTGTTCTAGCTCTGAGATCTGGGACCTGCCTTCATCAGCTCTGTGCCCCTGAGGCATGCTGTTACCCTTCTCTGCCTCAGTTTCCTTCTTTATAAAATGAGAGTGAGAATGAAGGAAACGCATAAAAGCTTTTGGGATGTGGCTGTGCCTCGGCGGCGGCAGCGGCTCCAACGGAGAAGCAGGGGTGTACAGACTTTGACAGAAGTTGGAGGGTTTCCAAGGTTCTAGATAGTTAGGAGCCACGTAGAACTGGGTGAGACTTACCTGTGGGGAGTGAGCACGAGTAAAGGAAGTGATTTCTGGGTATTTTGAGCGATGAAACCGTTTCAGTGGGTAGAGGGTCCCAAAGCCCTGGGAGGTCATTGTTGGGATCTCTGGGGCCTAAGCTGGGGAGAAGAATGAAGGTCTGACTGGTGACACCTTTCTCCCACCATCCTCTGCTCACTGTTCCTATCTTTTCTTCTTCCCTCCTTCTTTGGCTCTGCCCTCCCTCTTTTCTTTCCACGTCCCTCTTTCCATTCCTTTCTCTCCCCTCTTACCCTTTCTCTCTGCCCTTCTTTCTTTCCAGCCTGGCTCTGAAAGCTGGCGAGGTGAGAGAGAGAGAGAGAGAGAGAGAGAGAGAGAGAGAGAGAGAGAGAGAGAGAGAGAGAGAGAGAGCTTGCTCTCAGAGCCGTGTTGTGAGTGACCCACTTGTGTATTTGCGGTTTACCTACCTGTAGAAAATTTATACCCCAAATCTCCTGGTGCTGCAGGCAAATGGTTTTTAATTCAGCTCCACAAATATTGACTGTGTTCAGGCTAACTGAGTGTACTTTGTGCTAGAGGTGTTGGAAAGATGCAAATGGGAAAATCCAGTCCTCGGAGGAGCCAGTGGGGGCCCCAGCCCATGCTGGTATGAGACACATTCACCGTCTTCCTGGAAGATGCTGAAGGGTTCTCTGTCTTCCGTGTACTCTGGGTCCATTTCTCGCTCCAACAAAGTGCAGAAAGAGGCACTGTGCCAATTTTGGAAGATCTAAACAGGACAGTACATTGTGGGCAGAATCTACAGGCCTGAGGCTGAGCTCAGCCTATGGGGACTGGAGGAACTGGGTATACATCTGTTCGCTGCTCACAAAACGCATCAGCTGGAGCTGTAGACTTTTGCATCTAGTTCTATTGTTCATATCAATTTGACAAGATCGATGGCATAAGTAAGGCTTTCTGCTCTACCAGCTGCCCCTACCCCAGAGTTCATTTATTTTGCAAAGTGATCAAGGGAGTTCCCATCATTGTAATGAGTTCAGTACCACTTTCCAGAAGCCCATGGACAAAAAGGAGTTTAGAGAAACGATGGAAATGAGATTTGAAGAGTGAGCAGAGGCATAGCCAGGAAGACTGCTTCCCACCCATGTTCCCACCATGTGGCTCATAGAAGGACCACACTTCCTGACCCAAGCGTGATGCTGGGCAGCCTTGTGTTAGGTCCTGGCCAATAAAAGAAGCTCAGGAACTGCATATACTTCTTGAGAGCTAGATGTCTTAATTATTTCGTGAGACTTCCCAAAAGCTCCCACTTGCAAACAGCATTGTTCTGTAATAGTTCTCAACCTGTGGGTCTTGACCCCTTGGGGAGGTCGAATAATCTTTTCACAGGGGTCACCGAAGACCATCAGAAAACGCATATATTTACAGGACAATTCTTAACAGTAGCAAAATTACATTTATGAAATGACAAAATAACTTTATGGTTGGGGTCACCATAGCATGAGGAACCGTGTTAAAGGGTTATGAAGCTTGAAAACAGCTGGTCTAGAAGGTGCTGCTTTGCTTCATCTGTGAAATGTACTCCAGGCCAATCCTTCTGCCCACCCATGGCAGATAAATAACAGAGGGGAAGTGTAGCCCAGCTGCTTTGGGCTACTGAGAGTAGAGATTGTGTAATGGCTCACACAGATACCTGGGCTCGAACCAAGGACCTCATGCGTGGTAGGCATGTGCTCTAACACTGAGCTACGTCCCAGCCCCCAAAGCCTGACAGGCAGTCTTCCTACTTCGGATCAGAACTCTTCTTGCTCCACATCCTGTCAGTCACTGTTCTTAGTCGTGTCACTATCTGTAAGAAAGGGGGTAGTAAGTTCTGTTAGGGTAGGGGCAGAAACAAAGTGGTGACCTTATTTGTGGTTGTTGAGTTTACAGCTTGACATGGGAATAGGAAATGGAACCTTTCCCCTCACTGTCAATGTGCTTAGGACAACAGGACCAGATCATTGCCATCGGCCATGAGCGTACACTTGACAGGGCTCTATCGTAGCTTCCTAGTCTAAGAGAACAATACTTCTCCATCTGTGACCTTTGTGCTCTGTGCGCCAGTCACTGTACTGGAAACCAGAGTGGGGACGAGGAAAAGAAAGACAATTTGGTCCTTCAGGGCACAGTGGCTGGAGATGGGGCTGGATCTACAGCTCACAGAGCAGAGGAGGGAAGACAGAATTCCAGCAAGATGTTAGAGGACACTTCCTGGAAGAGGTGACAGGTCACCATCAGAGCCTATTCCCATACCGTACGTGGGGGCCAATCCCAGATTTTGTGGATGCAAGCACAGATGCCTGGCAAGGCTCACCATCCTTCTCCAGCACATGGTC
The DNA here is from genome assembly GCA_033318265.1 of Phyllotis vaccarum. Classification (NCBI taxonomy): domain Eukaryota; kingdom Metazoa; phylum Chordata; class Mammalia; order Rodentia; family Cricetidae; genus Phyllotis; species Phyllotis vaccarum. The sequence goes on from JARWLC010000014.1 coordinate 38,396,825, forward strand.
TAATTCAAGCTTCCAAAACTTCAAAGGAATCATTTCTCACATCTTCCTTAGATATTTGACTTCCCAAACTGGCTTATTGTGAATGTCCAGGCACTCTCTTGGACATGCTCCCAACCCACTTGGTGGGGAGGGGTACAGGCCTATTCCTCATATCATATTGGGGAGGGGGACTCCTGGAGAGTGGCTTGTATTGGGGAGCATGTTTAGCTTGGCCATCTGCAGCAAGCAACTCATTCATGAACGAGGGACAAATGAATACAGTACCGGCTGCATAAATACCTCGCTGTAATTGACTGTCTTTTGTAGTCACAGAGAGGTTGTTGACTTTCTCTGCTGGGGGAAGACTTCAGAGGAAAGGGAATGGAGGCATGCACAGGCATTTCTGGATACTTGTATCAGAAAGCAAGTTGTGTGTTTGTCAAATCTGAGGGGAGGATAAGGCCCATTACATTCAGATTCAACAAGAATTTATCAGTGCCTCCAAAGAGATGCACTGGAAAGTATCTTATCATGAATCGAGTTAGTATTGTACATTCATTTAATAAGTCACAAAAATCAGGCTTTATGATAATATCGTTTTCCAGCATAAAAGAGATCTTACCATTGGCCTGTGTGCGTGCACCTTATTGACCCACGGCAACCTAACTGCACGGAGCTGAACATTTAAAAATATTTTACACAATGCAGGAAAGCAGCGCCATCTTTCTCTCTACCTGCCAACGCTAAGCTGGCTCCCCCCACAACACTTTGTTGGACTTTTAGGGGCGTCTTTTCATATCCGCCCCACTGATTCTCATTTACTTCGGATACACCATAGAAAACTCTACCCTTTGGTGGAGCAATTCTAAAATCCACAAACCCCTTTTGCCTCGAGGGGTACGGGTGAGGGTGTTAGGAGCAGCTGTTGTCAGACCCTGGAAGGCGTGCACTTTCCCTAACCTTGACTTTAGGTCCCCTCTCTTTAACCTCCTTGCAAAAGTAGCCCTCAAGATGAGCTATCTATCCTTGGTGGGGTGGGTGTGGGGGGATGTTTTGATTGTGAAAAAGACACTCGCTCTCAAGAGAGCTTGGGACAACTTCCTCTACTAAACTGCCCAGGGGTTTAAACCATCGCGTGTCACAGAGCCCCCGTTCGCCAAAGCCACCTAACCTGCTTCTCGCCACTCGTCTTTCCACACAGGAGCATGGGTGGCAGCACTAAGGCGATCTTATCTGTATTTTTCTCCCCTCCGGATTTTGTCATGGAAACGTTCACACAACCTCGAGACAGCGGCCCAGCTCCGCCCAGGGAGTGAGGGCTTTTGGGACCCTGCGGGAGCGCGCGGCGCTCTCCGGACTCCCGGGGAAACAGCTGGACGCGACCACGTCTCGGGTAGGGGCGGGGGGAGGCGACGCTCCGCCCCGGCGCGGCCCCGCCCTCCCAGCTCGCCGGCGCCCTCCCCTCGCTGGGGGCTGCGAGTTGCGTTTGGTAAAACCCAACCCTGGAATATATAGATCACTGGAGCGCAATGAAGTAGCTTTTGGCGAGGGAGGGAGGGAGGGGGACCTGGACAGTCACAGAGGCCGGTACACGGCGGCGGTGGCACCTTCCTTCTGGCATTCCCGTCGCCCGGCCCGCGAGGAGGCAGCGGCGGCCGCAGGCGCCAGCAGAGGAGGCGGCGGAGCATCGAGCGGAGGCGAGGCGGACCGGCAGGAGCGTGCGGCCGGGGCCACGCATCTCCACACTTGCACATCAACTCCCGCGCCTTGCACCCCCGAGACCCGGGCTGGGGGCTCCGAGATCATTGGTGAAGCTAGTGGGATCCAGCTCCTGAGCCCAAGCCAGCTCCGTTCTGAGCCTCCTGGGCGCTGGTTCCCCGCAGCGGGGTCCCCGCTTCTGCGCTCCGGACGCGCCTCCCGGACAGCCGGGTCCTCGCGGCCAGGACAAAGCCATGAAGCCGGCGCTGCTGGAAGTGATGAGGATGAACAGAATTTGCCGGATGGTGCTGGCCACTTGCTTGGGATCCTTTATCTTGGTCATCTTCTATTTCCAAAGTATGTTGCACCCAGGTAGGGGGCGCGTTAGCGTGGTTTTGTTGGATATTTTCTTCTCTCTCGCTCTGCTTTCTGCTTCTTCCAACCTCACCTCTTCCCTTCGGCCTCTTCGGGGCTCCTTGTTGCGGGGATCCGCGGGTCACAGAGTTGGGATGGAAAGAGGGAAGGCGCGCTTCCTTCTTGCAGCTCCAGGCTGGAGGTTGAGACCACAAGAAGAGACGGCGTGGGGCCCCCGTCTTTCCTTTTTCTTTTCTTTTCTTTCTTCTTCCCCCTCCCTCTTTGTGTCTTGTCTTTGGTTAGGTGGCAGAAAAAGGTAGGGGTTGTTGGAAGCTGCCGGGGTCGAGAGTTGGTGGGAAGACAATAAAACTCAGTCCTGGTTGCTGTTTAGGGCTGGGATGAAACGGGCGCTGGGATCCGGCCGCTCTTCGCTAGGGAGCCGTACCTCTTCCTGGTTGGAGACCCCAGACGAGTGGTGCACGCCCGGGCGAGGTAGTGGGTCCCTGCAGCCGCCCGAGAAGCCCTAAACTGAGCTACCACGTGCTCCAAGCTCAGCTATGCCGAGCAGGTGTGGGCAAAGGGTGGGTGAGTTCCCGGCGCTTTCCTCCAGTCCGCACGATCTTTTGCGAAAACCACCAGGGTCTAGCTCCGCAGTGACCTTGCAGCTGGTGCTTCAGGGCCTGGCCCACCCTATATGGGCTCCCGACCCCGAGCTAGAGACTCCAGAGCTTTTGGGGTCACAGTTTGACCACCACATTTCTTGGCGATACTTTCTGCTGTTTTAGGCTCATCCCCTCTTCTTAGGTTCTGAGCATTCAGAGATGCTGTAGCACAGGAAAGAATCCTCACATCTTTCATCATCACATCCTCTCTGGCTTAGGCTAAATTCCACGTCTCCTACCAGGATAGGGAGAGCCCAGGCTCCCTTCTCCGAGGGTTCCAGGAGGAAAGTTTTGGATTAGAGGAGAGAGGGGCGCCCTGCAGTGCCCTGGGCCCCGCTGTGCTGCATGGCTTATAAGCCCAACAGGTAGGACTTTGTGAGATGGTTCTGTGTTGCCACCGAGTCTTAGTCTCAGGAACCCCTTTCCCCATCTGTCCTGGACCAGCAGACCTGTGCTGGGCCACGTTGGCACCAATGTACATTTTTTGACGCTTCGGAGTTGCCACTGTAATCAGTTACTTTTCTAATTGCAGGGAGAAGGGAGAGAGAAACACATTTCCTCCCGCCCTCTGTAGAGTATGTAACATTTTCAGTAGACACGGCCCGGAATTCTTCAAGCCTGCCTCTTGGTGGATGGCAGAGCTGTAAAGCTGCTCTTTGCATCAAGCAGGTCGGCTGTGGATTCCTTGACAGCTCAGGGACAGACTGGCCCCTCTGCTTGCAGAACAGTTGTTAAGGCGGCCTGGCTGCCAAGAATATGGTCTTGTGCTACCATATGGAACCCCAGGACACCCCAGCCAGTCCTGGTAAAACATGGCTTTTGTTTGCAGCTCGTATTTTTAGTTTAATGTCAGCAAACTAAAGCGGTGTTTGACTCCTCACTCAGACCTGTGGTTGTGAAACTTCTGAGGGAATTTAAAAATGGACTTTGCTGGCATTCTGGGTTGTAAGAGGGTGGGACCAGGCAGACGGGCATCTCAAGAGTGCCAAGCTCCTGGGGCCACCCGGGACCAAGCCAGATTCTCTCCCCAGAGGGCTAGAAGACAGGTTGGTATGCAGATATAATGAGGCTCATGCTGTTTAAACAAAGGGCCCAATGATTTGGTCTAGACTTCAGAGCTCTGTTCAGGCCTATTCAAGTTTTGCTGGGATGGTGCATGCCCGGTAATTCTCAGCAGAAATGCTTAGGAGTGTGCAGCAGGAATGTACCTGAGCCTCCCTCTACCTGTAAATTGTCATCAAAATTCCATTTGTAAGGATCCTGTGGTGAAGTAGGAAGTAATCCTTAGCTGAGACACTAAGCTGTATCTGGTGCCTTGCTCTTCCAGCTCTCATCAGAATTTATTAATTTATATATATATATTTTAAGTGTACTGTTCTGGAACCACAGCCTTGTCTAAGCTTGTGCAGGACTGAATCTTCTCTTTGATCCTGCCCTGATGGTTCCTTTCTGGCCCCCTTTCTCTCCCCTAAATGGCATTTGTTTATAATTCATATCATGAGGAGTCTGTTTTTTTTTTTTTTTTCTGATTCCCTTTTAGTGCAGGGTAAATGCTACTTTTAAAACAGATGTTTAATTAAAAATTCTTACTCAAAATTATAAATAATGCTGAAGAACCCCTGTCAATACTATTAAACGGAGCATAAAATGTGGTTTGGAAACAGTATTATATTTTTTATTTTTTTGTCTTTCATTTTGTTAACATCTACCGTTGATAATTGAGGCCAAATCGGGTTTTTCTGCTTTGAATTTTTAAAAAAAAAAAGATTTAAAGAGATTTTTTTAAGTACTCCCTCTCCCCTGATGTGTGTGTGTGTGTGTGTGTGTGTGTGTGTGTGTGTGTGTGTGTGTATACACGTGTGTGTACAGTGCCCATGGAGGTGGAAGAAGGTGTTGAATTTCTTGGAACTGGAGTTACAGGTGGTTTTGAGCCACTGCATGTGGGTACTGGAAATTGAACATGGAAGAACAGTGTGTGTGTGTGTGTGTGTGTGTGTGTGTGTGTGTGTGTGTGTGTATGCTATACATGTGTAGGTGCCTGCCGAGGTCAGAAGGGGGTTTGAATCCCCTAGACCTGGAGTTCCAGGTGGTTGTGAGCTACCTGATGAGGGTGTTGGGAACCAAGGCTCTTAGCTGAAGAGCCGACTCTAGCCCTTGCTGCTCCACATTTGAAAGTGATGAACCTCTGAAGTCTCATGATACAGGAGTCCTTTTGCCTGGGCAGCCTCTCAGGATCAGCCTGGCAGAGGCGGAAGGGACCACAACGCAGCCCAGACTGTCTCCCCCAAGACCTGAAGCCCCCTGGCAGGGGTCCTCAGAGCAACTGTCTGTGAGATAGAAAAGCAGTATGTGAAAAAAATGAACTCTTAAGTTTCCTTGCTGGTTGGAGGGTTGAGTCTGAGGAGATGGAAAAAAAAAAAAAAAAAAAAACCAAAAAAAAAAAAACCCCAAAACCCAAAACACTGCTCAGCTCTCAGGCTGGCAAATGGCCCCTCCCATTCTAGGCTGAAGCCTATTGTCTTTTGTATTTTTCTAGTTGGTAAGATTGGGTAATTGTGAAGTTGAGTAATTGACCATCAGATAATTGGCCATTGGTTATGCTGCTGAAGATTTAGTAGGAGGCAGACAGTTTTCTTTAGAAATCCTTGACCTTCTGAGGTAATAGTCTTCATGAAGAGCTTTTCTGGGGATGTAGGGGGAGGGTCAGGGACAGGGTTTTAGGTTCCCTTCTAGTGCAGACATTTTGTACACAGAAGGCTTTCCACAAAATATTTGCTAGCTGAATGTATTAATTAGACCCTTATCTCCAGCCCCAGGAACATAGTGGCTTCAGGGTTGCCTGTCTACTGCTCCAGCTGTGCTGCTGGGACAAGTCTGTGCATTCCCAGACTCCTGATTCTCTGGTAACTTGCCCCAGTTTAAACCCGTTAATATCAGAGCCTTCTCCATGGGCTGCACTGCTCCTGAGGCACCAGGCTCTCTCTGTGCTCTGGAGAAGGATGGCCTCAGTTAGCCACCAACTTCAATCCATGCTCATAATGGACCTCTCCACAGGTGGGAGCTACTGAGGTAGAGTTCAGAGTCACATGCCTGTGGTTTCTTCACCCTTGTTAGTCCCTCCACGAGTGCAGCCTGCGGAAGTACATCTTCTCCCTTTGAAATGTCTCACATACTTGTCCAAGACAGCAGGACTATCCTTTGATGGGGTCCTGCCGTGTCTTGCAAAGCGGGAGGCCCCAGGCTATGCTGTGTCTGAGGGAGTGCTCCTCAAGCTTTCCTTCTGTGTTTCTCACTAGGATTGTGGTTTTTGTTTAAAAGCTACTGTTCCTGGAGAAGCTGCCAAGGAGAGCCTCTCTCTCATCTCCTTCAGCCTGTTTTACCGTCACCTGCACCTGGGAATTCCTTGCCTGGGCTCAACGTATGGAAAGATTACAGCTTTTATTTAAAGGCTTCATTGGATTGGGCTGCACATAGAATACATCTGGAAGCATGATTTTACTCTCTCATTTGATCTGTAAACTTGAGATGTGTAGAAGAGAAGCAGTTCTCCACTATCCGACACTTGGAGGCAACTGGATTTTTTTTTTTTCTCTCCATAGTGTAAAATGTAGACATGGGCTGAACATCCCTTACCAGAGATTATAAAACCTAAGATGCTCTAACACTGGAAAGTTTTTGAGAGTCACTATGGCAACACAAGTGGAAAATTCCATACCTGGCTTCAAATGATAGGTCACAGTCAAAACATAGGCAAATGAAGATATATAGGGTCACCTTCAAGCTGTTCATTTAAAGGGATGATGGTAGACAAGTGAATTTCATGCTTAGTCTTTGGTCCAGTCCTCAGGATACTTCATTATACATATGTAGGTCTCCCAGAATTCAAAAACTGTCTTAAATCCAAAGGGCTGGTCCTAATCATTTCACATAAGAGAAATATATCCCATATATATGTATATATACATGTTACTTATATATACACACATATGCATACATACACACATAATATATATAATATATAGTTGAAAGCCATAATTCATTTTATATCTTGTTCAGTAAAATATGTTTTGTACAAAATCTACCATTCTGGTGAGTTATTATTAAAATTTGAGACAAGAGTTTAACCACAGCCTTGAAAGTTTAGAGACCTTCATGTGTGTCCGCCCTTACCTGAGCCCATGCAAAGCTTTTGCTCATTGTCCCTTATCTCTATGTTGTTACACATGGTTAATTTTACATCAGGGAATCTTTTTGCTTATAGATAGATGGGAGATATTTGGGATCATTTTGGTATTTAGGGCTGCTTTTGTCTTACTTACTGAAATGCCCTTTGAAAAGGTGCCAGAGTAGTCTCAACACTGGGGCCATTAGGAATCTGCACAGAGTGTCACAACATTCTGAGTCCGGGATCTTCCCCCTTGGTAGCTGAATTGTCTGTGCCTCCACTGGGTCCTTTATGTGAGGCTGTTCCCTTCCCTGGGAGAGCTAGGTGGATTCCAGTCAGTGTCTTTACTTCCTTGCCCTCTGAAATAAGAGGATGACGGAGCACCACAGAAAGGCTGGCTTGGGACTTTTTGAGAGTAAGGATGGTGGGACAGGAATCCACCCTTCACCGAGAGCAAGTGCTGTTTGTATTTGACTGGCTGAAAATCGTCTTGCTTATGATGGCTCAGTCAAGATGGCTATTTAAAAACAGGAAACCAAAGGCTTCCAGCACAGTACCGCCCTTTTTCCTCTTAACCTCTTGGAGAGACACCCCCCCCCCCCTTACTTGGGGATCACCGGACATATGTTGTCCTGAAAGTCTTGGCTAGCAAGCTTCTTCTGAGTAGACTTAGAAAATAACAGAAGTCCCTCTGCTGACTTACTTTTTTAATTCTGTTTTTTTCTTGAGCTTGGGGCTCCATCTGATCTGTCAATCAAAATCTCTTGGACTTTATAATTTATACGTTTTGGATCAAATGTAGTTGAGTGACACTTACAAGCAGAATTGGAGTGTGTTCTCTCCCTGCTAGGCATTGTTCTGTGTTCAGGACTGCACCACACACACACACACACACACACACACACACACACACACACACACACACACACACACACACACACACACACACACACGGGCCTGCACGGAACCTGTAGTGGGCCAGAACCAAGCCAGCAGAGATGTAAATATGTGTGTAGTTTGTCAGAGGGGAAGAGGAAAAGCAGAGCCTGGAAGATGAGAGGGAAATGAAAGGCAGGAGCAGCAGTTTCATAGCTAATCAAGGAATGTCGTGGACAAAGTGACACTGGATAGCACAGCGTTGCAGCAAGTGAAGATCCTTGCTGTGTATCCATCCCACACAGTGTTCAGTTAGCAAACCAAGGCTGTGTCTTGTTCCCAGTGGGAGCATGCCAGCCTGGGTGCTCAGAGTACCCAGAGCAGAGGGAGGGAAGCATCTGAAGATTAAAGGTGTGCAGGGCTTGGCCTTGACCAGGAGGGAGAGGATGCCTGGAGGGATTTGAGCAGAAACCTGGGCAGGGTGGTCAAGATGAAGCAGGGTTGACAGGCCTCTTGCTGACATTCTTTGTTTATCCCGAGACGGCATCAGGTCACTTCATTAGTGTACTCAGCATGTCAACACTCCCTAAACATCTCCACTTTTCAGTTTTTAAAAAAGTAACATTTAAGGTACCATCTATAGAAAAAAACCACCCACATGTAGCCTTAGGGTTTGTGTTGGCAACTGATAAAAACGGGGTCTGAGGCAGGGTACCCCATCCCTGCCCTGTGAATAGTTATGCTCTATGACACTTGATTTTTTTAAAATATATTTTAGTAAGATGACATTTGACTGTGTTGGTATAGGAGGCATCTTAGCACTGGGTGACCTTGCCTGAGCAGCCCTTTACCCCATTGTAGTTATTAAAATGGCGGTGCACCTCCACAGTCATAGCCTCTAAGGCCCTTTATAAATCCTGAAGAGACGGTTTGTAAATAATAGCATGCTCTGTGACCTCATCAAGGGTGTGAGCAAAGGCACTTCTGCAAAGTTTTGGCTCTGGCTGGAGTGGAAGCGCTGGGTTAGATTGACCACAGTCTCCTTCAAGCTTGCCCAGCTTGCTGCCTGCTCACCCCTCTGCGTTTGCTCCCCTGTTTACAGAGACCCTGATTTGATGCTTGTCTCTACCTCTCTGTGTGTTCATGTCTACAGGCACACATAGGTGGGCAGGCTCACGTATGTGAGTGCGTGTTCACGTCAGAGGTAAACCCCTCGGAGTCAGTGTCATCCCTCCGGCACAGCCCATCTTTTATTTGGGGGAGGGAGTAGGGTCTTTCTCTGGCCTGAGACTTTCTAAGTAGGTTGGCTGGCCACTGACATGTCTCTGCTTCCCAGGACTAGGATTTTAAATAAACCATGGCTCAGTTTTGTCCTTTTATTTTTCAATGTGGGTTCTAAGGATTAAACTCACATAGTCATGCTTGCGAGGCGAGCACTTCACTGACTGAGTGCTTCCCTTAGCCCCGTGTCTTTTAAAAATTATTATTATTAGTGATGATGTTAGTTAAGAGAACGGGAAGGGAGAACAAGTTTTGTATGTTTGGTTTTATTTTTTTAAAGATTAATTTATTATGTATACAGTGTTCTGCCTGCATGTATGCACCTGCGGGCCAAAAGAAGGCACTGGATCTCATTACAGAGGTTGTGAGCCACCATGTGGTTGTTGGGAATTGAATTCGGGACCTCTGGAAGAGCAACCAGTGTTCTTAACCGCTGAGCCATCTCTTTGAACTTGACCTTCAGATACAGACATATTGCCACAAGACCCGACTTGGGCTATTCCTCCGGCCCTTTCAGAAATGGACTGCAGTTATGACTTGACTTGTTACACATTCCTCTTTTGACTTGTCGAGGGAAGGATCATGTCATGGGTATCCTCATAGCCAGAGCGACTTAGGAAGAGAGTAGATAGATAGTTGAGTCTCAAAGCCTTCTTGGCCAGCTACACACCTCAGACAAAGAGGGACCAGCCAGCTGGGTAAGTAAGGACCAAAAAGATTCTGGTGTGGTGTGGGATGTTCTAGAAGGATGATAGAATGAATGAGGAACACGTAGGCACAGGACTTAACAGCCATTCCCAGTAAGTTCTGTTTATAAGTCATTTACACACGTTACTATATCATCGTATAAATGTCTAGGATAGGATCGTTTCTAGCCATGGTGACGACATACTCACTTTTTCACTGTGTTCTGGATAATTCCAACTGTGGATGCCATTCTCTTGTGAGCCTGGGTTGTGCTGTGGTCATAAGCCTCCTTCTTCCTGTGATTGTAGGTTTGTCTGCACTGACCATGGCATCTGCAAACTGGCTTGAATTTCTCTTGTATGTGTCCAACTAGTGAAGTATGCCCGGAGCAGGGGAATTACCGAGGTGGCCACTGTGGTTCCCACTTTCTGGTTGCCTATCTGTCCCAGCATTCAAAATATTTGTCCAAAATCTCACAAATGGTGTGTAACCTCAGGTTAGATGGGGACGGGGGAGGTGACTGTTTCTGATAATTTGTGATTTTTACACCAGGTTATATCTTTTTGGTTTTGAGTCTTTGTAGATCACTAGACCTTGAGCTTCTGACCTTCCTGCCTTTTCCTCCCAGGTGCTGAGATTTTAGGCATCCATGGTCAGGCCAGGCTACATTTTCATTTTCGTGTATGTGTGTGTGTGTGTGTGTGTGTGTGTGTGTGTGTGTGTGCGCCAGATGTTGATGTCTGGTGTTTTACTTTATAGATCTCTGACTATCTTTTAAGATTGGTGCTCTTCCTGAACTTGGAGATCATTGGTTCTGCTAGGCTGGCCGGCCGAAGAAGTGTAAGGAGCCTTTGGCTCTGCCCCTCAGTGTTGGGGATCTGAACTCAGGTCCTCATGCTTACACAAGAGGCACTTGATCTCCTTAGCTGTCTTCTTAGCTTCACTTTTTATATTATATAATAAATGGAAGGTATAATGATCCCTTCCCAGACCCTTTTGGGGTTCAGTATCATCTGGACTTATCTTGAGTGTAATAGATAATTATCACAAACGTCTGCCCCTTGGGTTACAGTCTAGTGTGACCTCAGCATTATGGGAAGTTAGTTGACCTTAAATGAGCACGTGGTAAGCAAGGGCTGATGTTCCAACATCACTTCTTCATGTGTGTCTCAGAGGAATGGGTCTTGTAAGCATAGGGCCCTTCCCCATTCTCCTGAATGGTTAAACTTTGGGGGAAGAGCAGACAAAGGCCCCTCAGGCTGAAAGGACCAGTGGATCAGTTCAGAGCATCTCAAGGGATCCTGAATATGGATCACAGTACTCACTGGTCCACACGCCTCAGCTGTAGCTCACTGGAGGTGGTCACTCCCCATAAAGCAGATGCACAGAATTTTGAAGCCAGAGAGAGGCATGTGGGCCTTCCTTGGCTGTCCACCGTGCACATTCTGTGTCTTTAAAGGTATTTTGTTGAATGCCTATGAAGAATTAGCCTCAGTTCTGTGTGCTAGAGACAAAACAGAACACAAAGAAACCCATGTTCTCATGGAGATGAGTCTAGACAGGGAAGCATAACTGTTTGTCAGTGACAGCTGCTCTGGATAAAACAGTAAAATATGGAAGGGGCTTTGGGAGGCAGCCCTGGGGGTGGCTTGCAGTTTGAAATGGGACGGCAGGCCTCTCAGATAAGGTGGCCTGAAGATTGAAGGGGACAAGTTTATGGAGGTGATGAGCGGATGAAATAGTTAGGATATTTATTCTGCAGAGGCCAACATGGCCCAGGCTTCTTATATATTACTCCTCCCAGGGCTCTTGTGGCACACATTATTTTCCCAGCTTTCCAGGAGAGGAGGCAGGCGTATAGAATCTCACTTCCTGGAGTTAGACCTGACCACATGTGTGGTGCCTGTTGCTCTGAGCATGTAGCTGGGGTTCCTCACTGCAAATGGAGGTGTGTTCATTCCTGTGCCCACTTCTGGGACTGTAAAGAATGATTGGAACGTAGAGGTGAGGACTTTCTGCTCTCTGGCTTGGTACCTGCCAGATTTGGGGAAGTGACAGCCAATTGTAGGATCTAATAACCGATGAAATGTGTGATTGAATGCAGGTGACCCACTTAGATATGGCCACCTCATTTGTTTGTCCTCTGGGTGGTGTGGCGAGGATTACATGGGAAAGCATGTAAGATGGTTATTATAAATAACACATTATAAATGATACATTGTGATAATTATAGTATGTCCCCCTTTGTTCTTCATCTTCAAGTCTACAATGGTGCTGACATTTCTTTTCATACTGAGACCCGAGCCAGGTCTCACCCATAGCACACATACGCTATAAGATTTACTGAGAGGTTCGCATGTCTAGACTCCTAGGAAGCTCCTTCTGGGTGCTGACTGGCTCACCTCTCTGCCAGTGCTTAACCTTAGCTTTATCTCTATGGAACATTTTACAAACGCGTACATGCCTAGTAGGAAAAAAAAAAGTCAAATTTGTGGTTTCATTCTCAATGCAAAAGCTCCCCCACCCCCAGTTATGCACACAACTCTGTGCAGGTTGCCATTAGTTATTAAAAAAAAATGACACAAGAAATAACCAGCTTGGGGTCTTGGTCCCCGAACATTCTAAAGTTGGTCTCCAAGGAGGGTGGAAACTTGGTTGTCACATGGGTCCCTGTGGCTCATGGTGAGGACAGAGCCGACTGGATTTTCTCTCCATCTTGTGCTCTTGTGTGCCTAGGAGGACCTTAATGACAGACACCTCTTATTGCACTTCAGGGCCATGGAGCTTGCTCTGTGAGCGGCATTTATGCTGAGGCTGGGGTCCTTTGCCACTGTCACCAGACAGTGATCTGGAAGTTGGTTAAAATATTCTACAGCGATGATTTGAACCAGGCCCTGTGTTCTTCGCTCAGAGGGCAAGGGCACCTCTGCCACACACACCACTGGGCATGAGGGTTTTTATGGTGGCGGGGGTGTTTATGGACATTCACATTATCTTTCAGGCCATAAAAGGCTTCTGCTCTTTCAGACTTGAGGCCCACTTTGCTACCCCAAGACCCATCTTGTTATTGATTTAGAATATTGTTTACCTGGGGGCCCATTTTGCCTTCTCTTCTCTCCCAGGGGAAGTACCCTTGGATCATCTCTGGTATGGGTGTGTGTGTGTGTGTTTGGCTGCTAAACACCCCATCACAGGTTTCTCTTACAACAAATAACAGTCTAGCTCAGAATCTGAGCAGCTGTGGTAGATGGGGAGATGGCTCCACTGGTAAAGGGCTCACCACACCAGTGTGAGGACCTGCACTTGGATTTCTAGCACCCACCTAAGAAGGCAGATGTGGTATGTCTGTAATCCAGTGTCCTAGGGATTTGGAGGCAGGGGATTTCCTGTAGCTCATTGGCCAGCAAGTCTAACTTTGGTGAGATGGCTGGAGTAAGGCTGTTTGCTGCACAACCTGATGGCTTGAGTTCAATCCCCAGGAACCCTGATCTTCAAATCTGTCCTATGGCACATGTACACACAAATAATAAAATTGTGCACGCTATAATAATAAAATGGAAAGCTAAGTAAAATGGAAAATATTGATAAAATACTGATATCAATCTCAGTATTTTATCAATATTTTTTAATTTTAGATTTTGTATGCACACACAGTATTTTTCTAATGCTTAAGAACACTAGACGAAATGGTGATTTACTAAATGTGACAGTCAGCTTGTCAGCTCTGTCCTTGGGTCACCCCATTTACTCTCTCCTGAGTCATTTGAAGGAGGCAACTGACGATCCCATCATGCAGATGGAGACTTTGAGGACTTACCCGCCTGGAAAACTCACCCAGGATCTGGGCTTAAGTCTGATCACCCCACCCCAGATCCCATCTTCTTGTTTTCAGTTAATTAGGCCAAGGGCTAATTATTTCACAGAGCCTGGAGCTCAGCTGTGGGCCATTCAGTGATAGCCCTTCTCTCTTTACTCTACACTTTATCTGTGGTGAAGCCAGCTCTCTGGGGACTGCAGCGGTCAGATGTGTTCAGATGCCCCCCATCTGTCTTCAACTGAGATGTGTCATGATGTTAAAATCCAGTTCACTTGTTATTCTTGGGCAAAACCACATCTGCCTGCCCTTGGTTGGGACACGGTAGATGACCTTCTTCTGGGTGCCTACCCATGATGTTAAAATGCTGTGGACTGGCTCCTGGAGGTCAGGTGCCATGTTTCCTGCACAATCCCCATGTTTAGATCAGAGCTTTCACTCACACCCATGAACCCAGAACTGAAGAGGCCAAGGCTATGAGCTCCGGTCAGCTTGGGCTACATAGTAAGTTCCAGGCTAGCTTAGGCTGTAGTGGGATGTGGTGCTACACATCTATAATTCCAGCTTTTAGAAACTGAGATCAGACGATCTGGAGTTCAAGATCATTCTTGGGTGATAGTTTGAATGGCAATGGACCCCATGAGCTCATTTTTGAATATTTGGTCCTTGGTTAGTGAAGACTGTTTGAAAGAATAGGAAGCATGGTCTTGTTGGAGAAGGTGTGTCTCTGGAGGTAGATGTGGAGGTTTCAAAAGTCCAATCATTCCCAGGTAGCTTTCTCTCTGCCTCCTGCTTGTGGATTAGATGTGAACTCCCAGGTACTGATTGAGTGCCATGCCTACCTGCCTGCTGCCATGCTTCGCACCATCATGGTCATGGACTCTAACCCTTTGGAACCATGAGCCCCCAAATTAATTTTTTTTTTTTTAATAATAAGTTGCCTTGGCCATGGTAATAGAAAAGTTAACTAAACCACTTGGCTACATAATGAATTTGAGGTCAGCCTTTGCTACCTGAGATCCTGTCTCAAAAAAAGTTTCTAATTAATGCATTTATCTTAATTAATTAATTATTTATTTATTTTGGTCACTGTCTTGGGAACTCCAGTGTGCACTTGGCACTTCTTTTAAGTGCTCAGTCTCCTCATATGAGTAGTGGCAAAGGACGGGAGGAATTTTCTGGTCTTCCCCCACCCCCCAAGTGAATCACGTTTTCTCCTGAGTTTGAGCTCTGCCCTTGGGGACTTACTAAGAGAGCTGCAGAAGTGTGGGTGTGCCTAAGCTGCTCCAGCCTGGAAGGTTGGTTCTTTCTGCATAGTTCATTGTGAAGATCAAGGCTTGCCTTGTACAGGACCCTAACAAACTGTTGTTTCAACCCATCTTCAGAAGAGGCAGAGGGCCAGAGCATCCAGGGAGAGGCTTACATTTCCTTTATAATACCCAGGCACAGAGCCTGGCCCCAGGAACACTCACTGTGTTGGGATGGACAGAAATACTCAAATATTCAGGATGAACTGGTTTGAGAGAGCAGACATGATAGGGTGGTTGATTTGGATTGTAGGGAGGGTAGGAAAGGATTTCCAGGCCTGAGGGAATGAGGGAGTCATGGGAGGGGAGCTGGGAGGGGACTGGGGGGGGGGCTGGAGGGGTGATCTCTTAGTGTTCTCAAGTTTAAATTTTTATTCTTGAGAATAGGAGGCCATAGAAGGTTTAGGGTTTTGTTTTCCAGAAGATGAAATTTAAGCTGAACTTAAACTCTCTTGTTTTAGCACAAAGCCAGAATTTAAAGGCTTACTTTCTCGAAGTGAACATGGGGCCATTTTTGGAATAGTTTCTGTTATCATTTGGTGGGAGGGAAGGTTATTCACAAATGTACCAAGTAAGAATGAGCTTAAAAGCCCTCTCCAGCCAGATTCAAAACTCCACTGTTTGCAAAAATTATAGGCCTCAGAGGTTAAGTTTCAGTTTCTCAGTTGCTAATGGTGCCCCAGGTTCGCTCTCTAGCAGGAGAGGGAGAGTGTGCCTCCTCCCTGGAGACAGCACACTGCCCAGCTCACAGTATAGCCAGGCTCGGGTTGCAGCTATGGGCTGCCCTGGGTAGTCATAGTACAGAATTGGGCCAAAGGTCTCCTCTCTCTACTGAGTCCCTGAGGCGGCTGAAGTCCTATATTTCTGCCCTCCTCCCCTGCAGACTGTTTCCTGTGTCTTCCTTGGCCATCTCACTATCTCAGAAAGAAGCATCCCGAGGCATAAATTTCTGTGTGTATCTGTATGTGTGTTCATATGTGTGGTGTGTGTGTGTGTGATTCACATACTCATGTGGAGACCAGAGATTAGTCTCATGTGTCACCCACTGTATTTTGAAGATAAGGTTCCTCATGAACCTGGAGCTCACTAAGTAGGCTAGGCAGTGAGCGCTAGAGGGTCATGGTCTCTGCCTCCCCAGTGCTGGGATTACAAGCACCATTTTTTTTTGGGGGGGGGGGGCTCTAGGAATCAAACACAGGCCTTCAGGTTTGCTTAGAAAGTTCTTAACCAACCAATCCATCTTCTCATATCCCCAAAGACTTAATTTTTAAAAGGTAATTAATACAATTACAATGTTATCACTGGTAGGTGTGTGTGTGTGTACAGACAGACGGAAGAGGGGTTTGAGTTTATACTTTAATGTGCTGGGAACGTGTTTGTGTTTAGAGACTTGGAAGATCTCATTAAGGGAGTGCTTACATTTGAGAGTATGGGTCTGGAAGTTATTTTAAAAATGTAGGAAATAGATAATGAAGTTCTTTAAAAGCTGAGATCCTATTGTATGAAGGACGTTGCAAATAATTTTGTTGTTCGGAATCTGAAGTACACATTTCCAACCAGAAACGAAGCAGATAATCTTGTAGTCACTTGTAGCAAAACTGTTTTTGTTGGGTGCGAGGCACAGTCCTAAAGACAGCTGTCGGCTTCAAAATACTTGCTGCAGGGCCAGGGATGTAGCTCCAGGGTAGAATGTTTTCCCAGCATGCACAAAACTTTGATGCTCAGCTCCATAAAAAAACTCAGCCAGGGACAGCAAGCTCCTAGGTTTTAGAGGGATGCTCTCTGTCCACTTCACTCAGTGGTAATGTCGGCCCTCCACTCTCATGTTCTGGAAGAAATCTTCTTTCCTGTGACTGTAAAAAGCACATTGATATGGGTCCCATTGTTAGGGCCTTTCTGCCCATGAGATGGGAGGGATGTTATCATTCATTGGAAGGTCACAATTCCTCCTTTGCTTTTCTAGAGGATGAATGAGGAATTTGTACCCATCACAGAGTGTTTGATCTGCTGTAAAACTGCAGGGAGTGAACCTGGGCTCTGGCCCTGCTGCTGCTGTCTTCTGGGAGAGTTCCCCCACTGTTCTTAGCAGGTAGACACTACAGAGCATTTTTAAATGACCTAAAAGCTCATAGCTGTAGGCCAGAAGAAGCCTTGGGAGGGGAAAGGGAGGCCCTGGAGAACTGATCTCATCCCTGTGGCTCCTTAGTTTTCTTTTATTTTCTTCTGTTTTGGAGTTTTCCCCCAAAAACTAAAGAAAATTTTGTTCTTCCATAAGAAAGCATGTGAGGCAAAAAAGCAACACCTTTCTTACACTAAGCGACTTAGCTCTTCCTCATCTCATTCTGTTAGCAGGGGGAGAGCTGTTCATAGAGTGCATGCTCGCCATTCATGTTGTACCAAGGGAATAACATCATCCCACCCCTCCATCCAGAGTGCGAGTATTTATCTCGGCATTCCAAATGAGAGCTGGTTCATGCGTGCAGATGGCTTGCAATTAGCAAGTGACTATGGACCTGTAATTGGTGGCTCAGCCCTTTGCCATAACGCTGAGAAAAGGAGCCCCTAGTTCAGGGGAGGCCAGGGAACACCATGGAGGAAGGAGCATCTGAGCTGGACTCCTGTCCTTCTGCTAACAGGACTTCATTGAATGTTTCATGTCTGCATCAGGCAAGCAGCAGGGAACAGCACACAGAAGACCCTTGCCTTAGTGGAGCCCACTGCTTGGTGTAAAATTTATCTGGGATTAGCAGCACCTCTACTGGTAGGTTTCTTCTCTCCCATCAGCCCTCTTGATGGCTCCTCAATAAAGTGTTTGAGGTGTGTTGTGTGAATATCACTGATTATGAAATGAATTCAAATGTATAAAATAGAATCCAGCAAAAAGATTCAATTCTAAAAGACATCATTGTCACCCAGAAGGACCTGGCCACCTTGTTTGGTGACACACATATAACGTGTCTTCTTTTACCACTTAGCACTGAAACATGATTTTCTCATAAAACATTATATTATCCTGTCACATGGATGCATTTTAATTTAATATTGCTTTCTTGTTGAACAGCTCTGGAAAAAGTTTTTTTTTTATTCTGCCTCGTTAAAATTTTTATTTTATGTGTATGGTTGGTTTGCTGGCATGTATTTATGTGCACAGTCTGCATGCTTGGTGCCTGTTCGATGCCAGAAGAGGGCATCAGATTCTCTAGAGCTGGAGTTAAAGGTGGCTGTGACCCACCATGTGGGTGCTTGGAATTGAACTCTGAGCCTCTGAAAGAGCAGCCAGGGCTTTGAACTGCTGAACCAACTCCCAGGCTTCAGGTTTTCTCTTTTTAAAAGTGTCATGATACCCCCCTACTTCACTTCCCCCGCCCCTTCTTCCCTCCTTCCATCCTTTCCACGGTGCTGTGCGGGGAGCCACAGAGATATGGGAACTCTTTGGCACCAACAAAGTTGATCCACCAGAGCCAAAAGACCTGATGGAGGGAAAGCCAAGATCTTGCATGTGCTCACCTCTTCCTACAGAGGGTTTCTGTGTGTGTGAGGATTTCTATCTGTTATTTTCTTGGAATTTATGGATACATATCCCCCTATCCCTGTGTGAAAACAGTCACACAAATAAGATCTTCTAGGCCTTTGTTCCTCCTGCCCAGAGCAGACTTACTGTCTGCCTGCCTTCCCTATGATTACCCTTGCTAGTAAACATAGTAGTAACTCATTTGAAACTTTTCTCAGGCATCCAAGGGCAGCCACAGACAAGATAACTCACTGATACGTCCTAAAGTCACCACTCTTCTGATAGGACACCTATCTAACTAACTAAGCTAACTAACCCAAGAAAGCTTTCCAAGGCTTCATGCACCTGGATTCGATTTGTTAACACAGATCTTAACTTGAAAGTTGAAGGACACAAATTAAGCCTTCATAAATGTCTCCTAGTGGAGGTGTATTAGCTGCAAGGTCCTTTTGTTGTTTAATCAGTTACCTAGCAACCCCAGTGATGGCCTTGTCAGGGCACCAGCCTGTTGGGGTATATAAGACCTATGCCTTCATTGCTGCATTGCCATGCTGTAGCCATCCTGCTGTGTCCTGCTGCAACACGTGGTTGCTGTGCCAATAAAGATGTATCGGAAAGGACCTGAGCTAAGTTTGCTTCCTGAGATTACAGTTGAAATCCCCTGCTTGTGAAGAGGCCCATCACTCTGAAGCTCTGAGAGAAATCCTGTCTGGGGCTGGACACCAGAAGGTTTTCATTAGTGCTGGGGATGGAACTCTCCGGACTTGTGCACTACGGGCAAGTGTGTTCACCGCTAAGTCCTCTCTCTGGTACCATCTGCGTTTCTTTCAAGGTTGTGTTCAGAAGAGGATTCTAAAGCATTGTAAACATCGGGTTCTTGGTAGGGGCATCCAGGTTGTTTTCTAAAATGTGTGCATTTGTGTTCCCACGAAAGTGTGTGACTGTGTCCTAGCCAGGATGACGTGGCTACTCCCCAGGCTTCTGGTGGGACCTCAGTGTAGATACTTCTGTTTCATTTTTGGTTCACGCAAGATGGAGGGTTTCAGGAGGGCACAGATTGGCCAGTCACAGGCTCATCGTAAATTTTTGTTGACTGTGTGCTTTGCTTGTTTGGATGGCTGAGCCTGGGAGGGCAAGGGCTTATTAGCTGCCTGAGACAGGAGAACTCTGTTGTCACCAGAAAGTACTTTTCCCACAGACTTTGCAGGAAAAGGATGCTCACATGTTGGTGACAGGTGGCTTGGTCACATGGCCACTTCTCTGGTTGTAGATGTCCTCAGGGCTGAGATTGACTGGGGCTTGCTTACCAGTTTATGAGAGATGGAACCAATAAGTTCCGTTACCATGTGGCTACAGGTACCCTTCACCCTGCTGAGAACCTTGCTCTTTGTGAGGTGAGTGACATTGAGGGAAACCTGCAGAGGAGTGCTTGTACCTGAAGCCTGGCCCCACCCAAGTGGGCAGCACCAGGAGATGGGACTTTGGGAAGTAAGCCCTGAGAACTCTCTGCCCTCATGTGTGGGATTAGTACCTTTGTACAAGGGAGCCCCGTGACTGACCATTGCCTCATGAGAGGACATAGTGAGGACCTGGGTGCCTTCACTACATGCCACACTTTTCAGCACCTCAGTCTTGGATTCCATAGCCTCCAGAGCTGAGCAGTAAATGTCAGTTTTTTTATAAGCCGCCCAAGGCACGCATTTTGTTAGCAGCCTACTGATGGAGACAAGTGTCGCTCTTCTGTTGGCGGCGGGTGAGATGTCGTCTTAGCTGAGGTGGTGATGTGCCTATGGTGCTGAGCTGTTGGAGGAACACGCTTGGGTGTGGGGAGGGCTTCTGATGAGGGTCAAGCTGCCTCTGCAAGGCATGTGTCAGTTTTAAGGTGATGGTTATCAATTCCCTGACCATGGAACCTTTCCAGGAAGCTGTGTGGTGTTGATGGTGTCAGGTTGGGGGAACAGACCTCCTCTAAACAGGAAGTGGGGGTGGGGGAGGAGAAAAGAAAAGAAAAAAAAAACAACAAAGCAAAACCCAAACCCCACTCAGTCTCTCCCCTCCCTGTCCCTTACCCCCTCATACACATACACAGCTACTCACAGAGCAGATGGGATGGGGCTTCCCCTGTGTGGGCTCTGTAGCTGTGCCTACAAGGCAAGGCCTGGATGTATTTTAATCTAATCAGTTTCTTGAACATTAAAAAACAATTTTTTAGAATAGCTAAGATAAACGTTTTGATACATTTGACTTTCTGGCTGCTACTTTGAAATAGTGAGATGTCACTCCGGGCTGTTGGAGTGACTTTTACGCAAGCCAGATCTGGCTCACCACCAGGCAACCTATCTTGCCCACAGCTTCTACCGTCCCACACAGAGCCCCTTTCAGGGCTCCATAGGTCTTCCAGATCTCTTTCTCCAGGCTCCCCTTAGGGGAGCTGAGTTCTGAGGCAGGTTCTCCCCCCATCCCCCCATCCAGTCTATGTTGTGAGTCTCACTGCCCAGCAGTTGTAGACGCCAGTGAGAGGAAGTGAGAATGGGTCTAAAATAGCCAGCCTCTAGGTTTCTGTTGGATAGGATGTGGTCAATTGACTTCAGTTATCTTCGGGTCTGACCCAAGCCTTGGGCTCTGCTGGCGGTTGAGAATGGCAAGGGGGGCCCTGGGGAGCCTCCTCTGACAGCCTCCACTGACAGCGATTATCAGAGTTCTCAGGGCCATCCTGTTTGGCTGGCAGCAGTAGCAGCCAGTGTGTGTGTGTGTGTCTGTGTGTCTGTGTGTGTGTTCCACATGGTATTTGAAATAGGTTTCCACACTGAACATGGATCTCATCCTCTAGACTGAGTTAACAGCGAGACCTGCAGATCCTCCTGCCTGCCTTTTCTATGCTGGGGTGATAGGCACACTGTGCTATACCTGATTGTGTGAGTGCGTACATTTTAAAACATGGATTTTGGGAGATTCTAACTCAGGTCCTTATGCAAGGACTTTACAGCTAGCCACCTCCCCAGTCTCATGGTTTGGGTTTTTTAATGTGTCGTGGGAGAGGCAGCAAGCCTGCTTCTAGCCCCAGCTAAGCCTGGAGCAGTATGGCCCTGCTTCTGTGCTTCATGGATCCCGCAGCCTCTCTGGTGATGCACCTCCACATTCTCCTGCCTCACCTACATACAGTGTGCCGGCGTAAAGGCTGTACTCTGGCTGAGCCAACATCACCTCTCCTTTGGGGTTTTATAAAACTAGAACCCAGTCTCCAGCTTTGCCTAACCTTTACCCCCAACCACTTGCCAAGCCTTGGCCCGAGTGAGCTGCTGAGAAACATCCAAACCTGTGCCCTCCATGGCTTCTTTCACAGCTAAAACTGAAAGTCGAGTCCTTAGTGTGACCTCAGGGTCATGCTCTCGTGCCTTGGACTCCAAGCCCACAACTTTTCATTTCCTTACAGGAACCCAGTTCTTATCCATGCTAGGAAACTTGTGTTTTCTGTTCCCTCTTATTTAGAGTGCTGCCCGACGCTTCAGGTCTGTGTCCTTGCCCAGGTGTACCCTCTGCTTTGGTATTTGGTCCCTTGGTTATAGTTTCTTACCGTGCGGTGTTTCTGTCCACATGGTGACCCATCAGTCTTTTGGGGAGTATGGCATAAGAAAGAGTTAAGATACTGGGAGTGGACCCCTAATTCACCTGAGTCTTTGGCATTTGGATAGTAGGGGTGTGATGGCTTCCATGAAAATTATCCCCTATAAAGTGTTTGAAATCTTGGTCCCCAGTTGGTGGCACTGTTTGATGAGGCTTAGGAGGTGTGGCCTTATTGGAAGAAGCATGAGCCTGGGTGTGGGCTTTCAGAGTCAAAAGACCCACATGATTTCTAGTTTGCTTTCTTTGCATCATGTGTAAGGTTCAAGATGTGAGCCCTCAGCTTCCTGGTCCTTCCATACCTTCACAGTGTCGTCATCCCTAACCTTCTGGGACCATAAGGGGCCTTGGTTGTGGTGTTTTATTACAGCAATAGAAAAGTGACCAATTCAGAGGGATATCTGGGTTTGTTTCTGTCTCCAGTGTCCTGTCCTTAATCTCCGTGGGTATTTCTCCCTAGCTCTGTCCCCTGTAGAGCGGCTGGCCACGAAAGCAGAGTGGCTGAAAAGTGGATGTGCACTTGCTGAATTGGTCTACCCAAAGTGCACCAGTACAGTCTCTCTGCAATCACAGCTTTCCTCAGACTCCTCATCTTCACCGTCTGGCCCTTGTTGGGGCAAACATTTTCCATGTTGGGCAAACACAGTGTGCATTTATGATAAAGGTGTCAAGTGTGAGTAAAAAGACCAGAGCCCAACTTCTGCAGCCCCCTTCCTTTTCTGGGGTGCACCTGGCTAAAACATAACAGTCATCACGGCACATCCTCCCTCTCCCTGTCTGTCTCGGTTCCCTTCAGCCCCAGGGCTTCCCACACTGGCTTTTGCTCTGCTGGGTTCCTTCCAGCCCACGAGGCTGCTAGTCATGCCTGCTTAACCTTTAAGATTCTCTCTTTAGGGAAACT
Organism: Phyllotis vaccarum; assembly: GCA_033318265.1. Taxonomy (NCBI): domain Eukaryota; kingdom Metazoa; phylum Chordata; class Mammalia; order Rodentia; family Cricetidae; genus Phyllotis; species Phyllotis vaccarum. The sequence continues at coordinate 38,419,681 of JARWLC010000014.1, forward strand.
GATCATTAATCTGGATTCTAGAACAGATGTGTGCCAGTTTTAGGCTGTCTTCCCACCTCACTTTGCATCCAGAGGGAAAAGGGTTTCAAAGTCAACGTGATGTTTATGCTTAAGCAAGGGAGAAATGCATCCTCAGTGATGGGACCTCTCTGTACCTTGTGGCCCTGTAAACAGGAATCTGAGGGTTGGACCTGGGTGCTCTCAACTTTTGGAAATGATGAGCAGCTTCAGCTTTTCTGAGGGGAGAGGGGAGGTCCTGGATTTCTGCCAGTTGGTGACACCACATGGTAGGGCCAGGGGGCTCACAAGCTTGATCCGAGACTTGGAAACTCAGGCCTGCAGGAGGGACTTGGAAGGTCCTGAGCTGTTCCTGGTGTATTTGGCCCTCGAGCCTGTATGGAGGGTGTGTCCCTGGAACTTTGCAGTAATGCTTCCCATGGTGAGTGTTTAATGACCACACATGAAAGGCCCTATTGCCAGGCTGCTCCCTGGGACAAGTTGAGCTATGGAGTCATGGAATCTCAGAGCTGGAAAGAATTGTGAGCAGGCTGGTGGTGACTGGACGTCCTTCCCTGGAAGAGGGGGGGCTCGAGTAGGCCTTTTACTCCAGGCCAGTAGCCTGAAATTATTTCTATGAGGGACTGTTGAAGTCACAGGGTGGAGTTGGTCTACCTGGTCTACCGAGCAAGTTCCAGGACAGCCAGGGCTCTGCAGAGAAACTCTTGTCTCAAAAAGCAAGACAACAACAAACCCAAACCAAACGAAAACTACAAAACAAAAAGATAAGAAAAAGTTTAAGGAACGAAAAGTTCTGTGGGGTCAGTGCACACAACATAGTGGATGCTGGAGAGGAGATGGTGTTTTTATTGTTGAACTTAAGGAGAAAGTGAGCCGCTTTACCCTTTGATGAAGATGGATTTCTCCCAAGAACTGACATTTATAAAAGTCAATGTGGCATCGTGTAGGGCCTCTGGTGGATTTGGAGAGGCAGTCTATAGATCTCAGAAGCACGTACTCCTGAACCATTTCCAAAACTCCAGAGTGAGACTGGGAAGCTGTAGAAAGTTGACATTCATTCCAAGAGAACAGCACTGGTTGCTCTTTGGACATGGACACGCTTGTCATTTTGTTGCAGTTTTAGTGGTTTTTCCAACTTCTCCAGGCCCTGCGTTCATCCAGCTCCTGGTGTGGCCTGGGAGGTCTCCTACCCGTCCCCTATCCTTTTGCAGTCTGTTTTAGCCTGGAGCCCTGGGGAGTTAGTACAGTTAATCATTTACCCAATTATTTAGCAAATATTTCTGAGGCCCTGGAGCATCCAGACAAGGTTGAAGATCTCCTCAGCAGGTTCTTACTTGCTGAATAAACACTCTGCGGAATCTTGCCCCCTCCCCTCCAGCACATTTTTTTTTTTTTTTTTGATCAGATTGGAGAGCCTCGGCCTGGTGCACTGTTCCCACCATCTAGTTTTCTGAGAGTGACCCAGTATGGTGGTTTGAAAGAAAATGGCTTCCAAAGGGAATGGCACTGTTGGGAAATATGGCCTTGTTGGAGGAAGTGTGTCACTGTGGGGGTCGTCTTCGAGGTCTCATATATGCTCAAGATACCATCCATTGTCTCAAACCACTTCCTGTAGCCTGGAAGGACTCTCAGCTCCTTTTCAGCACCGTGTCTGCCTGTACACTGCCATGTCCCACCGTGATGATAATGGAGAAAGCCCTTCCGTAAGCCGCTCTAATTAAATGTTTTCTTTTATAAGAATTTCTTTGGTCTTTGGTGTCTCTTCACAGCGGTGGAAACCCTAAGACACCCGGGATGGAAGTGCTCTATTGCTAGGCCTATGAGATCTTTAAAAAACAAAACTGATTCAATTCAGTCTCCTCCTTTAAATTCTTCACAAAGATGTTCAGCCTATGGCCCAGGAGCCGCAAGTGGCCAGGACAGCTATGAATGTGGCTCAATGTAGATTGTGTGTGTGTGTAATGAGATTGTGGGGTTCTCAAGTGAGAACTTTGCAGATGACATCATCACTCTTGCAGCCCGCTGGTGCAAGCTGGACAGCCCTGCTTCCTGTTCCTCTTGTACACTGGAGGAGTACCTTCTGCTTGCCGCCCAGTTTTCTGATAAACTCTAGCATCTGTCTCTGATAAACTCTAGAACCTACCTCAGGACCTTTGCACCCGCTCCTCCCTGTACCCAGGATGCTTTCCTTCCCAAAGGCTCCTGATATTTCATCATATGTTTCCTCCTCAGAGACACCCCTGATTATCTAGTTACCCTGTGATCTCTTCTCAAGGGTCATCACACTGAGAAATCCCCTCACTTGGCCCATTGTTTCCTTGTAACTACACACTTGTCTGTAACTATGCTTCTCTTTCAAACAGAGTGGAAACTGACCGAGGTTGGATCCTGGATTTCAGTGTCTGGCTCTGCTCCTCCATCTCCTCATTCTGGAACTTAGCCACTGCCTGCTGGAGAGTCAGATCCCCCTGCCTCTGCCTCCTGAGTGCTGTAAAAGCTCACATCATCATGCTCACCTCTCCCTTCTTTGTTGAGATAGTTCCCTTGTATATTCCAGGCTAACCTTAAACTTATGAACCTCCTGCTTCTGGTGTTTGTATTACCATGCTGGATGTTAAAAATTCCCTTTTAAAAATCATGCTTTGGCTTCTGATCTGTGCTGTGGATCTGCGGATAACCAAGCCACCATAGAGCCAGCTTAGTCATGTTCTTGAATGTGACAGGAAGATGCTGGGCTGAAATCATACATGCATTTACCCGTGGTCATGTTTCTTGTTCTTAACCATGTCAGATATTCTTATTCCCAGCTCCCCCCCACCCCCTGCAAGAGAGATGAGAAATGGAAACAGAATCAAACGAAGGGATGGGTCACAGCAAAGTGGCCTGCCAGCATCAGGAAGTACTCAGGCTATCACGGGGTCCAGCAACCTCAGACCCACACAGTGTCTAGTGACATGACAGGCCTTTATCAAGCTGGACATGGAGGAGACTGTTTTGTCTGGAGCCATGAACTTGGACTGTATAATCAGCCCTTAATGAGACACATGCATTCTTTTGATTTTTGCTTTTCAGACAGGAACTCTCTGTGGATCCCAGACTCGGCTTGGGCTCAGAATTCTTCTGTTTTTGCCTCTTGTGTGAAGGGGTGACAGGCCTGTTCCATGAGGCCTGAAAGACTTAGGTGCTGTCATTGTGCACCTGTCACTTCAACCACAGAGAGGCAGTGAGTGCGAAGTGCTCCAGGCACGGATGAGCCTCGCCACCGTGTTGACTTGAGATGGCTTTGAACACGCCCAGCCTGAGTAGAGATAACATGAGCAATACCAGATGCTTTAGACGTGGTAATACTCAGTGGAGTCAAGGGGCTGGGAAGTGGGAAGTGATAATGAAGGTGTTAGTTATATAATTATGTGGGAGGTGTGCTGGGAAGGTCTGAGGATGTGTGGACATGTCCTTTCCTTCTCCACTCACCCACTCCATCTCTCTCCTTTTCTCTCCTCCCTCTACTGTGGATTAGACCAAGGTTCAGAGTCATCCCTCCTGGTAGGACAGGGGGACCAGAGTCTTGTCTGTTACACAGGTTTGTGAAAGACAGGCCTGTGTGTTGGTCTGTTTTGGGCTATTGTCCTAGACTGGGTCATTTGTTGTGAGCAAATTTTATCTCTTCTGCTTCTGCTATCTGGGAGGGCTGCAGCAGCCTACCTTGCTATACTAGGCCTTCTTGCTGAGTCATGGCTGAAGGGCAGAGACTGAGACATGAGCGCCTTGCAGATGTGGGCTGAAATTGGTCTGAACTCTAGCTTCAAGCCTTGTATTTCTGAATCAACCCATTTGGGAGGTGGAGCTCTGGTGATCTAAACACCTGGGAAGGCACTCATACCAACACTGTGGTGTGTGGGATGAAGCTCCAGTATATAATGCTTCTTCTGAGGTGACACATTGAGCTCCCAACAAATCCTGTTTGAAGCTTTGCATAAGTTGGGGCTCCTCTCCCCAAGGCATCACATGTACAACAGGGTTCACAGTTTTGTGTCTGTCGCCAGGATCTTATGCCAGCCTGGGTGACAGAATATGCCTGATTTCCCCAATATCTGGGGGTTATTGTATGAGGTTTCTGGCCTGGACTTTCTGGTCTGGTCTTGTGGCCCAGACTCATGGCTCAGACTTTCCAGCCTAGCCTGGTGGCCCAGACTTTCAGACCCACAGTCCCATAGTCGCACTGAAACACACAGACGCTTATATTAATTGTACACTGATTGACCTGGGGCCCTGGTATATAACTTGTTAGCTCTTGTTCTTAATCTAATCCATGATTCTAATTCTGTTCAGCCATGCGACTCGGTACTTTTCTCAGAGCAACATAGGTGTCCTCTGCATCTTCTGGCTAGTCTGTGGCATTTCTGCTCTGTTCTTCCTGTTCCTGGAGTTTTCTTAGTCTGATAGCCCTGCCCACATTTCTTGTCTCCCTTCGGCCAATCAGCGGTTTTTGTTAAGCTAGTAGGCGGGACAATTATTTACAGTGTAACTTTACCCCCCTACAGGGGGTCACCTCTGAAGAGAGACCACAGAGAGGAGAGACAGAAGGTCCTTTACAGAGCAGAGCATGGCACTAGTTGCTTGCTGGCCAATCCCCTGAAGCTGCCATGCTCCTTGTCACACTGTGTCTTTTCTGGCTCAGTGGTGACATCTCAGAATGACAAGCAGGGTCTCCACATCTGAGGATGTCAGAGAGTTGAAGGCAGGTTCCCTGGTTCCCCCCCCCCCCACACACACAGGGCATTAAAATAGAAAATCCATTGTAAGGCACAATCTCCTTTTAAAGTCAACTCCCCCACCTTCCTCATCCCTATCTCCCCTTTGAAGCTGGCACCCAGGGAAAGTTCTGCTGTTGGACTGTCTCCCATGAGGTATATTGATTCTGTGAGACCTTACTACTTCCCAGTCATGATTGAGGAGGGCGGAGGGCTGCCAGTCCATTTCCAGGGCTCTACGGTTCATTAAGTAAAAGATTTTGTACAATTTGGGGTAGATCTTAAAAGAGTAATAGACATTCTGATCTTGGAATGGTGGCACATGTCCATGCAGTCTTGGCATACATGGGAGGTGAAGGCAGAAAGATTTTAGCTTAGAGTCATCCTTAGCTCAGTAGAGAGTTTCTGGACAACACGAAGCCTACCTCACTCCCCATTCTAATTAAAATTCTTATAAGAAAGATAAGCAACTTAAAGGTTACTCTTAAACATTGACCATAAGTTTTGGTAAGGTTAAGCAGAGTCACATGGACAGATCTGAGGGACTTCTTATCTACAAAGTGGAGTCTGTCAGCCATGTGACAATAATTCGCATCCTACCCTTCCTAGGAGTCTCTGGCTCCTCACTCTGCTTTCTGTTCCTACAGGTTTGCTTGCCCGAGACACTGTCACCTGTGGAGTCACACAGGAGTTTCCTTCTGGTGTCTGTCTTATTTTGCTTAACCTAAGGTCATCTTAGTGTTCATTCAGATTGTTGGGTGTGGCAGGATCTATCTATCTATCTATCTATCTATCTATCTATCTATCTATCTATCTATCTATCTATCTATCTATCTATCTATCTACCTATATGTGACAAGATCTCACTACACTGGCTGTCCTGGAATTCTCTATGAAGAGAGGCTGGCCTCAAACTCACAGAGATCTGCCTGCCTATGACTCCTGAGTGCTGGAATTAAAAGTGTGTGCCAGCACACCTGGATCCTCTTTGAAGGCTGGACGGTTCTATGTGTCTCTACCACCTCTGGTTTGCCCGTTAGTTGTGGGCACTTGGGTTGGTTGCTGTTGTGAATGATGTTGCTCTAAACATGGTTGTGCACATGTCCTTCCTCAGTGTCTCCTGCAGCCAAGGCTGTCCTGAGACACTGAGCCCCTGTAGCTGAGAACAGCCTTGCATTTTTAATCCTCTTGCCTATGCCTCCCAATTGCTGAGACTGCTGGCATGTGCTGCTGTGACTGACTTATGTGTTGCTGGGGATCAAACCCAGGACTGCTTGTATGCCAGGCAAGCATGCAAGCACTTGACCAACTCTAGCCACACACGTTTCTTTGTGATCCTGCCTCAGTTTTCTTAACTATGTTCCAAGAATTAATGTTGCCAGATTGCTATGACACTTCTATTTCTAATTTCCCGAGGACCCATCATTCTGTTCTCTCTAATGACTAACATTTTACATTCCTACCACTGATTATTTCCTCATTTCTTTTTGATCATGTCCCAGCGGGTGCGAGAGGATATCCATGGCTAAACAATGCAGTTTTATTAGTGTATACTTCATGTTGTAATCAAGATATAAATTAGAGTCAGTGAAGCTAATAGTCACTGTTTACTGAGTGCTTAGGAAGGATTCTAAGCCCCTTGCTTGACCTGAGTAGGTCTCAGGCCAGCCTCAGAAGAGAGATTCCATGTGTACCCCAGTTTTTAGTTGGGAAAGGTAGTGCTTAGAAATGCTCGTGTGTAAAAGCTGAAGGCCCACGTCTGTGTTTGAACCCCCGGACTTCCAGGGAGATCTTTGCCTCCTCTTCTTAGCTGACTTCACTGTCTGTAGTTCACACACCTTAGTGGGCTGGGGAGGTGATTTGGAGTGAGGAGCCTGCTCAGTAACCTCACTTAGCCGCTGGAGGACAGGCTGTCTGTAAAGTGGCCCAGGACCTTTGGAGCTTGGCTATGATGGAAGCGTCTCTCTCTTTCTCTCTCTCTCTCTTTGTGTGTGAGTGTGTGTAGGGAAGGTATGTTGAATTAATGCTATTACATTAGAGAGCTCTTTTTAGTACTCCAGATTTTCTGAAGGGACACACTGTAATTCGTATCAAAAGCTAATGTGAACTAATTGTGTTTTTGTTGATTTTATCATAGGACATTCTGGATTTTTTTTTTTTTCAGAGTTCTAATTGCAGTCCAGTAGCCTTTCTGCAGAAACCGTGGTCCACTGCAATTCTTCATATTGCTTCTAATGTTTGTGTGGGGTTATTGCATTAACAAATGCTTCAGGTTCCAGTATTTCAAGTCAGGGGACCAATTCCAGCCTCACATCTGCTAACACTATCAGTAAATAGCAGCACAGGGCTGTTCTGTCTAACAGGACTGAGTCTACAGGGCTCTCCCCGCCTTCAGATATGTTCTGTTAACATTTTTCTTATTTTCCCTCTATAAAGCAAAGTCTCTGCTAAGAACCACACGCATAGGCTAATCCTCAAAGCATACGTATGTTTCTTTTTGAGCAAGACAAGGAAATCACTGCATGTTGCTCCCTGTGACAGAACCACAGTGTGTATAGGGTGTTTGATGGTGCGTTCTGTTGATGGTGGGATGGGGGAGTTGGCAAAAATTTTCCATCTTGAAAGAGCCTTCCAGGACTCTTGGGGACAGGGTTGCTGGGCGCATGCTGGGTTCTGACCTGCCTCTGTCCTTCTGGTTGTGTGTAAATTAATCTCTGTGTAACAGAGACACATGGCACACTTTCTGACTGCTTGGGGATGAGAAACCTTCCCTCACAGGGAGGGCCTCATGCTTACCAGTAACTACTGGTCACTTCAGAAATTGTCACTCACAGGACAGACTGTCATGAACACGTTTTGTTTTCACGTTTATTAGTATGTGTGTGGAAGTCAAGGGACAGATTTTCTGCTTCTCTCCTTCCAGCATGTGGGTCTGGGGATCAAGCTCAGGATGATGAGCATGAGGATCCCTTGCTGACCATCTTGCTGGCATTTAAAAGCAAAAACTGTGTGTGTGTGTGTGTGTGTGTGTGTGTGTGTGTGTGTGTGTGTGTGTGTGTGTGTTGGTGGTTAATGGTTGTTAGCTTCATGGACAGTTAGGATCACCATGGAAACAATACCTCTGGCTGTGTGTGTGAGGGAGTTTCCAGGAAGGTGTGTGTGTGGATGATTTACTGTGAGTGTGGGTAGTACCACTGCATGGGCTGGGGGCTCAGAATGAATAAGAAGGAGAAAGTGTTGGCACCCTTCTTCCTGACTGTAGCTGCAATGAGACCAGACATCCTCTCTTCCTTCTGTACCTTCTGTGACAGGAGGGACTGTACCCTCAAATCGTGGGCCAGAGGAAACCCTTCATTCCAAACGTTGCTTTTGCTGGATGTTTTTCCATAGAAGACCCCTCCCAAATAGATCAAAATGTAAGCCAACTGCTCCCTTATGGACCACTGGCAGATATACACATGTGGGCACCTGCTTGGTCTCACTCTGCCCACCAGGCTGCCAGGGCACATTTCCCAGATATCACCTGTCCTTCTGTCCTGCTGTCTATGATAACAGCCATTGCTTCCACTTTCCATCTTTGTGACAATTGCCATTTCTGATGCTCTCACCCATCATGATCTGGGAGAGACTGTCATCTTGGAGATGTGCCCTAGTGGTAGAATGCTTGCCTAGCACACACAAGGCCCTGATTTCCCTACCCCCACCATGTGCATAAGACTCTCCACTCCTCAGAACATATGTGTTTATTCTACTTTAAAGGCATCATTGGCAACCATTATTAGAACAGGCGGGTAGGATGGGAAGTGAGTAGCTCTTAAGCTGCCAGGGTGGGCTTCTCCTCACAAAGGAGTGTATATTGAAACACCAGTGCCTCATGACCAGAATCATCACCACTGGAGGTCATGTGAAGGCCTGGTCTTCAAAGATGCTTTTGTTGTAAGTACCCCTGACGGCTCTTTACGCTGCATTTCTACAGATTTCACGTCTGGGTGATCTGACTTGTCAGGAAGGAAGCTTGGCTGTTTGTGTGAGTCTCAATGATCTCTGAGAGCCCACTCGAGCAGATGTGGGGAGTGAGTTCAGAGAGCTTGAGCTAGCTGGTGCTGGATCACTGAGGTTCCCTTTAGGGATTATGTTCTTTTATATTCTTTTCAAATAGTGGTGAGAGAGAGAGACAGCTTTATTTTGAATTTCTTATGATTCATTTTCATTGTGTGTGTGTGTGTGTGTGTGTGCGCGCGCACATGCGTGTGTGTGCATGCATATGTGTGTTCTGAGTGTGTGTCTGTGTGTGTGCATGTGTGTATGTGTGTGTGTGTGCATGTGCACATGCACGTGTCTGTGTGCATGCATGTGCATGCATGTGTGCATGCGTATGAGTGTGTGTGTGTGTGTGTGTGTGTGTGTGTGTGTGTGTGTGTGTGTGTGTGTGTGCAGGTGGGCACATGCATTTCTGGAGGCCAGAAGTTGATGTCCAGCATTGTTTGCTATTGCTTTCAACCTTTTAAATTTTAATTATTTTTTTGAGACAGTCTTTCACTGAACCCAGAACTCATTCGTTGACTAGGCTGACTGACTGACCAGCAAGCTCCAGGGATACTTCCTTCCTGTAACTTGGGGTTACAGGTGTGTGCCAGCATTTCACGTGGGTGCTAGGGTTTTCATGCTTGTGTGGTAGGCACTCTACAGACTGAGCCATACCCTCGGTGCCTGCTCCAGGGTGGTGTTAGTCCTGTTCACTGTGACCATTCTCTCCCACTCCACAGCTTCCGGTGGCTCACTATTACCTCTTTGTTCTCTTTTCCCCAGACCTAGTTTAATTTAGATCCCTGAGTGGGATATGATTTCTTTGTGGGTAGGGACAGTAGTTCTTCAGATTTCAGAGGTGAGTGAGAACGGAACATGGTCTTCTTGGCTTTAGAGGAAATGCAGGCCAAGCAGTAGCAGATGGTGGGGTGCGCAGACCTGAACAGAGTCAGGCAGGATGACCACTGGAAACCTAAGAGGAGGGCCAGACTTGTTTGTCACCTTCTGATGGTCCACAAGAGTACAGAGGGATTGATTAGGCTGATACCTGGAGCAGCCATGGAGTATAAGAACATTCACGATGTGATTCTGGGTCAGATTGTGTTCTTTAACCTTGACTTCAGTGAGAAGTCGTTAGGAGGAGACCCGGAAAAGAAAATGTGCACCCTGGTGATTGCATACAGAGCCAGCCCTTCTGGTGGGTCACAAGAGCTTTATGAGTGTGAAGAAGTCCTAGTTCTGTAGGGATGTGTTTGTCACAGCAGAAGCCCAGAGCTGGAGGAGTTCAGCCCAGGTAGGAAGGGAGGCAATAAAAAGCAGGGTAGGAGATCGGATGGTGCTCAGTTGGTGAAGGGTCTGACCTCGCCAGGCATTGGCTTATGCACCTGTAGTCTCATTGTTGGAGAGGAGACTCTGATTGGCTGGTCAGTTTAGCCTACTCAGCAAACTCCAGATCAGTGAGTGATCACACCTGGACAAGATGGGAGATACTTGAGGAGCGAGCAACAAAGATGGAGTTTGATATGTGTGTGAATGTATATGTGTACAGAGAGAGAGAGAGAGAGAGAGAGAGAGAGAGAGAGAGAGAGAGAGAGAGAGAGAGAGAGAGAGAGAGAGAGAGAGAGAGAGAGAGAGCGCTGAGCTGCCTGTCATCCGTCTGGATCCTCAAGTGCTGCCTTCTCTTACTTACCCCTTCCCCAACATCCTCCTTGGCCACTTTTGCCATGTGGGGACCTTTTCTGAGCCTCTACACCTGTGATAGCCAGCCCAGGGCTCAGTGAGGAAGTAAATATGGTCCTGTAATGCTAAACAAGTCATCTGCCTGGCCCTATTTGTTTGTGTGCTTCTGACCCAGCACCTCCATGTCCCTTAGGGTATCTCTTTCTGACCTCACACCCTGGTGTCACTTAGGGTCTCTTCTTGCTTCTGACTGCACCCGGGTAGGCTCTCTCCTTGTTACTGTCTTTTGAGATAACTCACTGACCTCCCAGGTAATTTGCTTTTTACCTTTGCTTTATTAGCTCAGAAGCTCAGTTGTGTGTGGAGAAGCCTTTTCCATCTCTTAGAATACTGTTAGCCTTTTCTTGTTTTATTATTTTATCTCACCAGAAGGTGAGAGCTCAGCTCTCACTTTATTTCCAGACTGTTCTAAATTGCCTTGCTTTGGAAGAAGGCAACCGCTAAGGGTTTGTTGGCCACACATTTTCCACCTTGGGACATGGTGGCATGCAGAACCGACAATTTCAAATGCCTGTTTTTAAGCCACATGAGTGATAGGTAAAGTTTGAGAGGGCAGAATAATCATGGATGCTAGAAATGAAAGAAGCCATAGAAAGACAATGAACTTGTGTCTTCCGTGTTTGCCACCTGTGCTGGCCGGGTTTTATGTCAACTTGACATAGGCTAGAGTCTCCAGAGAGGAGGGAGCCTCAGTTAAGGCTTAAGAAGGAGCTAGGACAAGTTCACTGGGATTGGGGCCACCCCTGAGGTCTCTAAGAAAGCAGGCTGAGCAAGCTAGTAAGCCCATTGCCCTCTGGCCTCTGCCTTCAGGTTCCCATCCCTTTTGAGTTCCTGTCCTGACTTCCTTTGAAGATGAACAATGATATGGAAGTGTAAGCCCTATAAACCCTGTGGTGCTTTACCACAGCAGTAGTAGCCCCTGGTAGGACACCATCCCAAGGTTTATTTTAGCTTGATGTTTCCCTGAGAAATTAGTAGAAAGAATGACAGCTAAGAAAGGTGTGGGCCTGCCAGCGGTGTAGGAGCCATGAGCCAGGGTGATTATGACATTGGGAGCACTGTGTGCCCTCTCTTGTCCCCAGCCTACTTGAGAAAAGGGAACACTAGGCTTTGGAATGAAAGGCTCAGAGGAGTAGATGGTGAAGCCCTTTGTCCTTGGGTTGCTGCGGGGCTCACCGGGTACGTGTAGCACTCCAGATGCTCTAAAGGAACTGAGGGGGAGTGGCATCTCAGGGAGCATGGATGGGGTGGGGCCATCAGGAGAGTCCCCTGAGAGGGACCGGGCAAACCTTTCGTTTTCTTCTTGTGGTGGTTTGCAAGAAAATGGCTCCCATAGGGAGTGGGAACCAATGAAGAGGCATGGCCTTGTTGTAATAGATGTGGTCTTGTTGGAGCAAGTGTGTTACTGTGGGGGCGGCCTTTGAGGTCTCATACATACTCAAGCCCCACCTAGTGTCTCAGTCTACTTCCTGTTGCCTGTATATCAACACAAATCACCTACCCCTCCAGCACCATGTCCCATCATGATGGTAATGGACTAACCTCTGAGCTAAGGGAGCCACCACAGTTAAATTTTTTTTTTTGTAAGAGTTGTGGTGCGCATGGTGTCTCTTTACAACAATAGAAAACTTAACTAAGACACTCTCTTAAGGACACAAGGTACACTCAGAGTCAGTGAGGGCCAGAGAATGGCCTCCAAGTCTTTCAGCCTTGTATAAAGAGACGTAGCCACGAGCATGGAAACTCTTCTCAGGTGAGGCCAGGGAGTAGGAAGATGGGTGAGAGTCTGTGTTCCCATGTGTCTGCAGCTGGGCAGGGAGGCCAGTGTTCCTTGTTTCTCACTGTAAAGTCTATTCTCCAGGAGTGGATGGGAGAAGCAAGTTGTAGAGCATGTTCAGAGGGACACACAGTAGGGCCCTGGGATCCAGTATATACAGGTGGACACACAGTAGGGCCCTGGGATTTAGCATCCCAAAGACAGACACCTAAAACTTGCCAGTAATCTTGTTGAGGTACCAGGAATTGGGGAGTGTCTGGACTCCAAATGTCCCTTACCGCCCCCCCACCCCACCCCATGTAATAGACAGGCAGTTGTGAGATCCTGTGTCCAAATCCTGATCCATCTACTTCCTAGAGGTTTGGCTTTGGGCAGTCACTGAAACAGTCACTCAGCTGACTTGTGAAGTGGCTTTAGATTGACAGGAGTGCACTGATGATGTTTTGCCTTCATGACTCAGGTGGAGTAAGAGCCAAGAGCCCGCAGTCAGTCCCCAAAAGGACAAACCTGAGGGTTACACTCTGCAAATCTCCTGCTCCTTCAGATTTCTAACCAGTGGCCAGATGCTGGATGGAGGAGCCCTTTCCTGGAGGGGTACCAGAGGCCAACAGAGGCATCTTCAGAAGGTGGCTGGTGTCGTCGTCCCCCCCTCCCCCAGCCCCGGCCTCCATCACTTCCCAGAAATGCTGGGTTAGGCACCAGAGACTTTGGCAGTCAGCTCTGGCTAATGTCGGGGAAAGTTCTCTCCCTGACTTTGTGGCTAAGACCTGGGCTCCTAGTGACAATCAGTGACCTCAGGTGCCCTTCCCTAATCCGCCCTTAGCTTTTTGCTGGTAACAGCTGACCAGATGGCTTCAACCTGCTGGGTCAGAATGGTGTTGAAGAAATCCCCCCAAACAGTAAAACCTCAGTGAAGGCCCCAACCCAGTCATCTCCTGAGACTGGAAATAATGTAATTAGATGGAGATAATTTGATTTGTGAGTGATAATTTATTAGCCCTTTCTGCAATTAGTCCTGCAACCTTTTCTCCCTACCCCCCTGTGTGTGTGAAACAGTGAACGCTGGAGCTAACTGGGAGGTTGAGTAGCAATGCCTGCTGGGAGACAGCATCTATCTGTTGCCAAGTTGGGTGGCTAACACACATATGGGGATGTTCTTTGTACAGTTCAGACCATCAGGTGCGAATGAGGTGGAGTAGATAAGGGGAGTCAGGACGACCGTACTCACCACAGGAACAGAAGGGTGGAGGCGACCTAATGTCTTGTTAGGACACAATTGTCAAACCAAGGATGTAGTGCAGCATGCTGGCTCAGCATGTGTGAAGCCCCAGGATTGACAACCAGCACCACACAAACCGGGCAGAGTGGTACATGTCTATGATCCCAGAACTTGGGAGGTAGAGGCAGAAGGACCAGGAAATCAAGGTCCTCCTCAGCTACATGGAGAATTTGAAGTCAGTCTAAGCCACATGAGACTCTCTCTCTTATTATTTTTTAAATACACCCTACTCCCCTTGCCCAAGGGAAAGTTCCCAGGCCTGTCCTGTTTAAATCTGTTCTGAATCATGAAGTTAATTATGTTAGTTACAAGAAAGAAAGGACTGTTGGTAAATGGGACAGATGTGCCCCTAGACATTCTCAGGGTGACAGGTAACATTGGTTGCATGGCTTATAAGTTCAAACCACAAATTGGCCACTTCTTAATGGTGAAATCTCTTGCTAACTTTCTTAGCCCTGCATTGCCTGCCTGCAAATTGGAGCCACAATTAAAATCCACCCTCAGAAGTGCATGTTCAGGAGCAAAAGCAAACCCATGACAGTGTTTGGAGCCACCCTTGATTAGAGTCTAACATCCCTGCTTAAGGACTTGCACTGGGCCTGAGACTTTGTGGCCTTATGTCCCTGAGGGCTTCCTAGCCTGGGGCTCTCTGCCGCTGCGCTAGTTTATGATGGTGTTGCCCTGATCCTTTCTGTGGATTCTGGCTACTAAATCTTAGCTTGTGGCACAAGACCCATTCCCCTTTTCTGTGGCCAGAGGTGGCTTCAGGAACTGACCAGAGACAGGACTGTGGATAAATGAATAAAGACTTACTGGGAAGAAAACCAAAACCAAAACATTTTATGAGGAGTGGGGGAAAGGTCACGGGGTAGATTCTCGATCTAAAAACCGTGACATACTTTCAGGGCTCAGCCTCATGATTTTGAACTCAGGGAACTCATATGATGTTGGATGTAGTCAGTAAATGTTAGCTCTTCTTCCTGGTTGCAGAGACCATCTAGCTGAGTCAGCTGTGGTCAAGATGGTAATTTCAGAGTCTTGGCCATCTCTCCCGGGGGGGGGGGGGGGGCATGGCCATCCCCACTCAGGCTGCATCTGTGTAATTAGCGTCGTGCTCCAAGACAGTTGGTACGGGAGGACTGGTTCCTCCAGGATGTTTTCAGTATGTGCATGTTTTTGCATTTGAGAAACTGTCCCATTTCTTACCAACTTCTTTGTTTGAGGCTACGGCCTCTGCCTCACTGGCACTGCCATTGCTGCCTTGTTAATGTAATTAGCACCTGCATGTCTCTCCACAGCAGACTCAGGCATCCATGGCACAGTTTCAGAGCCTGGGATGGATCTTTGTGCAAAACTCATCATTGCTATGTGTTAGCTCCATGACCTTGAAATTAATATATCCCAGAGCCCCAGCTTTGGGCTGGGACTATAGGTCGTTGGTAAAGTCTTGTCTCATAGGTAGGAAGCCATAGGCTCAATAGGCAGTGCTTCCAAAACTATACCAAAATAAAAAAGGAGCAAATGACCCTGGTACCCCCGGCTCTGAGGCTGAAGTGTACAGCATAGTGTGGTACCTGTACCCCGGCTCTGAGGCAGAAGTGTAGTATAGTGTAGTACCTGTTCCCTGGCTCTAAAGGCTGAAGTGTACAGCATAGTGTACCTGTCCTCCCATCGGTTTTGCTTTTCATAGCTTCAGTTACTTGAAGTCAAGTGTGGTAGGGAAATTATTTCATTGCATGAAGAATTCCAGAACTGATGCATGGATTTTAAATTGCTTACTCATATTGAATAGCGTATTGAAATCTGATGATGTTCTGATCTGTCCTGTCTGGGCTGTGAATTTGCTTTTGACCAGTGGCTCCATGTCATTCACTGGGGCTGTGGGTTCTCACATATCAGGAGGCAGATGCTGGTGCAGAAGATTCCTGAGAGGACCCCTCTTCCCAGTCATGCTTCAGAGGCTTCAGCTAGCTTGATTCATTGGGGCCAAAGGGGACCCCAGGAAGTTCGTGTCAAACCAGCACCCACGGGACTCAGATCCTCTTGAGCGACGTGGAGAAACCAAGTCTTGGTGCCAAGTTTAAAGTGGTCACCTGTGGGACATCATTGTTGGCCAGAGATGTTGGACAGCGAGGAACAGCAAGCCTAGGCATGGCTGGAAGGACAGTTGATCTCCAGTGTCCCGCTGACAGCTCCTCCTTCTGGGCAGAGGCCACTGCTGCCCCTTTTCAGGTGGTGCAGGAATAGGCTACTGGTGAGAAAGACGGGTGTGTGTGTGTGTGTGTGTGTGTGTGTGTGTGTGTGTGTGTGTGTGTGTGTGTGTGTGTGTGAGAGAGAGAGAGAGAGAGAGAGAGAGAGAGAGAGAGCTAAAGCACTGCTGGTTCCAGGTGTGGTCCCAGGAGAGCCTTGAGCAATGTCGTGCTGTGCAGATGGGAAGAGCTCAGGTGTGGCAGGCCCACTGTGCGGTTAGCGGTTAGCGTTCTTGGGAAAATGGAGAAATGGAATGTGAGCAGCAATGAAGACTGATCCCACCCATCAGGATGGGTCTCTGCCCCTAGCCTTGATCCCCGACCTGGGAGCCGGGGTGATAGCTTGTGCCTCCATCTGAGACAGGTTCAGCTCAGTTAAAACCATGGGATGGGTAAAGGACAGATGTAGGCCTCTGCTTGCTTTCCAGCTGCGAGCTTCTGCCAGCTGTGAGATCCCTCTGTGCCTCAGTTTCTCATGTGTTAGGTGGTGATGGTGTCATTGTGTCACTGCCACAGTGTCGCTTGTTGGGCAAGTGACAACTTTGGTGACAACACAATAGTGTTTACTATTCACACGTCTTGGTGGTCAGGGAGCAGCACTGACATTGGTGAGATGGCATGTCTGAAGGTCATGAATAGATATGTCAAAGATTCATGGGATGCCCTTCACCTCCTCTCCCTGGGCAATGCTCAGTGCTTGCTATTGTCCCAAAGGTACGGCACGGCTGTGGCTGAGCCTAGCACCAAGGTACTAGGCAGAACATCTGCCCAAGGAACCAGGGAGGGTGAAGAACTGGGCTCATTTTGCAGCCTCCCCTCAAGTGCTAGACAATTCTTCGCTTCCTCCTTCCTCACTTCTGGGGGTGCTGTGTGGGCTGTCTGAAGAGAGAACCGCAGCCATGGATTGTTACTCATAAGGCCTGCATTTGTGGGGGTTATTCACACCCTTTGCGCCCCCCGCACCCCCCCCCCCCCCGCCGCCACCGCTGCTGAAGCAAGTGTGTCCAGCACACCCCACAGTTAGGCATAAAAACAAACAAGCAAAATAAGCCTCGTTATCCTGAGAAGTGCTGGACGTAACAGGGTCATACTGTCTCATTCGGCTTCCCTGAATGAGTGTCATTGTGGCACTTTCCCATAGCTCACACAGTCCACAGACAGCTCCTTCCCAGCCTTTGCCATGACAGGGTAAAGAGAAAGAGCTGTCAGGATAATGTGCACGTGAGCAGCCAGCCTTTTTCATAGCTTACCCTGAATTCTTTTTGTGAGTACAATTTTCTTTCAAGTCCAGATGTTTTGTTCATCCGTCTGTGTGCTGATGTTGTTGCTGACTGTAACTGTGCTCATCCTTGAGGTCCCTACTAGGCTATTTTTTTTTTTCTGACAGTCCTCACCAACAAGGCTTCGTACTTTACTCTTTTTGTATGGACTGTGTTTCTGTGTTTTCTAACCCTGCTCCTGAAGGACAGTGTTTGTGGATGGGGCCTCTACAGGTATGTGTAATAAGCCAGCCCAAATCCGTGAGGGCCCTAACTCATGAATGAATGCTCTAAGCTGTGTGTGTTATTTAAGGCAACACTAGCTTTTGCAAGTAAGTCTTCCAAATTGAGGCAAATGAAACAAGAGAAGTTCCTTTCTGACTTACGTCATAGTCTACAGTAGGTATTTCTAGTTGGTTTGGATCTTACGTGTCTCCTAAAGGACTGTGTGGTAAAGCCTGTTGTCTGAGGAGGTGTTGCTGGGAGGTAGTGGAGCCCTTAAGAATTGACTGGGAAGTCTTTGGGTCACTGGACTTGTGTCCTCCAGAGGACAGTGGGTCCCAGGCTCATTTTTTTTCCTTCCCTAATACTTTTGCTCTGTCCGATGCTTCCCTCTGACGTGCTGCCTTACTCAACTGATCGTGGATTAGAACCTCTAAAACCATGAAGCAACCTAATTGATCTCCTCATACATTTGTTAATCACAGAAAAAGCTAACTAACACAGCGGCTCTCCTCCCCCAGTTGCCTCAGGAACCCAGTCTCTCCATCTTCTTGGTCTGAGGCTTTCAAGGTCATCAGGGAGTTTTTGTTTTGGTTTTTCCAACACCCAGCCAGACTGGCATACAGACCTTGAAGTTTGGCTCGGAAAAGCTCCATATACTTCTGTTCAGAGCCTTTTCCTAGTGGAGGGAGGAGGTGTCTTCTCTCTTTTCTGTTTAATAACACTTCATGCCATGGTCTTTATGCAAGAGAGAGGCAGCCTTGGTTTGTCCATCTCTATTTGGTTTTCCAACCTTAACTAAATCCCGTGTCTACTTCATACAACACTGGGGCCTAGTCATCAGCCCTGTGATTCTGTGGTGGGTTTTGAACCAGAAAGTAGGAAGGATTACAGCTTGGGAGCTGCCATTTACAGTTTGTCATAGTTAGCTTCATCTGCCACCTTGACAGAAACCTAGAGTTATCCTTGAAGAGAGAACCTCCATTAAAGAATTGCCTCAATCAGATTAGCAATCTGTCTTGCTAATTGATGCAGGAGGGGCCAGCCCACTGTGGGTGGAACCATTCCTAGGCAGGTGGGCCTACGCTATTTAAGAAAGAGCTGAACAAGCCAGGGGGAGCAAGCCATAAATATCTAGTTTCCCCATGGTTCATAGCTCCAGACTCCAGTTTCCGTACTCTTCCCTGGCTTTCCTCCATGATGGAAATGAATCCTTTGTTCAGGCCAGAGTCAAAATTTTATCATAGCAAAAGAAAGTGGCACAGGCACAGCCTATGCATGATGAAGATAAGCGTGTTATTACTCTTCGCAGTTCTTAGAACTAAGTTTTAGGTCAGTTGGGTAGATGGCATACCTGGATGCCGGTTGCAGGGAACACAGGGCCTGTCTTATCTGCTGTAAAGCCTTTGAGATTAGTGGATGTACTTTCAGGAGCAGAATTGAATCTGCTAAGAGTTGGTAACTGTAGAATTCAATGGCCACAGTAAAACGTTGTTCCTTTCTCCTCATCGGGAAGTGTTGTTTGTATAGCACATCTTCCAAAATCAATGTGAGGGAGACAGCGGCAGAGAGCCTCTCCTTTGCAGACAAAGCCTTCTCTGTCAGGCTGAGATTCCCTCAGCTGGTCACGGGAAGCTGGCTAATGATTCTTCTGAGTGTTTGTCAAGTTCTTGAGTTTTTTTCTTCACATTTTAAAAAGGAGAGTCAACAGTCTATTGTGTGACTGTAAAGTGTTTTGGTTACTTGTAATTTGAGGAATATACTCATGAGAATCATAATTTTATAGGTTTAGAGAAATTTATACATTCTTTCAAAATGGGTAGGTTTGAGGTAGGTCTTTAAGCACACACACACACACAACACACACACACAACACACACACACACAACACACACACACACACACACAACACACACACACTTGCTTGATTGCTTCTTTGTTTTAAAGCCCATGCATCAAAGCATCAGGGGAGATGGGTCTTCTAGTTTTTCCATGAAGAACGTCTCAGAACGTAAGAAGTTGAGCGCCGTGCCTGGGAGGTCTGGTACAACCCCTGTGGGAATCTGGTTTACTCTCAGGAAGTTCATAGCCTAAACTCTGCACCCTCTTTAAGCACACTGGTGTATTTAATAATGGCATCCATCTCATCTTCCTCCTCCAGTGCCCTTCTCTTTGCTTATCAGGAAAATGGGGTATTTTTACCTTTCTGATATTGTAGGGAATTATGTCTGTGGGTACCACTTGTGTGGGTGTGGGGGAGTGTTGCTTAGCAAAACTTACTTGGAGCTCAAGCATCTAGATGCTAATATCTGGGGCTGGGGAGATGGTTCAGCAGTTACAACTCTTATGTTTGCATAGAGGGTTGAGTCGGGATTCCAGCATTCCTCTGCCTGTGAGTCCTATTTACGGGACTCTGGAGTCCTTTCACCCACATGCATACCCCCCCCAATATAGATAATTAAGTAATGAAAGCAAGTCTTCTCTTAAAAGATGGCAATTTCTGCCTTCAAAGGAGGGGTGTGTGAAGTGTTATCTCAGGGTCCTGTCAGCTTTCTCCTGCATCTTCTCACGTCCCTTCAGTTTGAATCCACACAAGGTAGTAGTAATTGGGACTGAGAACCACAGCTAATCCATGCATGGCCAATTTCAAGGCCTTAAAGTGTTTGCTGAATGTTATGCTAGCTTATCTCAGTCATGAAATGGTTTAAAAAAATAATGCCTTGGAACTGAAGTGTTCTGGCTGATAAGTTTTCTAGTTATGGAAGAGAATGACTTTGGGCAGAGCCTTTGGCTGTAAGTGAATTGTTTCTCCTTGTGAAGGCTTGATTTCTTCACTTAGGGATTTCGATCCCATCACTTTCCATATAGGACTGTGGAGACATACCTAAGGCTCCTTGATGGTGCAGCACATATGAATGGAAAGTTTTATTGTTATTATTATTACTAAGGTACGAATTCATCATTGGAAAGAGACTTTTAAAATGTCCAGGCTAAAGCCGTGCACAGTGCAGTGAACCTTTAATCCTAGCATTCAGGAGAGGCAGAGGCTAGCCTGGTCTATGTAGTCAGTTCCAGAGCTACTTAGTGAGACCCAGACTCGAAAAACCAAAACGAAACAAGCAGAAAATGTCGGGGTAGAAATAAAGTGATAGAGAATTGTTAGGAACAATGATGCTGTGGTGTGATTTCAGTTAGTAGTGATTTTTAAGATCCCTTGGAGACAGAATCATTATACCTGGTTCCCATGATCCTGTCTGAGATCCTTGGTTTGCAGACACCGACAGCCATTACTGAGTATTTTAGTATCTCAGGACCTGTGCTAGGCACAGTTTCCCTAAAAAGATGAGAAGCTTAGCAGAGAAAGCCAAGTGTTCTCCCTCCGAGGCTGTGTAGTTGGGTGGTTTACTGTTGTTTGCTATTGTCTTGGCATCATTGGTAATGGGGTCCCTTCCTCCTTTTGTTTCTGCTTTTGAAAGTATTGTGGGTTGGGAAATCAATGCTCTGTTACTAATATAGGCCTTAATTGAATTCTCTGGACAGGAAGGAGTCAATCAAAACTATTGCTTAAGAGGTTGGACCCAGGCTTGGTGGTTAGCCATACCGTCAGAGAGTAGGAGGCGGAGGGAAGAATTTTAGGAACAGGCTAGGCCAAACATTTCCTGGACATGAAGAGCTAGCTTTCCTTGAGATGTTATCATCAAGACTCTGGCTTTCAGGGTTTAATATTTGTCTTGAAAATTCCTTAGTGGTAGGAAGTTAGGTGTAGGAAGAGTGGGGTAGACCCATGGCTTGTATGTCAGATACTGAGGTAGGCCATTGATTTTCATGGCCATTTCTTGATCTAGGTGCTTGGGTGTCTGGAGTGAAGTTCATAGTTCCTCTTGCTTGGTTCCTGTGGGGAGATGGACATGGCTAGTTAACCATTTCTTGATTTGGTATTTGAAACCTAAAGACTTTGATTTCTTTGTGTTCATGTGTGTGTGTGTGTGTGTGTGTGTGTGTGTGTGTGTGTGTGTGTGTGTGTGTGTCTGTGTCTGTGTCTGTGTCTGTCCTTCCTCTTCTGAGTGTGTTCATATTGCCCCAGTGTCTTAGTGACCATTTGGGGAATGTGTGGGGAATTTAGGTGGAGAAAAGTTGTCTTGGCTTAGCTATTAAACCTGTGTATTTATTATAAGAACTTCACCTTAGGGGTTCCCTTGAAGTCTGGGGAAGCACAAACAATTTTCTATGCCATTAACTCTTTTTTCCTGTAAGGCCAAAAGTCAAGAAGGTGGTGGGATCTACATTTTTTCTTCTTTTGAGACCAGCTGAACACCTGTGCCCCATGAGAGATTCGGTCCTCGGCCCCATTGCGTTGGCATTTTTGTTCCTGCACAAGGACTGTTGCTGAGCTGATGTTTGTATTTGCTAGGCTCCTCCCTCCTGGTTCACTGGGCTCCTCCCTCCTGGTTCACTGGGCTCCTCCCTTCTGGTTCACTGGGCTCCTCCCTTCTGGTTCACTGGGCTCCATCCTCCTGGTTCACTGGGCTCCATTCTCCTGGTTTTCTCGACACTTCCTTTCTGGTTCTCTAGGGTTCATCCTCCTGGTTCGCTGGGCTCCTCCTTCCTGACCCGCTAAGGTCTGTGATAGGTTCATTAAGACCTCTCAGGCTATTTGGACCAGGTTTTGTGACCATCTGTTGAGAGCATAACAGTTCTCTTGGAGTCAGAGACTAGGACTCTGTGAGCTTGACAGTCACCTTGGGCCTCAGTTTCTTCAGATAATTGGAAGGTCTGAAGAAGCAACAGTCCTGGGGTGTAAGGGTGAATGATGGCCAGAAAAAGACGTGGAGCCATTCTTTACTGAATGTGATTGGCTTAATCGTTTGAATAATCATGAAATTCATGAAGATCTAGCCTAGAAGTGGACAAACCGCAGTGTAAGGACCAAGACTAGCCTGTGCTTGTAATGCCCATGAACTGTGAACTATGTTTATCTTAAGGTAGCTGGAAGAAAATCAAAAGAATATTTTCTGGCATATGAAAATTCTATAAAACTCAAATGCCCATGTCCCTAAATAAAGTCTCCCTGGAGCTGTCCTTCCATGATTTTCTGTCATGTAGGCACCATCATGGCAAAACTGAATGGTCACTTCAGAGACTGAATGACCTCAAAGCTTGAAACTGTTCTCTGGCCCTTCAGGAAAATGTGCACTACGCCGTTTTAGAACAGTGGTTACGGTACCAAGATGAGCCCAGTTCTGCCCGGGCACCTTGGCCGCTAATGGCACTAGGCTTTAGGAGTGTGAAAGCTTTCAGATTTTGAGGAAAGGTAGACAGTCCGCTTTTGCTCATCAGTTCATTCGTTCACCATGTTTCCTCCGTGTTTGTTGAGCTCCTGCTGAGCCCACACTGAGTTTTGTTCTGTGTGGAAAAGAAAAAGCAGTGACTAGATAACACCATCTTCCCCGAGGAATAAGGCAGTGCACAGATAAAAACAAACCAACTCTGCCAGCCAGATCTTAAGGATGTTTGAAGGGAGGGAGGAAGGGCGAGGGCATGAGGGGGCAGGATGAAGGTCAGGGCAGACCTGAGAAGAAAGTGTGAAGGGGATGAGGTTGGAGATCTGAGCCTTCATGTTCTTGATCAAATAGCCAGGAGATTCTCTGGCAGGATAAACAAAAGATTCTGAAACCCTGGGACAGAAACACTAATTGGTGAGACATGCAGGGCCAAGGGGAGCAGAGTGTGCAGGGCCAAGGGGAGCACAGTGCAGGGCCAAGGGGAGCACAGTGTGCACAGCCAAGGGGAACACAGTGCAGAGCCAAGGGGAGCACAGTGCAGGGCCAAGGGGAACACAGTGTGCAGGGCCAAGGGGAGCACAGTGCAGGGCTAAGGGGAACCCAGTGTGCAGAGCCAAGGGGAGCACAGTGTGCAGAGCCAAGGGGAGCACAGTGCCAAAAGGAGCACAGTGCAAGGCTACAGCCAGTGAAGTTTGCAAAGTCAAGGGAAGTGAAGTCTACAAGGCCAAGGGGAGCAAAGTGTCCCTGGTGTGTGGAGAGTTTGTGTTTTCAGTTTCATCCATGGCTATAGAGTTGTGAGAATCTGACTTATGGTCTTGTTTAAAAAGCTGCTATTCTTTTGGCCATCTGAAACAGGAAGGGAAGCTGCCTGAGTGATAGATGATAAGGGTGAGATTGGAGATAAGAACAGAGATTTGCTTTGGCACTAGGCCACCCTGGGGATGTCCTCAGCAGTGGAATGTCCTGTAGCATTTCAGACTTCTCCTTCGAAAGAGATTGCCAGTGAAGTCTCAAAACACGGTCACATGTTTCCTAGAAGCAGGATCATCTCCGTTGAGAACCATTGCTCAGAACAATTGTCTCCAAAGGCTGTGACTTGAGGCAAGTTTCCCAGCCTCTCCAGGCCCTGGCGATTGCACCTGTGGGAGCTCTGAGATTAAGGGTGCAGCAATGTTGGGGGGTTGAGCAAAGGAGTCCAACGGCTGCTGTGCACTGGAGAAGACAGGCCAAAGCTTTGGCTTTCCTGCCACTCATCTGCTTGTGTCTTGGTGAGCAATTATCTTGGTGACTGGCCCAGAGCTTTGCATCGCATGTTTCTCTAAATAGTCATCTGTGTGTGGCAGCCATGTGATATTTGCCGTATTAATCCATGAGCATCATTTTTCTTTCACTTTTGCTGTGCTTAGAATGGCTTTAGTCCTGCACTGAAATATCTGAGTCCGTAGCCTCTGGCCCTTCTGGTCCCTCGGCTCCCTTAGGTCCTGAGTGTGTGGGTTCAAATGTCAAGGCTCCGTTTGAATATGTCATCCACTTAAAATGGGCTTCCTTGCCTGGAGGAGCCCCCAGTATGTGAGAGTACATGTCACCTCGAGCTGTGCTGAACAAAAGAAACATTGCTTAGAGAGGGATACTGTAGACACTAGGCAGCGTGGCATTTCATCCCCGGTTCTGCTTATGTTGGAAGAGCCGGGAGGACAGCATTGTGTGTTGGATTTCCCCATCTCCGCCCCCCCACCCACCCAGTTCTGTGCACACGTTGGCCCGAGCTCTCTGTTCCCATGCTTCTCCCCCTGCAGCAGTCATAGAGCCTCCTGTGCATCCGTCTGCTCCATGCACCCCACTTCACCTTGTTCCTTCAGGCAGTTGTCACCGGTGACTGAGCTTTTTGTAGCCTTCACAGGCTTAGCAGTGAATACTGGGGAGGGGGGGATTCGATGTGCAAAGCCTTTTCTTCTGAAACATCTTGGAAGTATGGAAGTAGCAGAAAAGGAGCGTAAGGATTCGCTAATGAAGTGAAAACGGAACTGTACAACTGTGCTCCGTGTGTGTGTGTGTGTGTGTGTGTGTGCGTGTGCGTGCGTGTGTGTGTGTGTGTGTGTGTTTGTATATGTGTGTGTGTCTGTCTGTCTGAGGGCCATTTGTTTTAAATCTGTGAACTGATATTAATTTGTCTTAAAAAAAGAAAAACCACTTGTAGTCCTAAGGTCCAGGGGTATCTTCTAAGTCTTTATACATTTTAAAGACAGTGCTACATTTTAACAGGAAGGGTCATTTCCTCAAAATCTCCCCTATTTTTAATCTTTTTTCTTTTCTATCAAATGACAGTGTTGGACAAATGTCACCATGAGTCTGGAATCCTACTGGTCACGCTTGGCTGTGCGCAGGTGTCTTCTTGGGAAGAGCTGGCTAGGTGGAGGCCCAGAACTTCTTGTGAACTGTAGTTCGTGGCTGTGTGGCTGTGGAACCATGCTTGATGGAGGCGTTTGTGCTGTGAGGGTGATGTGTAGTCACATTCTCAATTATAGACTTCCTTCAGGGGAGTTCCAGGATACCTCCTCACCTGGAAGGGCACAGACTTCATGTTTTTCTTGTTTAATCACAGAAGTTTGGAAAGGAAGCAGCTTTTACCATATTATCTATTTAAGAGGTGAGTAGGGTACAGAGCCTGCTCCAGCACTGTGGAGCCTAAGGTCTGGGGCTCAGGGCCACACCTCCATGGCTTTTTACCTTCACAAGGAGGTGTGGCTTGGGCTGGGTGAGGACACTGTAGAAAATCAAACAGAATGCTTTTCTTTTACAGAGCTGGTGTTTGTCTCATTAATCACCTCCCAGACTTTCAGGGAAATAACCTTAAGAAGCCATTACTATGACCCTTGGCTTGAAGGATCACTAATGGTTTTGAGGTTTGATTTATCATTAGTATTTCACACCAGAGCCTCTTGGGTTCACTTGGCTCAAGTTGAAGGGTTTCTTAGGGTGTTCTGGTTCTTGTTCAGCAATGGGATCTTTCTCATGAGGCATGACCCTGGTGGAGTAAGCACAAACCTGTGACATCAGCCTGTGTGCTGACCTCTGTGAGTGGAACTGAATCTGTTGCTGTCCCCCATCAGAAGGCGTGGGAGGAGGAAGCCTTGAAGTTCCCTGAAGAGCCAGCCATGCTTTGGTTTCACTCTGATCTGTTCTGGAGGCCAGGCAGTTTGAGACGGGCAGGTGGTTTGTGCATGGCCTGTGTGCGTGCGTGCATGCGAGCGTGCTTGTGTGTGTGTGTACACATGTGTTTACCCCTTCTGTTCTCTGGCTTTGAAGGTTGTGGCCCTTTGTTTTGAAGTTCACTGTCTGATACTCCTTTGAGCTATGTAAGATGAAAGCAGAAGGAACTGAGCATGTTATGATCTTGCTGGTGGCCGTTTTCTTCTCTTAGGGAAATCCTGATGAGATTTAATTGGATGTGCCAGCTGCTTTAGCCAAATAATAATAACGGTGGGATAATAGTTGACCTCGGAGTCCCTGACTCTTCCCCATAAAGCTGCTTTATATATATGCTATAAATATATATATTCAGCAAGCAGATGAGTGACCCAAAGGACTCTGAGAAGATACAGCTCTGGGTGCCATGGACCCCTGCTGGACATTTTAGACCTCCCTCCGGCTCCCCCCCCTCCATATACCCACTCTTCCATGGGCTGTGTGCATTTCTGCCCTGCATTTCCACAGCAGGAAAGTCTGTACAGACGACTCATTTTCTCTATGTTTAGCATTTTGGGATGTAATCCCTTGCAACTTTGTCCCTTTGGTATGGCTGCTATCAGGGACAGGCATTCTGAACTCCATTGCAGGTATGCAGGGCCACCATGAAGTCATTTTTTTTCAAGATACACTGCATTAAGGGTGGGCAGGGCGGGGCAGAGCAGATGGGCACCCAAGATTTCCTAACTCCCACATCTAGCCTAATTTCCAAAAACATGACTCTGGCCTCTGCTGCAAGGCATCTTGGGAAGAAACGCTATCCTTTTATTCCCAGAAGAAGGGTTGGAGAGTCACAGCATCACTCCACCCTCTGGGGACATTCTGAATTCTTTGGCCATTAGGGAAAATGGATCTGGGTTTGCTCCTCTGTCTGAAAGGCCCTTTCTTGCCCCTGGAGGGGAATTGGGTCTTATTTTCCTGCCAGTGGGCATTTCCGGCCGCTGTCCCTTTGCTCACTGCTGAACCTGGTGCCAGGCAATGGCTGGCTGAGCTGCAGGCTAATGAACTTGTCGGCCTCATTCCCACTTGGTGCAGGATCTCAGACAGGAGGTTGCCTGTGCTCAGAAAATGTGTCTCTTCTGGAGTTCAGAATATCAGGCATCTGCTTCCACTGTGTTTCTTTCCCAGTTATCGTCATCAAGAACATGAAATTAAGTGAAGACATTCCTTCTCTTGGTGCCAGCTTCTCCGTCTTTGATCCTCGTATTGTGGCATCTGTTCTTGGCTTCCCTTCCTTCCAAGGGGATGTCTCTGTGCAGATTAGGAACACAGAGCAGGATTTCTTGGGAAAGCTGAGACTTCAGTTCTTCCTAGTTGGTGATCTTCTACAAACCAGCATCGCTCACTGAACCTGGGTATACATGTGCCAGCCATGAGGATGTAAGGGTCGCAGAGACTGTATGACATATGGTGGGGGTGCACATGGAGAGGTATTCAGCCTTTGCCCCGGGGTGACTCCTGAACATGTATTTCTAGAGTTCCCAGGTAGGCTAGTTGATCCTCATGATCCGAATTAATGATCTGTGGTGCTTAGAAATACCACCAGCACCAGAACGTGGGCTCCTAGACGCCTTCTCATCTGTACATCTGTATCTCTAGATGTAGGCTCAATAGCCTGTTGCTTTAGGTGACTCCTTGGTTTATGCTGTTTCTCAACACGTTATTTCTGTTTGTTGGGACAGATAGGGTAGACAAGAAGGAGATAATTAAGAAAGTTATTGTTTGGGGGGTCGAAGGGAACCCCTGAAAGTAAGTGGCCTGCTTGTAATTCCAGTGCTCGGGAGGTGGGGCTGGGATGCTCAGGAAGAGCTGGTAGGCCAAGAACCTCCTCCCTTAGCAGCAGAGTGGGGAGGTATCAAGACACCAGCTTCAACTTCAGGAGACACACACACACACACACACACACACACACACACACGTGTATGAATGAGTGCAAGTCCCTCTGCACATACACCTATGTGGACCTCCTCCCACACATGTACATGCATTTACATATGCATATATGTAGAACCCACACCTATTCACATGCATTTTGGGGTTGGAGATGTAGCTTGGTTGGTGGAATGCTTGTTAACCATGGCGTTCTGTGTCCAGCATCTCATACACCAGGTGTGGTGCTGCACACTTTCAAGGTCATCCTTGGCTACATAATGAGTCCAAGGTAAGTCCAAAGTAAGTCAAACACTCGCTTAAAAAAAAAAAAAACTGTGTCTAACAAGAAAACCTGTGATGTTTGACTCATTAGAAATGGAAACCATGGCCAGGCAGAGGTGGCACACACCTTTGATCTGAGAACTCTAGAGGCAGAGGCAGGTGGATCTTTGTGAGCTTGAAGCCAGTCTGGTGTTCAAGGCGAGTTCCAGGGCAGTCAGGACTGTACTTACGTGGAGAAAGCCTGTCTCAGAAGCCAAAAAGAAGAAGAAAAGAGAGTTTATTTTCTGCTTTCCTCTCCTCCCTTTTCCTCTGGCTCGCTCTAATGGGTGAGCTCTTACCATCTGGAAGACCCACCGTACTTCAGAGTCAGGAAGGCTGGTTAAATTCCGGCTTCAACTGTTTAAAACCTGAAAACTTCATGAAAATGAGTTTTAATCCCAGTTTAGAAATTGCCTGGGTACAAACTGGCTCTCTTCATGAGAACCAAGAAGTGCCTGTTGAACAAAGACAGATATATCGGAGCAGGAGGCAGAGACCCCAATCCAGGAAGCGTGCCCATTCTCACTTCCTGATTCTGCAAGGGTCACTGTGACCCTTACAGTGAGCTCTGCTTCCCTTGATTGCGAGGCAGGGTGTTGACATTGGTGTTTTCGTAATATCTCATGCTCTGTTGTTCTGTAAGACAGAAACCGTGTTCCCTTACTGCTGTTTCTCCTCTGCCCTTTTGCTGTTTGTTTACCTCTTATCACTATGTTTGAAAAGGAAAATTATTGATAATTACATTTGTTTTTTTGCCTTTTAATCTACTGGGGGACGGGCAGTGCCCAGAAGTTTTGGAGCAGTGGCTGTTCTCATTATTTGCCCTGAGCATCTTGGGCCTGGCACCTTAGAGCCCATTCCCTGTAGAGGAACACCTAACCCAGTCTAGATTTGGGGAGGAGGAAATTGGACTTGCCTGGAGCTGATGTGCCATGCTGAGCTCATCCACCTTGGGACTTCTTGCCCTTTTGGGGAAGGGGATGGGTGGATCCAGAGGGAGGCTGAAGGCTGACTGGGAGGAGAGAAGGGAGGGGGAGCAGGGGAATACATGGATTAAAAAAAGACATTTTTTTAAATAAAAATAATAAAATACAAAAATAAAAAATACAAGAATTGAACAAATGAAAATAAAAAATCAAGTCTTTAAAAATTAACAAAATAAGACTCAGATGCAGAGAATACGTTCCCTATAGGTCCTCTCAATATTTAATGGTTGAGGTAAATATTCTCTCATTTATCAGCTTCAGACATTGACCACCCACCTATCCACTCGTATCTGTAGACTATGTAGAGGATGTGGTCTTTATAGGCTTTCATCTATCAATTTCACCTGTTGCTCCATCTGCTCAGACATATCTGTCATATTAGCAAATAGCTACTAAGTCTCTATTGTTTATCAGTTCTGTGCTAGCTCCTGGGATAAAAGGGCAGAACCTTTGTCCTTAAGAAGTCTGGGGTGCAGGGTGTTTTCCTAACATTTAAATCAAATTGTTACTTGACACAAGCTTATTTTTATTTTGTTTTGGTCTCTCTCTTGAATTTGAGAAAGCCATGAGGGCATTTCACTTGTTTTCATAAGCCCAAGTTCTAGAGTTGGGTTTCATGTTTTGCATAACTCTTTGCATAGTGTAAACGCTTGTTTTGTTAACAGGAAAAAGGGAGGAGGAGAAGGGAAATCTTGGCAAAAGCATCAAATCCTAAGATTGTGAATGTCTCCAAATCGTTGTAATTGTTAAAAGGTATTTTTGTGACTTCAGAGTGTATCATATTCAGAGTCATTCTTTGAATTCTGTTAAGCACCAGAGAGACCTTTCAAACATGAGGGGGGCAGTTGGAAAACAGTCCATGTTTGGAGTTGGCCAGGGACAGGTCATATAAATAAAGAATCTTGAGTAGTGTGCTCCACACATTTGGGATTTGGTCTCCATTTTGGGAAAGTTACTTGACTTCATTTCCCTTCCTTGTAAGATGAGGTTGATGATAGCATTTACCTGAGAGAACCATTACAAGCGTGCCAGGAACTCAGAGACGGGAAAACGCAGGCCCGGAATGGAGTCAGCACACTGTGGAGCTGTTTCTGTTTCGAAGGACAAAGAAATTGGATGGCCAACGAGATGGTGAAGGTATTTGCTGCCAAGCCTGAGAGCCTGACTGAGCTCTGGGACCCACAGCGGGAGAAAACTGACTAGGGCAACTTCCCCTTGGACTTCCACACGTGGGCTGTGGCCTGTGTGCACCCACCCACATGTATATATACAAAAGAAATAAAATGTAATACAAAATAAAGCACAGGAGTGCTAAAAATTATACAAAACTACACCTAGGCTATGTGTATAATATAAATTTCATGGTTATACTTGGAGCCTATCCCACCATAACTGATTATGAATAGGCAGATACTCCAAAATCTGAAGAACAAGAGGAGGAGGAGGAGGGGGAAGAGGAGGAGGAGGAGGAGGGGAGGAGGAGGAGAAGCAGAAAATCAAATGCTTCTGTTTGGAAGCATTTGAGATCAGGGCCATTTGGCCTGTGCTGGCAGCTTGTAATTCTAATGGAAATAACATGTATGATGCCCTTGACATTACACCACTAATCATCTCCTGAGCAAAGCCAGCGCCTCTCAGACAGCCCTGATCTGTGTGCGCACTGGTGTTGATGGGTAGTCCACAGGTGTTCTGCCTTCTAGAGGACTGTCTGTCTGCTTCAGCCTGGGGGAGGAGAGTCAAGCCCGTCAGCGCTGTTACAGGTTTCCGGCTGGCGTGAGCTAGCTTGTCTTTCAAGCAGACCATTGATTTGGGGAAATCCATGTCTAAAGTTAATTTCAACAAAGGGCAAACTGGTAATTATGTCTGACAATATTTTATTTTTTTAAATATAAAAAGCTGATCATGAGTTGGATTTTATATAGTGCTTCAGGCACAGTTAGAATCTTTTTTTTTTTTTTCCTTAAGAAAGGGAGTGGGGGGAGGGCTTTCTTTTGGTGTTTTTTCTGGAAGGTTATTTCTATATACTGTTTATAGAGGCCATGGTCCTTTTTAAATTTAAGGAGCCCTGTTGGCTTCAATGATAATAAATAAAACCCCATATGGGGGCCAAGGGATAGTTAATTTATGGGCCTGGGCTCCTTCCTTAACTCTAGCCAGTTACTTCCTGGGATAGTAGGCCTGACTGATGGCCATGACATTTTGAACTGCTGGGTGCTTTTGAAGTTTCTCCTGCAGGGCCTGAGGTCCGCCCCTGTGAAGTGTTAATGGGCTTCCTGCTCAGGCTTTATTTGGGGGGTGCTTGTTAGA
The DNA here is from genome assembly GCA_033318265.1 of Phyllotis vaccarum. Taxonomy (NCBI): domain Eukaryota; kingdom Metazoa; phylum Chordata; class Mammalia; order Rodentia; family Cricetidae; genus Phyllotis; species Phyllotis vaccarum. The sequence continues at coordinate 38,451,016 of JARWLC010000014.1, forward strand.
GGAACCTTTGATGAGTCCTTGGGGTCCTCTAAGCTGTATTCTGCAGGGCTGGCTCTCTGGCCTCCATCTCTCTGCTTGTATTGTTTGGATTTTGATTCCTGGGACGGTGCCTGTCTTACTCCTGGGTGTTCCCAGGGCCCAGGCGGCTCTGGAAAAGTCAGGCCCAGCCAGAGAAGAGGCCAGAAGTGCAGAACAGGACTCCACCCAGCAGAACACAGAGGACTTGTGCATAAAGCACAGCTTGGTCTTAAGAAAAAAATGGCCACTGTCCAGTAAACACCCCCCACCCCCCACCTTGGTCTCTAAGTCTCCACCTTCCTGCTTTGAGTCCCTAGTGGCCTGGCATTCCAATCTCAATACCACCACTTGCTCTTCCTAAAAAGGAGAGCCTGTTCAAGTCATTCTCCTCCTTCCAAGCCTTCCATGGAGTCTTCTAGGGCTAATTGTACCTCTCAGATTTCTGGGCACCCTGAGCCGGAGCCATGGGCGGCGCTGTCTTTAAGAAGACAGGGTTCTCTGACAGAGTGGTTGGGCTCACAAGAAGTTAGGGCTGGGATGTAGTGCAGCGGAGAGCGCTTGCCTAGTAGTGCAAGGCCTTAGGTTCCATTTCCAGAGCCGAGTAGGTGCCAGGTGTGGGTGGGATCATGAGGCCATTAGGTCAGCCCTAACCTGTGTGGTGTTCTGCTACATGGGGAGAAGGTGATACAGATTGCCCTTGCACAGAGGAAGATCACAGTATCCTTCTGAGTGGTCCTGGGTGAAGCCAGACCTGATGATACTTTCAGTGCCAGACCTTGGAGAAAATCACTTTATTATTGAAGCTATCCAGTCTGTGTGGTTTCTGATATGGCCCTGGGGCAAACATGGTCTTACTGTGTCTGTGAAATAAAGTTCTATCTCTGTAGGATGTCACAGGAGGCCTTTTGTATCTCTGGCTGCTGTCTGCTTCCAGTATTGGGCAGACATCTTCCTGCTTACATGACAAATGACAGATGTTTGAAACCCAGGTTCTAGGACCTGCTGCTGGATCGGCCCCTCAAGCCATCCAGCTCTCTCCCTTCCCTTCCCACACAAGTACTTCTTTTTCTGGATTCTTCATCGAGCCTGGAGCCAGGGCTTTGCTTAACATCAGTCCTGGAACCCAGTTGCATCCCCTGGATGTGAATCACACTGTAGTGACTCATTGAATCAGCTAAAGCTTAATCTACTCCTTGTCTCTAGGACATCCCCATTAGAAAGGCTAAGTCTCCATTCTTCCTGGGGTATTGTTAGTACCACAAAGATTCGTCCCTAGAAGATAATATTTTAGGACTCTCTCTGTGTGTGTGTGTGTGTATGTGTGTGCCTAGCTCTAATCGTACCTATTTTAGACTAGCCCAGTATTCCATGGTAGCTTCTAACTCATAGCAATCCTCCTGCCTCAGATTTCTGATTGTTGGAGCTGCCACTTATAGCTAACTACTATATTCTGACAGTGGTCTAGATACCAAATAAGCTTTATGTTACCATGGTACCAGAGTTTGTAGTACCAGACCTGGAAGCAGGCCACTCTAACAAACTGGATTCAGCCACCTGTCCTTAATAGGAGTCTTACTTGGTTACAATTGCTGTGACCAAACACCATGCCCAAAGCAAAGTTGGAAGGAAAAGGCTTACATGTCCACATCACTGTTCATCATCAAAGGACATCAGGACAGGAACGCAAACAGGACAAACCTGGAGGCTGTAGCTGATGCAGAGGCCATGAAGAGATGCTTGCTCACATGGCTTGCTCAGCCTGCTTTCTTAGGGAATCTAGGACCACCAGCCAGGGATGCCACCACCTACAATGGCTGGGCCATCCCCTATCAATCACTAATTCAGAAAATGTCCTTCAGCTGGAGCTTATGGAGGCATTTTGTCTATTGAGTTCCCGCCTTTCAGATGGCTCTAGATTGTGTCAAAGTTGATATAAAACTAGCCAGGAAAATAGGATAATTATTCCATGTAACTGTGCTGGAAAGAAGAACCAATAAGTAGGTCCAGTGACCCAAGTCCATCTTCTGAGCTCTGACATGAGGTTCACATTTAAATGAGGGGTAAGAGTTACAGATGACTAAGAAGGTGTGGTCTTGCCCATCACTGACACATTATTGTTCATGCTCTGGCTTCCAGGGTCATGTGACAAGTTTTTAGAACCACTGGAGTCTACTTCTGGGGTAACCTTCTGCTCTGGATACCACTCATGTCCTAGCATGAGGTTCCTGGAGAAATCCCAGGTCTGGAGAACCATGGTCTTAGTAGTCTTTTTCTTTAGATACTGCCACGGCCATTATGATTTAGTAGATAAATATGTATTTCACATGGTCCTATTCTCTGGCTTCCAGTCCAGGAAGCAGACTTCCTGCCGAAGCCTTCAGCAGTGTGACCGGAAGTGGCCTTGTCAGGGCTTCTGAGCCTCCACATCAGCCATCCCCTCTGAATGGAGTACTTGCCTTCATTTTTGGCGTGGCAGAATTAATGAACTCAAGGGCTAGTTCACAGCTCTCTCTGGGAGGACCCCTTCCTCACTCCCTCATACATGCAGATGAGGAGAGCCAACCACTGCATACCACACTGCATGGGCCGTTACTGGCATCTGGCTAGACTTAATGGATCTAAAAAACCTGCAGGCACAGTTCAGACTTTTATATGTCTGATTGTTATTATTATTTTTTTAAATTTCAAAGATGTGTGTGAGATGTAGAGGTCAGGGGAAACTAGAGTAGTTGGCTCCTTCCTACCACCCTGTGGAACCCAGGTATCAAGCATAGACCCTCAGACTTAGAGGCAAGAACCCTTACTCACTGAGCCATTTTGTCAGCCCCTTTAATTTTTAACAATTATGTATATGAGTGTTTGCCTACATGTATGTGTAGCACATGGGTCAGATGCCTTAGAGCTGGAGTCAGATATGGTTGTGAGCTTCTCTGTGGTGTCTGGAGACTGTGCCCGAGTACTCTGCAAGAGCAGCAAATTAGAAGAGCCACGAATGATCCTAACTGTTGAGCCATCTCTCAGTCCCAATAATATGTCCAGTTATTTTTAGGAAAGTGGATTTGTAGCCATCTAAGTCTGCCACTTTTGTGTATGCCATGAACTGCATCCCTCACCAACAGGCCCATGGCTTATTGAATATAACTTTTAGCATAGTCTCATGTAGCAGAGCTACATTTTTATTGTTGTTAATAATTATTAGTTCTATCTCCTTACCTCGGCATATTCTTCTGCTGGATGGTGCCTGTATCTACCATATGCCTTTGGACTGTGGCTCTGTGGGGACATCTTTATTCAGCCTACCTCAGAGCTGTTAGATGAGGCTGGTTTGGGTACTATTATTGTACTTTTCCTTGAAGGTTCCAGTCACTGGATCCCTGAGTCTTCTCCAGATTTAAGTACTCTCTTACAAGTTTCCATTGTCCTTGAGCGTCATGGGCATAAAGCATCATCTCCTGTAATCTCACCCCTCTGGAATATAGACTAAGAACCGAGGGAGCCAAGATCCCCATGTTTTGAAAGTCTGTGATGCATGGATGTGATCAGGTTTCCTTGCACTGTAGACTCACCTGAGGTCCCCCTCCCCCACCCCTCCAGGCTTTGCTGGGATCAAGTACACAGGGCTGGGATGTTGTGAAGCATAGAGGAAGGATGCTTGCATTCTGTTTTCTCTGATTCTGAAAATGTCACCAGTGGATCCTGGCAACACCTTTGCTTGGACTTGACAACTGAAAATGAGTAAATTATGCCCTAAAGCTCCTGATATTGCAAGGCTCTTTCTAGATGCATCATTTTTCAGATCACACTGCCCTAATCTCTAAGGGCATGTTATCCCATGGGCTACTATTACTAGAGAAGTGGCACAGAGCCCATCACCGGTGCTCATTGGTGACAAGAAGATGGGAGGGACACTGAGGTACTTCTGCATCAGTGGAGTCTCAGGAGCTATTTAGGGAAGTCTCCCTTGGACCAGTCCTCAGGCCTGCAGGTACCGTACTTTCTCCTGGCTTCCAAATACTTTCATAAGGATGAAATTGTATATGGGCCAGGAAGACCCGGGCATAAGAGGTGAATTTTGAGCAGAAAAAGAAAAAAAAAATACAGAACACAGAAGTGTGATTTTTCTCAGGCTATGGTCTAGTTTTATTTGAAAGCAATTGTAGTCCTTTTATCATTTAATATTAATAAGATAGTGACAGAGTTGTAAAGTAAATGACCTTATTTGGCAAACAAACATATTAAACATGACTGTCCTGAATTCACTTTCTTGGCTTATGTTGCTTTATGAAGGGGAGCAGGAGAAGGCATAGCGAAGACTCTCCCTCTTAGGCTGGTGATATAGTGTGAAGCTTGAAGAAGATACTGACCTTGAGACAGACCCTGGTTCCTTCACAATTCTCTCGGTCAGCCTGACTTCCCTCAGAACCAGGAAAAGGCAAGAACACGTTTCTAAGACTTCTTCTCCATGTTGCCTGGTATTTGCTGTCCATAGTTTCTACAGAGCTGTTCTGTTGAATGATTTTTCTCGTCACATTAGGAACATCTAGCTGAAGCTTGTAGGGTAGGTGTGCGTGTGTGGGTGTGTGCATTCATGTTACATTTCAGTGACTCCACTGAATTGATTCCCTTCATGCTTTCCCCCAGGAAGGAAAGAATGAGACCTGTGTGATCTCAGGCTGGCTCCATGTACTTTTTGGTATGAATGATTCATGTCTGCCAGACTGAAAATATGATGGGTCTGGGGCTATCTTCATGGACCACCATTTACTGTGTCCTCCGGGAGTTCTAATCTGCAAGTCCAGTGGGGTCCAGGTTCTTAAACCTCTGGGCTATGTCTCAGACTGACTCCCTTTGAGCAAGATGCATTGCAGAAGTTGTGAGGCTCAGGACCATAAATCCTCCGTTTGGACTGTAGGTGCTAACAAGCAAATAACAACGCCCCCTCCCCAACCTTTTCCTCTCCCATGGCCAAGACTCCTAGATGTCTAGGGAAATTAAAGCTAGGCTGGTGCATCAGGCAGATGGGAGGGTTGGCAGGGTCTGTGTTTGTGATGACATTCTGTGGACCAGAGGTAACGTCAGAGTAATAAGCCAGTTCATTATTTCCCAAACACTACCCTGCATTCATTGATGGTGTTACAGAGAATTCAGTTTGTACATATGTTTATGCATAGGCATATGGAGGAGGTTCAGGGTTAATAATAAGCGGATTCATTCTGGAGCTGTGTGTACAGATGGATTGTGAAGGACAATCCATTTTATTATATTACATTAACTTTCTCTTAGACATTGGTTAGGTCAACTCCCTGCCATGGGTCAGCTACATTATGGAGGAAATGAGCCTGAGAAGTGGAAGGGAGTCTGTAATGTGATAAAGCTTATCAAGTCAGCTTATGTTTTCTATGCAAAATGAAGTCAGCAATGCTGGACATCTTTGTGCCTGGCAGAGACTTGTCAAAGTTGGGCTGGGGAAATGTCTCAGTGACACGGGTTCCTAAAGGCTCAGCATCAAATGAGATGACTTAGTGGGTAAAGGCACTTGTTGCCAACCCGAGTTCAGCATCAGAGGGCCACGTGTGGGAGGGAGAAGGGATGTTGTCCTCTGAGCTGCACAGGTGCATGGTGGTGCACACTTACATCTGTGTGTGTATGTGTGCGTGTGTGTATGTGTACGTGTATATGCGTGTGCATATGTGTGCATGCATGTATGTGTGTGTATGTGTGCATGCGTGCATTGTGCGTGTGTGTATGTGTGTATGGTGTGTTATGTGTACATGTGTCTGTATGTGTTTATGGTGTCTGTGTATGTGTGTGTGTACGTGTGTGTACATGTGTGTGCATGTGTGTGTATGTGTGCATGCGTGCGTCGTGCATGTGTGTATGTGTGTATGGTGTGTTATGTGTACATGTGTCTGTATGTGTTTATGGTGTCTGTGTACATGTGTGTACATGTGTGTACATGTGTGTACAGGTGTGTGCATGTGTGTGTATGTGTGTGCACGTAACAAATGGATAAACATTAAGCTGCAAGAGAAGACTGAGTAGTGATGCTTTGGAGCTCGTGAGCCGGCTGGCACCTTTGGGAGAAGGTTTAGGGTTTGTGTCCTCAAACCCAGAGTTCAGCTTCCCCCCCCAGTGGTCACTCTGGAAAGGCTTTGTCCCTTTGCGTGGCCCAGGGGACCGGTCCCAGCAGCCCCACAGCGGTGATGTGTAAAGCAGACCCCAGAGTGCCTTGGCTGCTGGAGAACACTCACACCACGATTCCACCGCCGCCTGTGGCTGCGGATCACGTTCTTCAGATCGTGACAGGACTCGCTGCCTCCTATGACATTTCACTCCTCTGCTTTGCTTTCTTCCTCTGTAAAGTGTAGATGCCAACAAGAACCTCCACGGGATTTTAAGATGATTTATGAAAATCCTCTTTCTAGAGACACGCAGCCAGTAGTGATGGTTGTTATGGTGATGCTTATCTCCTACCTCCCTGCTGGCTGACATCCTTTGTGAGGCCTGTGTGGGTCATCCCGGGGTCCCTTCACACCCGTCTCTGTGTGCTAGCTGATGGGATAGCCATGTGGCAATACTGTCTCCAGCTCAGCTCAAATCAGAGGCAGAAGTCTTAAAGTCTTAGCCTCAGGGGAGAGCATTCTAGAAGCCTGCAGCTCCCCTCAGTGTCGGGTTGGGCAAGCCCACTACCATTTCACTTACATTTCACAGGTGTGTGGGGAGCTAAGGTGGTTGCTAAGCACGCACTGGCATATTGTCACTTTGGAATGAAGTAGAAAAAGAGCCCAAATAACAGATTTCACTTGTCCATCAGCTTGGGAAGATAACCCATGGGACAAGAATAAAAGCTTAAGATACAGAAGTGATAAAACAGCCAGACCCGAGGCAGTGGGATTTGTCCTTGGGTAGACAACCAGGAGGCACCAAACAGATCTGCTCTGGAGATGTCTAATGTGTCTGCCCATGCCCTGGGGAGTACTCACCAAAGACCACCTCCTTCCCCCATATTATATGACTTCATTAGAAAATGTAAATGGACTTTAGCCCCACTGAGTCCCTGAGGTTTTGTGTTGGCTACGCAACAGCATTTTAAAATTAGTAACATTTATTGTTTTTTTTCTGGGGGGTGGTGAGTACTCTGCATGTGTGGACAACTCTGAGGAGTCAGTTCTCTTTCCACCATTTGGGGTCCTGGGGATTGAAGTTGGGTCATCAGGTTTGGTGACAAGTATCTTTATGTACAGAGCCATCTCCCTGGCCCAATAGAGGCTTTTGTTAATGCAGCATTGTAGAAAGCTGTGAAGTCAGCACAGAGTTTCCAGGTACACTCCCAGCTCTCTTGCTGTGAGAACCTCATGTCATTGTCACTGTGGTGTGCTTGTCATAACTCCTGAACCAATGTCAGGGCGTTACCATGAAGCCTAGGCTTTCTTTCCTTTTCTGGGTACCACATTGGTGTGGGTTGCCATGGCTCCTGGGAGTATGGCTGCAGCAGTTTCTGATGTTCCTTCCTTTTGCTCATCTTCCTATCTGTCAGGTGTTTTGGATTCCACTGAGATTTGTCTACTGCTTTCCTCAGGAACTGGCTGTGGTTTTGGAGTCTGAGAGGAAGATTGGGAGGGGCAAAGAAATTCTTGTCATATCATGTTGAGCAGCCATTCCCAACCTATGAGTTGTGACCACTTTGGGGGTCATATAACAGACATCCCACATATCAGATACTTGCATTACAATCATGGCAGTAGTAAAATTACAGTTATGAAATAGCAACAAAATAATTTTATGGTTGGGGTCAGCACAACATAAGGAGCTGTATTACAGAGCCACAATGTTAGGAAGGCTGAGAACCACTGGCATAGAGGGTGTTCTCTTGCCTCATGTGGATTATCACTGTTTCTGTTGGCTTTTGCTGTGTTGAGGGTGGAGTCTGAGATGACCTGAACTGTGCTGGGGTCTCTGCATCCTGACCTTGGTTTTTTGCCTAGATGATGCCCACTGGGTTTCCCAGTGCAGTTGCTCTTCCCTCTCTCTGCCCCACACACTCCATGAGGAAGTCGCTGTAAACAAACACACCTAAGAACTATGACTCTTTAACTGTCCAGAACTTTCTGTATCCCAAGTCTTACTGGCCCCTACTGTGTTTCTGTCTACCTCCACATTCCCTTTGTGGGCACAGCCTTAGCTTTTTTCTGTAAGCAATGTGGGTACATTGGCCAAATTTCTTGACCTTGGAGATCCACTTCCAGTGCCTGACTAGCTCACATTACAACATCTGTCCCTGAGTAAACTTGCTAAGACAATTTCCAGAGTTCTGAGTGACTGGGGCCTCAGAAGTTCAAACAGAGTTGACGCCTGAAGTATGTGCTCACTCATGCAACCCACACAGCAACCCTGAACCAGTACTATTCACTGATCCCCATTTTACAGATAGAGAGAGCAGAGGCATGAGCAGTGTGCACAGGAGAGCAGTGTGCACGGAAGAGCAGTGTGCACAGGAGAGCAGTGTGCATGGGAGAGCAGTGTGCACGGGAGAGCAGTGTGCACGGAATAGCAGTGTGCATGGGAGAGCGGTGTGCACAGGAGAGCAGTGTGCACAGGAGAGCAGTGTGCACGGGAGAGTGGTGTGCACAGGAGAGCAGTGTGCACAGGAGAGCAGTGTGCACAGGAAAAGTGGTGTGCACAGGAGAGCAGTGTGCATGGGAGAGTGGTGTGCACAGGAGAGCAGTGTGCACGGGAGAGCGGTGTGCACAGGAGAGCAGTGTGCACAGGAGAGCAGTGTGCACAGGAGAGCGGTGTGCACAGGAGAGTGGTGTGCACGGGAGAGTG